>CM064527.1:50738213-50968213 GCA_032716605.1 Paralithodes platypus | reverse complement strand
TTTTAGGACCATGACCCCATAATTTCCTATCATTCTGGCTATCATTAGACGATTTTGTTAGATTAGGATGGATTTGTGGGAGTAAAAGGGGTGATTGGGATAGTTTGTAGCTGATTAATGACAAGAGGTCCTCCCTAAGGTGGATAAAATTGCCCCAATGACAGCCAGAAATTCTCTCTCTCTCTCTATATATATATATATATGTACAGTATATATATATATATATATATATATATATATATATATATATATTGAGAATATATCACAAATACACGTGAGCCACTAAATGTTTCTAGTCTCTCAGTGGGGATCGAACCATCGACCATCAGGATGATAGCCGACGCTTTAATCAATATATTCGCCTAGTGGGTTTCCCTTCTCCCTAACATAAATAGGATAGAAGGCTGAGTGTCTTTTAGACTGCCGTGGTGTAATTGATTAAAGCGTCGGCTATCATCCTGATGGTCGATGGTTCGATCCCCACTGAGAGACTAGAAACATATATATATATATATATATATATATACAGTATATATATATATATATATATATATATATATATATATATAATTATATAGTAAACATCGACACCTAAATTACACAAACAAATCTTACTATTGACAAGGAAATAGGGCGAAGTGTCTTAAAATTGCCAAACTAATGGGCTGAACATCTTATACTCTGAACACTAATGGGGCTAATCATGAGGGAAAAGGGAGGTCCAGATCCCCCATAACACCTAGAGATTTTGCCTAAGCTAAATAAAATATACTAGTCCAAACACAGCAAACAAATGTATAATAATAATATATATAACTGTCTTCGTAGCGCAATGGATAAATGCACTGAATTTCGGTGTGAGTATCCTAGGTTCGAATCCCTGGACTGCCACATGTATTTGTTGATTTCCTTAATTGAGTTTAGGAGTAAAGTCGGTTGGTGGAGGGAACATAATAAATAGAAGAACAAAAATCGTATTCACCGAAAAAGTTAATGTAAAAACCGAGGAAAATATCGCAGTTCCTCATCCAATTTAGTGTCCCCATTAGAGAGTATCATTTTGCAGTCACTGGGGATAACTAGGGTTCTTTTGGTCCTTGTGGTGTATAGTGTGGTGCTAGTAAGGGGAAAAGTGGTCTGGACTGTCTGCCAATTGTGGTGGTGGTGTACCACAGGGAGGAAGGAAGGGAGGGTGATAGTAAAATTGATAGATAGATAGATAGATAGATAGATAGATAGATATATAGATAGATAAACAGATAGAAAAGACTGAAGTACACGTTCCATTAACGACATACAGGATATACAAGGATAGAAAGGATTATGCACAAACACCCCCTTCCCCCACCTCCACGCAACTTACCCTCTAACTCAAATCTACAAACTTTCATTCACTAACTAAATGCTCTCTATCTATCTCTCTCTCTCTCTCTCTCTATATATATATATATATATATATATACACAACATATATATATACACAACATACACCTGCAGCTCTCACTCTCACTTGACTCTCTCTCTTCTTCTCCAATCAAAACATTGTTAAGCGTTCCCCCACAACCCCCCCACAACCTCACCCCATTAAAACATTCCCCGGGCACACATTATTTCCCACGTTTATCTTAGAAATTAAGGCGATGTTACACAGGCGATATTTCCGTCAACTTTTATGGGCAAGTGTAGTCTGGCAGCTTTAAAGTATTAAGATCCGTATATATGAAACTGCCTAACATAATCGCCCTTGGAGCTACTTTCCGATTCCAATGCGAAAGAGCCTCAAAATAGTATGAGATAATACTTGTTCATCGCAAATTGCCGGAAAATTAGTTCGTGTGATACCACCTGTTCATGCAGACTAATTTTTCCTTCCCAGGATCAACGTGATATAGTCTTGAACAGGAATTCTGGGCACTTTTTGGAGGTATAATTACGATACAAGGAAGATTTTTTTTGATAAACTGTTCCGAGTCCACACTGATTAAATTACTGGTGTTCATTACTGGTGTTCATTACTGGTGTTCATTACTGGTGTTCATTACTGGTGTTCATTACTGGTGTTCATTACTGGTGTTCATTACTGGTGTTCATTACTGGTGTTCATTACTGGTGTTCATTACTGGTGTTCATTACTGGTGTTCATTACTGGTGTTCATTACTGGTGTTCATTACTGGTGTTCATTACTGGTGTTCATTACTGGTGTTCATTACTGGTGTTCATTCGTTGATATTCATTGTCATGTTTTTATCAGTAGATGTTCAAGTATTCAAGACTATACTCGGTGTCAACGACTCTGAGAATATCACGGCCCTCCTATAACGCAATAGTTTCAGCTGATTGACTTGTGCGACCATGATTATTAAACCCTTGTTAAACATATATACAGATTACAAAACAAAGCATTGGTCACGGTTGCAAGAACCAATCAGCTGGAATTATTGACATTATAGGAAGGTCAAAATTTCTCACGAGTCGCTGACGCCGAGTATGCGACTGTACAGTTGCTACGATATTAACCTGGGATAATTGTTATGGAGAGCTGGATGCATTTAACCACTATAGAAATGTAATGCACCGTATTGATGAGGATAAAGGGGCTTATATACCTACTTCAAACACCATCAATAAAACAGGATACACACGTAAGCCTACAGTCAAGCCACAGATAAACCCGTGGAAGCTATAAATTATATCGCACATTCGCAATACTTGTTCCAGGTTTATATTTTTGCAAATTTACCTATCCTTACCTACCAATAAATAATCATATACAACCGAATCTTGCCTCACCTATCTTAATCACCCCCGACCTTCCAAATTACACCCTAATTACACCCTAATTAGCCAAAGTGATGGCATGTTTGTTTATTTTAATCGGATAGTTAACATATAAAGCCCTCGTTATAATCCGGCAACACGCAAACAAGAAAAAGAAAAAAAACACACAAATAGGAAAAACTCTCCCGGCCAAAGACCCCCAGAGCGTTTCCCAGCTCCTCTCACGCTCCCACCGCCCGCTAACCCGCGAAACATAGAAAGGGTTAACATCTAGAGGTCAGGCCCTGGTTCAAGCGGCAAGAAATGCGACACTGTATATACTCCCCCCCTCCCCCCCCCCCTCCCCCCCCATACCCTTCGGGGCCGTCTTTGGGAAGGTTGGAAAGCTTTAGATGACGTAATGTGTTCAATATTTTGTTGGGAGCTATTATGTAGATTCAGGATACAAGAAATGATTGAATTTCTAGGGAAAGTGAAAACAACTATATATAGGAGAATTACCTCATATAATGCAAGCAAGTACCTATGACATTATACAGTAGAATTGCATACGCGAAAATTCAGAGTCCACGGTGTCTCCTAGCTACTTCACCGCACATATACTCGTAGCTATATATATTAAGTCACACCAGAATGTCATTTTGATGACCAGATTGTCATAACGTCATAGGGTTAATTAATGTTGTGAAGTATAATACGTCAGTAATCACACATGGATCACTGGAAGACATGGATATCATAAAGCGATAAATGAAACATACTCTAAATACATAAACTAAGAAATGATGCAGAACTCTACCCATCTTCGCCTCCCGTCCCCATCCTCCCAAGTCAGGTTATACAGCGATCGTATTGTTTTTGTTAGTATTATTATTATTATTATTATTATTATTATTAGTATTAGTAGTAGTAGTAGTAGTAGTAGTAGTAGTAGTAGCACGGTCGTAAGATTAGTAGTAGCAGCAGAGGCAATAGCAGTAGTAACAGTAGATATCGTAGCAGCAATAATAATGTGACCTCTATCAAAGGAATAAAAAGGAAAACATGCAACAACAAACCTACTGATCCTTACTAGGCTGCTTGAAAACAAAAATACATGCGGAACTCTTCCTCTCAACGCCTCCCACCCCCGTCCTCCTAAGTTAGGTTTTGCAGCGAACGTCTTGTCTCCCCGCCACATCTCGACCGGAAGCCCGTAATCTCTCGGCAGGACTTTTAGTGGTGGCATTTGCATATTCTGACAAGGTTTATAACGCCGTGATGAGGGCCACTTCCTCTCTTTGATCGTGAGGGTTTTGGTAGGAAAGGGTGGGGCGTTATGACTTTCGATCTTTGACTAATGCACTATGTGGCTAATGTGGAAAAACTATCTATTTGCACATTTCCAGATATTTGACTATGGTCCGTTCATTCTAGGATGGGCAGAAATCGTAACCCGTAGCTTCTGTAACTAAAAAAAAACTAGAGTAATCGAGGTAATTGTTCTACCAAATCGGAAGACTTGGCCAGGGAATAGGTGTGGAAATTGACAGTTCATTTGCTTTAGCCATTTTTGAGTTACAAAGGATAGAGGTTACGATTTCTGCCCAACCTAAAATGAACGAACTATAGTAAACTAATGTACACTCGGATACCATAGTCTTTAAGGAGAGATATCGACTTGAGGGATTTTTTTCTGGACCCCTTTCTCCCTCATGTTTAGCTCCATCGCTTTTGAGATTTTAAGACGGTCGCCCCATTAGTTTGGCGATTTTAAGAAACTTCGACCCATTTCTGTTAATTTTAAGACCTTTCGTGCCATTTAGGTGTCGATTTTATCCTGGCGAGCGATAGCGAGCCTGTAATTTAAGAGGAACCGGCTTTCAGCCGGGACATTTTTCTACCGAAAAATTTACAAATTTATCTTGAAAGGGGCTCAAGGGGGTGTAATCTTAAGCTTGATGGATATCTAGGGACCAAACTAAAAACCTCCCCTTAACCCACTCATAACTACTTGTGGATTTAACCTATTCACAATTATGGAAGTAAACCTCTGGAAACGAATTTATCAATATTTGTTTCAATAAATTAACTACAAAACTATATATACTATTTAATGATAAGCAAGTTCTATCCCAAAATCAATCAATATAGTTATATTTGCATACACAAAAACGTAGGAGTCCACAGATTTACATGAGTGGGCTAGAGACTATGGCATCCGAGTGTACTACGCGGCTAAATGAAGAACTATTTATTTGCATACATCAGGATAATCGAAAGAAAAACATTGGAGCACCAGGGATTACCTCGAAAACAAGTCATGCATATTGGCACACGCTTGCTGAATTAATTTACATCATTTATCTTTTAATATCCTTATACTGAAAATATAAAATATGCATTCTACTCAATAAAAAGATAAAAATAAAGAACTTGCTTACATTATATAATACGCATATATTTTAAGCTTAAGACAACCCACTGTTAACTTGATAACAAGAGAAACAAAATATTACATGCTCTTTTTCATCAAAATTTCCAACGGAAAAAAAAAAAAACTTGCGGTAAGGTATAACATATCGTATGTATAACAAGCCTTTGGTCAACAATTGCGCGATGAAGATATTACTTCTAAATATACGTTCCGCTACGAGTAATTGGACGAGTCTCCTTGAATATATCTACCCGTGGTGAAGTCTGCTCTCGATTAAGGCGGGTCACCGGTTTATTTATTTTTATTTTTGCCCTTTTCTCTCTTTCCCTGGCTCGTACCCATTCGGCCCCATTCAGCCAACTGTTTTAAGACGTTTTATCCCCATCCAGGTGTCGATTTCTTCCTGGCGAGCGATAGCGTGCCATCATTGTATGGAGAAATCCGGCTTCGCCGGAGAAATTTTTCTATCGAAAAATGTACACATTTAGCTTGCTGTCAAAACAAAAAAATATATGCTAGTTCGCTGCCGCTTGCCAGGACAATATTGACACCTGGATGGGGGTAAACGTCTTAAAACAGTAAGCTGAATGGGGCCGAATGGATACAAGCCAAAGAGAAGAGGGAGAGAAAGAGAAGAGAAGAAAAACGAGGTGGGCTCCCTTAAATGTACCCTGGGATAAATCTTGAATTCCCCCCCCCCCTCCCCTCCCCCCGACTCAACTCATCCGAAACCTCTTGTGTCCTGAAATCTATACACAAGTGGGTTTATTTTCTAATCGGGTATGTGCGTTTTTGTGCATATGAACTCGATATATGTAAACTTAATCAGACATTATCAAATTAAATGCAATCGAACTAAGCTCAAGGCAACTGAAGCATAAAGTATCTCACTAACCAGAAATTTACCTAGTCAAATGAAATCATACAGGATTCAACCCTTTCATGATCCGATTACGCATTTATTTTCTGTTTTCTGGCTATTAGTTTATGATTATATTCAGATTAGGAAAGGAATATGGAAGTCAGAGGGTTAGTTGAGATAGCCATTACCTTCATAATTCCCACAGATCCTTCCTAAGCTGTATAAAATCGACTAATAATAGCCTGAGAAAACTGTCAAAATGCGTCATAATCTTCGAAGGGGTAAAAAAATCCAAAATATATAACAAAACCCATCGTGGTCCAAGCGTATCAAGAATATGCTGCCTTCTACATTAAGGGGAGATATCCACTTGAGGGATTTTTTTCTAGACCCCCCTCTCCCCCATGTTTAGCCCCATTGCTTTTCAGATTTTAAGACATTCGCCCCATTAGTTTGGCGATTTTAAGAACCCTCGCCCCATTTCTGTCAATTTTAAGACCATTCGTGCCATTTAGGTGTTGATTTTTTCCTGGCGAGCGACAGCGAGCCTGTAATTTAAGGGGAATCGGCCTTCGGCCGGGACATTTTTCTACCGAAAAATGTAAAAATTTATCTTGAAAGGGGGTCTAGGGGGAGTAATTTTAAGCTTGATGGAAGTCTAGGGAATCCACTAAAAACCTCCCCTTAAACTATGCAAATGGGAAAGAAAAACTCGAAGTAATCAAACAATACGCCAGGTGTTCGGAATTTCCAGAGTACAGGTAGTCAAGCAGGTAAAAAAAGCGGCGTTGCCATATGTACAATCGCGCTAATAAGTGATGTCTCGGAACCAAGTATGTTTTGATCAATAATTGGTATCAGCAATATCTAAGCTTCATTTCTTCATATCGAATGAACTATAAAAACGTGTTCCTACACTTACCTACCCTATTCAACATTTGACAGACATTATCAGAGCACAGAGCGAGCCAAACGTAATGACAGCTGGGATGTGACTTATTAGCGCGACTGTACACTCGGATGCCATAGTCGCTAGCCCATTCATAAGAATTCGTGGACCCCCGACGTGTTTCCTTATGCAATTATAACTATCTGGATTAATTTTGTATAGGACTTCCTTTTCAATAGATGGAATATATAGTTTTGTAGTTGATGAAGATATTACATCTAAATATACGTTCCGCTACAAGTAATTGGACTAGTCTCCTTGAATATATCTACCGGTGGTGAAGTCTGCTCTCGATTAAGGGGGGGAGTCACAGGCTTTTTTTTATCTTTTTGTCCTTTCCTCTCTTTCTCTGGCTTGTATCCATTCGGCCCCATTCAGCCAACTGTGTATTGTATTACATTATATTATTGTAATCGTTTCTTGATATATACATCCACAATTGACCACTTGCGAGTTTCAGGCTATAAGGAAGTTGGAGCCGTAGACAACGATATTCAGCAAAATTTACAGGTAAAATACGGTCGTAGTACATTTACAAATACATAATACCCAATTTAACATACCATTTATCCATCAGAAACGTACATAATTATCGCGTTTCTGTTTAATATCGATGTTCACGGCTCCAACTTCCTTATAGCCTGAAACTCGCAAGTGGTCAATTAGAAGTAGGTAAAATCCACAAATATTTATGAGAGGGTTATAAACTATGGCCTCCAAATGCACCGTATAGTCAAAATTAATAGTTCGACGCAATTTTATGATACTATAGTTTTTTTCATGGACATTCCTTGTGTGCATCTAATAGCCCATCACTATAGTCTATTCACTATAATTAGGACCCGGACCAATCATAACTCGAATGGGGCTAGAGAAAGTAGGCTGTAAATTCCCATACCTGTATCCTGGTTGACTCTTCCCAAAATGTAGAATTGCCAATTCGATTGCTCTAGCCCTTTTCGACTTACAGGAGCTTAGAAGTCACGATTTTTGGACTATTTATATTGAATAAACTATAGTATTAATTGTTGCACATAACAGAAACATCGTATTCGTAACACACTCTCTACATTTTACGCAAATTATCATCATTACTTCCAAAAACTATTGATTATGACTGTACGTGCTGGCTTAATCCCTCCCCCCCTCCCCCCCCCCTGCCTCACCAAAGAACAGAAAAAAGTGAGAGAAAAAAAAACTCAGTCGCCCCCCCCCCCACCCCCTCACCAAAGAACAGAAAGCAGAAGCAAAAAAATAACTCAGTCTATCATCAAAGAACAGAAAAAAAAAAAAAAAAAAAAATGCCCACCTTATAATATATTCGAGTAAAACCTGTTCATCCATCAACAATATATCAAGTTAGAATTCTATCAAGAGATCTCTCGCCGACACATACTAGTTCAAAATGCCAAGAAGTTCATGTCAGCTTTCTGTTTAAGGCGTCCAGATCGGTGGGTATTGCTTGGGAGCTTCTATAGGGGGAAAGTTTAACTATTTGTTTTTATTATTATTAACGATGATTGGACAACTCAGCTAGTGGACCACTTCAGCCAGTGGATCCTACGACTTATGACTGTGACTCTTTCCCTCATCCTATGACCTAAGACTGATTCAAGCTCTCTGTGTCCAGACATTTTGACACTAACGTACATTGAATTTGGCAATTTAGGAAGAATCGGCCTTCCGTCGGTGCATCTGTGATAGTAAAACAGGTTAAGTGAGATAGTTCGAAACTTGTTAGTTGCTGGAGGTCCTTTTGAAACTAAATATAATAGCTTAAAAGTAGCCAGAACAATGTAAAAAAACTAAATATAATAGCTTAACAGTAGCCAGAACAATGCAAACAGACGTCGCCGGTACAGAACGGGTTAAGCAGTCAAGTCAAGACAACCGAACTCTTCCGACAGACGAGGCAGGGATCACAAGGGCCTGAATATTTATGGGGAGCAGGAGACTATAATTACCCCATAACATCCCCCCCCCCCCCTCCCTCGGCTGTAGAGTCACGGTCAAGCAGTTCTAAACACGCCAGGACAGTCATTCATACTAAGCATTCATGGACCTCACCTATTGCGAATTATGGGAGTATATCTCTGGAAGCGACTTTATGCATATATATTTCTATACATCAACGACCAAACTATGTATATTATCTAATTAAAAGCAAACGGTAAAGTATGAAGGCAACACACGACCTTTGATAAAGCCTGTACCAGTGAGGGTGTGATCAGGGACGTGGTAGATGAAGTGTGACGAGGCTGGTATTACTAAAAACCACCCCGGGACCCCATAATCTGAACGTGGGTTAAAAAGACTCGATCGTCTCTACGCGTCAGAGATTTTGGAGGTTCAGTGTATTACTACCAGTACGAGGAGAATATAACCTGCTGTTAGTATGTATGTGTGTGTGTGGGTGTGTATGTGTGTGTGTGTGTGTGTGTGTGTGTGTGCGTGAAGATAGTATTTTACATATCAATATTTCGTTTGCCAATCAGTTATGTGCAAAGAGACGAAAAACTCGTATACTTTCAATCAAAGAGTGAAAGAAAGATGAATTTAAAGTACGTCCGAGTCCAAATATCGGTATTGTGTTATGTATGAAGATGATCTGGTGGGAAAGAGAAGGTATGCGAGAGAGACGGGAAGCAGTGAGGGGGAACAAAGACCACGAATACAGGTACCCCTTCCGCTTACACCTGTCTCACCTGCACTCACTCACTCTCGCTCTCTCTCTCTCTCTGTCCGAAATACTGTTGCAACACTTGGAACAGCAGTGTTTTGGAGGGCAAGTAACCTCGAGGGGTTGCATGAACTGTTGTTGCTTGTTTTCCTTTGTACTCCTTTGTTCTCTCTCTCCCTCTGTCTCTCTTTCTTTTTTTTTCTCTCTCACTCACTCTCACTCTCACTCTCTCTCTCTCTCTCTCTCTCTCTCTCTATCTCGTAAATTAACCTCATTAAAAGACGTCTATTACAGTCATAGGCATTTTTGTTGTCAATGTTTAGTCGTTGAATTGGACCTGGGAATATAAGTACTGCGCAGGTTGTTGTTGTTCCCCAAGCTGCCTGGCCGAACAGCCCCAAGGCCCCGAGCAAGGCCAAGGCCACAACCGAGCGCCCCCACAGAACCCTCCCCGCCGACCACAATAAAGCCTGGGTGACCGAAGCCACTCCATGGCGGGGAGCTTAGGAGGGTGCGGAAACGCCCGGGAAACCAAAGCCCCACCCAGGGCCCTGTACCCCTCAGCAATTATGAAGAGAAAGTTGAGGGGCAAAGGAAAAATGTGACGCTTTGGCTTCCAATCTTGGTAGATTGGGAGGTCAATCCACGGAAGAGACGCCGTCACTTGAGATATAGAAAATATATAAGTAAAAGGAACAGTCAGAGTAAGCTATGGGTATGGCAGAGATTGCTCAATTCTCACTCTGATAGACCAGCCCATTACCAAACTCAGTTCAAAATCGTAGCTAGTTAAATATGAAAACAAAATATATAACATTAGTCTGTCTCAGGTACAGTCGAGGATATTTTAGTGTGCCCTTTAACCCCTTGTGTGCAAGCGACGATCTGTGGTAGTAAAAGGGTTAATTGAGATAGTTCGACGCCTGTTTATTGCTAGAGGGCCTTTTTAAAACTTAATACAATCGTTGAATTGTAGCCAGAATAAAGTTGCAAGGACGTCGCCGGTATAGAAAGGGTTCAATAAGAAAAAAAAATGTAATATTAGTCAGTCTCAGGTACAGTCGAGGACACTTGACTGTATCCCTTAGGGGGATAATTCCACTTGAGGGATTTTTTTCTGGACCCTTTTCTCCCTCACGTTTAGCCCCATTGCTTTTGAGATTTTAAGACGATTCTACGAACTTTGGCCCATTTTTGTCAATTTTAAGACCTTTCGTGCCATTTAGGTGTCGATTGTTTCCTGGCGAGCGATAGCGAGCATGACATTTTGGAGGAACCGGCTCTCCGCCGGGAAATTTTTCTACCGAAAAATGTACAAATATATCTTGGAAGAGGGTCTACGGGGTGCAGTTATATGTTTGATGGAGGTCTAGGGGACAAACTAAAAATCTTCGCTTAAGTACCAAAGCTCAAGCTGTGAATGAAATGTTTATAATTCACAAGATGTATAATAGCAAGTGGTTAAGAGGGTCATAAAGATAAAGAGGTAATGAAGGAAAACTGCAAGGTTATGATGCATGATGTAACATTTAGACAATAAATGTTATTGCACTCTAGCAAGGACCTAGGATATTAACACCGAAATTCTGCGCTCTTACTAATCAAGACAAAGATACATTAGTCAAATCTCCATAACGTCGATTAAGGTTTGTTCTCCAGTCTTAGTAAAAAAATACCGACATATGACACCAAAACTTAAATTTAGTCAAATAATAAGAAATATAATCAGGTGCGCACCGTAGCACATGCTATATGCTTCATTGTTTGTGTGTTATGCCAATGACTAATCAAAGAGTACTCCCTTTGATATAGTAATTATCGAACAAAAGCACTCCCATGATATTATTTGAGGGTCCATAAAAAGGTTGGGGGAGGGGCTTGGGGAATTCGTCATATATTATACATGAGTAGGTCTATATAATGGGATATATTGGCTACCTAATAAAGGTGCAAACAATATTGCCAAGAAACATGATTGGTTCTCAAATTACTCTGCGCACACGCAACAGAATTGACATGAGTAAACACAATATTTTGCACACAGGGTAAAAAGCACTCTGTGGTGATGCTGGAGGTCGTGTGAGACTAGCCCCGAGGTACACTTGGTCAAAAAAGTATCTGCACCCCTACCCGGATAATCTGGTGTGCACAGCTTGGTAGGGTTGGTATCTCTTCCTGCATCTATATCCATCTATACCTACCTATACTACCTAAGACCTATTACCTACGACCTATACTACCAAGCTGTACACACCAGATGATCAGGGTAGGGGTGCAGATATTTTGTTGACCTAGTGTACGGTTGCGCTAATAAGTCATGTCCCAGCTGTCATTACATTTGGCTCGCTCTGTGCTGTATTAATGTCTGTCAGATGTTAAATACGGCGTAGGAACATGTCTGTATATTTCACTCGATAGGAAGAAATGAAGCTTAGATATTGGTGATACCCATTATTGATCAAAACATACATGGGGCCGAGACATCACTTATTATCGCGACTGTACGTACCAGTCCTCCCCTCCTCCACCATAACCTCCACCACCACAACCTCCACCATACCCTCCTCCACCACAACCTCCACCCTACCTCCACCACCACAACCTCCACCCTACCTCCACCACCACAACCTCCACCCTACCTCCACCACCACAACATCCACCCTACCTCCACCACCATACCCTCCACGACCACAACCTCCACCACCATACCCTCCACCACCACAACCTCCTCCAGCATACCCTCCACCACCACAACCTCCCCTCCACCATAACCTCCACCTTACCTCGCCCCCAGCTATACCCACCAAGTGATGACCGGAAGTGGACCATTATTGCACACTACAGGGTGGAGGAGCCTCTTGCCAACTCTCCTGCTAACCTTGACTATTACTACGTTCCTCCTGCTTCATCTCAGCTCCTTCTCACGCTCTTTTCAACTCTGCTACTTACCCCCCCCCCCTCTCTCTCTCTCTCTCTCACTCTCTCTCTCTCTCTCTCTCTCTCTCTCTCTCTCTCTCTCTCTCTCTCTCTTGTATACTTGAGCACCATGAGTGAAAACTGTTCGTGTATATTATGGGCTTCTGTAATTTTCTAGCGAAGTCTCCCGGTAATCTCTTCTACCATAACATAATAAAGTATAAACCCACAATGACAGATAAATATTTTGTTCTAAACTGTTTCGACGGTTACTGTCACCCTCTTCACTTGGATACCATAGTTTCTAGCCCACTCATACAGATGGATATAGTTGTATTAAAAAGTTTGCAAGCTCACGAAAATTTGTCAGTAGCTGTACATATCTCGCCGGTATCACACGAGAGCTTTTATAGTCAACATTATATGATCAACATTCTTCTGGCAACATTTCTGGAGTATTTTGCACTGGTATCGCAAACTAGACTGTTGGTAGATGAACTTAGGTAACAGCATAATATTATTTAATGTTTACCTCATAAGCTGCCAGACCAGTGTTGATGGTAAATGTTGAGTGAAAAAGCGCTCGTGTGATACCGGCTTTACTTACTGAATGATGTGTATGTAACCTTCTAACATCCATTTACCTGAACACAAATCAATTAAAGATATACATACAAACCGGTCGGGTGACTAAAAATTCCTGATTGGATTACCTTCTACGACCGCATTGAAATCTCCCTAATTATAAGCACGGATATAATTGCCCACTTGCGAGTTTCAGGCTATAAGGAAGTTGGAGCCGTGAACATTGATAATAAACAAGAATGCAGGAATAATGTAGGTTTCTGATGGATAAATGGTATGTTGAATTGGGGGTTTATGTATTTATCGATGTACTACGAATGTGTTTTAGCTGTAAATGTTGTTACATATCGTTGTCTGCAGCTCCAACTCCCTTATAGAACGAAACTCGCAAGTCGACAATTGCCTAGAATTCCGTGATTTAATATGAAGGTGTATTTTCTAGTACAATTCCAGTTCTCTACCAGTCGCCACGGAATTTCTGAAAAAGTCCAAGCCCACCCTCCTACCACTTTGCTCTGCCTGCGAGACAACCGAATTACCTTAAGGGGGTAGTGTATACTCGCTTTTTCTGGACCACCTTCTCCCTCATGTTTAGCATAATAGTTTTGAGGTTTTAAGACGTTCGTTCCGTTAGTTTGGCGATTTTGAGACCTTTTGCCACATTTCTTTGCCAATATTTAGACCTTTCGTGCCATTTAGGTGTCGATTTTTTCCTGGCGAGCGATATAGCGAGCCTGTAATTTTAGAAGGAACCGGCCATTGGCCGGGCCATTTTTCTACCGAAAAATGTACAAATTTTTCTTGGAAAGGGGTCTATGTCGTACTGTTTAAGCTTCATGGAGGTCTAGCGAGGAAACTAAACAAAACAATTACTAAATAAATATGTTGACCAAAAACCAAGAACTATCCCCTTAACGTGGAATGAACACCTAATCGCGCCGGACAAATCTTATGAGAGAGAAGAACCCAAAGTCCCGCGATGTGCACCTCATTACGCAAGGAAAAATGGGCGAAATTAGAGCGAAAAGAAGAAAAGTAAACTAGAAAGGAAGGGAAATGTGTGGCCTCTCTCTGCCCCACAATTATACGTCAGCGACACGAACCTAGGAAGAAGACCTGCACCTTGGTTTTAGTAATAGACCATGTTGTGCACCTTGCAATGTGTTCTGAGCGACTGTATTTCAGTGTCATATTGTATTTTTGTGTTTATCCTGGGTATATGTATTTGTTGATTTCATTAATTGAGTTTAGAAGTGAAGTTGGTTAGTGAAAAAATATAATAACTAGATTTCATTCAGGTAAAGCAAAAAAAAAACATGTCAGTCAAAGAATCCATCGGGATCGTTTATACTTCTTTGATTCCTAGAATTTATAGTAAGCTTCTAAAGTCGTCTAGAAATAACCACAGTGGAACAAAGATAAATTAATATATTATACACGAGAGAAGCTTACCAAAAATGACAAAAACATTGTGTACGAATAATGTCTACAAATCGGGAATGATGACAATATTAAGATCAAGTTTATTTGTTATCTTAGATACTCTCAGTGAGTAAATATAATCTTTTGAATGGCCCCATTGAACAACTATGCCTCATTTCAAGCCGACACAATATTCCGATACAGTAGCCGCATCCATGGGCTTCCCTATCAATGGTCTGCAACATGGAGATAATTTAAGTTGAGTTGAGGTAGCATCACCTAAAGACGGCCCCTGATGACGAAGGGCACCCGAGTGAACTGCGAGAATTTTATATTCAACCCAGTTCTGACAATTGGTACACATGTCAACACTGCGTCTCATCTGATTTACTCTCTACGTGCATACCATAACGGTCCAAAATTCTTTAACTATATTCAATTTCTACATGTAGAATTGTAGATAGACATAGAACAGCTTAAAATATATTAGACTAAGCTATGTTAGGTTAGGCTATGATGACTAGTATAGATGCTATAAGTGCTATAAGTGCTATAAGTGCTATAAGTGCACTGGCGCTATACGTGCTATAAGTGCTATAAGTGCTATAAGTGCACTGGCGCTATTTGTATTCACATCTCTTAAATGTCAAGGTAATGTCCCTCACACCCACCTGATCAGAACCAGGGTGTTAAGCAGGAGCAATGTTTGTTTGAAGACTTGAATTAATATGGGAAGGAGTACAATAAAATTAACAATTAACAATTAACTCAACCCCACAATTTGCCGGAGGATAACAGGTTTTTCACAATACGTAGACGGAGGTCTTTAAAAACAAAACAAAACAAGGATTAGCATTGTTTTGGTCATATGATCACTTACAAAGACATCATTTGAACTATAATCGAATATATTAATGTCACTCCACACACCGAACACCTCCCAAAGAAATTAATGAAATCATGTGATCCTACCGGGATTCGAACCTGGGTTACCACATACACATTGTAAACATTCTAACCATTACACCATCAAGGCATCAAACCATAATTATACCTTTGCATATACAATAATAAAGACTAACAATAATGAACTCGCCTTTCTAGTGACACTCCGGTCAGAACTAGACTGAAGAAAACTCTCTCTCTCTAGCTCTCGCTCTCTCTCTCTCTCTCTCTCTCTCTCTCTCTCTCTCTCTCTCTCTCTCTCTCTCTCTCCCACATCCCCACATCCCCCCGACCCCCGAACATGGAAGGGGTGGCGGCCAAGGAGCTGAAAGAAGTGGCCGCGACCCTGATGACGGGGAATTTGTGCTTGAGATATAGGTGGGTAAAGACACTCATAAGACCGGACGGGGATGATACGCTAAGGGAAATGGAGGCTGCGAAGTTATCTTGCTCTTTTTAGATTTCTTCTTCTCCTCCTGATGACGAGAGAGAGAGAGATAAATTGTTAGATAGGTAGCTAATTTTGTACGTTGTTCGGTAAAAATGCGTCTCGGTTTCTTCATAGAAAGTCGACACCAGATAGGGAACATCGTCTTAAAATCGACAGCAACTTGGTGGAATGGCATAACATCGACTGTTTTTTCTTGAATTATTGGTGGCTGCCCAGTATCATAAGCTAAGGGAAATGGAGTCTGTAAATTGGTGGTGGTGACCCTTTGATTTTTTTAATTCTGCATCTTCCCCTTCGTCTTTCCTTCTTCGCATGCATCTTCATCTTCGGTATTTGCCTTTATTTTAATTTTTGTTTTCTTACCATATTCACTTTTGTATGTCTCTGATATTGGCTTGTGCTCCTCTCTCTCTCTCTCTCTCTCTCTCTCTCTCTCTCTCTCTCTCTCTCTCTCTCTCTCTCTCTCTCTCTCTCTCTCTCTCTCTCTCTCCCGAAGGAGTGATACATACATGAGGGAATTTCAGCGGCCTTCAGCTATATTTATTTTTGTTTTTTCCTTCTTCCTTTTTGCCAAACTATTTGTTTTGCACTCTCCTTCACCTTGGATGGATATTCTGTATGTATTTTCTCCGTAACATTGTTTTTCTCCCTCCTTCTTGTTGTCTGGTGATACCCAATGTTTTTTTGTTATCCCTCTTACTTTTGTTTCCCCTTCTATTATGTAATGCGTTTTCTTTCACCCTTAAATTATTGGGGTGATAGAAACATGAGATTTTAGTGATCCTCAGATTTATTTTCGTCTTCACTTATCCATTGTGATATTTCTTCTAGCCTCTCATACGTTGTTTTTCATGAGGTAATATTGGGAATCTCGTCAGTTGCAATCTTCTTTCTAATCATTGTTAATTGTTTCCTCATTTCCTTGTGTCTTCTCATTCAACTTGACTTACATGGAGATATTATGTGGTGCTAAAATGGGGGATAATTGTGACTATCCTTTTCTTCTCTTTTATCTTCTTGGTATTAATGTTTGTGTATGTGTGTGTGTGTGTGTGTGTGTGTGTGTGTGTGTGTGTGTGTGTGTGTGTGTGTGTGTGTGTGTGGAAACATGCTTTTAGAAATGGACACAGTCTAGTTCATCTCCTTTTCTCTTCATAAGCTTCTGATCTGGTACTCTGCTTGGCAATTAACCCTCTAAAGATGATGACGTATTTTACCAGTATATTTTGGCTATCATTAGACAGCTTTTATACACTACTAACACCGCCACCACCATTTACAGATTCTACGCAATACCACCCCCATCACCACACCACACCACTACCCTACCATCACCAAAGTACCACCACCATCACTACCACCGCCACCACCATCATCACCACACCACCATTACCACCACCCTACGCTACATGTCCGTGGCCCCACTACCACCACCATCACCACCACCATTATCATCAACCTATGCTACATGTACGTGGCCCCACTACCACCACCACACCACACCACACCACCATCACCACGCCACACATCACCACCACTACGCTACATGTCCGGGGCCCAACTACCACCATCATCACCACCACCGCATCACCACCTCATCACCATACACAACACCTTCACCACTACACCACCTCTACCACAACACCACACACACCACCACACCACCACCACCCTATGCTACGTGTCCGGGGCCCAACTACCACCACCATCACCACAACACCACCATCATCACCACCACACACCATCACCACCCTACGCGCTACATGTCCTGGGCCCCTCTACCACCACCATCACCAAACTACCACTACCACTATCAACACCACCACACATCACTACCATCACCACCAACACTACTCCACCACACTCCACCATCCCCACGCATCACCACCCTACGCTACATGTCCCGGGCCCCTCTTCGACAATTAACAGACCGCAGAAGTGGCCGTAAATATCGTGCTTGGGTGTCATCCGTCAGACGGGAGAGAAGCAGGAGTGGGGCCGACCCTATGCCAAGTTGGTCCCTTGGATACTTAAGGGGGTAGTGCTTGTTTTTTGGTCTATATATTTATCTATTAAATATTTATATATTTATCTATTCTATCGAAAAATGTACACATTTTTCTTGAAGGAAGGTCTCGGGGGGTGTTTTTGTTTAAGCTTGATGGATGTTTAGGGAGAAAACTAAAACAAAATATACATAATTATAAAAAAGATGCATAAATGAGGAAATAAATACGCCCATCCCCCCTTAAATCGCTCGTGTGCCTCGGCGTTCATTCGTAAGTCAGACCCAGGGGTGATGGGAAAAGCTCGCACGATGACGGTCGCTTGAAGACATTCCGCGGTTTGCAGTACTTCTCGTTTGGTTGGTAATGTAGCGTCTGGTGGACGCGAGACAGGTTACGTAATGTTCAGACTCGTAAAATATAATCTGGAGATGTAAGGGGGTTTTGCTCCTATGTATGTTTGCCGTTCTCTCGTTCTTGCTCTCTCTCTCTCTCACTCTCACTCTCACTCTCTCTCTCTCCCTGTCGTTCTCCCTCTATCACTTTCACTCACTCACTCACTCACGCTCTCTCTCTCTCTCTCTCTCAAGTTATAGTTAAGATGCAGGAACGGTCGGCATAATACTTATTGAGCCAAAACAGCATAACACACAAGTATTGAGTGAGGATGTAGTCAAACTGAGAACACCAGTAGCAAATGAATTGGGCTGAGAGAGAGAGAGAGAGAGAGAGAGAGAGAGAGAGAGAGAGAGAGAGAGAGAGAGAGAGAGAGCGAGAGAGAGAAGAAATAAGAAAGAAAGATATAAGGATTAAAATAAATAAAAACAAAGAAATAAAGAAAGAAAGACAGAAAAAGATAAATAGAGAAATAGAGAGAGAGAGAGAGAGAGAGAGAGAGAGAGAGAGAGAGAGAGAGAGAGAGAGAGAGAGGCTGACAGACAGACAGACAAACTGGGAGAGCATTGGACAGAAAGACTGATGAGCGTGCATAATACATTCACACTCTCTCACTATATATATACAGTATATATATGTATATATTTATATATATTTTTTCTAGCTTTCTTTCTTTCTCTTTCTCTCCCTCTCTGTCTCTCTCTCTCTCTCTCTCTCTCTCTCTCTCTCTCTCTCTCTCTCTCTCTCTCTCTCTCTCTCTCTCTCTCTCTCTCTGCCACCATAACTGTTTCAAGGATCTACGAGCGCCTTCGTCTCTATTCTTTATTTGCACCCAGATGCAGTTAAGAATGTGATTAATTCGAATTGATTTAACCTGAGGAGACTTACGAATAGTATTAATGTAATCGTTTAGATTGACCTCTGCATGCTGTCTTTGATGTACTAAGAAATAAGTAATTATTTTCTATTTATTATTGCAAAGAATTGCGTATTTTGATCAAACTTTATCCATGAATATTTTCGTTTGTTTGTTGGGCTATGGGATTAAAATATCAATGTAACTCAATTTAAGTGATTAACTCAATTACAATTCTTGAAAAATGGAAACAAATTTTAGTAGACAAGTGATGTCATGTTTCAATTGAAAGGCGAGGAGAAAATAATATGAAATTAACGGTTCAGTTTACGACAACAAATAGCTTATATTTTCTAGTCACAATGCTAATCTATATTGTACTTTGGATATTACTATTATTAGTCATCAATATCTTTAATATGTCCATCTCGTATTCGGAGGGGGGGGGGGGGGGGGGAGTGGGGGGTGGGGGGTCTCTCTCTTTCTGCACACACACACACCAACGCACGACACATAATGTAACTCAAATTCACACAAACCTCACACACACACACACACACACACACACACACACACACACACACACACACACCAATCACAATCTCACTCAACCCCCCCCCCCTCAAAAAAAAAAGACACACACACTTCACTCAACCATCACAAATTATCAACCACACACACCCACACACACCCTTCACTCAACCATCACAAATTATCAACCACACACACCCACACACACCCTTCGCTCAGATCAACCATCACACTAACACACACAGACAAACACACACCCACACACACACATACACACACACCCTTCACTCACAGCTCATCACTCACCCAAGGCAGCACAGTCATCATCCAACCACAGCTACTTTATCATGAGTCATCTTAATTCATACATCCATCTTTGTAACCATCATATGAATAATTAGTCTGTCCATTAAGGCGGCCATTTATTCGTACAATTGTTTTCTTGCCTTATACATGTGATTAATTTTAGCTGAAGAATAATGACATTTTTTTTTTACAGTTACTCCTTTATCATTTGCGGCAGCTCAATTGCCGACTTGCGAGTTTCGTTCTATAAGGAAGTTGGAGCTGTAGACAACGATATTTAACAGAATGTACAGCCAAAATACGGTCGTAGTACATATAGAAATACATAAAACCCAATTCAACATACCATGCATCCATCAGAAACCTACATTATTATCGCATTTATGTTTAATATCGATGTTCACGGCTCCAACTTCCTTATATCCTGAAACTCGCAAGTGGTCCATTGGCATTACTGTAAATATGTTGTGAATTCATTACATATTATCTCTAACCCATACTAATACGGCGGAATAATAATGCATTAACCCTTTGAGTACCAGCGACTTGTGGTATATTTTTTCTAGCTATGCTTAGATTTTCCACTATGCATCTCATCAATCCATATCACAGACAGTTTTTCATATATCTGCAACCGCGGGACCTTAAGGGGAGGTTTCTAGTTTGTTTCCTACTCCTCCAGCAATCTTAAAATTTCACCCCCTTGACCCCCTTTCAAGATATATTTGTAAATTTTTCGGTAGAAAAATGTCCCGGCCAAAGGCCGATTACTCTTAAATTACAGGCTCGCTATCGCTCGCCAGGATAAAATCGACACCTAAATGGCACGAAAGGTCTTAAAATTGATAGAATGGGGCGGAAATTCTTAAAAATCACCAAACTAATGGGGCAAACGTCTTAAAATCTCAAAAACAATGGGGCTAAACATGAGGGAGAAAGGAGTCAAGAAAAAAATCCCTCAAGTCGACATCTCCCCGTTAACTCCTGTACCGGCGACATCTTTGTTACTTCATTCTGGCAACTACTAATAGATTGTACTCAGTTTAGGAAGGATCTGTAGCAATCATAAGGCTTCGAACTATCTCAATCAACCCTTTTAATTATCACAGATCCTAACTAAGCTGCCTAAAATCGTCTAAATATAGCGAGAATAAAGTACAGCAAATGTCGCTGGTATAAAAAGGGTTAATTGTGTCAGGCCTCCCTACTTGCAGCCTATGGCAGTGGTTGCATAACACAGAACTGCATAGTCGTGCAATTATGAACGCAAAACCACAAATGAAGGTTCGCTTACTTCTCATGTTTGCTTTCATGCAAGTATATCAAATGAAATATGATTGATAAATAATATATATACGTTAATTATTTTACCTGTCATCATATATATATATACAGTATATATATATATATATATATATATATATATATATATATATATATATATATATATATATACCGGGTATATACATATATATATATACTGTATATATTAAAGTACAATACAATACCAACCTGTGACATATAAACATAATAATTATCATAAGAAATCCAAAACAAACCCCTCAAATAGTAGTTTTATGGATGTTGTCAACTTTTTGGAGTTCATTCAACCATTACCACCATCATCCTTTATGTATTCCAATGTAAGGTCAGCCTATCCCCGAAGGTACTATAACAGCCTATGTGTCTCACCACAGTGGCTTATTCTGGTTTGGTGAAGCTGTGCGTGTCATCAGGAGTGTTTGTGATATTCAATTCATCGGAAGGGTTGTGGTTGTGTGTATAGTTTGCAACCAGAGACATACCTATTACCAAAATCGTTCCCACCCCTTCACCTTCAGTTCCCTCCCATCAAGGAACCGCTAATTCAATACCAGTTACCTAACACCCGTCGCTGGCAGTTTATCGGTCAGTGGTCTCAACTAATACCAATTAAAACCCAAGTTTTTTCAAAATATATTGTTTGATTCTGGGCGAATGGCTGGTCGAAAATGGAATTTACTACCATGTATGGAAGATGTTGGGCGAGAGAAATCGAATGGCACCAAGTAGAATTATTCTGGACTCTTAGTTTGGGCTACAGAAGAGATCTAAAGTTGAAAAAGTGCTCATTTCGGGCGTTTCTGGAGGCCAAATCAAAACGAAATCCTAAACTACTGCTCCGATTTGAATTATGTTTGTGGCATTAGATTCAGCGGGTGAAAGTGTACTTGTGGTAGAAATTTGAATAAAATCCATACATAAATAACCCGTCTATGGGTGATTTAGAAGTTTTCAAAATCAAAATCAAAATTAGGCCTATTGGGCCTACACAATGGTCTAAATCCAAACATTTATATACCGTTGGAATCGCAACGACGAGACGAATCCAAATATACCCTTGAAAACACAAAATTCCAACATGACCTGCCAAGGTACTCGTGTTCGCCTGGACCCAAGTTACATAAATAACCCGTCTATGGGTGACAACTGTCATTCCTCACCCCTATCCCATTACCTTTAAGCTATCCCATATATATTGTATCTTCTTCATTGTCCCTCTGCCGATACCGTGAAGCAGCCATCCTTAACCAATGCCATTTACCTCTAAGCCTCTTCCACACTACCCGTCAGCTATCCCATATATATTGTCATTTCTACATCGAACCTCTGTCTATTGGTGTAACAGTACTTCTTGCCCAATGCTATTCACTTTTAAACCTCTTTCATCGACTGGCGCACCAATTGCCTATCCCATTACCCATAGCTGTCCCATACCTATTGCCATTTCTACATCGAACCTCTGTCTATTCGTGTAACAGTACTTCTTGCCCAATGCTATTCACTTTTAAACCTCTTTCATCGACTGGCACACCAATTGCCTATCCTATTAACCTTCAGCTATCCTTTACCTATTGCCATTTCTACATTGTATCTGTCTAGTCGAAAAACAGTACTTCTAACCAATGCCATTCACCTTTCAGCCTCCTCGATCGACTGCCTCATCATTCGCCTATCCAGCTATCCTTTAATCAATACCCCTTTTTCACAGTCCCTCCCCTATGCAGTAAAATAGCTCACTGTTCTTCACATCCAATCTGCATCCATTGGCCAGTCACCTCCAGCCCGTTACCCTTTAGCTATCCTAAACCCGTTCAGTACCGGTGATGTATTTTGTTTTTGTTTATATATCAGCTTCATTTAGACGATTATATGAAACCTTTGAAGGATATCTGGTAGCTAAAAGGATTAATTGAGTGTGTCTGTACCCTATTAATTGGCAGACATCCTTCGTACGCTAAATTAAATCGCTTACTAGTTGCCAGAATATAATGATAACACAAAATTCCGGAAAGTAATATAATTAATTTAAGCGGATTTTAAGCGCCAAAATAAATCGCCGATAAATCTTGTCCCTCTGCCGCCACCTTTATGCAACAACTCCCCCCCCCCCTCTCTCTCTCTCTCTCTCTCCTTTACTGTCTACTGTCTACTTCTACTTTACTGTCCTATTCATCCACTATAAACTGTCCCTGTCTAGTAGTATTAAGGCCAGATCACCTAGTTGGGTCCGCAAGGTCTGTGTGGTCTGAGTATCTGTGTAACTCTGTGTCATCCTCTCCCCCCCCCCCCCCTCGTCACCACTTATAAACCCCATCCATTGCCTGTTCCCTACCTCCCCCCCCTTGCCTGTCTCTCTGCCAATACTTCTACCTAATAGCCCCTTACCCCTATCCTCTTCACCTCAGTAACCTTCATCCATCCATCTTTCTCTCCCATAGCCAAGGTTCCTCCCATATTGCCTTTATCCTATAGCTTTTATCTTTATCCTTTCCAGCATTGCCTCATGCACAGTACTCCCCCGTGAAAACCCTTCGTTTAAAGTCCACTTCTCCTTTATTATAAACATTGTCGAATTTCAATGCATCCAATGCCCAAAAATACTTAATTCATATTTGTTTTCACTAACCCACCAGTTAATTTATATATATACCTAATTAATGAAATCAATGAAAGTAATGAATACATGTGGTACTCCAAGGACTCGAACCTAGGATACTCACACCGAAATTCCGCACACTAAGCATTACGCTATCAAGAAATTCCACCCTCTAAACCCATCCCCAAATTCGTCCCAAATTACTCCTGCATAAGCATTCCCCCAAATACCCAGCCCTTCCTTCCTAACTTCTACCACCCTTCTCCTTCACTATCTAATTCCATATCCTTTACCCCTAACGCCCCCCCCCCTAACACACTTCCTTCTAAGCCCCCACCCTTAATTTCTCTCCCCTAACACTCCTTCCATAATACCCAGCCCCTTATTCCGATCCCCTACCTTAAGTGTAGAGGACCAGACACGAGCCCTGCGTCTGCTACAGTCGCTCAAAACGTTTTCTGAACTTCGTATGTTTATCATTATGCAAGTATATGTACGTTAGCTGATTTATGAACGTTAATTTGTACAGATTATTAATCTAACCTTTTTTTGCAAATTGTTGTAGTACAAATTTCATTAATATATTGATTCTAATCTTTGAATTTGTATATGGAAAAACTTTAGGTGTCCAGGAATTTTCATAGGAGCTTGCCCTCGCTAGGTGTCGTAGGGGTGACGGACCGAGAGAGTATTTTGGCTCCTGCAGGTTTCGCCCTTGTACAGTCTCCTACATAAGCTCTGTTTGTCCACAAGATCTTATATATGGAAGTTAAATGAGTGTGATCGACGTAATGATGTATTATATATTACTCCCAATACATCACCCATCATATTTTTATGTATATTTTGCGAAAAGTCCATTATTCTTATCACCATCTAAATGTATACTTAAATCAAATCACCAACGCTCGCAGAAATATAATTACCAAAGAACTATGATATATGTTAAGCCTCATAAAAGCACACAAGGCCGCAAGACATCAAAACAAATGTAAAAACAAACAAAAACACATACAAAACATTAAATATCTACTATGCAATGCTACTAATTCAGTATCTCCTAGAAACAAAAAACAATCGGAAAAATTATAATCCCAATGACACCCCTTGACATCACTCTTTGAACCTACTATAAGGGTCTCAAGTCTGGTGTTCATGGTTAGTCTGTAAATACATGTGAGAACCCTACCTGTTGTCGCTACATAGTAAAACTCAAGGTCGCATGAAAGCATCAACACAAATGTGAACGCAAATTAAAAACACACACAGGACGTAAACAATATCACAAAACAATGCTATTTATTCAGTATCTACCAAACACTAAGAAAGTACGAAGGAATAAATTATAACCTTAAAGAAACCCCTTGACATCACTCTTTGAACCTACTGTAAGGGTCTCTTAAGTCTGGTGTTCATGGTTAGTCTGAAAATAAATGTGAGAGAATACTACCTGTTGTCGCCCTGCAGGTATTGGCATATTAAGGGGAGATGGTGGGCCGTCTTTCTGGTCCCCCTTCTCCCTCGTGTTTAGCCCCATAAGTTTTCCGATTGTGTGACGCTTGACTCATTAGTTTGGTGATTTTATGACCTTTCGTCCCATTTCTTTGTCAATATTTAAACTTTGCGTGTTATTTAGGTGTCGATATTTTTCCAGGCGAACGATAGTGAGCCTGTACTTAAAGAGAAACCGGCCTTCGGCCGGTACATTTTTCTTTCGAAAAATGTACAAATATATCTTGAGGGAAGGTCGGGTGTTTTTTAAGCTTAGGGAGGAAACTAATAAGATAGTAAAAAGATACATAAATGAGCAAATAACTAAGGCCATCCTCCCTTAAAGGTTCACTGTAGCACGTTCTTCCTGGCTACTGTAGACCAAGTGGGTATAAAGGAAAAAATAAGCTGCTTATGAATATATATTGTATATATTATATTATATATTTTCTGTGAACACTGTATGAGGAGGAGCAATTCATTGCTAACGTTTCGGATATACAGTAGTTTCATCAGTCCATCAATCCATCAGTCCATCAATCCATCAGTCCATCAATCTGATATATTCTGGGTTTTCTATGATGTATATATTGTACACAAAAATCGAAAAAATCCTAAATGTATTTATCGTGAAGAGATTTAACCCTTAAAAGATACTATTAGGCATCCCTCTTTTGTTTTCTGGCTATTGTTAGACGATTTTATTCATATGAGGAAGGGTATGTGAAAGTCAGAGGGGTAATTGAAATAGATTTTACCCTTATAGTTTCCACAGACCAGCCTTAAGTTAAATAAAATCATCTAATAATAGCCAAAATAAACTGTCAAAATGCGTCATAATCTTGAAAGGAGTTAATAAAGACAGATTTTACTTGAACATCAATAAATAAAGTTTTATCCTCCCAACGAGATTATATACAACACTTTTTGGAGCATACGTGTTTGCATCCAGCTATCAACATAGTCGTGATTTAAAAGTCTAACGAAACTCTAATGCCAAACCAAAACCAATGCGAGAGAAGCAAAAACGAAACTGACATAAAAAGAAAGGTCGTTAAGTCTCTCCCCCCCGCCACTTCCCGAGTCATTAAATGCTAAGTAGTGTGGAGAACAGCTTCCAAATGCTAAGTAGTGTGGAGAACAGCTTCCAAATGCTAAGTAGTGTGGAGAACAGCTTCCAAATGAGGGTCGAAACTCATGGATATTCTAAAGGTTTGAGAACTGCATATTTTGTCTCTCCACTCTTCATATATTCCCCAGAGCGGTGTTATGATCGTGTTGTTTCCCTTTGGCTCGCTCTGGGACGGTGTTATGATCGTGTTGTTTCCCTTTGGCTCGCTCTGGGGCAGTCAGAATTATTAGTTTGTTCGCAATCTATTTTATAAACTGGGTATTTTTATGTTAATATAACTTTTTCATAAACGTCCTAAGATGCCCTCGATGAGTATTTTTTTCACGTCCTACATATCTCTTGATTTCGCACAATATGCATATATGTTTTTCGGTGAAGTACTGATTTCGACTGAACAATTTGCTCAAGGAATTCTTATTATTATCCCACATTATATAGAAAGTGCTCAAAAAATAAATGTTGAATGTTAAATTGACTGCTAGAGCTGTTTCCGATTTGTTCCTTTGGGATGAATGTGTACAATAGGCTATTATAGAATTATCCTGATCATGAGTAGCCAGCTAAGTAATGTAAAGAGGAGTTCTATGCAAAGGTACAGCTTATGTCAACTGTATTATACTTCGTCAGCAGTTAATTATTGATGGAAATTATAATCATGTTTGTTTAATGAAAGTTAAATTAGCATATCCCCCAACCCGTACCAAGATTTCTCTTAAACATGACTCGTACATGGTAGAATCATTTCCATTATATAAAATAATCTAAATATAAATTATAGACATTTGTTCCATCTCTTTTAACTACGTTGTATGTAGTCTTCTTGTAATTCATCCCTTTCACTTGTATAACTTTCACTGGTCTGTTAACTATATATATATATTTTTTTTTAATTAAATTATTTTTCTATTTTCTGTCCATCTTTGAATACTTTGTGGATTTTCTGTCATGCTCAGTCTTTCCTGCTTACAGTTTTGTTACTTCCCAGTGTCTACTCTTTTATTTGTTTGTAATCTATTTTCTTCCAAGCATTTCGCCTCTTCATAATGTTTTTTTCAATTTAATGATAATATTCTATATACTCTCAATATTATCCTTTTTCCTTTTCCTTGTCAGGCCTTCCGATTATCTAAAGATTAATATTATTTAGAAAATTCTCCTTCACTCTTTCCTAAATTTCCGCCCCTTCCCATTTCCACTACTTTTAACACTATCATTATCTCTGTCCTTCCTCCTCATTTTTTTCTTTTTATTTGCAAAATATTCCATCTCTTCGTCCATCCATCTGTAAGAGGTTTCAACCTTTTCATTCCGGCGCCGTCCTTTCAACTTTATTCTGGCTTCTATTGGACGATTTTATTCGGTTCCAAAAGGGCCTACATGAATTAACAGGCTTCTAACTATCTCACCTAACCCTTTTTACTACCACAGATCCTTCTGAAGCTGCACAAAATCATCTAAATATAGCCAGAATAGATTTAAAAAGACGTCACCGATACAGAAGGGGTTGAAGATGTGATGGGGGCAATCGGCCTTCATTAGCCCTTGGTGGCAGTGTTCCTCCCAACCATATGTCAGGGGGGAGAGGCCCTTCAGAACACGGAGCCGGGGACAACTTCATAATTTAAGGGGTCCCACTTCTTCCTCATGCTTAGCCACATTAGTTTTCGGATTTTAAGACGTTCGGCCCGTTAGTTTGGCGATTTTTAAACCTTTCGTCCAATGTATTTGTCAATATTAAGAATTTTCGTGTCATTTAGGTGTCGATTGTTCTCCTGGCGAGCGATAGCGAGCTTGTAATTTAAGAGGAATGTACACATTTATTTGGAAGGAGGGGGGGAGGGGGGGTTATAAGCTTGATGGAGGTCTAGGTATGAAACTAAAACAACAGTAATAAATATACACAATTGAACAAATAAATACGCCCATCCCCCCTTAAAACAAGCCAGCATATATGTCCAGTGCCCCTATTGTGTGTAGGGCCCGGAGGTCAGAGGTGGCGGCCTGTCCCATTCGTTCACACCTACAACGACCCCCAGACCATCCCTCACCGCCGGCCACTTCAACTCTTGTATCTCAGAGTTTCAGGAGGTAATAATCGCTGGTAGAGGATACAAATAAATAAATAAATAAATAAAACACAAAAATAAATAAAGGGATGGGGTGCATGTGCCTGAGTATATAGATAGATAGATGTTGGCGGTATATTGCAAAGCTCCCATCAAGATTTATCAGTTATTTTGAAGATTTTGTAGTGAGCTATGGTGCTAATTAGATAAACTTGTTTGTTTTATTACGCAGATACATAGTGGTTTCATATTTTTGTATTTAGTATCTAGAACTTAGCTGCTACAGGATTCAATTTACCGTCAGATGAAATGAAACAGAGTATAGTAGATGGAGGGATGCCAAGAGAGAAGCGGCATTTAGCGAGAACGATGTAATTCAGTGCCATCCAAGAGTGATTTGCAATACAAGTATACGCTACAAGACAATGTTAGTATTGTTGTGGCACTATACTTGACAATAATAACCTTTGTCAATGGGAATCTATATTACCTAGTATGAGTAGTATCCGTTTACTAGAGTTTACACCACTGAAAACTTAAGGGGAGATTTCCACTTGAGGGACTTTTTTCTTGACTCCTTTCTCCCTCATGTTTAGCCCCATTGCTTATCTAATTTGAAAACGTTCGCCCCATTATTTTGATGATTTTAAGAACTTTCAACCCATTTCTGTCAATTTTAAGACCTTTCGTGCAATTTAGGTGTCGATTTTATCCTGACGAGCGATAGCGAGCCTGTAATTTAAGAGGAACCGGCTTTCAGCCGGGAAATTTTTCTACCGAAAAATGTACAAATTTATCTTGAAAGGGGCTCAAGGGGGTGTAATCTTAAGCTTGATGGATATCTAGAGATCAAACTAAAAACCTCCCCTTAAACCTCTCTTATGGAACACCTTCGAGAAACTTCGGAATCTGACTTATACAACAGTTTATATTAGAGATATTTATACAATAAGGAAGACTGTGCACAGAGTCGATCAGGAATAATTAGTAACTTTGTCAGTATCAATACGCATATTTACATGTATTCGAGCTACAATTAGACGATTTTATGCAGATTAGGGAGGCCCCATAGGAAAATTAAATGGCTAATTGTATCTCAATTAAATGAGATTATTAACCCTCTGGACCTCTCAAATTCTTCTTGAGCTGAATATAAACGCCTACAGATAGCCATCATAAACCAAAAGAAGAGCGTCATAAAAATGAAAGGGTCATCAATTTGTGTTTTACCGCGGCATCAAGAGAGATTTCCAAGTGTTTAGAAAACCCATGAGCCGAGCCTTAAAGGGACCCGAACGACCATTACTGCCCAATACGGCGCCGAACTTGCACGGGATTATTATTTACCGTCCAGCGTAGTTCAGGAGTCACGCTACGATTCCCCAGGAGACCCTTTAGTAATAGAGATGGGTCAACGTCCGCCATATTGGTGCCATTTGTTTCATTAGCATCTATTACACTTATTATATCCCTGTGCATAATACACATCGGGTAATACTGGTACACGATACACATTGTGGACTTTGGGTCTAAATTATTGAGGCTATAGGAATCCTTCTCCCCTTATAAAATTCCTCCAACTCAACGACACAGAGAAAGGTGCGAGGGAACGCGAAAGTGGTCCCGGACCCTAAGAATTGGAACTTTAAAAGTTTCTGTTCGGGCTCTGTGTCGAGTCGGCCACCCCCAGCAATGGGGTATGTGCCTGAGTACATACATACATACATACATATATACATATTTAATTATTCATATATATGTGTTATTATTTATACGATCGGAAAAGAAATATCAATCCTTTGCTTGATAATGGCGTCCAAAGGGGAACAAAATGACTGATCCGTCTTACTACAGGTGTTGTAAAACCCTCTAGCCTTGCTAGTTTCGCACGTATCCTCTCTCAGCACAAGATCTTCCAAGGGACTAAAATCCTTCATGGGTATACGTCCTTCCTACCCCTGGATGTTCACGAGTGTCTTATGTGCAACCTTGTTCTAACCATTCGTACAATACAGGCTTGGCTAAGTTATGCTTCCCCCGGTTGACTACTAAAAGTAATGTTATATTTACAGTATAACAAAAAATAAAATTACTGCGACACAGGCAAATGACGCAAGCCCCGTTTTTGCAGAAGTTTGATGCTAAATTTAAAACAGCAAGAACAAATAAGTGAATCGTCTATGTGGCTTATGGGATTGTTTCGAAATATTCCCTAAGCATTTCAGAATGGGTCAATAGTAAATACACAACTTTGTTTCTGCAGGCGACTGTACTAACTGCCTCATCATCTCGGTTGCATAAAATAGTATCTCTGCGGCCACCTGAAGACCATCCACAATCTTACCCCCTCCGAAGCCTCCCACAGTCCACGGGCCGATAATTAATAGCGGGAGAGGCAGACAGTTTGTTTGGTCTATTAATTCATTTATTCAGATTTTTAAAGTTTCCTCCCTAGACCTTCACCAAGCTTAGAAAAACACCCCCTAGACCCCCCCTTCAAGATAAATTTGTAAATTTTTCTACCGAAAAATGTACCGGCCGAAGGCCGGTTCCTTTTAAAATTGCAGGCTCGCTTTCGCTTGCCAGGAAATAATCGACACCTAAATGGCACGAAAGGTCTTAATATTGACAACGAAATGGGACGAAAGGTGTTAAAATCGCCAAACTAATGGGCGTTCTTATGATCTCAAAACTGGTGGGGCTAAACATTAGGGAGAAGGGGGTCCAGAAAAAAGGTCTGCCTCCCCTTAATAGCGGGAGAGGCCTTATAAATAATGTTGTGACCGCTTGAGAACAGAAAAAAAAATATATTGGCATCCTCTCTTACACGCTCAGAGATGGTTTTTGTTTTTTCTATAGCATCGTCGATTAGTAATTACAAAGCGTATAACAACAACATATTTATTTGCTTTCAGATGTAATTAGACAACTAAAATTAATTATCGATAAATTGTTCTTCTTCCTTATATAATGTTAATTGTTTTCTGTTGTCCCTATTCGGGCTCTGTCTCGAGTCGGCCACACCCAGAAAAAAAGGAAAAATGGGGAACGGGCCTAAGTACATACATACATACGTACAATAATCACCATATAAATTAACAAATACACGTGTCGGTGTTTCCCCTCTCTCGATACTCAAGGGCTCAAGTTTATCATACAGCAGTGTACCAGATATTTGCGCAGGTGACTGTGCCTTCAGCGAAACGGAATGTTGGTGTATGAAACCCTACATAAATCTGTAGCAAGGAATACCGCGGGATTCGAATAGTTGGAGCTAGAACGAGCTAAACACTCACTCCCTAAATCGTTGATCAGTAGGAGAATGACAACACTTTCTCCAGATGTTTAATCCTTTTAATTACCAGTGCCGTCCTTTTAATTACCAGTGCCGTCCTTTTAATTACCAGTGCCGTCCTTTTAGCGTTATTTTTGCTACTATTAGAAGATATTATTCAGTTTAAAAATTATCTCCATCAATTAACAGGCTTCGATACATATACCACTTAAACCTTCCTACTACCACAGATCCTTCATCAACTTGACCAAATCGTCGAAATATAGCGAGAATAAAATTAAAAGGACGTCGCCGGTACAGAAGGAGTTGAAAATACGCCATTATTTTTCCACCTGCAGCGAACTTGGATGTTGATAAATGAAAGCCAGGGTAAATCTGGAGCTGGGAATGCCTCGGGACTCCTCTACGTGGGAGCTGGAACGAATGGTGGACTAATTGACCACTTGCCAGTTTCAGGCTATAAGGAAGTTGGAGCCTTAAACATCGATATTAAACAGATATACAATGATAATGTAGGTTTCTGATGGCTAAAGGGTATGTTGAATTGGGTTTTATGTATTTATGAACGTACCACGACCGTATTTTAGCTCGTAATTCTGCTAAATATCGATGTCTACAACTCCAACTTCCTTATGGAACGAATGGCCGACTAATTGGTGCGCCGTGTGGTAGGCGTCGGGCGTGAGAAATAATTAGGTGAGAATGGGGCGTGGTGCGAAGAAAGGAAAGTGTTGGTGGAAATATATAGTGAGGAAGAAGCGAACATCAGAGAAGGTCGAAAGATGGTATGTTGGAAAATAAATGTATGGGACAACATTTAGAGTGGGAAAGAAGCGAAAATAAATGTATGGGATAACATTTAGAGTGGGAAAGAAGCGAAAATAAATGTATGGGATAACATTTAGAGTGGGAAAGAAGCGAAAATAAATGTATGGATAACATTTAGAGTGGGAAAGAAGCGAAATAAATGTATGGATAACATTTAGAGTGGGAAAGAAGCGAAAATAAATGTATGGATAACATTTAGAGTGGGAAGAAGCGAAAATAAATGTATGGGATAACATTTAGAGTGGGAAAGAAGCGAAAATAAATGTATGGGATAACATTTAGAGTGGGAAAGAAGCGAAAATAAATGTATGGGATAACATTTAGAGTGGGAAAGAAGCGAAAATGTATGGGATAACATTTAGAGTGGGAAAGAAGCGAAAATAAATGTATGGGATAACATTTAGAGTGGGAAAGAAGCGAAAATAAATGTATGGGATAACATTTAGAGTGGGAAAGAATCAATAATAAAAAAAAGTCGAAAAATAGTATGTTGGAAAAGAAATATATGTGAATTTGTGAACTCAAATGGAGGAGCAAATATCATAAACAATTTGTTTTTATAGTATGATGGAAATTAATGTGTGGGATATTGTTTGTGAAATAGATAGATGGAGAAAATTGCAGCCAAACCAACCCAGCTTCATCCTCCCAATGGCCGAGAGGAAAACTTTAATCAATGACTCGGAATGTTCAAAAAAATAAAGGTCAAAGAAAATATATATATTTTTTTTTACCCCTTTCTCTCTCGTGTTAGATATTTTAAGACGTTCGCCCCATTAATTTGGCTAATTTAAGACCTTTCACCCTATTTTATTTTCAATTTTAAGACCGAAATTGCTCTCATGTCTAAATCTCCAGACCATTGCTAGAATTCATACCTCTAGATATTTTTTTCCGCTAGATTGAAGTAAACACCTTTAGATTTAGCGGAAAAAAGCTAAATTGGCACCGATAATCCGCGCGCGTAAGTGGGTATAGCAGACTTACGAGAAGGCAACCGTCCCATCAACTCTAGAAAATATGGCAACACGTTATTACAGGGGACGAGTAGTCTGATTATCACTAGGGCCGGTTCCAGGTCAAATCGGCCGCGCTCCTAAACGTCCACGGGTCATTTTGGTCTCCTAACTTAATCGAATCTAACCTAACCTACCCTAAATTAACCTAACCTAGCCTAAATTAACATAACCTACATTAACCTAACCTAACCTAAATTTCCTAGCCTAACCTGAATTAACCTAAACTAAATTAACCTAGCCTAACCTGAATTAACCTAACCTAACCTAAATTAACCTAAGCCAAACCAAAAACATTCCATATTATCTAAACCAAAGCTAACATAGGGACGTTTAGGATTGTGGCCATCTTGGTTTGTGCAACTGTTCTGGCTGTGACCGTTGAGGTTATCAAAATGCTATGTCACCCCGATTTTATATTATGTATATAAGCTACGATCTCGGCTACTGATTACCGGCTGTTGGGGCAGGAGCCGCGAATACTAAGTTGTTTTTTTAGCTGGTCAACTTCAGGAGCTTCAAGTTAACCCATTCAGTACCGGTGACGACCTTTACATTATACTCTGGCAACTATTAGACGATTTTATTCAGTTTAGGAAGGACGTCTACAATTGAAAAGACTAGCCTATAGACTATATCAATTAATACTTTCAAGTACCATATATCCTTCCCGAACTTCATAAAAACGGCCACACTCCTAAATGGTCATAACAAAAACTGATGCTGGGTTTTTTTTTTCTCAAAGAATGGCTAGTCTCCTAACCTAATCTAGCCGAGCCTAACTGAGCCTAACTTAACCTAACTTAAACTAACAAAGCCTGACCTAACCTAGCTTATCCTAACAAAGCTCTTAATCAAACACATCCTACCATTGCATAACCAAACAAAACGTAATCTACTTTATTCTTACTTCAGCTAGACTGGTTTTAGTGTGGCCGTTTCTGTTGTGGCCGTTGTTACCAGATCCACGTATCCAACCCCCCGGGGAGGCGGTCACGAGACATCCGGTGCTTTATTAACCCTTTTTTGTTTATATCACGACGTTATTATAACCCATTGAGGATCATGGGGCGGTTTGATCATTTATTCTGGCTATCATTAGACGATCTCATACAGTTTAGTCAGAATCTGTGGCCAGGGTACAAACTATCTCAATTAACCCTCTGAATTCCACATACCATTCGTAATTATGAATTAAATAATCTAATGATATCCAGAACGGCCTGCCAAAACGGTGATAAGTGAGGGAGTTTTGTTTTATGCTTGATGGTGGTCTAGGGCGGAAACTAAGAATACACAATATAAATAATAATATAAATAATAATAAAAGCAATAACAAAATAACATATGTCTCCCCACGAAGGGTAGCAGTGAGTAAGATCGGAAATATGGCGGGTCAATCTTGAGGCCTGACACGACTGAAGGACGTGATTGTGATGCATGAGCGAATCGAATTGTTGGTTGTGAGACATGGGCAAGTCAAGGAGTGGTTTAGTGCATGAGTGGGCAGAAAGGAGGAGGACGAATGGGAGGCATGGGCTTGGCGTAGGTTGGTTGTAAGGTATGGGGTATGTGGAAATTGAAGAGGTGGTGGTGATAAAATAGGATACCCAGATGTTCACTGGCACATAAAGCATGATCAACATATGCTGTATATGCCCTTTATCTCCTTTAAACACATATAATAAATAAATATATATATATATATATATATATATATATATATATATATATATATATATATATATACATATATATATATACATATATATATATACAGTATATATATATATATATATAATATATATATATATATATATATATATATATACATATATGTGTGTGTATATATATATATATATATATATTAACATTCACAAACACATGTATTTACAAAACTCATTCCTTCTCACAGTCAATATATCTCACAGAATATATTAATCTGTTATCTCTTTTGTCTTGAATATTATAAAGTGAACATGAAGTCTCTAAATATATATCACAGCACAATATTAATCTAAACTCTCGTTTGTCTCGCCCGTGATAAAGTGAAGTGGAAGGTCCTGAATAGCTCATCCAGACTCATCTCCGTCCGTGGGTTGGAACGCTGAACAGAAGTAAATATTCCACCGTGATCATAATTCAGATAACACATATAAATTAAAACATCAGGCACTTAGTAATGTAATTCGTGACGCTGTGTAATTGGCTGAGGGCTACGGACAGTGGGTGGAGAGAGAGAGAGAGAGAGAGAGAGAGAGAGAGAGAGAGAGAGAGAGAGAGAGAGAGAGAGAGAGAGAGAGAGAGAGAGAGAGAGAGAGAGAGACAGAGAGAGAGAGAGAGAGAGAGAGAGAGAGAGAGAGAGAGAGAGAGAGAGAGAGAGAGAGAGAGAGAGAGAGAATGTGAATGTGTGTATGTGTGAGCTGTGTAGGGGCGAGATAAATGGACAAGGGTTGTACTGACTACCAAACTCTACGTAATATCAGCACTGCACACTTGTAATATCAGCACTGCACACTTGTAAACACAGATTATGTTTATCACTAGGTACTTTCTCCAATCTCACCATAATGAAGTCGCTCTGTACTTTAGATATATATACAATAAATGTATAGCTAAATTTACACTATGGTCTTGTATTTTGTAATGCATGAATGTATCTGAAACTTTTTACCTCTGTCGCAAAGTTTGTACCAACATGAATTATATACAGTATATATATGTATACTAAAGACACATAAAATTGTACGGGGTTTACACTCAGAAATATTAACCACACCATTAAGATTTGTTTTGTTTTCGAATAATATACACGGATTATGAATATGCTGACAGCTGATTAAAGTCCTGAATTTCACAACATTACGAGTATGAAGAACAAATGTAAGAATAACCTTCATCTTTATGACGTGTTTTATTCCTTCATTGGGATTATATATATATATGTATACTGTGATTTGTGAGTTTGTTGGCAACTGATCACCAAACTACACCTTCCAGCAGCTGTTACTTGATTTATGAACAGCACACAGTTTATATCGTGCTTCATACTCTACAAAAGGACCATCGTAAACTCTGATTTTATGGCCCAATATTGAGATTTTAAAAAGTTCGCCCCATTAGTTTGGCGATTTTAAGAACTTTCGCCCCATTTCTGTCAATTATAAGACCTTTCGTACCCCTTAGGTGTCAATTTTTTCTGGCGAGCGATAGCGTGCCTGTAATTTAAGAGGAATCGGCCTTTCGGCCGGGACGTACAAATTTATCTTGAAAGGGGGTTTAGGGGGCGTTGATGGAGGTCTAGCGAGGAAACTAAAAATACATGATAAATGAATGAATAGAAAAAAAGCCATTGTCCCCTTAAATTCTAAATATAACTCTAAAATACACCGTCCAGCAGCTGCACTTGATTTATGAACAGCAAACAGTTTATATCGTGCTTCATACTCTACAAAAGGACCATCGTAAATTCTGATTTTATGGCCCAATATTCGTCCATCAAAATTTAGCTAACGATATTTCACACCCTAATTGAGGATCAACTTATAAAACTGTTTATTCTTACAAACCAAAACTATTTCAATAGATTTTTGGCCAAGATCATATTTGTCAATCTAAATGTATTGTTCTTAATACTTTTTATTCATATAAACCACAAATATTTCAATAGATTTTAGGCCCTCGATCACATGTTTCAATCTAGATTTATTGTTCTAGAAAGTATGTCCTACACTTCATTTTAGAAAATCTGCATAACTTCCTGTGTTTCAATTAATGATCAATTTTGCTTTAAGATATTTTATGCTCGAGTAAAATATTTTTCTCTTCAGTTATTATTATTCTAGAATGTGGCCAATATTTCGTCTTGATATATGGTGGAGATATCATAAACTTCCTTTATAAAGCGGCCAAAATGTGTATGGAATTTGTATTCAAGTATCGTCATATGCATTTTGACTATGATTTCAGGAGACTGATACGATATATAACTTTACTTAGGAAGATGCCAGGCCACAACTGCCTAAAACAAATTGTCTGAAAAAGCGCCCGTGTGACACCGGCTTAAGAGGCCCATTCGATTATTATGTTTTATTCGATATACTGTAGCCGAGCAGTATGATTTTCAATTGAATTATGATTTCAGACTGAGGTCCAGAAAGACAATTTTGAGATTAACTGTAGATCCTACTACTACATGGACCCATTGTTATGCTTCTAGTCATATACAGTATATTATCTTGTTTACATAGTTTTGTGGCCAAACTATGAGATTCCTATTTGAATTATAATTTCAGATTGCGGCGTAGCAAGACAAATTCAGACTTACTATGTAGATCATCGACTACGAAAACGCGCCTAATTTTAAATCGGCTCATTTTTGTTCTGGCTTGTATATCCATGTTATCTCTTGTTTCTATATAGATTTCTGGCCAAGAAGCAAAGTTTTCCATTTGCATTATGATTTCAGACTTAACATGTAGATCGCCGATTACGAAAACACTTCCTGTTGTATCGGCTCATTTGTTTTCTTACTTGTCCTATTCATTTTGTTTTTCTAATAGATTTCTGGCCAAGCAGGGATTTTTCCATTTGAATGATGATTTCAGAGTGACTATATAGATAAGTGATTACAGAAACACTTCCTATTATATCGACCCATTTTTGTGCTTGCTTGTCTAATCCATTTTCTTTTTCTAATAGATTTTTGGCCAAGCAGCGAGTTTTCCATTTGAATGATGATTCCAGACTGCGGGAGAAGGAGATAAATCAGGGGAGGGAGCGAGGGCGAGATGGTGCGAACGATAACGCCTGGTAATTGCTTGGCCAAATACCTACCTGGTCGGGAGGTGAGTCGGTAAGTCGGAGGTTCGGGGTTGGTTGGTCGGTGGGGGTCGGGAGGATGATTTTGGGGGATGACCATTAATTTTGCTCTACTGTCCTTTACAGGTGAGCGATCACAACTTATATTAGTGTATGTCCATGAACACTGCAGTAATATAAAGTGATACGGGTGCCGGGGTGTTGGTTGGTCAAAATACTGTATCTACCTGGTCTGGGAGGTAAGTTGGAAGTTGGTTTGTCAGAGGTTGGGGTATTGGGTGAGCTTGGTTGGTTGGATTCTGGTTGAGGGGGAGAGAGGAAAGAAGCTGATCGGAGGGATGGTTGAGATGCTGGTTGGAGATAAGACGTCAGAGGTTGGTTGGTCAGAAGTTGGGGTATTGGGTGAGATTGGTTTGGAGGTATTGGATGGTTGGTTGGTTGGATTCTGGTCGAGTGGGAGAGAGGAGAGAAGCTGATCATGGGGATGGTTGAGATGCTGGTCGGTGTAATGTTGGAGTAGTGCTTGGTTGATAGTTTGGGGTTCTGTTAGAGGTTGTTGGGGGTTGGAATCAGAGGGCCGGTCACTTTCTCTATTCTTGGAAGGGTGGTTGGTGGCGCTAGTCGGGGTTTGGGTTGAAAAGGGGTGTTTATCGGGCAATTGGTCTTGGGCTGGTCAAATAGCTGGTCCGAGTGTTTGTGTATCTGTGCTTATGTGTGTGTTAAGGGGGTAGGGGTGGGGGGTGGGGGGGGGAGAGGGGTTAGTTGGAGCACTAGTTTAAGGGTGTGTGGTGGGTAGATCGGGATAAGATTGGGGAAGGGGAGGGGGGGGGGGCGGAAATTGTGTCAGTATTCGTTCATTTTTATTTGTTCATATATTATGTGAGTGAGGAAGACAACAGGCAGAGCTGCCTGTAGCAAGTGCCTCCCCCTGAGTTGAAAGAGTGACAGGGCCAAAATCAAGGGACGTTCGAGCCAAAAGGTCCATGAAAGGTATATCACATCTAGAAAGCTGTATTAATAGTGATAACCCCATTTCGTATGAGGAAGAAAAGGTGTATATAACGATCACAGGTAATTCAATACTATAGGTAGCGCCAGAGAACTTGACAATATTCTTGACCCCTTAACTTCTAATAACTTGAAATGAATGAAAGCAATCGGGCTGACGTTTCTATCATTTAGGAAGAGTCTATCAGGCAATAGGTATGGATATTTACAGCCAATTGTTGAACGTGACTGTACTATTTCCTCGCTGTCATGCCGGGTAGAAAACCGAGATGAGTTGTGATTCAGGTGAGATGGACAATTAGTGGTAATGGTTATATGTAGTGATTGGATGGTTAGATAGATAGATAGATAGATATAGATAGATAGATAGATGAAGGGAGAGGTGAGTTGTGAGTGGGGCAATTAGTGGTAATGGTTGTATATATATGTAGAGAGAGAGCGAGAGAGAGAGAGAGAGAGAGAGAGAGAGAGAGAGAGAGAGAGAGAGAGAGAGAGAGAGAGAGAGAGAGAGAGAGAGAGAGAGAGAGAGAGAGATAGACAGAAAGGGTGAGTTGTGAGTGGGGCAATTAGTGGTAATGGTTGAATGTGGTGATTGGTTGGCTTGCCTATGATCACTTCTCTGATGGCTGCAGTGATAGTTAGGTAGATAGATAGATAGAGTGGGTGAGTTGTGAGTGGGTCAATTAGTGGTAATGACCCTATGTGGTGATTGGTTATTCTGGCCATGATGACTGACCTAACTGATGTCTGGCGGTGGTGTGTGTGAGTGATTGGCATGAAGGGCACTGAGGGATCCCAGATTGGTATGTGCTCTGGGTTACACGATTTACCTACCTTCCCAGTTTCAACTTTGGTTATCTCCCTAGAAAAGTATAACAAATGGCCTTAGCAATGACGAACAATGCTATATTTTTAGTTAGTTTTTTTGAGGGATATGTTTGTCTTATGTCAAGAATACAACCTAAAGTAATGCAGTGAGGCTGGGACAAGATTCTTCGGCTTGACTGTGCGGGGTGATTGGTTAGTCTACACATGATGACTGACCAAACTGATGAGATGGTGGTGGTGAGTGTGAGTGATTGGCTTGAAGGGTACTGAGGGACTCCAGATTGGTTGCGTTCATGGTCAGAGGGGTACCCAAAAAGATCCCCCCCCAAAAAAAATAAATAAATAAATAAATAAATAAATAATAATAATAATAAAAATAAAAATAAAATATTAATGAATAAAAAAAAAGATAAATACAAACAATTAATACTAATAATACTAATAATTACAAATAATATTACAAATAATAATAATAATAATAATTATCATAATACACGTAAGCTTAACATTATTATGATACTAATTAGAATAGTGTAAATATTAAAATTTAATTATAACAGAAATAGAACACATGAATTGTATTTCTATCTTTTATAGCTTCCAAATTGAATAAAATAATCGAAGAACACCTATTATGTCTACCATTGTGTTACATTTACGCATAACAATTAAACAAATACAAAATAAAAATAAATACGAATAAAATAAAGTGTAGATTAAGTCCTTCGTCTACAAACCCTTTAGTTCCTGCGATAGGTTCCCGTCGAACTGTTTAACACCTTGAAGCTCTGATTCGTTTTATCAGATTATTTTGGCTATCAATAGACGATTTTATGCAGCTTAGGAAGGATCTGTTGGTATTAAAAGGTTGGTTAAAGGCTATCTCAATCAACCCTCTGACTTCCATATACCCTTTCTAATCTGAATAAAATCGTCTAATAGTTACCAGAAAACAAAAAAACAAATGCGTCTTGGATCTTGAAAGGGTTAATCTACCTGCACCGAGCTCATGAGGAACGGGAGCGAGGATGGGGAAAGTTGTGAAGGTGAAGATTCTAACTCTGGGAACATATTGCACAGGCGAAGGCAAAAGTTCGTCAGAAAATAGTTATATGAAAATGGGTAGCTTGAAAAAATAATAATAATAAAACAAAAAATAGCCCCAATTTAACACATTTCTAAGTAGCTTTTAATTACTTACTGATTATGATCGTAGGGTATTCCAATGTCGTACCCCCCATATGTTTGCGCAACGGCCCATCAAATCATCAGTCAAACTTTTGCAACTGCCTGTGCAAGCGGTGTTATCGCGGACGCAGCCCCCGGATTTAGAGCACGTCCGTAATTATATGCCCGCAGACACCTAATTATCATATATCGCGATACGAAATAATTATAAGGGTGCCGGGGATCAGGCGCGGGAGTGAGGGGGTGGTGGGTGTTTTACGGAGGATGTGTGGTGGAGAACAGCTTGTGGAGATCCTTACATGGTTGTCAGAAGGTGTGAGAGAGAGATGTGGTTGGGGAAAGGGGAGGGGGGGGGGGTGTTGGACGGGAGGGTTGGAGGGAAGGGGAGGAATGAGAGAGAAAGGGGGGGTGGGTGTTTTACGGAGGTGTGTGTGGGAGAGCAGCTAGTGGAGATCCTTACATGGTTGTCAGAAGGGTGTGAGAGATATGGGGAGGGTGAGAGGGGGGGGAGGGGGAAAGGAGAGGGAGAGAGAGAGAGAGAGATGAGGGTGGGTACTACGTAGCCTACGTAGAGGAGGTGGTATACACTGGGAAAGCTCCGAGGAACACTGATTATTGTAGGCGCGATAGAATAGCGAGAGCGATGCAAATTATGTTGATTTTATCTCTTGCAACATTTTCACTACCGGGTATACGATAATGCTTCCATTTCTTATATTCTGGCTTTCGATAGTCGATATGTTTAGTTAGGTAAAGAAGGACAATGTATGAAAGTTAGGTTACTTGAGATAAATATTGCCCATTCGACTCCAAGAGCCTTCTAAAGTTGAGTATTATCGTCTAATATTATCCATAATCTAGAGGAGACAGGTGACAAAAAGAGTTGTTAATCATGACTATCAAATGGTATTGCACCGACCTTTCGAAATATGACTTTAAAACATCGTACTTAAAAGCAACATCAACTTATTATTGTGCAAATATATTTTACCCTTCTCAGTTGAAATAATATCAAACTAATTGAAAGGTCGTCTGGCGTCGCGACAAGGTCATACTTATACACAGTCCAAATTACCTGATAAACCTGCAATTCAAAATGTCGGGAGTCGGACCTACACACACACACACACACACACACACACACACACACACACACACACACACACACACACACACATATACACACACACACACCTTAGAAACCTGCAAAGCAAAAATGTTGGGAGTCGGACCTACACACACACACACCAACTTTGCATTTCTCCAGCCGGCCAAAATGAAGATGAATACACTCGGTTCACGGGACAGGGGAGGGCGGGGCGGCGGGATCTGTATGTAAATAGTAGAGCGCCAACTAATCGTAGTCCAAACAACCCTAGAGAGGCTTTACAACACAGAAGCCAGACAATTTTCCATCGTTACGCCATTATGGAGACTCGCAGACGAAAGACGCTTCCGATACCCTGAAAACAACTACTAGAGTTTTCAATACCAGTGTTGGCTACCAAGTTGGTCTAACTTAATAATAAGCATACCAATAATGTCGCATTCAATCACAGGAGATAAAACAAACTATCTAGTTTTTTTGACGTCGTGAAAACAAAAATCCTATAATATAATATACATAATCACCGGAAACTATTACATTTACCCAACTCTATATTAAGGCCTACCACTAAATTCGCAAAGACATCGGCTGTTAATGGCAAATCAAACATATTATCAGGTGTCCGTCCAGTCTGTATGCTTAAGGGGAGGTATTTAGTTTGTTCTCTAGACCTCCATCAAGCTTATAATTACACCCCCTTGAGTCCCTTTCAAGATAAATTTGTACATTTTTCGGTAGAAAAATGTCCCGGCCGAAGGCCGGTTCCTCTTAAAGTACAGGCTCGCTATCGCTCGCCAGGATAAAATCGACACCTGAATTGCACGAAAGGTCTTAATATGGGGTGAAAGTTCATAAAATCGCTAAACTAATGGGGCAAACGTTTTATAATATCAAAAGCAATGGGGCTAAACATGAGGGAGAAAGGGATCAAGAAAATAATCCCTCAAGTGGATACCTCCCCTTAAGGAACCCCAAGTAACTCTACCCGCAAAACCCTTGTTGAGCCTGTAATTTTCTGAAAACGGATAGTCTTGAGTGTACAAAAGAGATGCCAATAAATAACACTTCCTCTGCATATTGCCGGCCTACTAAATCACCCTTATCTTCGGAATCTGCTTGTACAATTATTATACATTATCGTTTCGAGCTGGGGCTGGAGTTTGATGTACGTTTCGTATTTGTCAGCGAAAAAAACATCTTGGCAACTTTTGACCTGCTTCGTTGACCCTCTGAAGGTCGATGACGCACTTTTTTTCTTCTTGTTTTGGTTATTATTTGACGATTTTATTAAGATTAGGAAGAGTATATGGAAGTCAGAGGGTCAGTTGAGATAGTCATTACCCTTTTAATACCCACAGATCCTTCCTAAGCTGCATAAAATCGTCTAATGCTAGCCAGAAATACACTGCTAAAACGCGTCAGAGCTTCAAGGGGTTAAGCTAAATTTGCCCCATACCTCACGCCAAAGCAGTGCTAATTATTTTATAACTGTTAATTAAGAAACCGTATTATTCCGTGATTCACACGAAAACAACGCAAACTATTACCTAGAGCCTGTTTATTCTATATATATATATATATATATATATATATATATATATATATATATATATGCTCAGGCCCAATCCCCACGTTTCCTATTTTTATTTTTATTTTATTTTCTATTTAATTCTATTTTATTATTATTTTTTCTTGGGGGTGGCCGCCTCAAGACTGTTTATTATCCAATTAAAATGTAAAACTTGCAAACAAAGCAAACCAAAACTGGGACAAAGACAATATAAAGTCAAAACAACTTATCAAAATCGCTATGTGGAAACAACGCTTACTAAAATAAAATGTATGAAATCAAAGAACACAATCATCGTTCACACACCTCATCTCCATTATAGCACAGTGGTAACCTCCTCAGCTTCCACCATCCCTCTTCCCAGCGAACGGTAACATTTTCATGGCTGTAAATCTTCCCCCTTTCGAAAAATCCCCGGGCAATGGGAGACAAATAGCGGCAGATTAAATGTAATGAGCGGGTTTGAGAGGGCCAGAGTCGGGGGAGATATGTGGCACCCTGAGGCATAGCTAGAGGCACTTTGGCACTGATTGATGAAAAGGGGTGGACGGTGAGGCGTATGGGGGTGGAGAGGGGTAGATCTGTCACCTCTTATTAGGGGGGTCACCAGCTATTTTTTTCTCTCCTGGATGGGGATAAACGTCTTAAATCAGTAGGCTGAATGGGGCCGAATGGATACAACCCAGAGAGACAGGGAGAGAGAGAAAAAACTAACGAGGTTGGCCCCCTTAACTCTTTTAGAAGCATGATATTTTTCCATAACGATTTTTGGTCAAATAAAATATCTGTAGCAGCATAATAAAGACATTTAACAATAATGTTTTCCTTAACTCACAAATATTCTTCTAAATCTAAATCGTCTATTTGTATGCAAAGCATAAGGAAGGAACGTGTGCTCGTAACTAAGTGCGCTAAAATTATGCAATGGGTGGCTTGAGAGGTTTAGAGGGGAGAGGTATACAGTATGTGGCACCCTGGGGCATGTCCAGAGGCATTATATGGCACTGACTGATGAAGAAGAGAGGGTGGGAAGGGTCTTGTTACCACTCATTATCCCTTAATATCAGATGACGGTCGTGTGTTTGTGTGTGTGTGTGTAAATATGTAGGTTTGCAGGTATACATAAGGTTAGGGGCGACAGCTTAAGTGTACACACACCTTTAAAATGTTAATAAACAGTGTATTAGGTTAGGTTAGGTAGGTTAGGTTAGGTTGGGTTAAGTTAGATCTAGATATTATTGTTTAGGTCTAAAAATCGAAAAATATACTCGTAAGCATGCACAATTAACGTTTGTACCGATAAACACGCCACCGCTTGTGCGTGTGCGCGCGTGTGTGTGTGTGTTTGTGTGTTTACCTCTCGATCATGTTACTAAAGTTTGAAAGGAAAGAGTGCATCCTTTATGAAAAGCTTGTTGGACACATCCAATATTTATTTTTATTTTTTGTTTGCCTGAGCATCCCAGTGGAGAAATACAGTGTGTGACCTTCTCGGGAATGCACAACAACAATTATGCAAGCAATGTTATATACGTATTATAGTACATCATTAAACAACACATTCAACTTTAGGACAGACATTTGTTACAGACAGCTTTGAATTTTGTCTCCTTCATTTGCATAAATAAATATAATAGAAAAAATAAAGTAAACACCAAATAGAATACCCGAGTAAAATTATCAAACCGAAGCAACTACAGTAACAAATTGTGGTGTAATGGAGGGGGCTAACACTTCCCCCTCGGCAATCTCCCCTTCCCTGGTATATTAAGACGTATACCGCCAATTATACGCGCCACGGACATAACCCTGCTAAGAAATTAAGTCATAAATTATAGATAAACGCCGAAGATAGCGATCGGTGAAATGTAAATCATGGCGAGGTATAAATCTAGGGTGCTGGGATATAGGCCTACGGGATATGCTATGGTGGTGATTTAGGTGGTGGTCAAAATAGTGGTAGTGATGGTGGTTGTGTTGATGGTGGCAATTTTTATGGTAGCCGAAGTCGTAGCAGTGGTCGTAGTGATTGTGCTGGTGGTAGTTGTAGTGGTGGTGGTGATGGTGGTAGTAATTATAGTAGTAGTAGTCGTAGTAGTAGTAGTGGTGGTGGTGGTGGTGGTGGTAATTTTGGTGATGGTCAAGACAGTGGTAGTGGTGATAGTGGTGGTGTTGGTTGTGGTCGTAGTGGTGGTAGTAGTGATCGTGGTTGTGGTGGTGATCGTAATCGCTGTGTGTGTGATTCTTTTAAATTTCACCTAGACAAGCACCTTGCTCGAAACCCACGGATGACTGTATTTGTAAAGGAATACATTATTTCCTTAGTACTGGATTCCTATGTATTAACCTAATTGAATTCACACTTTATCATTATCCTCTCTGAGAAACTGTCGGGCGATTAAAACAGCAGTAACTTAGAGAACAAGTAACCTCGTGGGGCCGCAAAACCTGTTGTTGCTTGATTTCCTTTGTAATTCTGTGTACTCCTGTGTACTTTCTACACATGGTCGAAAGTAATCCTTCGGCTGCTACAGATCTTTCTTAAACTGGAATTAATGGCTAATGATAGCCAGACTAATATGAATAAACAATTTCAGAGGCCCTCTCGGAATTGACTGGTTTATAACTACCTATTAAACATAATGCTATATTATTTTATTGATCTTTAGTAACAGATTGCAATTCCAATTACCGAAAAGACCATAAACTTAAAATGTTCAGAGGCTACTAATACACGGTTCATAAATGTTCAGAGGCTACTAATACACGGTTCATAAATGTTCAGAGGCTACTAATACACGGTTCATAAATGTTCAGAGGCTACTAATACACGGTTCATAAACTAAAGCTGTAATACTTTGCTAGAATGATATAGCAGGGAGTTTACTATTAATATTTCAAGCATGAAAATAAGTTTACTTTCATATATAATGTTCGACTATCTTTGAAACTCTTAATTGATTATTGAACATTATTCCTGTATTAAATGATAAGTGTGCTACAATATAATTTATTCAAATATTAAGGGAACTACAATATATTCTTTCCTTTGATCAGCATGTAATATAATATATATATATGTGTGTGTGTGTGTGTGTGAGTGTGTGTGTGTGTGTGTGTGTGTGTGTGTGTGTGTGTGTGTGTGTGTGTGTGTGTGTGTGTGTGTGTGTGTGTGTGTGGTGTGTGTGTGTGTGTGTGTGTGTGTGTGTGTGTGTGTGTGTGTGTGTGTGTGTGTGTGTGTGTGTGTGTGTGTGTGTGTGTGTGTGTGTGTGTGTGTGTGTGTGTGTGTGTGTGTGTGTGTGTGTGTGTGTGTGTGTGTGTGTGTGTGTGTGTGTGGTCTGTGTGTGTGTGTGTGTGTGTGTGTGTGTGTGTGTGGGTGTGTGTGTGTGTGTGTGTGTGGGTCGGTGTGGGGGTGTGTGTGGGTGTGTGGGTGGGTGTGTGTGTGTGTGTGTGTGTGTGTGTGTGTGTGTGTGTGTGTGTGTGTGTGTGTGTGAGTGTGGTGTGTGTGTGTGTGTGTGTGTGTGTGTGTGTGTGTGTGTGTGTGTGTGTGTGTGGGTGTGTGTGTGTTGGTGTGTGTGTGTGTGTGTGTGTGTGTGTGTGTGTGTGTGTGTGTGTGTGTGTGTGTGTGTGTGTGTGTGTGTGTGTGTGTGTGTGTGTGTGTGTGTGTGTGTGTGTGTGTGGGTGTGGGTGTGTGCGTACTAACAAATTAAAGAGCGTCTTTTGTACGATATACAGTATATTTCAATGGTCGAGCCGTCAACAGCAGAAAAGGTCCTATTTATATAATAGTTACCAAGCTGCTGCGGTTCTGAGTCGTCTCCACAACTCTCCCAGACTGATAGAACTGTTGGAAGTGTCCGTCAAACACAGACACACACGGAGGAACCCACTTTCTTTTATTCAACCTAGTTCGGACCCCTTCTTAGCATTTATGACAACATCTATGCCGTCTATTAAAAAACTTGTATTTATAATAATTGATTGATTGATTTAATTAGCTCAAGAATATAATGTATTTGACTACGAAGTGAAGAAGTCCTTGCATGACAGTGTGGTAATCCCGACACTGACTTACGGAAGCGAAGCATGGACGTTGGTTGAGAGACTCAGACCAAGAGTGAGAGCAGTGGAAATGAATTACTTAAGGAGTGCGTGCGGAGTTACATGGAGGGATAGACAGACTAATGAGGAAGTAAGAAGGAGGTGTGGTGTGGAGGTAGATGTGCTGGAAAGTGTGAAAAGGAACAACTTGAGATGGTTCGGCCATATGGAACGTATGGAAAGCGAGAGAATGACTAAGAGGGTGTACGAGAGCGAGGTGGAGGGACAGAGGGGGAGAGGTAGACCGAATATGAGGTGGAAGGATGGAGTGAGGAACTACATGAACGAAGGCGGTGCTGGTTGGGGGGAGGGGCGTCGACTGACTGGGGACAGAGGTGCATGGGGGCGGTTCGTTCGTGGCCACCCCTTCGGGGATCACGGCGTCAGGCAATAGATAGATAGATAGATAGACTACGAAAAACATTAGGTATAATTAGCTATAAGCCCTCTAAGGTAATGCATTCCATCAGGGCACCTAGATGTTAAACTGCTACTGTATCTGATTTAAAAATATGGAATTGTGCATATAAATTGTTAAAACTGAAGGAAGAGACTAGTCTTCCCTAACCTATCAGTGTCTAACTTACTCCTAAATTATAGAAATGGTACAAGTCAATGATATTAATTCATATTTTGTCACCAACCAACTTTACTTCTAAACTCAATTAATGAAATCAACAAATACATGTGGCACTCCAAGGACTCGAACCTAGGATACTCACACCGAAATTCCTCGCATTTATGCATTACGCTATCAAGAAGATCGAGACGTAATGTGTCCCTACTTACGAATGGTCAGTAGCGGATTGCGTTAAGGGGAGGTTTTTAGTGTGTTTCATAGACTTCCATCAAGCTTGAAATTACACCCCCTTGACCCCTTTTCAAGATAAATGTGTACATTTTTCGGTAGAAAAATGTCCCGGCCGAAGGCCGGTTCCTCTTAAATTACAGGCTCGCTATCGCTCGCCAGGAAAAAATCGACACCTAAATGGGACGAAAGGTCTTAAAAGTGACATAAATGGGGTGAAACTTCTTAAAATCGCCAAACTAATGGGGCAAACATCTTAAATTCTCAAAAGCAATGGGGCTAGACATGAGGGAGAAAGGGGTCAAGAAAAAAGTCCCTCAAGTGGATATCTCCCCTTAACAAATCTCGCAGCTCGGCATCACAAACATACGGCGGCGCTTAGTATCATTTACGTAACTGAGGAGGTCGACGTTATATTTCCCGTTTCTGAGAGTAACCTATAGTGAGTCAGTACAGAGGTAAATGAAGGATTGTAACCATTGTCCAGGTCAGGTAGCTCCCCCTCACCCACCGTCCCTCCGTCACAACCAACCACCCAGGCCATTTACCATCCTATTCATACCAGGGGTAATGGAAAGACACCTGCACGCCTTGGTATTTATCAAGAGCGTCCGTCGTATATCTCTGTTTACACTCCTTAGCCTTCGTTAAATAGTATATTACAACGGCTACAAAAAGTAATACCCCAGCTTATAGTTCTTATCTATCTACTTGTACTGATGATAATATTTTAGCTTATAACTATGCAGATACAGATCGAGGCCTGTACTAGGAACATATTGTAATAGTCACTCACAAGACAGAGAAAACGTGTTGTGAGCAGATTATCAAATATGGGGTGAATTAAAGAAATAATTTGAGTCGACTGCATACTCTTGGAAAGGTCTAGATGGTTCTGACTCTTCGTACATCTTAAGGGGAGGGATTTTTTTCTCGACCCCTTTCTTCCTCATGTTTATCCCCATTGCTTTTGAAATGTTTAGATATTCGACCCATCAGTTTGGCGATTTTAAGAACTTTCGCCCCATTGTCAATGATATAAGACCTTTTGTGCCACTAAGGTGTCGATTTTTTCCAGGTGACCGATAGCGAGCCTGAAATTTAAGAGGAACCGGCATTCGGCCGGGACATTTTTCTACCGAACAAATTACACATTTATCTTGAAAGGAGATCAAGGGGGTGTAAACTTAAGGGCAGATCTCCACTTGAGGGATTTTTTTCTTGACTCCTTTCTCCCTCATGTTTAGCCCCATTGCTTTTGATATTATAAAACGTTTGCCCCATTAGTTTAGCGATTTTAAGAACTTTCAACCCATATTAAGACCTTTCGTGCAATTCAGGTGTCGATTTTATCCTGGCGAGCGATAGCGAGCCTGTAATTTAAGAGGAACCGGCCTTCGGCCGGGAAATTTTTCTACCGAAAAATGTACAAATTTATCTTGAAAGGGACTCAAGGGGGTGTAATTTTAAGCTTGATGGAGGTCTAGAGAACAAACTAAATACCTCCCCTTAAGCCTGATGGAGGTCTAGGGAACAAACTTAAGTACAGCTAGTGTGACAAAGGTATAATAAATGCTCTCTACTCCCCCATACAGGGACAACAAGTGGGCTTAAATTAACCTAGTGTAAAATATATGCAGACAGGTTCCTCAGAGAGTGCCGACGGGAGGTGGTTTATGCTGCCAATAAGGTGGTGGTGGTGTTTGGGGGAAGACAAGTGTGAATGGGGCTGCATGCAAATATTGTTTTACTTTCCGAATCAGCCCTGAGGCACGGTTGATAGTCAAAATGGCCGCAGTTCGATACGGCCTCAACCCAAGCGGTGCGTAATACCACAAACCAATAGAGCCTTTATTGTGCTTTATTGTGGCAGGCAGGGAGGGTTCTGTGGGGGCGCTCGGTTATGGCCTTGGCCTTGCTCGGGGCCTTGGGGCTGTTCGGCCAGGCAGCTTGGGGAACAACAACAACAACAACAACAACCAACAGAGCCACACTCTCTTAAAACTTTCCCTAACCCACCATAATGTACCATAAAGTGAACTATCTCATTCTATTATATTCTATTAAAGGGATATAAACTGCTATTAAAGTTTACCTGACTTTATTATAACCCATTGGCCGTTCTGGATTGTGGTATGTTGGATATGTGGCCGTTTTGGTAACGGCCGTTCGGAGTGCGGCCGTTTCGGATTGTGGCCGTTTTTACTTGCGTATTAATGTGTACGGTCGCGCTAATAAGTCATGGCCCAGCTGTCATTACGCTTGGCTTGCTCTGTGCTGTATTAATGTCTGTCAGATGTTGGGTAGGGGGAGTAAGTGTAGAAACATGGTTGTTTATTTCACTCAAAAAGAAGAAATCATATGTAAATATTGCTGATACCAATTATCGATCAAAACATAATTGGTGCCGAGACATCACTTATTAGCGCGACTGTACCGTACGTGCGATATACACACACCAGTTTGAAGGGAACCCACAAGCACATCGATGTTATTGTCAGATCCACTTAGTCCAATTTTTTGCCCATGCGAGTTACGGGATGGGCTTCAAAATCTAGTGTATATAATCTTCCTCTGCATGGCTTGTTAGGCCAACGGTACAAGGAACTTTTCATATTCTCATCTCCCTCGGCAAATAAATGTTACTTTTAATTTGGGTTGCTGTTAACCATCTTGATTTGATTTAGTTTATTTATTCAGAATTAGTTAAAATAGATACAAATACAGTATATATATATACCGCATTCTTCCTATATCTCTTGGCAGTCAACTATTCATAGTCCCTACTCACAGCCCCAAAATTTTACAGTAAATATTTTTTATTATTATTTTTATTATTATTATTATTATTATTTTTTTTTTTTTTTTTTTTTTTTTATTATTATTATTAGTTTTTTTATTATTATTATTATTATTATTTTTATTATTATTATTATTATTATTATTATTATTATTATTATTATTATTATTATTACTTTTATTATAATCTAATGTATTAATTTCACTCCCAACACCAAACACCACTCAATGAAAATAATGAAAGTATATGATCCACCCGTTATTCGAACCTGGATTACCACATGCAGATCTTAAACACTCTAACCATTACACCATCTGCTGTTCATTCTCTCCATCAGCCATTATAACTGCTGTATACTATTTAATTATATTTAACTATTAATCTACTTGTGTATTTTAATTGTTTTTGTGCCTTGTTGGTGTGGGATACGGTGTAGGTATTGAATCATGCACAGTATAATTTTATCTTAACTCGTCTATTCCTTGATCATATAATATTTGCTCTCTCTCTCTCTCTCTCTCTCTCTCTCTCTCTCTCTCTCTCTCTCTCTCTCTCTCTCTCTCTCTCTCTCTCTCTCTCTCTCTCTCTCATCGTAGCGTTCTTATTGTCATTTCCACTTAACCATATATTTGTGTCGAAAGTAGGATTTGTATGGACTCCGAAACCTATAGTATTCACCCATAATGCTAAACTGTGTCCCGATACTTTTAACTTCATACTCCCACCACCTTGTCAAACAAGTGTTGTTAAATTTTCATAGACATGCATAAATATTTATTCATTTCTGTAATCATCTATCTAGTACTCTATATACTTAACATAATGATACTATTTTGTCTCGGAGAATCAACAATTTTGTGCTGAAACAATATCAAACAATAATTATCCTTTTACATCTAAGGCGTAACTTTTACATCTAAGGCGTAACTTTTACATCTAAGGCGTAACTTTTACATCTATGGCGTAACTTTTACATCTAAGGTGTAACTTTTACATCTAAGGCGTAACTTTTACATCTAAGGCGTAACTTTTACATCTATGGCGTAACTTTTACATCTAAGGTGTAACTTTTACATCTAAGGCGTAACTTTTACATCTATGGCGTAACTTTTACATCTAAGGCGTAACTTTTACATCTAAGGCGTAACTTTTACATCTATGGCGTAACTTTTACATCTAAGGCGTAACTTTTACATCTAAGGCGTAACTTTTACATCTAAGGCGTAACTTTTACATCTAAGGCGTAACTTTGTTCATGGCTCCACGTCATTCTCATTATCGTCAGATCCACTCAACCATATTTTTTGTTAATGTAAACTACGAGATTGGTTTTGAAGCCTATAATGTTGGACCAAAATACTGGACTGTTTCCCGGTAAAGGTAAATGTTCATATACCCATCTCCCTCCGACCACTGTGAGCGACGCGGCGCCTTTGAAGCGTAATAAACCCGGTAGTGGGAGGAGGGGCGCCATAAAATACGGCAACATATAGTGGACAAAAGGCAAGAGGGTCGTGCGGGAGTCGTAATGTGACCCTAAAGTGACCGACGACCACCGCAAGTCGTCCGTAAAATCTGCCGAAAATTGGAGGAGAGAGAAAGACTTTGGGGTAAGAGAGATAGGCCATCTTTGTCCTTTGACGACATTTTGGTGCTGCAATTAACATACATTATATATATATATTATCTGTATTATATTTAAATTATCATGATCGTGCCAATAGCTCAAAAGACTAAACTGTTTAGTCTGTGCCAGCATTTCCAAATACTTATCGTAGATATGGACATATTTGAGTGTATAGAAATGTATATGATCCCAGTGGCACCAATATGTCGGATGTTGGCCGATCTCTGTTGCTATAATGTCTCTAACCAGCCGCAGTCGTTTTAAAAGCCTTCCGAAAATAAAAGGCGCGAGAAGTTTCGATTGGGCTGGGAAATCGGGAGACCCTGTTAATGATTTCAACCACCTACTGTATTGCTTCGAAAATACTCGCCTATGTTAACTTCTGTACCGGCAGTGATATATTATACAAAGACCGTATCTTTCCAAAATATAAGGGTGTGATCCTTATTCCACAACCTCCCACACAACAAAATTAGAGTTCTATATCCTACTTTACTCCCTTGTTACTCCCTTGTTGGTCCCTCGTCATCCCTTGAGAAAATAATTAAATCGAAAGTGACCTTAGGAGTTCATTGAATACCGATGGACGAGTAATATCTGCAAATGATAGAATATTCAAGTCAAGTCATGCTTCTATAACAAACAAAAGTACAAAACATCTAAGGTATTCATTAGATAATATTCTCAACTTAACACTCATCGCCCAGAATAAAAGTCATACCACAATAAGCTTCCCATTAAGCTTCCCATTAAGGGGAGATATCCACTCGAGGGATTTTTTTCTTGACTCCTTTCTCCCTCATGTTTAGCCTCATTGCTTTTGAGATTTTAAGACGTTCGCCCCATTAGCTTGGCGATTTTAAGAACCCTCGCCCCATTTCTGTCAATTTTAAGACCATTCGTGCCATTTAGGTGTCGATTTTTTCCTGGCGAGCGATAGCGAGCCTGTAATTTAAGGGGAATCGGCCTTCGGCCGGGACATTTTTCTACCAAAAAATGTACAAATTTATCTTGAAAGGGGGTCTAGGGTGAGTAATTTTAAGTTTGATGGAAGTCTAGGGAATCAACTAAAAACCTCCCCTTAAGGGGGGTGACCTGCTTTTTTCTCTTTCTTGGTTGTACCCATTCGGTTCCATTCAGTCTACTGTTTTAAGACATATATCCCCATCCAGGTGTCAATCTGTTCCTGGCGAGCGATAGCGAGCCAGCATTTTGTGGAGAAATCCGGCTTCGCCGGAGACATTTTTTATCGAAAAATTTACAAATTTAGCCAGCTGTCTAACTCATTATCCAATATCTGGCGGCTCACTGTCGCTCGCCAGGTATAAATCGACACTTGGATGGGGATTAACGTCTTAAAACAGTAGGCTGAATGAGGCCGAATGGATACAACCCCTAGAGAGAAAAAAAACAAAAACAAACGGGTCATCCCCCTTAAAGCAGACATGGATAACACACCAAACACCATTAAGGGGATATGGGTCCTTTGTATTTGCTTATTGTGTTATCTTCGTATTATGTTTACTTTCCTCCCTAGACCTCCATCAACCTATAAAAATCACCCCTTAGACCCCCCTTCAAGAAGGCCGGTTACTCTTAAAATTACAGGCTCGCTTTCGCTCGCCAGGAAAAAATCGTCACCTAAATGGCACGAACGGTCTTAATATTGACATAGAAATGGGGTTAAAAGTCTTAAATATCGCCAAACTAATAGGGCGAACGTCTTATAATCTCAAAACCAAAGGCTCTAAACACGAGGGAGAAGGGGGAACCAGACAAATGACCCATCTCCCCTTAACTCCCTCAAACATACCCTGCGTAACCCAGTCAAGCCAAGTGAACTCCCTATCAGAATATTATATAGCGGGTCTCTGTCCGCTACTATCAATATTAACCTTTTCTGTACCGGCGACGTCTTATCAAGTATATTCTTGCTATATTTAGGCTATTCTTGCTATATTTAGGCTATTTTGTGCAGTTTAAGAAGGATCTGTGGTAGTTAAAAGGGTTAGGTGAGATAGTTCGAAGCCTGTTCATTGCTGAAGGCCCTTTTTAAACTGAATAAAATCGTCTTATAGTAGCCAGAGTTATGTTAAAAGGACGTCGCCGGTACAGAAGGGGTTAAGGGGAGGTTCGTATGTATATTTTTGTTTATATTGTATAATATTTTATATTATTCTTTTAGTTTGCTCCCTAGGCTTCCATCAGGTTTACAAAACACACCCAAGAAACTCCTCCGAGATTATGTTTGTACATTTTTCGGTAGCGGCCGGTTCCCCCTAAATTACAGGGTCACTATCGCTCGCCAGGATAAAATCGACACCTAAATGAGACGAAAGGCCATAATTTTGACAAATAAATAGGGAGAAAGGTTTTAAATTGTCAAATCAATATGGAGAAAGGTTTTAAATTGTCAAATAAATATGGAGAAAGGTTTTAAATTGTCAAATCAATATGGAGAAAGGTTTTAAATTGTCAAATAAATATGGAGAAAGGTTTTAAATTGTCAAATAAATATGGAGAAAGGTTTTAAATTGTCAAATAAATATGGAGAAAGGTTTAAATTGTCAAATAAATATGGAGAAAGGTTTTAAAATTGCCAAACTAATGGGGCACACGTCACATAATCTCAAAACTAATGAGGCTAAACATGAGGGTCAAAGAGGTTCAGAAGACAAAAATCACTAATTGTCAGGTCAGGTTGAATAGCAGTCTAACTACCATCATCAGCACAATCAACCGAGGGCGACCAGATTTAGCTCCCATCATCACAAGGCCCTGATTAATCCTTTGAGTACCAGCGACGTGGGCTATATTACATTCTAGCTATATTTAGATGATATTATGCAGCTTAGGAAGGATCGGTGGTAGTGAAAAAGGTTGGTTGAGATAGTTTGAAGCCTTATTATTGCTAGAGGTCCTTCCTAAGCTGAATAAAATCGCCTAATAGTTCCCAGAATAGGATGAAAAGGACGTCACTGGTACTGGTCCCTGATTAATTGTTCGATTGGTCATTTGTGCGGCGAGGCTTGGCTTCGGAGGTTTATTTTGTGGACTGGTGTGAGGAAGGGGTTTCTTAATCGAGATGATAAGTGATACAAATACATATCGGTATATGATTTTCGAATATTGCGCAATTATAGTGCAAGTCAATTGGACGCATGCACCCTGAAAATATATTAGACATACATAAATATTGCTCGTTTTTTCTTCTGCAAATGTGTCGAATGTATTTTATATAAAATAAAATGCTCATGCATCCTTGAAATTGCACACATACCACCCTTATTAGTCAAATTATTATACGTATAATGTAATTCAATTATGTGAGAAAGTGGCATTAAACTTAATTAACCAATGTTGATATATTCATAAATGTAGATGCACGATTAATCTTTGCCGAACGAGACCGACTGTATCTATTTCATAGACGACGTTTCTCAGCCAGATCAAATCGTTTAATATAAGCCAAATTATTACGCAAATAACCCCAATCTACGGAGGGAGGTACATTAAAGTAAAAACTAAACACTAAATGATGTATATGGTATCAGTAAACCAAAGGTAAACATAATCGTATGGAACTCAAGGATAAGTGAGGATATAATCTCACGTTGTCACCAACCCACTAATTAACTTACAAATAAACCTAATTAATAGCAATGAAACTAAGGAATACATGTGGTACTCCAAGGATTCGATCCTAGGAAGGATACTCACACCGAAATTCTGCACACTAACCATTGCGCTAAGACAGTGAAAAAACTAGCATTGATACAGTATTAGCCTGAACAGATGATGCCAGTCAAGAGATCCTATGGTAAAAGAGATGAGCTGTGTTTTATTGATTGGATGCCGTTTTTTGTATCGCAGTTCTGAAACAATGGGGTGCTATTATATATTAGAATATCTATAATTTAGTTCCGAACCCCAAGCTGTTTTTCCTGTATAAATAGTATTGACTTTGTAGACAATATATCCAAACCTGATACTTGATTGATTATACTGTTACAGTGTATCTAAAGTTATTTTTGTTTATGGGTATGGACATATCTGACTGTAAGCATGCGCTAATGAGTCAAGGGGCACCAAGATGGCAGAGGTTGGCCGATCTCTGTTACTATAAAGTTTTTAATGTGATAGGGTTGAAGAGCTTGAGGAGGAACTGAGTTAAAACACAAAAAAAAAAAAAAAAAAAAAAAACTTTGGAGGCATAACATTAAACCAGACCTGGTGATGTGCAGCGATGATGAGATCCTTGAGAGGTGAGGTTATTATGATTGCAAGCATTATGACGAGAGGATAATATAAGATTAAGCTGATGAGGTGGTGATGAGGCCGTTGCAATAGCTTGGTGAGACTCTTGATCAATGAGATTAAAATATGAAGTTATAGCGAGTGTATGAAAGAAGGCCAAAAGCGGATAATGTGTGAGAGTACAAAGATAAACAAGAATTGCCAAGCACTGAAGGCCTTCGTCGAACGTTCTCAATCACCCAGAGTCCCAGGCACTCCAAATCATGTGGACGGACATTTACAGCCAATTTTTTCTAACTCTTGATGAGTTACAGAGGTTAGGGCTCACGATATCCGGCTTACCTATAATGAATAGACTATAGTTATTAGGAAACCTATTGCCTTACTACCAATGTATGCACTATGATTACTAGTAGAAAGCCAGATATAATAGTCTATACTGTATAAGTGGCGAAGTTGTAAGATGCCGAAAACTGTTTCTATTGCTTCACAGGTAAATAGTTTTGTTGTTCATTTGCGAGGTTATTAGTTTATATGATTATGAGGTGGTTGTGGGGGAGGGGGGGGGGGGGGTGCTGAGAGTATCTGGTGATTAGGGTCTGGGGGAGAGTGATTGTTAATTTGGTTTGTAAAATGAATCAAGAATTAGGTTATAAAATATACGATTATATGGTGATTAGATTGTTGTTGAATGGGAAAGAGAGAGAGAGAAGTGAGAATGTGTGTGTGTGTGTGTATGTGTGCGTATGTAGATGTATATTTGCATGTATAAATACGAATATAATATATGGTTACGTGTGTATATATACATATGTGTAGTAAATGTGTGTTCCTATATAAGTTTTATGCATGAGTGTGGGTGTAAGAAGGCGTAACAAAAAAAACAAAAAAAAATCAATTTATATAAACACACGAACGACCAGCTTACCTACGAACCCCTCAGCTCATCCTGTGCCAAATATCGACGAGTTATGCCTAATTAACGTTCGAATTATGCACAAGATAACGAACGGCCGGTATCGCAAATCTCACAACCGGACAGTCATGGAGGCGGCCGCGGAGGTAGTCCGGTAGAGAATGGGTCAGATTTTTCGGTTTGGTCTTTTCATTAACGAATCCTTCGTTAGGATGTCAATTCGTAAACATTCAGATCTAGTTATCCATTGCCTCTTTTATTCTTTTGTTTTTCTCCCTAGGTCTCTATAAGCTTATAACAAAAAACACCCTTCGAGCTAAATTTGTACATTTTTCGGTGGAAAATGTCTTGGTATACTGTAGATCAAATGTTTGCTATCGCTCACCATGAAAAAAATCGACACGTGCTATTGCACGAAAGGTCTTAATATTGACAAAAAAATAGGGTGTAAGGTCTTAAAATCGCCTAGCTAATGGGGCAAAACAAAATTAGAATCCTAAAACTAATGGAGATAAACGTGAGGGAGAACAGGGTCCAGAAAAAAAAAACTCCCCTATTGTAAGTTACGACTTAGCAGAACTTTAACTTAATCAAACTAAAACTAACATATCTAAATCGATTTTTAGCTTACGAAACCCATCCAATTTTTGTATTCTATGTTAGCCTAAATTTTGAACGATTATATAATTTCATTGACGAGTATTTTACATAACCTAATCTACTCTAACATATCATATCCTACACTTGTCCATACTTATTCTAGTCTAACCTAGCATAAGCCTAGCTAACTTAACCTAGATAATCATAATCTAAGCTAACCTAAAGTATTCTAACCTAAAGTATTCTAGCCTCACCTAACCTAGCTTAATAAAATATAACTCAACTAAAATGTGAATGTAGTAAATTTAACACATACGGAAAGACGACTTCACGAAATGACCAGTTGCCAAAGGTTCTTATCTCGTAACAAATTCGGCCCCTCACCCTAACGAGCTCCCGTGAACAATGCTCTTATAAATTGCAGCGATCCCTGGGGCGTGTTATTACATTATTCGGTGTGAGAAATGGTGATCGGCATTGGTTATATCGAAGCGCCGATAAAGCTCATGATATATCGTACGCGGCTCCTGATCTGAAGAGCTTTAATGATCCGCTGACACCGACTAAATGACTTGACGAATTTTACACTATTCAAATATATACATGTAGACTATATATCTCTTTAAGCTGCCTAGGTGTTACATTAATAATATAATAACACAAAACATTTATACAAATGGTATATATGTGTACTGTATAGTATAAAGTTGTTGACATTGGTAAGCATGCTTCATGAACGAATTCATTACACCAAGATACCTACTCAGACATCGAAAACTTAAACCGGTGTTAATGGTTTTGGGTTTTAGTGAGAATAATATTAATACTGACCTCTGATGAATTGATTGCTTCCAATTGCTATGGCTAAATTATTCACACAAAATTACTGAGGTAACTGTCGAACATAAGATTCCTTCAGCTTATATTATGTATTATATTTTGAATGGATTACTTTCACTTTTCCTCTGTTATTTCAATGTTATGTAATCTGATTTACTATTATTGTTTTACGATGAATAGATCTATATATATGGGAGTTTGTCAGAACACAATGTAAAGCATATATTTCACAGAATAACCAGAGCTTCGTTTTATCGTAGCAACTGGATAGGTTTGTGAGCCAGATTTGTGTAGGCTATTTGTTAAAGAAAATACTCTACCACCAATTAGACTACTTGACAAATCCCTAGCACCAGCAGAATATTTATTGTAAACGTGACTGACCAACACTGAATGATGAACGGGACACACACACACACACACACACACACACACACACACACACACACACACACACACACACACACACACACACACACACACATACACACACACACACACACACACACACACACACACACACACACACACACACACACACACACACACACACGCACACACACACACAAGGCAAGCATCATGGACCATACAAAACTAACGGATGTGTTCCTGAGCATATTTACAGTAAACCCCTTTGCCTTTCTTAAAGTCTAATACAATATAGTTATCTTTCAGGAACTAGATGATAACAAACATTATTTCAATATATAAGGAAATTAATGTTTTCTATTTAGACAGCTGAACTTGTTTTCCTTTATTAGATTCCAAGGTACTAACATGGCGTCAGTTCGAGCCTAGTTGTCCTGGATATCTTACCCCAAGCCCTCCAGGTCCCCAGCCCCACTCTTAAACTGTCCACCACGACAGAATCGGCGCGAGGGCCTGGCATCCCCCGTGTTATTACCCTGGATTTATGGAGGGCCAGCAATTATCAATACACAGCTCCATGCGTCAATCTGCCATTTACAGTAAACACAATATGCCGCTCGGGGATGTGTTTAGAGGTCATTTATGGGGGGGGGGGGGGGGGGGGTGCAGATTTAACGCTTGTAGTGCCAGAACGATAAATATTTCTTATTTGTTGCTACATTTTTGCTACATTAACTCTGACCCTTTGGTATATTCAGCATGTTGAATATGTATCGTGAATACTGAATTTACCTCCAGTAGATGTGATTAAAGGTCAATTATGCAGGTAGGGGGTGGGTGTTGGGGATAGGCTGCAGATTTAACGCTTGTAGTGCCAGGACGATTTATATTTCTTATCTGTTGGCCACTCATTGAACAAATAAAATCAGCTACATAAAGATAGGGTTAACATTAGAACAGCTGTGGAGCAGATGTCCCCTCAAAATGCGTTTAGCTGACGCTATATAAATCGAACCTTACGAATAAATAAACTGTAACAATTATGAAGGATTGTGAAGTTTATTGAACATACAGTATATAACACAAATTATATGATAAATTTACGTGGGATCATGACAAGGAGAGTAAGAAATTGATGGGAATTCCTGGCTTGAGCAAAACATAATCCATATACTATTTATGTGCATTTCTTTTAACCATTGCCTTATGATTAAAATATATATGTATTACACACACAGTTGACAAACAAATACGCTTGCTTAGAGAACTGGAAAACATCATAATCTAGTTTGTCTGATCTGTGTTGGTGCTAAGATCTGTTGTTTACTAACATCCCTGTATGCTAAAATAAAAGCAAATGATTTTATTAATGGTACACCCAATAAAACAGATAGCAAGCACAACTAGAACATCATTTTCATAATCAACCTCCTGCACGTGTAAAAACTTTAGAGCTTTTTATAGTTTGTTTTTAACTAAGGATACCGCTAGACAATGCTCGTCGACCTATGTATGACCTCACAGAAGGCTGTAACTGAGCTAGAGGTCAAGTTACGATAGCACTTTTTTCGGTGGTTTCGATCGACAACTTTAGCCAGACTAGATTTCGTGTATATATATATATTGTGTGTGTAAGTGTGTGCGTGTGTGTGTGTTTGTGTGTTTAATATTATTGATTACTTGCATTGGTAACGGGCAGCTATGCAAGAAGAAGAAGATTATAGTTGGTTAAAATCATACAGAGCTAGAACTCCGAAGCCTTCAGACATAAGTTGCCAAGAAAAGATGCCGGAAGGAGCGCTCATCTTATTTTTAGACAATTTTGTTAAACTTGGGAAGGACCAGTCAATGTTAGAGGGTTAATTGAAATGTCCCTATAGCTCTATAGATCCTGTTTATGTTGAATTAAGTAATCTGATAGAAGGATGTAGCTGCATTAAACAATATGGCGGTAAATGAAAACGGTTTCATTCAAGCTGAATGAAATAATATGGTAGCTGGATTTTTAACCCTTCGAGTACCAGTAAACGTGCGGTATATTTTATTCTAGCTATATGTTGGACGATATTATGCAGTTTAGGAAGGCTCTGTGATAGTTAAATGGGTTGATTGAGATAGTTTAAAGCCCTTATTATTGCAGAAGGTGCCAGAATATGATAAAAAGGACGTCCCTGGTACTGAATGGGTTAATAAGTAAATATACTAGTGTGATAAAAAGGGTTAAAGCAGAAGCTGGTCCCCCGATCCCGCTACGAGAGGCTGGTGCTCCCGCTTCTCATATTCCCCAAGTCTGTGGCGGAGGTGGTTCTTGTTTATTACAGGACGAATTAGGTGTTTGTTCTTGCTTATTACAGGATGAATGTGGTCGTTTTATTTTGGCTTGCTTTTTGCAGGACGAGTTTGGCATTTGTTCTTGCTTTTTACCGGACGAATGTGACGTTTTTCATTGTACAGTACAGGATGAGGGTAGTGTTAGTTGTTTGCTTATTACAGGATGAATGTGGAGTTTGTTATTGCTTTTTACAGGACTAGTGTGCTGTTTGTTCTTGTTTTTTTACAGTACGAGGGTAGTGTTTGTTTTCGTTTATTACAGGATGAATGTGTTTTTTTATTTTTTGTTACAGGAGGAATGTGGCATATGTTCTTGCTTTTTATACGACAAGAGTAGTGTTGGTTCTTGCTAATTACAGGAAGAATGTTTTTGTTTTTTTTTGTTTTTTGCTACAGGATGAATGTGGCAAAGAGCTTTGTTCTTGCTTATTACAGGACGAATGCGGGCGTCATTGTTTTTGCTTATTGCAGGACGAGTTTGGCATTTGTTCTTGCTTATTACAGGATGAATGTGGTCGTTATTGTTATTGTTTTTTTTTTACAGGACAAGGGTGGTGTTTGTCTTTGCTTATTACAGGATGAATGTGGTCGTTATTGTTATTGGGGTTTTTTTACAGGACAAGGGTGGTGTTTGTCTTTGCTTATTACAGGATGAATGTGGTCGTTATTGTTATTGTTTTTTTTTTACAGGACAAGGGTGGTGTTTGTCTTTGCTTATTACAGGATGAATGTGGTCGTTATTGTTATTGGGGTTTTTTTACAGGACAAGGGTGGTGTTTGTCTTTGCTTATTACAGGATGAATGTGGTCGTTATTGTTATTGTTTTTTACAGGACAAGAGTGGTGTTTGTCTTTGCTTATTACAGGATGAATGTGGTCGTTATTGATTTTATCTGGATTAAGTCGACCTAGCCAGAACAAACCTCACCAGATTTGACTACCGTTGCTTAAGGGGAGGTATTTAGTTTGTTCCCTACGTTTTCATCAAGCTTAAAATTACACCCCCTAGACCCCCTTTCAAGATAAATTTGTACATTTTTCGGTAGAAAAATTTCCCGGCCGGAGGCCGGTTGCTCTTATCGCTCGCCAGGAAAAAATCGACACCTTAATGGCACGAAAGGTCTTCAAATTGACAGAAATCGGGCAAAATGTCTTAAAATGTCCAAACTACTAGGGCAAACGTTTTAAAATCTCAAAAGCAATGGGGCTAAACATGAGGGAGAAAGGGGTCCAGAAAAAAATCCCTCAAGTGGAAATCTCCCCTTAATTTTAAGCTGCGTAAGGTTAAGGTTGGCTAGATTGATTTTACAGGTGATTATACAGGTGATTATACAGGTGTGTAGGGAAGTTGAAAAGTGATTATGAATGATTGTGGGTTGTCAAAGTAGGAATCCAGCCACACATTCCATCTATAATTAGTAGTAGCAGTGTAATAGTAGTAGTAGTAGTAGTAATAGTAGTAGTCACAATAGCATTTTTTACTCTGACAAATCTTACTTATCTTAATCGTTAGTATGTCACAACGCCTTTCTAATAGTTAATTCTTTGTTATAATGTTTGTTTGTTTGTTTGTTTTCTCTAGTGGGTGTAAGTTAAAGGCAAGGTTAGCTTGAACTAGTCGGGGTGATCGTCCTCGCAAAAGCAAACCTCGTCAGGGTCAAAATCCTAAAGGGAGGATACAATTCAAAGGGTTAATTACGATAGTCTTTACATTTATAATTATCACAGAACTTCCTACATTGCATAAAATCGTCTATTGATAGCCAGAAAAAACTGTCAAAAAGCGTCATAATCTTCAATGGGTTAAGTTAAAGGCTAGTTTACGTTGAACTATAGTCTATTCGATGTAAGTAGACGATAAATCATGACCCCTAACCTCTGTAACTCAAAAACGACTATAGTAATCGAGCTAATATTTATACCATTTGGGAAGAGTCAGTCAAGGAATAGATGTGGAAATTTACAGCCAATTTACTATAGCCCTGTTTGAGTTACAAAGGATAGAGGTCATGAATTATCGTTTACTTACAGCGAATAGACTATATAGTCGGGGTGATCGTCCTCGCAAAAGCAGTATCTCGCCGGAACAAACATCCTAAACCAACTTGGCGAATCTGGACACTCGGGGTCGCGTTCTCTATCTGGGCGTGCACCTCCGAAGGAACCTGATTCGGACCCCTTATCTCGATCATAATTATTACCAAATTAACGACGCCAACCGACACTCAAATCGTAACCACATATTGGACGTAAATCCGTGTTCCGCTTTTATTATCAGAAAACTTGTACACGGTAGCCATCAGCCGCTATCAGTACGGGATATTATGCGCATCAAATTGAGCTCCTGAAAGTTCTAGTGGGGAAATCGGGTTCTTTCTTCTTTCCACTACCTCCATTAGCTTTGAGATTATAAGTCATTTGACCCATTAGTTTGGCGATTTTATGAACTCTCGTGCCATATAGGTGTCGATTTTATGAACTCTCGTGCCATATAGGTGTCGATTTTATGAACTCTCGTGCCATATAGGTGTCGATTTTATGAACTCTCGTGCCATATAGGTGTCGATTTTATGAACTCTCGTGCCATATAGGTGTCGATTTTATGAACTCTCGTGCCATATAGTTTGGCGATTTTATGAACTCTCGTGCCATATAGGTGTCGATTTTATGAACTCTCGTGCCATATAGGTGTCGATTTTATGAACTCTCGTGCCATATAGGTGTCGATTTTATGAACTCTCGTGCCATATAGGTGTCGATTTTATGAACTCTCGTGCCATATAGGTGTCGATTTTTTCCTGGCAAGCGATTACGAGCCTGTTTGGTGTTGTGGTTAAATTAATGAAATATAGATTAAGAGGAACCGGCCTTTAGCCGGGGAAATTTCATACCTCAATATGCAGAAATTTATCCCGAAGGTAAGTCTTGTGGGTATTTGTATAAGCTTGATGGAGGTCTAGGGAGGAAAGTTAAACAAATAATAATATATACAAACACATATAATAACAGAACACTTTTCAACAGTAGCTATCAGGCACTATCAGCGCCAGAAATTATGTGCATGAAAATTGGCTCCTGAAACTTCTGGTGGGGGAGAATCGGGTTTGTTCTTCTTTCCACTAGCTCCAACAATATCCTAGCTGGGTATTGAAAGCATATTCTAGACACGCTTCTCCCTCATGTTTACCACATTAGTTTGTCGATTTTATGAAGTTTCGTGTATTTAGGTGTCGATTTTTCCTGGCAAGCCTGGAATTTTGAAGGAAGGGGCTATCGCATGGGATATTTTCTACCGATAAAGGTGGGCATTTATCTCAAAGGAAGTGTTTTATTATTATTATTTTGTTGTAAGCTTGGTGGAGGTCTAGGGAGGGACCTTAGATTAATAATAAGTCAATCCATAAACAATTAATACAAATCTCGTAAGAGGATAAGTTTGAGATCACTCGTCACCATCACTACAACGTACATTGCAGTATCATTAAAGTTGTTCATTTCACTCCCAACACCATACACCCCCCAATGAAATTAATGAATGCATATGATATTCCAGGGATTCGAACCTGGGCCACCACACACAGGTCTCAAACACTCTAACCATTACACCATCAAGACAGTTAAAGGTCAAGTACATAACTACGATTTTACATTCATAATAATATCAAATTTGTTGCACTGATAACATACTGTATATAGATGGTGTAGCAATATAACCTTTCATAATTCTAAGCTGAAACTCAAGACAGTATATATTTTCTATTATATTTTCGTTGTGCATTATTTTATTATTATTATTATTATTATTAGTATATATTTTGACTAGCACAAAATTACAGTAGCTCCAACTGGTTTTCTAATCGGCAATATTGATCTTTTCCTGCTCAAATATATTTGATTTTGAACAAAGAGCAACGTGACGTTATCAAGTAAAGAAGGGGGAAAGTTGGAAGGAGAAGTGGAAGAACAAGAAAGAAGAGAACGAGTAAGCAGGAGGATGAGAGAGGAGGAAGTAAACAAATGAAAGTGAAGAAGGGAGAGTAGGAGGAGGAGGAGGAGGAGGTGGTGGAGGAAGAGGAGAAGGACAAAGAAGAGGAGGACCGAGAAGATAAACAAGACAGAATCAAGAGAAGTGGAGGAACAGAACAACGTGACGTGACCTAGATAAAGAGGGCGAGGGGAAATAGAAGTAAAAAAGAAAAAAAGATGAAGAAGGAAGGGAAAAGTAATAAAAATAAGAGGGAAAAGAGGACAAATTTAAAAACAAAATGAAGAATACGAATAACAATAACAATAACAACAACAACAACGACAACAACAACAACAACAACAAGAAAGAAGATAAAGAAAGGGGAACAAAAACAAAATAAAAAGCAGATGGGGAAAAATATGAAGAAAATGAGCAGAAAGCGTAATAATCAAACTAAGTGGCAGTCAGTAGTAGTAGGGCATAAGGAAGGCAGATGGCGCCCCGGTATCGCCAGCCATAATATCGTACTCCCAAGGTAGTGATCAGCCCGAGACCTCTGTGACCTCCGCTGTCCAAAACTCCTTACCAGACACCTACCTCGGGGCTGCGGGGTTTTTCTATACAATCCAGTTCTGACCATAAGTACACATCATGCTATAAGTCATATGGTTCTTTCTAAATCCTCGAACTGCTTCAATTAATCCACGAAATGCAAAAAATTGCCAAAAAATTAATTATAAAACTTATGGTTAGGACTTACTTCTTAGAGTGGCCACTCGCAATCCATAATAAGAAAACATTATAATTTTTTAAGGTTTTAGGCTCAAACTGTGAAATGATTGAGATATTAATTGATATTGTATTGATATTCATGTTAGGTTTTGGTACAAATTTAAATGGATAAGTAACACCCCGTTCTTAACATTAATCATCAATTACAAATCCCAATGTACTTGAATAAACTAATGAAATGGATATACTGTATAACATTTGTTTGTGAGTGATTGGCTAGAACTGGGTTGTACAAGAAATGTATGACCCCCAGGGCCCGGCTTACCATATAGGAGTGATCAAATTAGACCATTACTCATAAGGCATTAGGCTTTATCGTAGGCCGTGCTCAGGGTGATGTGTCTAGGTAAATATTATGGGGGCAGGTAGGTAGGTAGGTAAGTGGTGTGTAAGTAGGTGGATTGGTTTGGTAGGTAGGTATAATGGGAGGGTGGATTGGTAAAAGTCGTCGAGATGGGTAGGTCGGTAGGTAGATGGGTGAATAGGTAAGTATGAGGGTGGGTGGGTAAAGTAGTCGAGATGGGTAGGTAGGTAGATGCGTGAGTAGGAAGTTAGGTAAGTAAGTGAGTGATTGGTTAGGTGGGTGAATTGGTATATGCAGTAGATAGATAGGGGTATGGATAGGAGTAGGTACTGTAGGTAGGTAGGTAGGTGTGTAAGTAGGTAGGTATAGGTGGGAGGGTGGGTTAGTAAAAGTAGTCGAGAGAGGTGGGTAGGTAGATGAGTGGATAGGTAGGTAGATGGGTGTTTGAGTGAGTGGGTAGGTAGGTGCGTGGGTGGGTGAGCGTTCCGGTGGGTTGTTAGGTAGGTTGGTAGTTAGATGAGTAGATAGGTGTATTTGTAAGTGGGTAGGTTGGTAGGTATGTAGGAGAGTGGGAGCATTTGCGATGGGTATGTAAGTAGGTGAGTGGTTAGATGGGTGAGTGAATTAGTATATAGGTAGGTAGGGGGGTACTGTAGCCTTCAGAAAGCCGATTGGCCCACACAAGGCAGATCCCCCTCACACCCAACCCATCTCGTCCATATGCCTATCTAATTTTATTTCGAAGCTCTCTATCGTTCTTGATCCCACCACATCACTCGGTAACCTATTCCACATGTCTACAACTCTGTTACCAAACCAATATTTGCCTATATCTTTTGTTAAACAAAATTTATCTAGTTTGAAACCATTTGTTCGAGTTCTTTCGCTATCACTGAGTACATCTTTAATGTCCCCTTTATTTATCCCACTTGAACACCTCTACCATATCCCCTCTAACTCTGCGTCTTTCTAACGAATGTAAGCCTAACTTCTTCAACCTTTCTTCATATGGAAGATTTTTAATATGATAGATAATATTTGTCATTCTAAATTATATTCTCTCCAAGTAATATACCGTATGTCCATTCTGATAATCGATTCATAACTTTTGCAAGCCGCCTACGATGACGGAGGAATGCACTCTATTAGATACAATCATAATTTGTATGGCTCGTATAGGTGCACTTGTGGAAATTTACCATAAATATTATGAAAGGTTCACCAAGATATATTTCAGGTTCATAAAAAAAGCTTCGGCTTAATGAACCCTAGCTTCTGCAATGATAATATGTATAAGTGTATTAATCTGTATCTGGAAGCAATAACACAAAAATTGTATCCTAAAAAACAACACAAAAATTGTATCCTAAAAAACAACAAACAATGTGTATCTATCAAGCGCCTCCGAAATGGAATTACTTCTTGCTTGGCACTATTATATCTGGCCACCAAATTCGTGGAAATCGGCTCATAACTTTGTGAGCCGCCTACGCTGGTGGAGGCATGCACTCTACCGATCACTTCCTTAAGGGGGGAAGGGCCGGTTTTCTGGACCACTTTCTCCCTCATGTTTAGCCCCATTAGTTTTCAAATGTTAAGATGTTTGCCCCATTAGTTAGTTGATTTTAAGACCTTTCGCTCCATTTCTTCGTCAATATTTAGACCTTCCGTGCTATTTAGGTGTCGATATTTTCCCTGGCGAATGATAGTGAGCCTGTAATGTTGGAAGAACCGGCCTTCGGCCGGGAAATTTTTCTACCGAAAAATGTACAAATCTATCTTGAAGGGGGTGTTTTTCTAAGCTTGATGGAGGTCTAGGGAGGAAACTAAACAAATATATGAATACATGAATTAATAGACCAAACAAACGGCCAGTCTCCCCTTAAGTGGTGAATAACTTTAGAGCGCTTACTCTCTTGACAGTGAAATAAAGCAACATAATTAGTAACCTTTTATGTCGATAAGAGTATGATCATTTAAGTATGGACATTCATTTTTTCCTTATGCAATTATAACTACCTGTTTTGGTTTTTGAATGGAACTTGTTTTTCAATGAATGTTATTACTAGTTTTGTAGTTGATGTAAGGAACATTAGAGGTATCAATAATGTTTCCAGATATAATTCCGTAGTTATAAATAATTGAGGTACACGAATTTTTATGAGTGACTGTACTATACATTTTCAGATATTACCCATACTTTCTGACCTATATTCATATCTCCGCCCATTTCTACCCGCCCAATACCCACCCTCGCCCACAACCATCATAATCTGAAATTACTCCCTACCCAGCACACTTTGGCCTATACAGCCCACTTCCTTCTTGTGTTCCTACTCATACCCCTAAACTACCGCTTGCCCTCCTTACCAACTTTGACTTGACTTTTGATTATATTAAGAACAACCCCTTAACAAGCTGAAGATTGCTAGAATATGAATCCATCGTACGGATAATTTGCTTTTTTTTTTTTTTTTTTTTTTTTTAATATGAATGCTTCGTACGGATGGGTTAAGGACGTTATATTTATATTCACTAAATACTGTAATTACAGACGAAATTATGGATGATTTATCTTGGTCAATGATGGTATGATATATGAAAAAGGCCCCTTAATAAAATTGAAGAGAGCCTAAATACAAGGACTGTATTCATATTATTTAAGGACAATTAATATTCGATTCCCTAAGGAGATGACCAATAATGAAAATCTAAACAAACGACGGCTTTCAGGTTAAGTGATAGTAACTTAATATTATACAGTTTTAGATAAAGATTGTAGAAAAACTATTGACTTTGACCATACTGATTCGTGAACATTTCTGGATCTGGCCACAGACTACAAACCCTCCATCATGTTCCTCCTGTCCCTACTTACGCCTAAACCACCACCTGCCCAAACCCTTAGCATCTATCACCTTCACCTGATAGTAGTAGTAGTAGTAATCTATTGAGAAAGCTTTAAATACAAAACAATACAAATCAAGCAAAGCAGTAATAGTAATAGTAATAGTAGTAATAGTAGTATTAGTATTTCAATGACAAAACTTTAAATACAACATTACTCCAGCAACGATTATTTCAAACTTGAGGAGGATTTGCTTTTTCTCTCAATATGCATCGTCGGTGAAGTATTTGTTCCGACTGTACCTTAAGGGGAGACTGGCCGTTTGTTTGGTCTATTAATTAATGTATTCATATATTTTTTTAAGTTTTCTCCCTAGACCTCCATCAAGCTTAGAAAAACACTCCCTACAGTAGACCCCCTTTCAAGATAAATTTGTAAATTTTTGGGTAGAACAAATTTCCGGCCGAAGGCCGGTTCCTCTTAAAATTGCAGGCTCGCTATCGCTCGCCAGGATATAATCGACACATAAATGGCACGAAAGGTCTTAAAATTGACAACAAAATGGGGCGAAAGATGTTAAAATCGCCAAACTAATGGGCCGAAAGTCTTATAATCTCAAAACTAGTGGGGCTAAACATTAGGGAGAAGGGGTCCAGAAAAACGGTCTGCCTCCCCTTAACGCACATTTCTGGATGAGACGCTTGGCCTACAAACCAACCCTCCATCATCATCTCCACCCTGTCCCTCCTTATGCCTAAACCACCACCGCCTGCCCTCAGCCTTATCATATCCATCACCTGTACCTGCACCTAGTAGTAGTAGTAGTGGTAGTATTGGTAGTGGTGGTAGTAGTAGTAGTAGTAGTGGTAATGTAGTTAAATAGTAGTAGTAGTAGTAATAATAGTTTGTTGATATTCGTATCATAGACATCGCCTGCACCCACACCGAGTTTAGTTAGTTCGTTAGTTGGTTAGTTAAAATAAGACTTCAGAGGCTATCAACCTTTCTAGATTAGTAAGCCAGCACACTGTAAGTCAAGACTAGCGTTAGGACTAGAGCCCCTTTTCGAGAACTCCAGTCCCTTGCATGTCCCACTCCAAACCCAACACAAACCTCCAACTCCAAGTTCTATTCGAACCACACCCCAACCACCACCTCGAACTTCACTCAAACTCCAGTCCAAGTCTCGTTTGAAGCCCTCTCCAAGCCCTATCCCTAATTCCATCCCAATCCATCTCAAAGTGCCACCCTAACCTCCTCACCAAGATCCACACCAAGCCCAATCCCAAGTTAATGTCCAGCCTCACTCAAGGTATCACTCGGGCCTCGTTCATTGCCCCACGTATGTTCCAACTCAAGTCACGCCCCTTCAGTAATGGCAGACAGAGACACACTATACACGTACTGTCACTATATAATACATTGTGGACCACTTGCTTTGTTTGTATGCAGTTATAACTATCTGGATTATTTTTTGGATGGAACTTGCTTTTACAATAAATAACATATAATTGTGTTGTAGTTGATGTACAGATAATTATATTCACAAATTTGTTTCCAGAGATTAATTATAAATACGTTGTCCCCGATTTGTTATGAGTGACTGAACATATTATCACCTGTATAACCCACAGGTGCACATCTTTTAACCACATGATATTTTTATTTTATACACCAAGCCTGATTATGATTACCAGCACATTCCCGAGCGACAGTTTGACCCTTCATCACAGCCTGGGTAAGAGAATCAAATGCGGTCCCCTTCTAGCCCACCTGCCCATTAGCTCCAGCCAGGTGACAGTAGGACGCTTGTTTACAAATGATCATGACACCTGGCCAGGCGTCCCAACAAAGTGGCTCCAGGCGCGGAGTGTTGGTTGGTGGGTAACTAGTCTATTATGTGTAACCTAGTTTGTATAAGTACTTTCTATATTATTGAACATTTTCGACACACTTGCGCAATGTATTATTATTATTATTATTATTATTATTATTATTATTATTTGTATTAGTGGAAAGTCCCAGACCCATTGCACTTTTAACCTTATCGAGTTACAGAGGTTAGAGCCTTAGAGGTCAAGATTGTTGACCTTCTTATAATAAATAAACACTATTTAATGGCAACCAATTGAAAAATCGGAAGGTTATTAATAAGTAAAAATATCAGTATATGAATAAATTATTAACAAGGGAAAATATAGGAGGGAGATAAAACAAAACCACCAACCTACTAAATATTACAATCGACCAAACAAACTAATGTCTTCTAATACTGCAGGAAATTGTATTGATTCTCAGAACTGGGGTACCTAAAATAAACTAGCTTGGGGGCTGGGTGCACCTCTTACACAGGCTGCTACCTCCGTTAACCTAATAGCTAGGCTGTATCTAGTCCGATTTACGCTACGCAAATCTAACCTGTTTGTATATTTTTTTTTTTTCGGCCGCTACTTGTTTCTTATGGATCAAGAATAGGTCATGTCAAAATATAGGAGAGGGCAAGGGAATAGTAGGCTTGGTGAAGGGTAAGCTGGGTTAAGAGGTAGGCTTTAGTCTATTCGTTGTAAGTAGGTAAGAAATCATGACCTCTATCCTCTGTAACTCAAAAAGGGCTAGAGTAAATTGGCTGTAAATTTCCACATCTATTCCTTGACTGACTCTTCCTAAATGGTAGAAATATTAGCTCGATTATACTCTAGTCGTCTTTGAGTTACAGAGGTTAGAAGTCATGATTTCACGCCTACTTACAGCGAATAGACTATAGATCAAGGGGTAGGCTGGGTCAAGGGTATGCCAGGCTGCACAGAGGGTATATTAAGCCAGTCAAGGGGTAAAGCAGGTCAGCAAGTATACCAGGTTAGATAGAGGGTATATATTAGGTTAGGTCATGGGTAGGTCAGGTCAAAGGTAGGCTGGGTCAAGGGCTAAGGCAGGTCAGGAAGTATACCAGGTTAGAGAGAAGGTATAATATTAGGTTAGGTCATGGGTAGGTCAGGTCAGGTGTAGGCTAGGTCAAGGGTATACCAGACCGGACAGGGGGTTTACACTGTAGTCTATTTTTGTTCAGCTGATGGTAAATTGCTACTTCGCTATCCTTATTACTCGGCTATTAGCAAGATTAAATAGGTAAATATGTTGCTAATTATGACAACTTTGCAATACAATGATGTAGAGACATAGTATCATATTTGTTCATTAAGAATCAATAAATCAGATGCTAAAGGATTCAATTTAATATCAGCTGGACAAAAACAGACTATAGGTTGGGTCAAGGGGTAGGTTAGGTCAAGGGGTAGGTCAGGTCAGGAAGTATACCAGGTTAGAGAGAGAGGGTATATTAGGTTAGATCATGGGTAGGTTAGGTCAAGGGGTAGGCTGGGTCAAGGGTAAACCAGACTGGGCAGAGGGTATATTAGGTTAGGTCATGGGTAGGTTAGGTCAAGGGGTAGGCTGGGTCAAGGGTAAACCAGACTGGGCAGAGGGTATATTAGGTTAGGTCATGGGTAGGTTAGGTCAAGGGGTAGGCTGGGTCAAGGGTAAACCAGACTGGGCAGAGGGTATATTAGGTTAGGTCATGGGTAGGTTAGGTCAAGGGGTAGGCTGGGTCAAGGGTAAACCAGACTGGGCAGAGGGTATATTAGGTTAGGTCATGGGTAGGTTAGGTCAAGGGGTAGGCTGGGTCAAGGGTAAACCAGACTGGGCAGAGGGTATATTAGGTTAGGTCATGGGTACGTTAGGTCAAGGGGTAGGCTGGGTCAAGGGTAAACCAGACTGGGCAGAGGGTATATTTAAGGGAGATGGGTCGTTTTTATGGTTCCCCTTTTCCTTCATGTTTAGCCCCATTAGTTTTCAGATTTGATGACGTTCGGCCCATTTGTTTGGCGATTTTGATACATTTCGCCCAATTTCTGTCAATTTCAAGACATTTCGTGCCACTTAGGTGTCGATTCTTTCCAGGTGAGCGATAGCGAGCCTATAATTTAGGAGAAACTGGCCTTCTGCCAGGAAACTTTTCTACCGAAAAATGTACACATTTAGGGGTATTTTTATAAGCTTGATGGAAGTCTAGCCAGGAAAGTTAAAAATACATGAACAAATGAATTAATAGACCGAACAAAAATAAATAAACAGCCACTATCCCGGTAAGCCAGGTCAAGGGGTAAGCCAGGTTAGGGGGTATAGTGAGACTGTCGTACCCAGAGCACCCCCTATGTTTAGCATCCGTCTCAGGGCCTCCTCACTACTACCTGTATCGTCATCGTTTGGATTCAACCAGACCCGCTATTACCATAAATCCTCTCTCTCTCTCTCTCTCTCTCTCTCTCTCTCTCTCTCTCTCTCTCTCTCTCTCTCTCTCTATCTATCTATCTATCTATCTCTATCTATCTATCTATCTTTATAAGAACATAAGAAAATGGGAGTCTGCAGAAAGCCGATTGGCCTAAGCAAGGCAGATCCCTGTCCCACACAACCCCAATTACAAAGCCCAATTATAGGCTCAACACTCTAATACCCTGAGGATCATCTTACCAAAACGGTTAGAGATTAACGCAGGATTACGGGGGTCTGCAGAGCGCTGATTGGCCCAACCCGGCTGATCCCCCTTCACACCCAACCCTTCTCGTCCATATGCTTATCCAATTTTATCTTAAAGCTCCCTACCGTTTTTAATCCCACTATAGCACTTGGTAGTCCATTCCACCCATCTACAACTCTGTTACCAAACCAATATTTGCCTATATCTTTTCTGAAACGAAATTTATCTAATTTGAAACCATTGGTACGAGTTCTTTCGCTATCACTGAGCTTTAGTACATTTGTCATGTCCCCTTTGTTAATCCCACTAACCCACTTGAACACCTCTATCATATCCCCTCTAACTCTGCGTCTCTCTAACGAATGTAAACCTAATTTCTTCAACCTTTCTTCATACGGAAGATTTCTAATATTATGGATCATTTTTGTCATTCTACGCTGTACTCTCTCCAATGAATCTATGTCCATTCTGTAATAAGGACACCAAAATTGGACAGCATAATCCATATGGGGTCTCACTAATGACAAGTAAAGTTTTAAGATAACATCAGCAGTTCTGTTACTCACACTCCTAGAGAAGAACCCGAGAATCCTGTTTGCCTTATTACGAACGCTTATACACTGTTTTCTAGGCTTCAAATCATTGCTAACAAACACACCTAGACCTTTTTCGCAGTCTGAATTTTCTAATTCTAAATTAGCTAGTTTATATTTAACATTTGTTTGCATCTTCCCTATCTTTAATACCTTGCATTTGTCAATGTTAAACTTCATCTGCCAATTTACTGACCATTCATGTAAGGTATCTAGATCCCTTTGGAGGCACTCTATATCGCTATCTGAATCAATTGATCTCCCCATTTTAGTATCGTCTGCGAATTTACTTATCCTACTAGTTATGCCTAAATCTAGGTAATTTAAATGTATATAAGAAACAACAGGGGACCTAATACCGATCCCTGGGGTACACCACTTTTGACTGCTCCCCACTCTGACTTGGTACCAATTATGCTGACTCTCTGTTTCCTACCAATTAGCCATGACCTATTCCATCCTAACAACGACCCTCCTATTTCATGTGCCTCAGCCTTTCTCATCAATCTCTCATGAGGGACTCTGTCGAAAGCTTTACTGAAATCTAAATATATAATATCATATGACTTGTCACTATCTACTGCTTCATATACCCCTGAGAAAAAGCTAAGCAAATTAGTAAGGCAAGAACGTCCCTGAGTGAATCCATGCTGAGAAGAATTTATTAAGTTAAATTGTACTAAGTGGCTTCTAATTTTCCTAGCAATAATAGACTCTAGCAACTTTCCTATGATTGATGTGAGACTAATGGGACGGTAATTGGATGCTATTGATTTATCACCTTTTTGAAGATCGGAACTACATTTGCAAGCTTCCAAGCTTCTGGAACTAAACCTGTTTCTAATGATTTGTTAAATAAAAATGCTAATGGACTACTTAACTCATCTCTGCATTCTTTTAATACTCTAGCATATACCTCGTCAGGACCAGGCGATTTTTGAGGTTTCAGTCTGTCAATTTCCTTAAGCACATCATTTCTACTTATACTACCTGTACTTAACATATTTTCTATATTATCACTATATACCATATTGACTTCTGGAATCTGTGCCAAATTTTCATTAGTGAAAACGGAAAGAAACTGACTATTTAATGTACTGCACATTTCTCAATCATTTTCTCTTATTTCTCCTATTTATTTATTTATCTATCTATCTCTCTCTCTCTCTCTCTCTCTCTTTCACTCTCGCTCTCTCTCTCTCTCTCTCTCTTTAACTCTCGTTCTAATCCTTCCTCGTCCAATCTTTCTCGTTCCTACTTGTTCTAGTTTACTTGCTCTTGCTCTCTATCACTCAGGTTCACACACACACACACATCTACACCTACACCTACACACACACACACACACCCACACCCACCCACCCACCCACACACACACACCAACCCTCCACCTACACACACACCAACAACCTCTCTAACCGCTCCCGGACTCGATCCCTCCTCCTCACTGCTGGTGCACCTGTCAGCGGAGGCCTCCTAATTAGTCCCAGAGCAACAGGTGAGCAGGGAGGTGTGCGGGGGAGAAGTGTGGCGTGCGTGTGTCGACCCCCTCTTTCTCTCCCACACACACTCACACACACTCACTCACTCTCACTCTCTCTCTTTCTCTCTCTCTTTCACTCACTCACTCTCTCTTTCACTCACTCACTCACTCTATCTCTCTCTAACCTATGTCTATATATTTATCTATCTATATATCTATCTCTGTACGAATTAATACACCTCTCTCTCTCTCTCTCTCATTCTTCGAACTCTTCATTCGTATTAGTATTAGTACCTTTAGCTTCGTCCTTGGCATTCTCTCGTACCCACAATTGCCTCTATCACCAATACCTCAATGCCCGCCTTCCATATGTTCCTCAAACTCTGTCTACCTTGCTTTCATTTATGTGTTGCGTTCCCATAGCAACCCATTGACACGAAGAAGTAAATTTTGCTTTCAATCATAAAACAACTTTATTCTATTTAGAAAAGACCGTATGAATCTATTGGTGTTCAAAATACCTGGATTAACGCCCTAATTCAAACGGATCCTTCCTAAGCTGAGTAAAATAATGCAAGTCTAGAAACAAATAATGAGAAACAGAAACATAAGAAAGGTCTTATAGTATACCGACAATTAATCTGATACATGAACAACTTTTGGTAGAATCCTTCCGAATCACTACATCAGAATTAAAAAAAAATAAAAAATTGCTGTTAAAATAATAGATGAAATTTATGGCTGGCTTCTTATCGGATACTCCAAAATGGAATCGTGTATAGTCAAAATAGATACCAATAGCAATTGATGGTCTTTCAAAATATCCCATTGCGTACTATACGTCTCAAAATCAATCAACAAAGAAAAATGCTCGTGAGGCAACGTGATTAGCTTTCCATATAGTTTAAAGTAGTATATACCTTGAATTAGGATATAGCTAGATTATAGTCTACGTTTTTCACAGCTAACGGCAAATGGAACTCCTTAGCAATTGAATTATCGATACTTAGTGGAAATATATGAGACTACAATGTCTCTGTATTATATAAACACCATGTTCTCATAATTAGCAATATAGGCATTCACAAAATGTTCGCAATAGCCGAGTCCTGTAGATGGGGCGTGGCAAATTACCCTGGCTGAAACAAAATGAGTATTAGTGACCTGTAAAAGCTATCTGCGAAACGTTGACAATAAAATGCTCCTACTCTAATGGGCCATTTATTTATATAGGTGTAAAAACAAGACAAAAATGCCGGGAAGAGTGCTCGTGTGTCTCCCCCTGTATACCTTCCCCACTAATTCCTGCCACGGACATTAGTTCCAGGGCAGTAGTTCCCTTTCCAATGCTCCCTTACCCCCTCTAAACCACTGTTTGGACACTTGATCATCAGTGTTTTGGAGGACAAGCAGCCTAGAAGCGTCACTAGACCTATTGTTGCTTGATTTCCTTTGTACTCCATAACTACCTCCCTCTCTCTCTCTCTCACCTGCCCCCCTCCTCCCCCCTGCGGCAAGGTGGGCGTGCGGGCGGGGGTCAGGGGCCAGCCTAGGGGGGCGCCCCAGGTGAGGCAGCACCTGGTGTGTGTGGGAGAGGGGGAGCGTGCTGGGCTGTGTAGGTGTAGGTGAGTTTATGTGTATTGGTGTGTGTGGGGGTGGGGGGCGGGGGGTGAATGTACTTAGAGTGTGTGTTGCTGGTGTGTGATGTGTGTGGGAGAGAAGAATCGTACTGGTATGTATGTGTGTGTGGGGGGGGGGGGGTATGTGTGTGTGTCTGTGTGAAGTGGCGCATGTACTTAGAGTGCGGGTATTGGTGTATGTGTTGCTGGTATGTGTGTGTGTGAGGTGGTACATGTACTAAGAGTGTGTGTATTGGTGTATGTGTTGCTGGTGTGTGATGTGTGTGGGAGAGAAGAAGCGTACTGGTGTGTGTGATGCTGTAGGTGAGGTGTATGCATAATGTGCTTCTGGTGTGTGGTTGTGTGTGTTTGTGTGTGTTACCGGAGTGTTTGACGCTTAAGGGTGTGGTGGTAGTGTGTGTGCGTTAATAGTGTGTGATGGTGTGTGGCTGAGGCTTCTACGATTGCGTTTTTGGGAATAAGTTGAGTTTCTTTAGGTAGGTGTCGTGTTATGGTGTGTGCGTGTTGCTTTGGGTTTGTTGCATAAGCTCTATTTGGTATTATGCGATGTTCAGCTGCAATCTATGTGTGTAATATATGTTGTGATAATAAGGTATTCATTGTGCAACATTCATATCTGCCTTGGTGAAGGCAACAATGTTGGAGTATTATTTGACAGTATATATTTTCGTATTATTTGTATTTAATTGCCATTTGTTTATGTATCGTATTATTTATTATTTGTTTGTACTTATACAATGTAGTTGTTACCATTATTATCATTATTATCATTATTATTATCATCATTATCAATACTATTTCCTTAATATATTTGTTCTTATCCACATTTGCTCCGTACCTCCCGAATTGTGTTCCAAGGCTGTATAATATTTAGTGTGGCGTTGAACAGCTGGTGTGTGTGGTACAGTATTGTAGATATAAGCGACCGTGTGGTTTGTTTACGTCTGTGGCGATGTTTATACTATTGAAGCGGTGAGGGCTATTGTGATGTGAGTTAATGTTGGATAAAAAAAATCTTGTTGTGGTGGTGGTGATAATGGGATAATCATTTGGGGAAAATAAGTTAGTGGTTGGGTGATTGTACTTCATGGTAGGTTTTAGTGTTATTTTTATTTTATTTGTTCAGTGCAATTACTTATTATATACTAACTTATGTGAACTTAACCCAAATAAGTTTATGTATGTATTATGTATATAAATAAATAAATAAATAAATAGTATATATATATATATATATATATATATATATATATATATATATATATATACTGTATATATATATATATATATATATATATATATATATATATACTGTATATATGTATATATACAGTATATATATATATATATATATATATATATATATATATACAGTATATATATATATATATATATATATATATATATATATATATATATATATATATACAGTATATATATATATATATATATATATATATATGATTATCCTGGCCTTTGGTTTGCAATTTGAGACTAGGAGGGGTACCGGTAGCTATATTGAACAACGGAGGGAAGGGGGGGGGGGGGGCGCAGAGGATAACGGTTAGTACTGCGAGACAATGAGGTGGTTGTGTCGAGGCTGTGGGGGGGGGGGGGGTCATGTTGTATTGGTTGATGATTCATTGATTACAAATGAGTACAGTGCAATGCAAACAACAGCTGCGAGATACTCTATAGTCTATCGTTCTTAACTGTGTAGTGTTTATTTCCTGTTTGTTCATTGTGACTGATAGATGCTATTTGGACGCTGTACCATCGGACAATCACCTCCAAGTTGAGTTAGCTAGTTCAAAGTGTCCTAGTCTGGTTGAAGAAAACAAATATGTAGTGCTAAATGGACTTTTCATTGTCAAGTAAAACGAGAAGTAGCACAAATAAAGTATATTACTCATTTCACTTGACTTGTTCTGTTCACTTATGAAATGAAGTAAATGAGGGTTTGATTGCATACATATGTTGAAATGCATGTTGAAGGTCGATCCTGTCTCACCATAAATAACATCTTGAGTAAGTTTTTTTTTTTTCCAAGCGCACGAGACAGTTGAATTATCAAATTAATATCTTTAGCTTTATATAACCCTAATAATTGGCTCCAAACAAGCAATATTGGTTAAAGAATGTTGAGACAAGCTGGGAACACAAGCCAAATAGGAAATAATATCGTTAGTGCAACTGTTGAAGTCACTGTCACAGAGCTGATGGTAGATAAGTGTTGTTGTTGTATACATTTGTGTTGAGCCTGTAGTGGTTTGGTGATTGTGTGGTAATGAGGTGACGCTTGTGGTGTGTAAATAATTATTCTAGAGATACAGGACTCAGGGTTATATATACAGTATATATACAGTATATATATATATATATATATATATATATATATATATATATATATATATATATATATATATATATATTCAGCTGACGGTCAATTGACACGTCCCCACTCAGTTAGTATGCAGATTATGTAGTGAAAAATGTTTCTAATCTTGAAAACTTATTATTATCATGGCGCAGATATATAATAGTTTCATATTTAGCCATCAAGCCTCGATAAATAGTCACAACGAAGAACACAACATGGCTATGTCTGCCATACCCTCATCACAACTGTATTCCTCAAATTACAACGAAAACCAGAACTTGCTCGTGTCTACCACACCATAATCAAAACCGTATTTCTTACCCAGCCCCTTTATATCCATCCCACCATCATTAGGACTCCACAACCACATTTATCATCACAAAACACACCACAACACCTCTATATCCACCAATTCGTCACCATACAGCCTCACCATCATGAACACCCTCATCACTATGCTTGATTACCATCTTCTCTATCTTCGCCACATCATCACAGTCATATTTCTCATCACAAGCAGGAACACACGCATCTAACCACCACACCATCACAACGGCACACATTAAGAACCCGATGCCAACTTCCCTGCAGCCATAATCTAAACAGCGTAATATCATCAATTACGACCCTCTCACTTCAGATTAACCTGGGAATCGGTAGCAAGGTTATTCCCAGAAACGTAATCAAGCCTCGGTGTCTAGAAATCCTGTAGTAGGGGGCCATCTTTGCCTTTGGATTCCATTTGGGTGCCTCAATGATAAAAAAACAAGAGGTTATACTTTATTTATGATCATGTAGAATAGTATAACCAAAGATCCGGGCTAAATATAAATCGTGTACCAATAATCCTGAATGTAAATTATGGTCATGGATATATTTGAGGGTAAAAAGAGGCAAACACCATGTAGAATAGTATACCCCAAAACCACTATATATCCTGTATACAAAATCCTGAATGTATATTATGTAAATGGAGATATATAAGAGTAAAACAGAGGATAATTTCCCCAGTGGCACCAAGATAGTTCAAAAGGAGTACAAAGGAAATCAAGCAACAACAGATCCAGGGACTCCTCCAGGCTGCTTGCCCTCGAAAACACTGATGATGAAGTGTCCAAACAGTGGGTTAGAGTGGATAAGGGAAAAATGGAAAGGGAGATGGCGGAGGTTGGCCGATCTCTGCAAGTACAAGATCTCAAACGGTGCCTTATTCGATTCAAATGCTTCAGCCTCACTTGAGAATGGTAGTAGTGTATTGCAGCGGTGTAATATTGTGCAAGGGATATAGCAATTTGCCGCTTCATTAACGAGCTACAGAGGGTTCGTAGACAGTATATCAAACTCGCATCATTATTATATAACCATTATTAATATTGTTGGTGTTATTACTGTTGTTATAGATTGTTATTATTTGTATTATTATAATTATTATTATTATTATTATTATTATTATTGGTAGTAGTAGTAGTAGTAGTAGTAATAGTAGTAGTAGTAGTAGTAGTAGTCGTACCTATCAATTGTTGTTCAGCATTTTATTTTCTTGGATGTGTTAATGTGTCGATTTACTTCCACCCCACACAAAAATGGCAGAACATTATTTGTATTGCGTTCAGTTTCCATAATATACGATTTATGTATTCTATCAAGTTCTCCGGGTATACTCAGTCAACTTTTCGGAGCAAATGTCATAGTTTTGTTACTCGGCTATGCTTCTTTCTCTCCCCCCTGCCCTCTTCACCCTAACGCAGTTTCTACATGATGTTGTTGAAATAATCGCAAAGCAATATATTTAAACCAACGAAACAAAAATAAAAGATAAACTGCATTAAAGAAAACAATATGTAAATAAGTACATAAATATATAGAATCTGGTGTGTATCCCCTCATTGCCTAATTTATCCCCCCCCCCCCCTCCCCACAGGTGTCATAGAGTGACACAGGTAACCCCAGTGTGCCGCGGGCGTGACCCCAGGCCTGCCCCCGTGGCACCACCTTCCGTCACATCATCATCATCACCACCACCTTGCACGCGCCACCCACCACACGCCCACACGCCTGCCACGAGCCCTCTCCCACGTAGAGACCCTAGTGTGACAGAGATCAGGGTAGAGTTTATTTATCAACTCTGCGTAAGCAGAGTGGTATCGCCCCCCGTATAGTGGTATATGCTAATCGAAATGTCTGTCTGTCTGTCTGTCCGTCCGAGAACTTCTCCTAGACCGTTTGACGGATTTTCACCAAACTTCACACGAATATTCGGTGAGTGAATTCGACGGTAATTAAAAATAGATTTTATGAATGTGTGCAATAGTTATGATCTTAGGTCCAAAACATTGTTTTGCCCCCCCCCCCCCCCCCCCCCAACAACAACAACAACAACCCCGCCTTCAGGTTCCCATCACCCACCCTGTACCTATTCCCTGTGTGTGTGTCCGTTTTTATTTTGGGCAAAACGGCACATCAGTTACCACTACACAACGAACCACTTACCTACACAACCACTGTTCTTAAGCTTCACCATAACTTCTAATTATAGTTTATATATAAATATATATTTTTAAACTTTATTCTTTCTTTTCAACGATTTTTTTGTAGGTGGACCTGTCGACGAGTGTTCCATCGTCGACGAGAGTACTAGGTTCGCGCTTCGACGAGAATTCCGGTCGACAAGAGTTCCATAATTCAGAGCGAGAGAGAGAGAACAGGCGAGAGAGAGATAGAGGCAAGAGCGAGAGATAGAGGCAAGAGCGAGCGAGAGATAGAGGCAAGATCGAGAGAGAGATAGAGGCAAGAGCGAGAGAGAGATAGAGGCAAGAGCGAGAGAGAGATAGAGGCAAGAGCGAGATAGAGGCAAGAGCGAGAGAGAGGCAAGAGCGAGAGAGAGGCAAGAGCGAGAGAGAGATAGAGGCAAGAGCGAGAGAGAGATAGAGGCAAGAGCGAGAGAGAGATAGAGGCAAGAGAGAGATAGAGGCAAGAGAGAGATAGAGGCAAGAACGAGAGATAGAGGCAAGAGCGAGAGAGATAGAGGCAAGAGCGAGAGATAGAGGCAAGAGCGAGAGAGAGATAGAGGCAAGAGCGAGAGATAGAGGCAAGAGCGAGCGAGAGATAGAGGCAAGAGCGAGAGAGAGATAGAGGCAAGAGCGAGAGAGAGATAGAGGCAAGAGCGAGAGAGAGATAGAGGCAAGAGCGAGAGAGAGAGAGAGGCAAGAGCGAGAGATAGAGGCAAGAGCGAGAGAGAGATAGAGGCAAGAGCGAGCGAGAGATAGAGGCAAGAGCGAGCGAGAGATAGAGGCAAGAGCGAGCGAGAGATAGAGGCAAGAGCGAGCGAGAGATAGAGGCAAGATCGAGAGAGAGATAGAGGCAAGAGCGAGAGAGAGATAGAGGCAAGAGCGAGAGAGAGATAGAGGCAAGAGCGAGATAGAGGCAAGAGCGAGATAGAGGCAAGAGCGAGAGAGAGGCAAGAGCGAGAGATAGAGGCAAGAGCGAGAGAGAGATAGAGGCAAGAGCGAGAGAGAGATAGAGGCAAGAGCGAGAGAGAGATAGAGGCAAGAACGAGAGATAGAGGCAAGAGCGAGAGAGATAGAGGCAAGAGCGAGAGATAGAGGCAAGAGCGAGAGTGAGATAGAGGCAAGAGCGAGAGATAGAGGCAAGAGCGAGCGAGAGATAGAGGCAAGAGCGAGAGAGAGATAGAGGCAAGAGCGAGAGAGAGATAGAGGCAAGAACGAGAGATAGAGGCAAGAGCGAGAGAGAGATAGAGGCAAGAGCGAGAGAGAGATAGAGGCAAGAGCGAGAGAGAGATAGAGGCAAGAGCGAGAGATAGAGGCAAGAGCGAGCGAGAGATAGAGGCAAGAGCGAGAGAGAGATAGAGGAAAGAGCGAGAGAGAGATAGAGGAAAGAGCGAGAGAGAGATAGAGGCAAGAGCGAGAGAGATAGAGGCAAGAGCGAGAGAGAGATAGAGGCAAGAGCGAGAGAGAGATAGAGGCAAGAGCGAGAGAGAGATAGAGGCAAGAGCGAGAGAGATAGAGGCAAGAGCGAGAGAGAGATAGAGGGAAGAGCGAGAGAGAGATAGAGGCAAGAACGAGAGAGAGATAGAGGCAAGAGCGAGAGAGATATAGAGGCAAGAGCGAGAGAGAGATAGAGGCAAGAGCGAGAGAGATAGAGGCAAGAGAGAGATAGAGGCAAGAGCGAGAGAGAGATAGAGGCAAGAGCGAGAGAGAGAGAGAGGCAAGAGCGAGAGATAGAGGCGAGAGAGAGATAGAGGCGAGAGAGAGATAGAGGCAAGAGCGAGAGATAGAGGCAAGAGCGAGAGAGAGATAGAGGCAAGAGCGAGAGAGAGAGATAGAGGCGAGAGAGAGATAGAGGCAAAAGCTAGAGCGTGAGTGAGAGCGTGAGTGAGAGCGTGAGTGAGAGCGAGAGAGAGCGTGAGTGAGAGCGAGAGAGGCGAGAGAGAGACAACATTTATTGCCGAGCTCTTACCTGGTCCTTGGAAGTATTGCTGTGCCGGAAGAGGTTGGAGAAATCAAATCAACAGCTCCCGAGGTCTTCAGTGTCTTCTCCCCACAAGAGCATCACTAGTTTGCACCGATATCTGAAAGGAAAAAAATACTCATTAACTTAGGTAGCCATGCATGATCGGCCGGTCGCTAATATTTGCACCAATGGTCTGCGGCAGGGTCAATTGGGCCTGCCCACAGAGCCCTCAAATCTACAGACAAGACATATTTGCACCACTACATGATTTTAACTCTGGCATGTGGAACGTATGGGGAGTGAAAAACGACTAAAAGACTGTACGTGAGGGAGGTGGAAGGGCAGAGAGGAAGAGCAGACCGACAGTGAGGTAGATTCAGGATGGAGTTAAGTGATACGGAACATTCAAGTAGTGTTGGGTGGGAGGAGGGACACCGGCTAACAAAGGTGCATGGAGGCGATTCATTCATTCGTGGCCACCCCTTGTTGGGCATCATTACGTCTGGCTATAGATAAATAGGTCTATTGTACAATAATGGGATGCGGACGGAGGGGTGACCATAAAGAACCACGAACGGAAACACTCTAACAAACCTTAATTGAGAAGCCACAGCATCTTGGCCAGTCATTTTTCAGTCCGCACAGAAAGTCCTAAGTTCACCGCCGTAACAGAAGTCCAAATATCCAAGTTCTTCACAAAATACAGGCACAAACACAAAGAAATAGTGTACTATCCCCAGCAGCTTCCTCCCGCCGCGTGTGAGCCCTGGGCGATGACTAAGGAACTTCTGCTGTGGTCACGTGGCTAAGAACACCAAGCAAATATTATCCACAATGCTTAGATCAAACATTAGCAGTGGGCATGCAGGAAATCGGAATGTTTTGACACGGAAACAAAGTATACTGAGCAATAATCTGGTAGCGACATGCAAGGGACCAGGCTGATCACCGCCAACCAATCACAGGCCGCCTAGCCGTGGGTGAGTTTCCCAAGCGTAATTTATGTTTTAATTAATCTATGTAACATGTTTTAATTAAATACATTAGTCGTTTACAATACATTAATCGCGGTGTATTAATCGATGTATTGATGAAAAGTCGCCATCAGCTGATATACTACGTATACTACGTAGATGTCAAGTAGCAACAGGGGGGAACAGATTACCAGTTACGTAATATTATGCTACGTCTTTTGCGGCTAGCCAGACACTCCCGTTATATGCACATCGTCTGCATTGATCACATAATGTAGTATACAGTATTACTTGATTTATCTGATGATGGGGTCATCAGATAAATCAAGTAGTGTTTATTAACACTAAAGCTAGCCGGTTGTATTTAACTTTGCACACACACTTTGAGGTACAGCTTAACACTGTATATTGCACGTGTGACGTTAACACTCGAGACAAAATATAGTACTACCGGTCTACTCGTCTTCAGCGACTTTCAAAATTAACGGGCCACCTATATGTCAATAATTCCAGCTGATAGGCTTCTGCGATCGTGTCCAATGTCTCGTCATGTAGTTATCATTAATTCTTAACAAAGGTTTTAAGGATCACGGTAGCACTAGTCAATCAGCTGGAACTGTTGCCATATAAATGGGCCGTGAATTTCTAAGAGTCGCTAACACCACGTATAACCTAGATTGGCAACCGCTAGTCTGCTGGTTGCTATGCTGCTCATCTCTGTGCCTAACCCGATGGTGGGGGAGAGACCGACTAACCAGGTACAGTCACTCATCAAAGTTGCATCACCAATATATTCTTTATGTTTTACTTTTATTTTTTCTAAACGGAAATACAACTAGTGGAAACAACATTGATGTCATTTGTCTAGGAATAAAAATCATACATGTGGTTTATAGCGAAGAATTATATACAATTACATTTACAGGTAAATGCTTATAGATATACTTGGATATCATAGTTACGATAATACATAATTACAATAATCCAGGCCTATGGCCGAAAAATACAAATATTTAGCTTGAAAAGGGTTCTTGGGGTGCGTTTTGTTTTAACTTATAATCGGAGTAGGGGACAGCACTAGAATCCAGATGCTAAAACATTGCTAAATCAGTCAAAACCTTCAATAATAATAATAAAAACAACAACACCATTTTTGTTTATCAACTCTGCGTAAGCAGAGTGGTATCGCCCCCCGTATAGTGGTACATGCTAATCGAAATATCTGTCGTCTGTCTGTCTGTCTGTCTGTCCGAGAACTCCTCCTAGACCGTTTGACGGATGTTCACCAAACTTCACACGAACCTTCGGTGCGTGAATGCGACGGTAATTAAAAAAATATGTTTTGAATTCGTGCAATAGTTTTGATATTAGGTCCAAAAAATGGTTCCCCCCCCCCCTTCATGACCCCCCCCCCCTGTACCTATTCCCTGTGTCTACGGGGCACCCACATTACTAGTAGTAGTGATGATGGTCATAATAGTAGTGATGATGGTGACAAGTAATGATGATAGTTGTAGTGATAATAATGACAGTAGTGATGATGGTAGTTACGATGGTGTGAGTATTAGTGATGATGGTGGAAGTTGTAGTGATGATGATAATAGTTGTGATGATGAAGATCATAGTAATGGTGATGATGGTGATAGTAGGATACATGATGGTAATACTTGTGACATTAGTAATGATGGTGGTTATAGTAGTAGTGATGATGTTAACAGTAGTAATGATGATTGTAAGATGGTGGTGATGATGGTTGATAGTTGTAGTATCAATGATGACAGTAGTGATTAAGATGGTAGTGACAATGGTGACAGTAGTAGTGATGATGGTGAGAGTAGTAGTGATGATTGTAATTGTAGTAGTGATGATGATCATAGTAATGGTGATGATGACAGTAGTCGTGATGATTGTGGCAGTTGTAGTGATGATGGCAATAGTAGTGACGATTATGATTGATGATGGTATTAGTAGTGATAATGGTAACCCATCGCAGAGTTGGGTATGCCGTTTTGATTTTGGGCAAAACGGCACGTCTACTTTATTTTTATTGTTCTACTTTCCTCCTTGCACCTCCATCCAGCTTGATAGAGTAAGGAATGGTGGATAATTCGCAGTAAGTTATATTGCTTTGGCCTTTCACTCATCTCTAGGATCATACTGGCGACTATGGAGTATAAATTTAAGGGGAGGTATTTAGTTTGTTCCCTAGACCTCCATCAAGCTTAAAATGACACCCCCTTGAGTCCCTTTCAAGATATATTTGTACATTTTTCGGTAGAAAAATTTCCCGGCCGAAGGCCGGTTCCTCTTAAATTACAGGCTCGCTATCGCTCGCCAGGATAAAATTGACACCTGAATGGCACGAAAGGTCTTAATATGGGGTGAAAGTTCTTAAAATCGCTAAACCAATGGGGCAAACGTTTTATAATATCAAAAGCAATGGGGCTAAACATGAGGGAGAAAGGGGTCAAGAAAAAAATCCCTTAAGTGGAGATCTCCCCTTAACTCTGTATATTCGATAATGATAACTAACAATAAAGGACTTAGATTTGGGACTGGGTATATATAAGTCCCTCATTTGCCATCCTGGGTCTAGATTCATGAACCCCTACCAGCCAAACCATGCTGACTATTCCTATTTATCACATCGCTGCCATCTACGTGAATCCATGTTCATCAACAGTATGGTATAGAAATGAGATGGTGAAGATAGTACGCTGTAAAACTGAATCCTTACTTTGGATAAAAATGACAAAGTGTTTCAATCGTTCATGTGTGCTAATTTGAACACATGAACGATTAAAGCACTTAATATGTGCATTATGTTTGTTATGATTGAGCGTTCAATTTATACAGAACATAACAAATCGTGGACAAGATATGTATGTATGATCGTGTGTATGTACTCAGGCCCATTCCCTATTTGTCTTATTGTTTTGTTTTCTGGGGGTGGCTGACTCAAGACAGAGCCCGAACAGGGACAACACAACTCAACAGAAAAAATGAACACACAAAAACAAAACACACATTCACACACATCTAAGTTATAAAAACAAACTACCATCGACTTGACTTGCGATCTTAGCGATAAAAGTGTCTCATTCCCCAGCCTGATCTCCACACGCGCCCTCTCCCACGCACCAGCACTTCACGGGTTCACCGCAAGGGGTGTCAGGCTCAGGCGGGGTTATAAGTCACCCACCACGTTCATAAATCCGCACTTTATTTAACTACTAAAAATACCCAAATAAATGAATAAATAGATAAGCCATTATATAAATTCCCAAATCACAACACCTGACTTTATTTCTGACACTACATTAAGGGGAGGTATTTACTTTGTTCCCTAGACCTCCATCAATCTTAAAATTACACCCCCTTGAGTCCCTTTCAAGATAAATTTGTACATTTTTCGGTAGAAAAATTTCCCGGCCGAAGGCCGGTTCCTCTTAAATTACAGACTCGCTATCGCTCGCCAGGATAAAATAGACACCTGAATTGCACGAAAGGTCTTAATATGGGGTGAAAGTTCTTAAAATCGCTAAACTAATAGGGCAAACGTTTTATAATATCAAAAGCAATGGGGCTAAACATGAGGGAGAAAGAGGTCCAGAAAAATATCCCTCAAGTGGAGATCTCCCCTTAAAAAGAGTAATTGATTTGATTTCCGACACTACTCTATAGAAGTAATAACCCCAGTAATTGCATAACCAATGTGAAGACACGGCTGTTTATGAGCCGTTTTCAGAAGAACAAAAAATGTATCTCTACAGCAAAATCTTTATTTGCTTAATACTTGGTTTTAATTTTCCAATTTCAGCACTGATTCCGCCCTCGAAGCCGGGTGAATTCTATAGTAAGAATTATTGGTCACCTTTTTCTCTTGAGGAACTTTGTTGACATCTTTATTAAACAAGGTAATTACACTGTTTTGATCAGGTACAATTATTAGACCCTAATACCAAACTATATTTCCTGCACCAATGTCTTCTCCCCCCCCCCCCCCACCACCACCACCACCATCACCACACACACTACATAAGTACACACACACACACACATATATATATACAGTATATAATGTATGAGTATGGACATGTTCGAAGGTAAATAGATGCTAATGGCACCAAGTTACATAGACAGTGCTCCAGACAACCCGTGCGTGACCCGTGGCAACCAAGGGAGAGTCATTAACCTAAAGGGCAGGTTCGGTACCCAGAGCCACTCGGTAGTTACGGTAGCCCACTATACCATCATACCCACCCAACGGAACCCGGGCACTACCTCATTATTACCTCTAAAGACACCACTGTGCTACCACTACCCTTATTATTTCTACCACCTGTGCCACTACTACCACTAGCCTTATTATCTCTACTACCACTACCACTACCCTTATTATATCTACCACCACTACCACTATTACCACTACTACTACCACCGTCTATCCATCTTCTCCCAAACTACCACCGCTACAACCAATATCTCTCTCATCACTACTACCACTAAAATCACCGCTACTTCCAGTACCTCGACCACCAATACCTGAACTTTTGTTACCACAACTACTATTATTATCACCACCACTACTACTGCTACCATCACCACCAATACCTTCACCACCACCACCAGGACTACTACCAACACCGTCGTATACCTATAAGAATCCACGTTCCATCTTGCTAATCATTATCATCACAAAATCCAAATCACTATCAATTAAATACCCTTACCACTACCCCCGAGACTGATAACTAAGATAGTATACAGTATCTATAACCATCAGAGTATGTGTTTGCTTAACCCCTGCTGTACCGGCGACGTATTTTCAATTTGATTACAGCTACATTTAGGGGGATGGGCCTGAGCGCTGAAGGGGTTAATAAAACAGCAACAGTGGTACGAAGTTGTCAGAGGTAAGGATCTCTGAATATGTAGCGATTCAAAAGGATATCGTTCTTCAAACTGATGACCAAAAAGCATTTTAAAACTGCATAGTAAAATAAAGCAGTGTTCGGTTAGTGATCGGGAAGTTGTGCAGGTCCTTCGAGAGCACACGGTAAAAACTGTGTCTGGGTCATAAAAGGTGTGTGTGCTTGCTTAACCCTTTCAAGATCCGATTACGCATTTGTGTTCTGTTTTCTGGCTATCATTTGGCGAATATATTTAGATTGAGAAGGGTATATGGAAGTCAGAGGGTTAATTGAGATAGCCTTAACCCGTATAACTCCCATAGATCCTTCGTTTAATATATAAAATCGTCTATTGATAGCCAGAACAAACTGTCAAAACACGTCAAAAAGGCTAACAAGACAGCAACAAGACAACAAGAAAGCAACGGCACCAGGTAGCCAGTAAGTCGTCTGGTAAACCTTCCTACAAGTGTACTGTATCTCGCCTCCCTTCAACCCCCCTGTGTTTACCGTCACCCCAGAGGATCCAGCCGGCCCCAGGGGAACACAGGCCAACTCTCCCCATAACTAATTAACCCCTTCTGTACTGGCAACGTCTTCTTGGTATTAGTCTAGCTTTATTTAGACGATTTTTGTGCAGTTATAGAAGGATCTGTGGTCGAAAAATGGTTAAGTGAGATAGTTCGAAGCCTGTTAAATGCTGGAGGTCCATTTTAAACTGAAGAAAAGCCTCCTATAGTAGCCAGACAACCTCAGGTAGCCAGGAAGTCGTCTGGTAAACCTTCCTACAAGTGTACTGTATCTCGCCTCCCTTCAACCCCCTGTGTTTACCGTCACCCCCGAGGATCCCCCCACCCCCAGGGGAACACAGGCCAACTCTCCCCATAACTAATTAATAGCTTCAGTCGCTTTCTAAAACAGAGAAATCGGACGGGTGTGTTTTCCGGTATCGTTTCATAAGTTATTTGTTTTGATTCTTCTAAATTCAAGTGTTATCCAATTTGGCCTACTGTGTTATTGTACGTTCAGATTAAGTGTAGGTTACTCTAGTTATATAAGTTTTATCATTTATTAGCCAGTTATGATATTGATAAACTGTCTTGATGGTGTAATGGTTAGTGTGTGTAAGTCCTGTATAAGATATCCTATAATATATTTTCGAATCCTGGGAGATTCATATGCTTTCCTTCATTTTATTTGGGGGTTATTGGTGTTAAGAACGATGTTAAAAATAAATTCTACAGGAAGCTTATTTACAAACACCAGTGCAGTACGTAGGACCCTTAACATTATGAAAGGGTAAATATTCGGATAGAAAGTAACCAAAGAAAGCGATCGTGTGTGCCTCCCGTAAAACCGAAATGACACCCTTGCCCCCGCCACAGGGACACTAACGACCCGACTCCCTTCCCCTTCTCCCCTTCGCCCTTGTGTTTAGCCCCATTAGTTTTCAATTTTTAAGACATTCGGCCCATTAGTGTGGCGATTTTAAGACCTTTCGTCCCATATATTTCTGAATGTTAAGACTTTTAGTGTAATTTAGGTGTCGATCTTTTCCTGGCGAGCGATAGCGAGCCTGTAAATTAAGAGGAATCGGCCTTCGGCCGGGACATTTTTCTATCGAAAAATGTACAAATATCTTGAAGGAGGGTCAGTCATGGGCAGGTGTTTTTACAAGCTTGATGGAGGTCTAGGGAGGAAACTAAAATAAGAGTAAATATGCTTTCATTAGTTTATACAAGTACATTGGGGTTTGTAATTGATGAATAATGTTAAGAACGATGTGTTACTTATAATAGTAAATAATAAATAAATAAATGAGCAAATAAATACGCCCATCCCCCCTTAAACCAAAATAAATACGCCCATCCCCCCTTAAACCGAAATAAATACGCCCATCCCCCCTTAAACCAAAATGACAGCCTTGCCACCACCCAGGAACACGAACGACCCGACTCTGTTCACCTTATGTTAGTTTGCCAGACACATAAGTTAGGCTTGTATGTATTTTTTTTTTAGAGAAGTCGGTGCTGGTTTATTTGTCTGACTGTCGTTTTCTTTGTCCAGCAGTTTTCACCTACGTTTCTGTTTCGTCTAATATATCAATTTTCGTCGTAATTCTATATCTCATCGTTCTCTCTAAGCCTTTTACTTTTTCTTCTATATATCCTATCTCTCGTACATACATACAGTATATATATATATATATACAGTATACTGTATATATGGTATCCCTTTCTCGCAAATCGTTTTATATATCCTTTCACCCCTCTCCTTCCCTCTACTTTAATATATATTTCTCCTCTACTGTTCAATATACTGTACACAATCCCTCCCCCAATATATATACAGTATAGTGTATTTTGTGTTCATACACTTATATATATATATATATATATATATATATATATATATATATATATATATATATATAAATATATATATATATATATATATAAATATATATATATATATATATAATATTATTATTATATATATAAATATATATGTATATCCCCATATTCCTATCTCTCTCTCCCCTTTCCTATCCCTCACTCGACATCCCTATCCTCTCCCCATTCCTATCACTTTCACCCCATCCCTACCTCTCACTCCCCATCCCCCCCCCCCCCTTCCCTCACTCCCCACCCATCCCTACCCCTCACTCACTCCCCATCCCTACCCCCCACCCCCTATCCCTCACACACCACCCGTCCCTATCCCTCACTCCCCATCCCTATCTCTTTCACCCAATCCCTCACCCCTCTCTCCCCATCCCTACATAACCCCCCCCCCCTCCCCCTGTCTCAGAGTAATGCCAGCCATCTCAATCAAGACCCCTGAACCAATTACTCTGATTGGTCACCGGTACCACTATAGGTTTTGTCCCCGCGGCCTGAGGGGGTCCTGAACCTTGGATGGTATGATCTGTCCTTGTCTTATGTTCGCTTGTTATCGTTGTGTTTGTCACCTGTTTGTGTTGCTTGCTCTCTCTCTCTCTCACACACATACACACACACTCTCTCTCTCTCTGGGGGGCTCCTGAAGCTTCTGTGTTATGTACTGGTGGTCAGGTGTTGCCTTATATTCGCTTGTTATCATTCTAAATGTCACCTGTTTGTGTTGCTGTGTAGTGTATGCCCTCTTTCTGTCTGTCTACTGTATATATATATATATATATATAGATATATATATATATAGATATATATATATATAGGGGGGATCGCACTGTTGTACGCCTATTCATTTTGTGTGTTCGCTATATTCCTCGGTCTCGTATTGTCTCTCGTTTTTTTCTGCTGTCTCTCCCTCTCTCTGGGATTACATATGGTCCGTCTGCATGTACTGTGTTGAACTTTTACATTTGTTCATCGCATTTCACCATTCCATCTTTATCTCTCCGTTTGCAGTGTCTGGGGTATGCAAGGCACTTTAGATTTTGCTCACACCTTCTTTCTTTTGTATTCCTCTTTGTGTGTGTGTGTGTGTGTGTGTGTGTGTGTGTGTGTGTGTGTGTGTGTGTGTGTGTGTGTGTGTGTGTGTGTGTGTGTGTGTGTGTGTATGCATAAACTGTAATGTATGTATTTGTGCTTGTACTCACCTAATCCACCTAATTGTAGTATACAGGATTTAAGTTTTTAGGCTCGTATTGTCCAGCTTCCCAAGATTCTGTTATCAAATTTGGCTTTAAAAATGTGGATATTCCCCGCACCCACCACCACTTCATCATCCAGCTGATTCCACATATTAGTTCTTATATATGGAAAATTGTATCTCCTCACATTTCCTTTACATTTGTGTGGTTGTGTATGTGTTCTGTATATATGTCTGTGTGTGTGTGTTTGTGTATGTGTACTGTATATGAGTGTGTATGTGTATGTATGTGTGTGTGCTGTATATATGTGTCTATGTTTCTCTCTATCAAAGGTCCACCATATACACACTTCATATTGTTCAACTTGCTTGCACAATTCCCTTGCCTCACACGGAATCCTCGGAATTGCAGCACTCCAGCAAGTTTCTTTGAACGTATTCCCCATATTTTCTTTTCCATCACTTTAAAAATGATTTGTTCTTATCTACTCTTTCAGTATTAACAAGCATATATATGGTACATGAAGGCTAGCTATCTACACTTTCCCAGCTGTATGGTCCTAGCGTACTGTCTGATGGCGTAATAGGATTCAAAATGTAAGATGTAATTAAGTTTATAAAGTCCATCTAGGAATCAAGAAGGGAAAAGCTATCCTAATTAATTATTATAGTAATAAACATTCCTCCTAAATTAAATTAAATTGTCCAATGATCGTCAAAATAAAAGGAAAAATACGTCTTTGTAAATGCAATTAATTAGTTTCACATGAATTATATCATTATCATTTCTATTGTCATTCTAAGGCGAAATATATACAGTTTTCCGACAGGACAGGATGGCTAAAGAAAAGCTAGAAAATAACTATAATTGATGGATTGGTGGATTAGGAAGGGGGAATGGAAGAGTCAGGGGTGGCATATACATGGGAGGGATTTGGAGTTTGGTCATTAGTAAAAGGTAAAGACTGAAATTGAAATACAGTAGAAGAATACAAAATGCCTGACCATCGCCCCTCTTCATCTCTCTATGCCCCGTATTTATTTATCTCTGCATCAATCGTTACTAACCTAGCGATTCATATTATTACCTTAGATTACTCCATAGATTCATTACCTCTAAAAAGGACAAAACATACGACAAAAATACGAGAAAAAGTATGACAATCAATACGTACCGGTACATGCCAAGCTTTCTTACAGACAACAGTTTAACCCTTTGAGTACCAGCGACGTGTGCTATATTGTATGCTAGCTATATTTTGACGATAGTATGCAGCTTAGGAAGGATCTGTGGTAGTTAAAGGGGTTGGTTGTGTTATATGTTGAAGCCTTATCATGTCTAGAGGTCCTACCACACCCAAAAATCTGTCCCTGTCCTTCCGCCCAGTTCCCGCCCAAGAAGTAGTCCAAGTGGTTTTGTAGGAGGGGCGAAACGTGACTGGCTGAGCGAGAAGCTAATGAGTTGGGCTAGGTGAGCGAGAAGCTAATGAGTTGGGCTAGGTATTCTTGTCTCATGCACTCGCTACCTGAAGAGTCGCCATGCACGGTAGCCGGGAGCGTGATGGGATGGGGTGGGGTGGAGTGGGGTGCTTTTTCTCCCTCTCTCTAGCTCTCGCTCTCCCTCTCACTAAGGCTCTCCCTCTCACTAAGGCTCTCCCTCTCACTAAGGCTGTCCCTCTCACTAAGGCTCTCCCTCTCACTCACTCTCACTCTCTCTCTCTCTCTCTCTCTCTCTCTCTCTCTCTCTCTCGAAATGCCAAATCCATTACAACCAAATGATCTACGCGCCAGTTTTATATTTAGGTATCCCTCAGAAGAACCATGTATTTTCTTTAATATGCATAGGTATTGTACTGTATATGTATGGCTATGTACTCTCTCTTCCCCCCCCCCCCCTCTCTCTCTCTCTCTCTCTCTCTCTCTCTCTCTCTCTCTCTCTCTCTCAAGCGAAGAATGAAGCACGTGTAAAGAGCAGGCCAAGCATTTGTTTTTGCGTTATGACCGCGGGGAGATGGAACGGGACTATTCTTATCAACTGACTTAATTCACCTCTCCTCATCCCTTCAACCCCGGCCTAGAGAGAGAGAAAGAGATATTTACATATATTTACATAGATACACTGGCCACACAGATCTTACGAACCCTGCGAGGTGACCAGGACTTAATCCTAGTAGAGATAGCAACCCAAAGATAAAGTGAAAGGGAAGGATAGCAAAGATGAAGGTTCTCTCCCCACCCTCCGGCAATTTACCGTACATGACAACAGTTAGAAGTGAATAACCTTGCAGGGCTTGGAAATTGCCCGAAGGAATTTATTGTATAGTTAGAAATGGAAAGGAAACGGCATGCACACCTTCACTTTTTTTCCCTGCTCTCTGAAACTGAAAATGTGTTCATTTCTGTCAGGTTCTCTTGCCAGTGATCAGCTTCTACTGCAGACCAACTTCTCTGTGATATGTATCTAACCTTTTCTTAAATTTGTATATTGAGTCACTGTCAATAACTTCCTTAGGGAGCTTATTCCACTCACTAATAATACTGTGGGTGAAGAAATATTTAGTTATGTCTAAGTTCGCTTTCCTGCCTGTTAGTTTTCATTTGTTTCCTCTCGTGGAACCTTCTTTGGCTATCTTAAATAGAGAGAGGGAGAGGGAGAGAGAAAAAGAGAAAGAGAGAGAGAGAGAGAGAGAGAGAGAGAGAGAGAGAGAGAGAGAGAGAGAGAGAGAGAGAGAGAGAGAGAGAGGGAGAGAAAACAAACAAAAAGCATTCGAAGAGGTCATGGAGGAAAATGGACTAAGAATACAAAAATAATCTGCCCTAATTTGTTCGTCCAGGACTGCCTCTATTTACATCAAGGGGACCGGTAAATCTGAGGTTAAGGGGGGATGGGCGTATTTATTTACTTATTTAAGTATCTATTTTGCTATTTTGTTAGTTTCCTCCGTAGACCTCCATCAAGCTTAAAAAAACACCCGCCCAAGACTCTCCTCCAAGATAAATTTGTACATTTTTCGATAGGCCGTCCGGTTCCTCTTAAATTACAGGGTCACTATCTTTCGCCAGGAAAACATTGACACCTAAATGACACTAAAAGTTTTAATATTAACAGATAAATGGGACGAAAGGTCTTAAAATCACCAAATGAATGGGCCAAACGTCCTTATATCTGAAAACTAATGGGGCAAAACGTGAGGTAGAAGGGGAACCAGAAAAGCGACCCATTTCTCCTGTTAAGTGAGAGTAATAAGCCTCTTGCGCGCCAAATAATGAGCAACAACAACCAGGCAGATGAGTTTGTATTGTGCAACCTGGTTCTGAATTTTCACACACCCACAGAGAAAACATGCGCCACACCTTCATGACTTCATTTATTTTTCTCTACTCGCTTAATGCAAATGTACAGTCGGCTTAATAAGTGATGTCTCGGCACCAATTATGATTTGATCAATAATTGGTATCAGCAATATTTACACATGATTTCTTCTTTTTGAGTGAGATATACAAACAAGTTCCTACACTTACCCACCCTATTCAACATCTGACAGACATTAATACAGCACAGAGCGAGCCAAACGTAATGACAGCTGAGCCATGACTTATTAACGCCACTGTACTGCTCACTTTACAATAGTCAAGGTAAAGTTAAAGAATGCGTCCTTGTAAACGCTCACATACACTTATACTAACGGCCTTTCGATCTATCTATCTCATATATAATTATCTCCCTTATTAATGGACAATATTATGTGTTGTTTGATGTCATTTTAATCATTGTTTGGTTAGACGAGACGTGGTGTTGATTATGAGTGAATAATTATCAGAACTAGATTACACAAAGTAACCTCGCTACCGGCCAGCCACTTCACTTGGCAGAGGGAAATGCCTTGCTTGACCGTTTGTAGCAGGTCAGGGCTACGTTTTTTCATTTTTTTTTCTGGACCCCTTCTCCCTCATGCTTAGCCCTATTAGTTTTGATATTTCAAGACGATCATATCATTAGTTTGGTTATTTTAAGACCTTTCGTGCCATTAGGGTGTCGATTTCTCCTGGCAATAGCGAGCTTGCAATATAGGAGCGACCATCGTTCGGCCGGGGCAGTGTTCTACCGAAAATGCACAAATTGATCTGGAAGTGGAGTCTTTGGGGTAATCTTGATGGAGGTTGAGGAAGAAATCTAAATTAAATATATATACACTTATTAATATATAATTGAATATATTAATGAAAAACTACACCTTACCATCGCTTGCTCTAGCAGGAGTAAAAAAAAGACGCAGCACGGGTCTTCAATACAATGGTTAGACGTACGACCCACGATATGAGAGAGAGAGAGAGAATGAGTGTGTATGTATGTATGTATGTATGTATGTATGTATCTATGTATGTATGTGTGTGTGTGTGTGCGTGTGCGTGTGTCTTGAGTTACTATGGGTGGAGTCCAGACAAATTTCGCTATAATTCATCGATATTACGGTCTTAGAGGTGAGTAATGCGATGCTGGGCTCTGGGAAGCTATTTGTGATGGTGTGGCTTAGGGTGGACGGACAACTCTACCAGAATATACAGTAGACCATTTCAACCAGTAGATCTCAACCACTAGTTCATTTAACTAGTGGATCCTTTAAACCAGTAGACCATTTAACTAGCTTACCCTCTAAATCAGTAGACCTTTTAAACCAGTAGACCATTTCAACCAGTAGACCTCAACCATTACACCTTATAAACCAGTAGACCATTTAACTACTACACCCTTTAAACCAGTAGACTATTTAACTAGTAGACCCTTTAAACCAGTAGACTATTTAACTAGTAGACCCTTTAAACCAGTAGACTATTTAACTAGTAGACCCTTTAAACCAGTAGACTATTTAACTAGTACACCCTTTAAACCAGTAGACCATTTAACTAGTACACCCTTTAAACCAGTAAACTATTTAACTAGTAGACCCTTTAAACCAGTAGACTATTTAACTAGTAGACCCTTTAAACCAGTAGACTATTTAACTAGTACACCCTTGGCGATGGGCTGGTCTATCAGAGTGAGACCTGAGCGATCTCTGCCATACCCATAGCTTACTCGGACTGTTCCTTTTACTTATATATTTTCTAAATCTCAAGTGACGGCGTCTCTTCCGTGGATTGACCTCCCAATCTACCAAGATTGGAAGCTAAAGCGTCACATTATTCCTTTGCCCCTCAACTTTCTCTTCATAATTGCTGTGGGGCACAGGGCCCTGGGTGGGGCTTTGGTTTCCCGGGCGTTTACGCACCCTCTCAGCTCCCCGCCATGGAGTGGCTTCGGTCACCCAGGCTTTATTGTGGTCGGCAGGGAGGGTTCTGTGGGGGCGCTCGTTTATGGCCTTGGCCTTACTCGGGGCCTTGGGGCTGTTCGGCCAGGCAGCTTGGGGAACAACAACAACAACAACAACAACTAGTACACCCTTTAAACCAGTAGACCATTTAACTAGTAGACCCTTTAAACCAGTAGACTATTTAACTAGTAGACCCTTTAAACCAGTAGACTATTTAACTAGTACACTCTTTAAACCAGTAGACTATTTAACTAGTAGACCCTTTAAACCAGTAGACTATTTAACTAGTAGACCCTTTAAACCAGTAGACTATTTAACTAGTAGATCCTTTAAACCAATAGACTATTTAACTAGTAGACCCTTTAAACCAGTAGACTATTTAACTAGTACACCCTTTATACCAGTAGACTATTTAACTAGTACAGCCTTTAAACCAGTAGACTATTTAACTAGTAGACCCTTTAAACCAGTAGACTATTTAACTAGTACACCCTTTATACCAGTAGACTATTTAACTAGTACAGCCTTTAAACCAGTAGACTATTTAACTAGTAGACCCTGTTAACCCGTAGACCCTTTAAACCAGTAGTCAATTTAACTAGTACACACATTTAACCCCTTCACACTCATATGACGTAGAGGTTGCCAGATTAGCAATAAGAAATAGAGTTCTCTCACTCTTATAAATTACCTCTCCAAAATTAGTTTTCTGCCCACAGCTAACTCAAAGACAACTGCAGAGGTTGAAGTAACTAAACTAAAGGTTTCTAAATACCCCTGATGGTAACGAAGGCTTTAAAGTATCCCTAATCGGCTCAAAATCGCGTCATAACCATTTAAACCAATACACTATATAACTAGTAGACCTCAACCAGTACACCATTTAACTAGTACACCCTGTAAACCAGTAGACAATTTAGCTAGGAGACCCTTTAAACCAGTATATCATTTCATCCACTATATTTAAACCAAGGCAAACTGAACCAGGGTTAACTTAAGCAGAGCCATCTTAAATAGTTGCCTACTCTCCGTAACTTGATCTTAAAATAACTTGTTTTTAATATACGAGTATATGAATACGGTATCTGAAGAGCTCTCCTTTGATTAATACGATCTGCAGTAACCTCGAAAACTGCTTTTCAATAATAATTGGCCTATGAATATTGGTTAGTTTATGGATCACGTACTACAATATACTGCTTGGCCTCTGGAAGATTAAGAGCCATTTATTGTTCATTTTTAATTATGGTGGGATTTTAAAAAGAAATAAGTGTATATAAGTTTTGACGATGTTTTAAATATTAATCACAAAATATCAACATTTGGCCAATCTCCCTTGCTACAGGATATCTAGTTTTGATGATAGTTCATTTTCACCCTTCGTAAATAATGATGGCGTCTTTGAAAGTAAAATAAGTACATAGGTTTTGACTCTGTTTATATTCACAAAATACCAGTTGTCCATTTTCTATCTCATGAAGGGTGTCTAGTGCAGATGAGTGTGCTTCCTGATGGGGGAGGTCAAGATCATAGGCTGTGATGGGGTGCAGGCCAGGTTGGAGTTTGAGGGGGAGATATTGTAAACTGGATTGTGGAGAAGAAGAAGAAGAAGAAGAAGAAGAAGAAGAAGACAAGAAGAAAATAATAATAATAATAATAATAATAATAAGAAGAAGAAGACGAAGACGAAGACGACGAAGACGAAGACGACGAAGACGAAGAAGAAGAAGGAAGGAGAGAGAGAGAGAGAGAGAGAGAGAGAGAGAGAGAGAGAGAGAGAGAGAGAGAGAGAGAGAGAGAGAGAGAGAGAGAGAGAGAGAGAGAGAGAGAGAGAGAGAGAGAGAGAGAGAGAGAGTCAGTCAGGAATGTTGTTGACGCGATAAATTGTAGCCAGATTGATGAAGCTTGGATAATGATATAATTAAAAAGAGTTGCCAGATTTATCCATGGGGAACAACTTAGAGGTAGCGAGAGATGATTAAGTATATTTTTTTCTGGACCCCCTTCTCCTTCATGCTTAGCTCCGTTAGTATTGGATTTTATGACGTTCACCCCATTAGTTTGACTATTTTAAGACCTTTCGACCCTTTTTTTTCAATGTTAAGATCTCTCACGCCACTTAGGTGTCAGTTTTATAGCGAGCCTGCAATTTGGCCGAAAATTGCACAAAATTATCTCGAAGGTGGGTCTTGGGGTATATTTTTTACGCTTGATGGAGATCTCGGGAGGAAAATAAGAAAATATTATTAATTAAATGATAGTGATAGTAGATAAGTATAGAAACTCCCCTTAATGTGAGGTCTATCTATCTATCTATATGCTCAGGCCCAATCCCCATTTTGGGGGTAGCCGACTCCAGACAGAATAAGAACAGGGAAAACACAAAAACAACATAAAACAACAAATAAACACAGATAAAAAGCACAAACTCACACACATCCAGGTCACCCAGGAGAAGACCCAGAGACCAGGGTCACCAAAGGTCGCTCCAGCACTCCCCCGGCCCCCGACCACCCGGAGAGGTTCCGATCTCGGCAGGCAGACGTGCAGCGGAGCCAAAGCCACAAGCCCTCCCACCACACTTCCAGGCGCACCCTTCATATTAATCGTCTCCCCGGGCCAGGCGCCTGATGGACTATTATCTAGTCCAACTTGCGCCCGACCCCTTACTCACTAATGTGAGGTAAATATGTGATATAGAAATTATTGAAAAGTAACGTGGGAAAAAATGATATATGGATGTGAACAGAGAATAGTTCTGGTAAATAAGTAATATTGTTAATTTGACGAGTGGTAGCGAAGATTGATGAACCATAGCTAAATATACAATGATCAGATAATAGGGGTATACTGTGACCTATAAACATTATATATATTATACACAAGCTAATAGGTATACGATGCCGTGAGCGAATAGGATTTTTTTTAATTGATATAGGAAGCTAGAGAATGACTAAGAGAGTGTACGAGAGTGAGGTGGATGGACAGGGAGGGAGAGGTAGACCGAATGAGAAGTGGAAGGATGGCATTAAGAAGTATATGAGTGAAGGCGGTGCTGGATGGGAGGAGGGGCGTCGACTGACTGGGAACACAGGTGCATGGGGCTCTTTCGTTCGTGGCCACCTCTTCGGGGATCACGGCGTCCGGCAATAGATAGATAGATCACCATACCACCAATTAACTTACAAATAAACCTAATTAATTAAATCAATTAAATTATAGCTGATACAGATGTTTGTTATATATAAATTGCATAATAGAATGCAGTATAGGTAGAGAGAAAGTTTGTGAAATGATCTAAATAATTTATATCACTCCCAACACCAAACATCTCCCAATGAAATTTATGAAAGCATGTTATCCTCACGGTATTCGAACCTGAAATACCACATACATACTTTAAAACACTAACCATTACACCACCAAGACGAAGTATTATTTAATTGAGTTACAGTGTGAGATTTAAGTAAGATGGGACTAAGCCAAAGTATTAATGTTAGAAATGCAAACATTATAACAATAACAAATACACTCAAATAATAATCAAGGCTTTAACAATAATCTCGAGTACCCCGCCTGCAGTGCACTGATACCAAATTGTGTTGCATATATAAGGATACACTAGCATATATTATTAGTTTCAAGAATGGTCTGTTATAGTTACCGTACCGTGTGTGTGTGTGTGTGTGTGTGTGTGTGTGTGTGTGTGTGTGTGTGTGTGTGTGTGTGTGTGTGTGTGTGTGTGTGTGTGTGTGTGTGTGTGTGTGTGTGTGTGTGTGTGTGTGTGTTTGTGTGTGTGTGTGTGTGTGTGTGTGTGTGTGTGTGTGTGCGTTTAAAATAAATCGCACGAAGCTAACAATTTGCCGCGAAAGAAAACAAATATAAAATAGCCAAAGAAAACGTAATGCAGGGGGGACTCTGGAGCAAGATGAAGACGAGGGAGGCAGAAGATAAAGGACCGTGATGGTAGGCTAGGAGTTAGATGAAGACGAGGGAGGCAGAAGATAAAGGACCGTGATGGTAGGCTAGGAGTAAGATGAAGACGAGGGAGGCAGAAGATAAAGGACCGTGATGGTAGGCTACGAGTAAGATGAAGACGAGGGAGGCAGAAGATAAAGGACCGTGATGGTAGGCTAGGAGTAAAATGAAGACGAGGGAGGCAGAAGATAAAGGACCGTGATGGTAGGCTAGGAGTAAGATGAAGACGAGGGAGGCAGAAGATAGAGGACCGTGATGGTAGGCTAGGAGTAAAATGAAGACGAGGGAGGCAGAAGATAAAGGACCGTGATGGTAGGTAGGAGTAAGATGAAGACGAGGGAGGCAGAAGATAGAGGACCGTGATGGTAGGCTAGGAGTAAAATGAAGACGAGGTAGGCAGAAGATAAAGGACCGTGATGGTAGGCTAGGAGTAAAATGAAGACGAGGGAGGCAGAAGATAGAGGACCGTGATGGTAGGCTAGGAGTAAGATGAAGACGAGGGAGGCAGAAGATAAAGGACCGTGATGGTAGGCTAGGAGTAAAATGAAGACGAGGGAGGCAGAAGATAAAGGACCGTGATGGTAGGCTAGGAGTAAAATGAAGAGTGTGTCCTCAGATTAATTATAAAATAGCCAAGGAGCGCAAGGTGAAGAGAGGTTTTCCAGGTGAGGAGAATATACACCAGTAGTGATGAAGAATTCGTGCGAGGTAAGGGGAGACTGGCCGTTTGTTTGGTCTATTAATTAATGTATTCATATATTTTTTTAGTTTCCTCCCTAGACCTCCATCAAGCTTAGAAAAACACCCCCTAGACCCCCCCTTCAAGATAAATTTGTAAAAAATTTCGGTAGAAAAATTTCCCGGCCAAAGGCCGGTTCCTCTTAAAATTGCAGGCTCGCTATTGCTTGCCAGGAAATAATCGACACCTAAATGGCACGAAAGGTCTTAAAATTGACAACGAAATGGGGCGATAGGTATCAAAATCGCCAAACTAATGGGCCGAACGTCATAAAATCTGAAAACTAATGGGGCTAAGCATGAGGAAGAAGGGGGTCCAGAAAAACGGTCTTCCTCCCCTTAAGGGGGTGAAGGGGTAAAACTGGGTATATACAGAAATCCTTTGGCGAGGACCAGCCATGTGAGCAGAAGAAAAAAGGTAAGGTATGAGGAATTTGTAGAAAAGATAAAAACGTTTTGTAGACATATATTATTATAACCTAGCACGTTGATTTGATGTAAGGAGGTATGTTGAGATTATATTGAGTACAGAGACGCATAGCATTTATTACTTTTTAAAATACAAACATAACAACAAAATAACAATAATAATAATAATAAAATCTTATAATCTTATGATGTTTTCAGGCTAACAAAACTTAAATAAAAGCAAAATAATAACACCCAGTTAATCCTTTAAAAACATTGCCATAAGAACAGAGATTCAAAGATTGATTAAACAAATCATATGCATTAGAAGTTAAGATAGCTAGTCCGAGGCAGCTACGGGAGTTTCCAAGAAGGTGATGTTTGTGGTAAAGAGAACATTGAAGCAAGGGTAATGAGGGTCCTGGTCTGATGCATGAGGGCCTCAATGATTCGAGTGAGGGCCGAATATGGTGGGAGTGGATTTGAGTTTACGTAACACTATTTTGAGCATTCGTAAACCCAGAGTGAACATTTTGACAACATTGGAGATACCGTGTAATTTAAATCGATAAACTAATGAATTTGAAAAACTTGCGCAACCCTGTTCGGTAAGAATGTAGTATGCTGGTGTACGGTCGACAAATTTACATAGGTCGTGTGCTTTCGGTTACGTTTCCGTCTATTTTGACGGCTATTTGTTCTGTTATTTGCCCCCTGCTGGCAATATATATGATGATGACAATAAGTCATGGGAGGTGAGGGGGGGCAAAGCTCCCCTTCAACGTATTATCGCCCGAATATTACATCCTTGCCAGACATACTAATGAATTTGACCAATGTAAGTGATAAACCAAAGAGCAGATTTCGTAGGATGACTAGAAACAATTGAGAACTAGTATAATATGTCCTTCATCCTCATCTAGTTAAACCTTTCAAGATACGACGACGCATTTCTTTTCGGTGTTCTGGCAATTATTAAACGATTTTATCCAGATTAGGAAGGGTATATGAAAGTCAGAGGCTTAATTGAGATTGTCCTTGTGCTTGTAATTCCACCACATCCTGTCTAAACTGTATAAAATCGTCTAATGATTGCGAGAATAACCTGTCAAAACGCGGTACAATCCTCTAGGAGTAAAAACAAAAACAAAAACAAATATTTGACAGCACTGTATAATATGGTGTCATCGTTTCTGTTTGACTGAATCTATAATATGTAAATACATACAATTTATATTCGATGTTCTTTAAATTCATTGGTTTGTTAATGCAGAACAATAATCCTACCCATTAATTAAATTATGTATTACTATAGGCTTGATTATACTAAAACAGGGGTTGTCACATGTACGCTCGGTTGAAGAGAGTTGCAGAGAATAGAGTGGTGGGATATAGGTTGGATGATGGGGCTAAAATATTAGTAAGTGGGAGGCTGGGACCGGGAAAATACCGCGGGTGGAAGATGGTTGGATAAGAATATAACACACACACACAAAAGATATATGTGTACACGTAAATACATAATATAACGTACATACTGTATACACACGCCTAAGATTATGTGTACACGTAAACACACATATATACACATATGCGTACATAAGCCTCTACCCACCTTTCTTTCCCTCTCTTTTTTTCTCTCTCTCTCTCTCTCTCTCTATCTCTCTCTCTCTCTCTCTCTCTCTCTCTCAATATATATATATATATATACTACATATGGCCTACGCTTATTATTGTGTCAAAGTGTACAAAGGTCATGTCGGTGGCAGTGACAGACTGATGATAGAGGTGGGGCATGTACAGTCGCCTCAACAAATCCCGTACCCCAAATAATACACACGCTGCTCATTTGACAACTCCTGAAGCCTTAGAGAGTGGAAGATAAAGTTCCTAGTCGTAATTTCGTTATGTAAGTGTTTAATAATATGCTAAAGAATACGTAAATCAAGCACACATAATCAGATAAGCAGGATGAATAAATATTAGAGCTCATGAATATTTTGAGCCAACTGTACGCCACGGGAAAGTGAGAGGACTGACAGCTGCCTTGGTGCTCTCTGTTGCACAAACTTCAATCATGCTTCACTTTCAGATCAATAGAAAAACATTATGGTAATGTAAGTTTTCCAAGACGCCAAACATGCATGAATGACAAGTTGGCAATGCAGATAAATCTAGATCAGTTCTCCCCATTATGCATAGAAAACGGACTGTCCAGCTGAATATGATAATAATGATAATCTAAACCCACGTACAAAAAGAAAGAAAACAAAACAAAAGTTGCTTGCAATTACAGATGCGATAGTTTCGATTCTTCTTGAGTCCTTCTTGGTGTGAATAATATGTCTATGAATGTGGATTGCATTCTTCAAAAAAATACAAGTTTTATCAATCTACATGTGTAAGGCGAGAGTTAAAAACAAAATACGAGCAATAACATCACGAATTACCAATACAAATATATCTGAGGTATACGAAATAGGAAGTGGGGGTAAATTTTGGGAGAGAGAGAGAGAGAGAGAGAGAGAGAGAGAGAGAGAGAGAGAGAGAGAGAGAGAGAGAGAGAGAGAGAGAGAGAGAGGCTTAGAAGGAGAAACATCGTGATTGAGTAATAAAATCTGGGTTGTTTGGAGGTGAATTAAGGCTAATGAAGCTGGGGTAGGAGTATTGAGTGGTAAAATAGTTTAAGATTATACAGTGAGATGAAGGCCAGTTAGATATAGAGAATATACGATGGGAGTAGCGTCTATAGCAATAGTGAAGCAGATAGGTGGAAGAATTGTGCGTTTCTTGATAAAAGTGTCAAAATTGGCACAGACAATAATAAACGCAGTATAATCAAAATTAGCTATAGGGCCATCACAGGTTTAGCCTATGTTGGCTTTGGCAGCCCCTTTTCAATTAATCTCCATAAGAGTACTGAAACACAGATATTTACCCCAAACTATATAATGTGGTAGAGATGTCAAACTAGTCTTAAATGGCTCGAGATCGGCCATCTGCGGGTCCCTAAAGACCTAAGCAAAAACTTTCGAATGCTTAACAATTGCTATTGTCTTGTAAAATTTCCGTCGGATAATTAGTTATTTTACCTGTGATTTCTTATGGAAATATATTGTCGTCACATTATATATCTATTTATAATATGGATATGTTAGTGTATTATACAAGTTACGGTTAAGAATCATGTGGAAAAAAGCTACGGTAATTGTGCATGATAATCGTATAAAGGATAAATATATTTATGAATACGTTTACATACCTTCTCAGCTGACAAGAAGTGAAGACGGCTCCGTTCCTTGCCTCCGTGTCCAAATAATCGTTAGCCCGTAGTCCTGCATAGTTGGCCACGTTAAATATTTCCGAACACTTCCAAAACCACTGTGTAGGTCTTGGGTCATCACTTGGTTTATTCTCGCTCCTCTACTCCTATAAAAAGTTAGTTGAAATCAAAAGTATCTAAGTACACTCGCACAACACACCGCTATCTTCTCACTACCACATCTAACATACAAATGACGATCATCAGGATTTGTAGGGACAGGTGTGTAACTCCAGTCCAATCTACCTAATAATTGTATGATAAGTTCCGGTGGTGTTATCTACATTCGATTTACTAAACTAGATGTAAGTTACAGAGAATGGGTAAACACAGAAAACGGTGTAACCCCTTCTGTACCGGTGACGTATTTTTAACATTAGTCTGGCTACTGTTAGACGATTATTTTCAGTTTTAAAGGTCCTCCAGCAATTAACAGGCTTAGACCAATCTCCCTTAACCCTTTTCACTACCACAGATCAGTCATAAATTAACAGGCTTAGACCAATCTCCCTTAACCCTTTTCACTACCACAGATCAGTCATAATTTGTATACATTACAAAATTATGCATACTATATATTGAAAAGCAAGTTCCATTCAAAATTCAGCCCAGATAGTTATAAGTACATAAATAAAGACATAGGGAGTTCACGAATTTGTATGAGTGAGTGTACTAATCCATTTACTATTCGATGAATGGCACTCAGCTTAAGAATGTAAACAGAGAAACCGATCTGGGAGTAACAATATCGAGTAACCTAAAACGAGTCAACAATGTTCAGAAGTTGTTAAGAAGGCAAACAAAATAATTGGCTTTATAGGCAGGTCATTTGAGCATAAATCCAAAGAAGTTATCCTAACCCTTTACAATTCCTTAGTCCGCCCTCTTCTGGAATACTGCGTTCAATCCTGGTGCCCTTATTACCAAAAAGATATAAACAAGCTAGAACGAGTTCAACGTAGAGTTACCAAAATGATACCTAGCCTAAAGAACAAACCATACGAAGAGCGTCTTAGAGAATTAAATCTATTTCCTTTAACCCAGCGCAGATTAAGAGGTGACTTAATTCAAGTGTTCAAAATCATCAAAGGCATCGACAATATGAACTCTAGTAAGTACTTCACTATCGACCAATCTAATTACACGCGGGGAAACGGTTGCAAAATTATTGGTAAATCTTTTAACTCACACGAATCTAAGAATTTCTTCTTCAATCGAGTTGTCAACTTGTGGAATGGGCTTCCCCGTAACGTTATAGACTGCATCACCGTTGATTCATTTAAACTCCGCCTAGACAAATATCTCGCATCAAACCCGCGACTGACTGCGTTTGTAAATGAATAACTTTATTTTATCCCCCCCTCAGTTACTAACCCATCTGTCCCCTACTAACTTCCTAATCCTGCCACGGACATTAGTTCCAGGGCAGTAATTCCCTTTCCAATGTTCCCTTACCCACTCTAAACCACTGTTTGGACACTTGATCCTCAGTGTTTTGGAGGACAAGCAACCTAGAAGGGTCACTAGATCTGTTGTTGCTTGATTTCCTTTGTACTCCTTTGTACTACTCCATTTCAAGATAATTTGAGCATGTAAGGGGTAATTTGACGAGTTGTGCAAGCCTGTGAGTCCTGCATAAACCGTCAAACCACCCCCGCAAACTCTCAAATTGGCCTGTTTTGTACTGCGAATTGGCAGGTTGAGCTGTTCGTGTATGCCAGTACGAGCACTATCACAGTAATTGTAATGATCTGGGAGAAATTGTGTAATGACTATATATAAAGAAAATAAAGTACATACGATGAACATGCTGAGTAAATATAACTTTCGAATAAAATGGTCTTAAATTTGCGGTGAGTGGACAAAACAAAAAATAATTATAATAATAATTTCAGAGGAAGTAAGGGAGGAGCATGATAAAATATAACCTTCGATATTTTTGCATGGATTTTATTGATGATACAGTCGGAGCCTTGTTACCAAGCAACAAAAAATGCTCTAATAGAGGGGATGGGTGTATTCATTACCTCATATATATTTTTATATATATATATATATATATATATATATATTAGCTTCCTCCCTAGACCTCCATCAATCATAAAAAACACTCTCTAGACCCCCGTTCAAGATCATTTTGTACATTTTTCGATAGAAAAAATTACCGGCCTACGGCCGGTTCCTCCTAAAATTATAGGCTCGCTAACGGTCACCAGGAAATAAATGACACGAACAGTCTTAATATTGACAAAGAAATTGGGCGAAAGGTCTTAAAATTGACAAACTAATGAGCCGAACGTCATAAAATCTGAAAACTAATGGGGCTAAACATGAAGACGAAGGGGGGCCAGAAAAGCGACCCATGTCCCATTGTCCCCTTAATGCTACCAAAAGTTATGCTTGGATAAACTTCAGGATTCTCTGTTCCGAGTACTACGCATAATTATATACCTGTGGTGCTGGTTGGGTAATTTTAGCACAAGAATAGTAGTTGCAGGTTGATTAAAGGTAATTTGCTATGTAATGAAGGGTACGGCAGTGATAACAGCAGCTAAATGGCTTCTGCCCACCGAGAATAAATGTATTGGTACAGTTGAACTTCAAGAGGTAAATAGATAACTCTCCTATTATTTAAAGGGGGTCACCGGCTTTTTATTTATTTTTCTCTCCTTATCTCTCTTTCTCTGGCTTGTATCCAATCGGCCCCATTCAGCCAACTGCTTTAATACGTTTATCCCCATCCAGGTGTAAATTTCTTCCTGGTGAGCGATAGTGAGCCAGCATTGTATGGACAAATCCGGCTTCACCGGAGAATTTTTTTCTATCGAAAATATACAAAAATATATATATGCTGGCTCGCTACCGCTCGTCAGGAAAATATTGACACCTGGATGGGGTAAACATCTTAAAACAGTAGGCTGAATGGGGCCAAATGGATACAAACCAAAGAGAGAGGGAGAGAAAGAGTAAAAAAGCGAGGAGCAGTCAAAATTGAGTTTACATTTTCTTCACCAAGCCACAGCGGGATATCCTGTGTAGCGGGAGACGTGTACTTTATCTCAATAATTTGGTATGTTACAATATATTCCTACGCATTACATTCATAAATAATCACCTAATAATATACTTGAGTAGGTTAGGGTTGTTTTTTGTTAGGATAGCTTAAAAATATTGTTCAATGTTTCGTTGTTAAATAGGTATCTGAAAAACAGTTCTCCCCGCTACACAGGATATTACCCTTATCACAGGATATTATCCTTACAGTATATTTGCAATAATCTGACATCAAACAACATTTATCAGATATATAATGCATTGTTACATAAATACAGTAATATATAATATAATTGTTTATAATATTATTAAAATGTTTGTCCCTTTTATGTATAATTAATTGATAGTGTTTAGTGTGCAGTTCTGATAATCGTAGCATTATAATTGGGTATTTGGTCATGCATATATTCATAACTCCAACTCGGAAGACAAATAAAACAATATGGTATGTGTGTGTGTGTGTGTGGAGGTGGTGGGAGGTGATGTGTTTGTGTGTGCAGATGTGGATGTATGTGCCCGCCTACATGTGTGTGTATGTGTATGTGTATATGGGTGTGTAAGGGTAGTGTGTATATATGTACAGGTATATATATATATATACAGTATGTGTGTATGAAGGAAGGTAGGGAGGGGGCAGTAATGGTCAGAAAGCTACAATTACTACTCGACCATAAAACTCTTAACATCATGAGTATTTCGCCCACTCAGAACCACTCGCACACACTATGTATATCCACCTTAAGTTTGTGTAGGTATGTGTGTGTCTGTGTGTGTCTGTGTGTGTGTTCCCTAGACCTCCATCAAACTTTAAAAGACACCTATAAGAACCCCCTGCGAGATTTTTGTTTGTTTTGTTTGTTTTTGTTTTGCTCGGAAAATTATTTAGTCAGGCCGAAGGCCGGTTCCTCCTAAATTACAGACTCGCTATTGCTCGCCAAGAAAAAATTGACATCAAAATGGTGCATGCAAATTTGCCGTCAGCTAAAATACGACAGACTATAGTATGACTATAGTATGACAGTCTTATGGACAGTCACCTGCATACTGTACACAGGTGTCACCAACTGTATACACCTGTACATTAATATCATACGATCAACTTCAATTAATGTGTATGAGAATAATCAACCTAAGCACATACTGAACATATGATCAGCATCTGCATTCAGCACCTGCGCATATGCAATCAACATCAGTATGCAATCGTATCTTTTGTTAGTAGTGCAGGGCAAATGTTAAATATAATAAGTTCCTTTACTTATACAATCAGCACCTATATTCGTACACTCAGCAGCTGCATTTATACTGTACATTAATGACCTATAAATACAATATATAAAATGAGCATCAGTATCATCATATATGCAATAATTTCTTAGGTCATCAGCATTTACATAAGTATATTTAACCAGCACCATTATACAGTATATATTGTATATACGCTCAGCTCCTACACCCCCACGTTCAGCACCTGCACTTATACACTCAGCACCTTTATATATACGATCAGCACCTACTATCATAGACTCAGAGCACCTACATTAACACACTCAGCACCTACACATACACACTCAGCACCTACACATACACACTCAGCACCTTTATACACACTCAGTACCTGCATTAAGACACTCAGCACCTGCATTAACACACAGCACCTACATTAACACACTCACCACCTACACATACACACTCAGCACCTTTATACACACTCAGCACCTGCATTAAGACACTCAGCACCTGCATTAAAACACACTCAGCACCTGCATTCCCACGACCTCAGCATCGGATCCTATGGTGTTTATGACCCGGTAATCTTCTCCTCCTTCAGCCTCATTACATTCCTTCCCCACTTTTTATGTCCCTTTTATGCCTGCCATCCATCCTCGGCTACAGTCATAAAGGACAGTCACACGAGAGCTTCGTTCCTGGCGTCTTTTCTCGGCAATTGAAATGGTCTTGGAGTTGTTAATTTCTTTTTTTTGGGGGCGTCTTTCCTTGGTATAACTGAATCGGAAGGGTTTTAATCCAAGTTTTTATTACATATCACTGATATGTAATAAAAACTTGGATTATTATATTAATACAGACAATAAATGCCTTTTTGATGCCTTTTTCATCAATAAATGCCTTTATTTAGCCTTTTTCATAATTTATAAATGCCTTTTTGCCTGCCTATTTTAGTGTTTTTTAGTGCCATAACTTCCGGTCTTTACATATCAGCCATGTTTGATAATCCAGTTACTTTCTCAGCATCTTTTCTCGGTAACTGAGGTCTTGGAGTTTCTGAATTCATGGTTTTCCAGGCAACTTTTATTGCTAACGATGATTTGGAAGCCTCTGAATTCAAGTTGTGTAATATTTCATGCAGGTATAATACAGTAAGGTGTCTTCTCTCGACAACTGAGCTTTGGAAGACTTTTAATTAAAGTTCCTCATGGTAACTATTTTTGATAATCTTGTCTGGGATATTTTTATTTCAAGCTTTGGAACTCAGTCTGTCTTTCCCTCATCCTATGACTTAAACTGTTTCAAGCTCCGTCTGCCCAGACATCTTGACTTTAACGTACTTTGAATTTGCCTCTCTTTCACTCTCTCAACTTTGGGAGAGGAGGAAGTGTGTGTGTGTGTGTGTGTGGGGTGGGGGGGGGATTGTTTCAGGCAGTTTTGTCTATGTCTCTTCGATACACGTACAAACAAACACAGAATAATAGCAATGAGTAAATAATAAATAAGTAAATAAAGAGGTCACATTTCAGCCAAGTATAACAGCTCACATTAAGCTTAGTAACCGACACCGATTCATAGATCCTCCCGGATTAGTTGCCAGGAGGTAAAATTGCCGATCGTGAGCCGCCGGAAAACTGGCCCCTGTGACCGGACCGGACCGTAAATGACAGCGTAATTATCTATCTCGGGAGGGGAGGAGGTGGGGAGAGAGTCACTTGGTCGGTAGCGTTTATAGCACCATCAGGCCTTACAGAGAGATAAAGAAAAATAGGCGACGTACACTTTATTTTGTTCTCCTTCTTTTGTGTATTTGTTGTTTCTTGTATTGTTTTTTTTTTTTTTTTTTTTTTTTTTTAAAGGAGAGATTAAGAATAATATATGACATTGTGTATACCTTTTCATTTTAGTTTCTGTTACTTCTTTTGTTTCATGTTTTGCTTCAGTTATTTCTGTTGGAGGGATAATGAAAAATTAACAACGTTGCGTACACTTTATTTTCCTTTGTTTCTGCTTGTGTTTCTTATTTTGGAGGGATAAAAAAGAATATATTACATTGTGTACACTTCTGTTCTGTTTCTTCTTTTGTTTATTTTATTTCCTCTCTTGTCACTGTTTCTTCTTTAGGGAGATAATTCCGCCTGCGCTGGCTGATTCTTCACCATTAACCCTTTGAGTACCAGCGACGGGTATTATAAGTTATTTTAGCTATATTTAGACGATATCCTGCAGCTTAGGAAGATATCTGCGGTAGGTAAAAGGGTTGGTTGAGATACTTTGAACCCTTATAATTGCTAGAGGTCCTTCCTAAGCTGAATAAGACAGTCTAATAGTTGCCAGAATATGAAAGAAAGGATGGCCCTGGTACTGGACGGGCTAATATCATAGACCTAAATGTTCGTCTGGATTTGGGTTCCAGGATAGGGTCCGGATGGCCTCCAAAATTAAATAACTTCTTCTTTGGCACATATCCAATCTGCTCACCAAATTTTGTGAATATCGGTTCAGCACTTTTGGCAGATATCTTGTTTACAGGCAAACAAACGGAGGTGAAAACATAACCTCCGTCCAACTTCGTCGATGAAGGTAATAAGAACAGTGCCATGTAGATTGTAATTTGAGAGATAGCCACCCGTAGCTATGTGTATTAATTTTGATGCTCAGCATTATTATGATAGGGTCATGCCAATTTTGTGCCTGCATAAGTAGAACAGGGTATAGTTTCATCAACCGTCAACTATTGTCCAATGTTAGAATTTTGGACGCAGCATCTTCGATATACACATACGGTATGTGTTGGACCCAAGTTTAGATAATCCTGAAGTTAGTCAAGCTTGAAATTTGGCAGCAGCCGTAATAACGCCTTTGCCGCTTGGTAACAACGATCCAACAACGTATTATTAGAGTAAGGCATACAAACATGTCGAGGGTACTACTTTTAAGAGTGCCCCTCCCCATCTTCGTCCAAAAAAAGGCGTTTCTCTGCTCCCAATATACAGATTTTTTTAAATAGAGGGAGAGAGAGAGAGAGAGAGAGAGAGAGAGAGAGAGAGAGAGAGAGAGAGAGAGAGAGAGAGAGAGAGAGAGAGAGAGAGAGAGAGAGAGAGAGCGAAGGGATATACTTCTTCTCTAAAAATCGCAAAATGTTCAGTATCTCAAATGTAGATGGCGCCACCGAACTTCCGCAAATACTCTTATAGGTAACGAGGGGTGGAGTTACGTGTCTATATTAACAGTTCATATTGTTCCCACTGCCCTAACCCTTCATTTGTCTGTTTGTCACGATGGTGTTAACTTACCTGTGGGTTCTCTGGGTGTAGTGTACGGTCGCCATCAAGACCATACTATTTAACCCTTGCAAGATCCAATTACTGGTTTCTTTTTCTGTTTTTTGGCTATCATTAGACGATTTTATACAGCTTAGGAACGATCTGTGGGAATTGTTAGGGTAAAGACTATCTCCATTAACCGTCTGACTTCCATAACCCTTCTAAATCTGAATACATCCAATAGATAATGGCCAGAAAAAAGGAAAACAATTCGTAATCGGATCTTCAAAGGTTAGGCTATTCTTAATGATATAAACAAGTCGGTGACAACTAACTATTGAACCACAGTAGTGTTTGAAGTGCATGGCTCAAGCAGTTTACGAAAATAGTTTGGCATTGTATCGGCATCAGAATAAATGTGCTTTCAAAAATTGTTCAGAAATATATCTTCATGACTACACTTAAGTACTTTCGCTTATAATTAATATTTGCCAGACTAGATAACGAAACACTGTGGTGTATTGCAAGAACTCGTGATAATCGATGGAGCAGATTGCCAGCATTAACTCTAAGAAAACGGCTATTAGCGATGTTGATGCTCATTTACAAACATTATCTACTAGAAAGTACATCTTTAACAATACTAAGAACAATGCCATGTAGGTTTTGGTAGTGGCCATTAAATGTTGAGCTGTAAAACAAACCTATCTTACGGGGCCTGGGAAAAGGACACACCGAAATCAGCAGCCGTCTTCATCACCTGATAGCCGAGCAGTGGAAGGCAAGTAAACATTATTCATATACTTGGTTTGATTCTCGAGCAACTCAACCAGAATAGCAATTAACTTAAGGGGAGATCTCCACTTGAGGGATTTTTTTCTTGACCCCTTTCTCCCTCATGTTTAGCCCCATTGCTTTTGATATTATAAAACGTTTGCCCCATTAGTTTAGCGATTTTAAGAACTTTCACCCCATATTAAGACCTTTCGTGCAATTCAGGTGTCGATTTTATCCTGGCGAGCGATAGCGAGCCAGTAATTTAAGAGGAACCGGCTTTCAGCCGGGACATTTTTCTACCGAAAAATGTACAAATTTATCTTGAAAGGGGGTCTAGGGGGTGTAATTTTAAGATTGATGGAATTCTAGGGAACGAACTAAAAACCTCCCCTTAATCAAGATATTAAACCAGTGTCAACTTGTCGGCCTAACCAAAGTCATAGCCTAACAGTAATAGCTGATTTCGCATTGATTCAAAGCTACTGGTTGAATTGTCGACTTACTATAATTTATAGGCTATTGTTGTATGAGTGCACGTCCTAGATATACTTTTCTTCATATTATGTAAACTTCCATTCAGTATGTCGATCGTTATTATGAATGAACTATGGCAATTCATGAAAATCTCCCAAATGATGTAAATCCCTCGGTGACCAAGCCGCAGTTTTAGCTTTGGAACCCAGAGACTCTCACAGGGTTTATCTCGGGCAGCAGAGCATGCGTGAGCTGTGCAGCGTCAGGTTGAGGGGGTAGTTTATACAGTAGGACAGAGCTATGGTTAGGAACAGGATTATAAGTGGGAATATACTGGTTGATGCGCCTATGTTATCTTAGAATGTACATCATCATATCAAAATCATGCGTTAGATTTCTGATGTCTGATGCCGTCTCCAAGCAGCAAAACACCTTGAAGTCAATTCCCTTGTTTGTTTGCTTTCCGTTTTCTTTCCGTTTTCTTTTAATTCTTAGATTGATGTCGATCGATTCTTTTTATTATTTGTTATGGCTATACTGCATTAATCTCTTCGCAGTTTGGATATATATATATATAATTGGGTTTATTATGTCTTACAATTGAACTCATTTAACAGTCAATAATCCTACCCCAGCTTCATCAACCTTAATTCACCTCCAACCGACCCAGAATTTATAACCCTATCACGACGTTCCTTCCCCTAACACGCTCCTTCTCTCGTATAGATGGGTAATGGACGAAAAATCATCACTACGGTAGTACGGTCACACGAGAGATTAATAAACCCTTTGAGTACCAGCGACGTGTGTTATATTATAGCTATATTTAGACCGTATTATGCCGCTCAGGAAGGATCTGTGGTACCTAAAAGGGTTGGTCGAGATAGTTTGAAGCTATATTATTGCTACAGGTCCTTCTTAAGGGGAGATCTCCACTTGAGGGATTTTTTTCTTGACCCCTTTCTCCCTCATGTTTAGCCCCATTGCTTTTGATATTATAAAACGTTTGCCCCATTAGTTTAGCGATTTTAAGAACTTTCACCCCATATTAAGACCTTTCGTGCAATTCAGGTGTCGATTTTATCCTGGCGAGCGATAGCGAGCCTGTAATTTACGAGGAACCGGCCTTCGGCCGGGAAATTTTTCTACCGAAAAATGTACAAATTTATCTTGAAAGGGACTCCAGGGGGTGTAATTTTAAGCTTGATGGAGGTCTAGGGACCAAACTAAAAACCACCCCTTAAATCCTTCTGTACCGTCGATGTATTTAGAGTAAAGAATGTCTGGACACGAGAGGCTTGGGTAGAGTAGGCTACCTCTCCTGGAATGAATCTTAAAGTCTTTGAGATACTAACCATTCCTTGTAACACCTTAACTGTGCCTCCCCTCGCTTCGTTATTACCAAACAAGGCCTCTTCTTGGATGCTAGGCAATTCGCTACCTGGCCATCTCGCTACCCGGTACTAAAATGTATTACATCATGAAATATAACGTAGGCTACCTAAACTAATAATGGTAAAATTCTAGTTTCACGTACACAGCGACAAAAGGGAGGCGCCGTTGTAAAGGCATAGCTTCCCGACCAACTATGAAGATCAGGGAAATTGCTGGGTAAAAGACGTAATATAATGATAATAAACTACATTAACGACATTAGCCTAACCTAACAACCTTACCTAACCTAACCTAGTATTATGTAATAGCTATGGTGCCGCATATGGGGAGAAAATATTATTTTGTTTTACAGTAGGTATAATTCCTTATAATGCATTTCCGCCGCTTTGGACATATATAGGAATTAAGTATGGTATATGACAACTCTAAAGTAGCCATAGAAATTTATGAGTATGCTGTGAAAGCGAAACTAGAATTAAACCCTAATAATGATATCCTAACACGCCTAACTACCTAACACGCCTAACTAGCACAACTCTAAATATTCTCAGGTATAGTTAATTAGGTTGTTCTCTAATAATCCCCTCCTTGTGTATGGTGAAAATTAACTAAAAGAACTATTTTCAATTATCATCTTTAGAATTGCGTTTGTGGCTCGCGAATATCAAAGCAACTAAATAATCTGACCTTACGTAGCCAAACCTAATTTTGGTTAACGTATGATGGGTAAATAAAGTGTATTTAAATATTTGTGTCTAGGTTTTGTGGTTTGGTAACAAGATATCTCTCTCTCTCTCACTCTCTCTCTCTCTCTCTCTCTCTCTCTCTCTCTCTCTCTCTCTCTCTCTCTCTCTCTCTCACACACCCTTCCCCAGATTACTTTACACAATAACCTCGACGCTGGCTAATAGAATAATTATGTTGGGTAATTATACACCCTAGCTTGTAATAGCATGTACGCCCCCATCCCCCCCCCCCCCTACCCCCAGGCGTATTAATTACACTATCTGGTCCAACGTCTTGTGTGTTATTAGGGCGTTTTGTTTATTTAGTATTGAAGATTGCGTTTGCGTTTGCCATTTTCGAACGATTTATATTAATTTGTCCCCTAGGCTAACAAAAATGCCTTCCCAAACTTTCTGCAAACTAAGAAATTGTCCACCCAGACCCCTTTCAAGCTAAATTTGTATATTTTTCGATAGAAAAGTGATGCGGCCGAAAGCTGATTTCCTCTAACTTACAGGCAATGCTGTTGCTCGCCCAGAAATAATATATCGACACCTGAATCGATAGAAGCGGTATATTATCGCCAAACTAATACTGTGAAACGTCTTAATATATCCAAACTAATGGAGTGAAGGAGGGGCGATCCAAAAAGGTCTCTCTCGGACCAACTATGGTATTAACCCTCTCCGACATATGACGCGATTTTGAGCCTATTGGGGATACTTTAAAGCCTTTGTTACCATCAGGGGTATTTAGAAACCTTTAGTTTAGTTACTTCAACCTCTGCAGTTGTCTTTGAGTTAGCTGTGGGCAGAAAACTAATTTTGGAGAGGTAATTATAAGAGTGAGAGACCTCTATTTCTTATTGCTAATCTGGCAACCTCTGCGTCATAAATGCGTGAAAGGGTTAATATAATGTACTCCAGCCTGTAACCCGGACCCTCCACCCCAGGCCTATTAATTACAAGGTAGTTCATGCCTGCCCGATACTAGGATATGGTTCACAACCTCTATCTCTACCATCTCTATCCACCCCCCACCCCCCTCAATCCCTTACCGTCCTTGTCTTCCCTTTTACGTAGGTCCTCTCACGGTAACATAAGGAGGACGGCACACGACAGACGGTCGGCGCTGACGACTCCGCTAATTTATTTACGGCAGGTGCCAAATGTCCTACCTGCCATTCTGAGCACGTCGTTAAGCCGGTACCGAGCGCTTTTTCACTCAACATTTATCCTCAACACTGGTCTGGCAGCTTATGAGGCAAACATTATAAATGTTGCTGTTACCTAAATTCTTCTATCATCAGTCTAGTTTCCGATGCCAGTGCAAAATATTCCTGATATGTTGCCAAAAAAATGTTGATCGTCGAATGTGGTTGACTATAAAATCTCTTGTGTGATACCGGCTTTAGAGTAATGGCCGTCTATCTACAACACATCTACCGTAACTGGATCTACACTTTAAGGGGCAGGTATTCGCTTTTTCTGAACCTCCTTCTTCCTCATGTTTAGCATATTAGTTTTGAGATTTTAAGACGTTCGTTCCGTTAGTTTGGCGATTTTGAGACCTTTCGCCCCATTTATTTGTCAATATTAAGACTGTTTGTATCATTTAGGTGTCGATTTTTTCCTGGCGAGCGATAGTGAGCCTGTAATTTAAGAGGAACCGGCCTTCGGCCGGGAAATTTGTTTATCGAAAAATGTACAAATATATTTCGAAGGAAGGTACTGGGGGGGGGGGGGGGGTGATTTATTAAGCTTGATGGAAGTCTAGGGAGGAAACTAAAAAAAAAATGAAATGAAATACATAAATAAATAAATGAAAAAATCGACCGAACCATAAACCCTTCCCCCTTAAAGTAATGGGTGTCTATCTACAACACATTGACCAGAACGGAATATGCACTTTAAGGGGGGATGGCCGTATTTATTTGCTTATTGATGTGTCTTTTTATCTGTCTTTTTTTTTTTTTTTTTTTAGTTTCCTCCCTATACCTCCATCAAACTTTTAAAAAACTAACATCCATGAGATTCCCCTTCGAAATTAGTTTGTAAAAAAAATCGGCCGGTTCCTCCAATTATTACAGGCTTGCTATCGCTCGCCAGGAATAAAAACAAAAAGTTCTTGTTAAATTAATTTCGAATGACATATCTGGGGATTTACGCTGAAAATTGTGAAGGCGACTGGTGGGAAGCAGAACAGATTATCCACGACTAATGCACAATTTCACAGTGCTTGGCAAACCTGTTGTTATGATTAGAAATATGCAGGGATTATAATATATATGTATGCATTATAATATATATGTATGCATTATAATATATATTAGCTAAATTTGACACACATTTTATATTTATTTCTCTTTCTCTCTCTCTATCTATCTATCTATCTATCTATTTATACACACATAGATAGGCAGATATTTGTAATTAAACTACAGCTTACAATAACACACACACACACACACACACACACACACACACACACACACACACACACACACACACACACACGGCATTATACAGGTAGAGAAGACACCCTGACACCTATTGTATATAATAATAGAGGCAACAATAGTATATACTAGTGTTGGTCCGGAGGTGACAATATGTTACACCTTACTGATACCCTGGGGGAGGCAATCACTAGACAGGGTACTCATGCTATCCTAACATACACACACACACACACACACACACACATGTATTAACACAAACACACATATAGGCTAACACACACACGTCTCTCTCTCTCACTCTCTCAAACACACACACAATACTCCCATCCCTACCATAGCACACACATACACACACACACACACTCACACTCACTCTCTCTCTCTCTCCCACACACACACACACACACACACACGATATTCCCAGCCCTACCTTAGCTTACACACACACAAGGGAGCAGTGATCGTGATTGGCTGCCGACAACGAGGGGGGTGGGATGTGCTATAAGTCATACCTGGTTTGATATAGCCGCCATATTGTTTACCTCCCGCTGTCATACTTGCGCCACATGTAGTATACTATATTTAATTCATATTTGTGTTGCACCAACCCACCAAGTAACATACGAATAAACCAAATTAATTAATTAAATCAATAAAAATAATGAATACATGTGGTACTCCAAGGACTCGAACCTAAGATATTCACACCAAATTTCCGCACACTAATCATTATCGACAAAACATGCCATATCTACTGTATTTATTATTTGCATACCCAGCAAGTTAGTAAAGGGATTAAGTATAAGGTTCAGAGATACAGAATATAGTGACTGTAAAGAGACTGGCATAGCTCTCCTTATAAACGACTGGTAGGTTCCTCGGGGCGCCTCACTCCCGTAGGTGGCACTCGGTTTCCAGGATTATATTATGATCCGAGGGTGGTGGTGGTGATGGGAGGGTGTAGTAGTGTAGTGTTAATTGTGTGTGTGTATGTGTGTGTGTGTGTGTGTGTGTGTGTGACAGAGAGAGAGAGAGAGATGACAGGAAAGGATCACTGTTTTTATGGTAGGGAAAGAAAGTGGGACTAGGAGAGGTTAAAATAAAGTAGAGAAAAGGGAATTAATATCAAAGTTTAAAGAAAAGAAAAACACAATTCCACCAAAGTCATGGAGAGAGTAAAGTTGTTAGTGGAAGAAAAATTGTTGTAAAGAGGAGAGAGAGAGAGAGAGAGAGAGAGAGAGAGAGAGAGAGAGAGAGAGAGAGAGAGAGAGAGAGAGAATGATAATAGAATAGTAAGGTCGAGGAAGTGACCACTGTTTTATGGTAGGGAAAGAAACTGGGTCATGAAAGGGGTGACATCGGGGAATTGGGAGCTGGAAAACTGCCTTAGGATAAGAGAAGGAGCCATGAGGAGACGGTGGTAGGGTAATACAGTAAGGACAAATAGGATGGGCAAAAGAATATCGTTTAAATATATAGAAGGGTGAACGTATATAGTATGGTAAAAGACAATGGAAGAATAGTAGGAAAGAGCGAAAACAAATATACATATGTGAGAAGAAAAAATAATACGGTGGTGATATTTAAGAATGTATGGATGAACGAAAGACTTTGGCAATGTATTACGGCAAGGTGAAAAATTATGTTAATGGGCAGGACACAAACACAAAATATGCTAATTGTTTGAATAGGTAATACTAATTTGTATGGGCATAAATTAAGATAAGATGTCATACTAGGCTAAACTCTCATACCAAAAAAAATAATTATCCTAAAGATAGTACACTTTGGCTCAGCTTCAACTCTCTTTAGGTCTCAAGGTATCAGATGGGTCGAAACTGTCGTATCTTATCAGTAAATATTTGTTTTCAATATGTAGATTTAGTACTCTAAGTGTGTATCCACAGTACTTCCCCACTTACTTCCCTGCACCCCTCCCCGCACACAAACACACTTCCCCCTCCCCAACTCACTTCCCCCTCATCCACACACACTATTACTTAGGGACAAACACAATTGTATAAAGGCTATTTTAAGACACACAAATAATTATCCGGTAACACTATGGAAGGGTTTTTAAAGCAAGTGTATGGTAGGACATAAAACAAAGCTACGGTAGTGTCATGGCAGGATGTTAGGGTAGTAGCAGGTCCCATCATACCACACTTCTTCAACACTTGACTGGGCGTAACATTATGGCAGGATGGAAGATAATGGTAAGGGTATGGAAATGCTAAAGAAGGACATAAAACAAAGGTAGGGTAGTAGTATGGTAGGATGTTATGGTAGCAGAAGGTCCCATCTCCTGTTGGTCCATCCACCCCCACACTACACACTCCTCCTCCCCAAACGTTCCCCTCTCTACACTTCCCCCTTCCCTGACATACACCCACAAACTTCACCCTTACTCCCCTCAACACACTTCCATACCCCCTCGCCCCCCATACTCACACCCCTCCCCCCACAAACCCTTCCTCCACCCCCACTAAAAAACTTCACCCTTCCTTGACCCTCACTCCCCTCCACACACTTCCATACCCCCCCGCCCCCCATACTCACACCCCTCCCCCCACAAACCCCTCCACCCCACCCACAAACTTCACCCTCCCTTGACCCTCACTCCCCTCCACACACTTCCATACCCCCGCCCCTCATACCCACACCCCGTCCCCCCACACATCCCCCCCCCCCCCACATACACACTTCCACACCTCTACACTACCCTACCCCTGTTCCACACCACACCGACTTCCCTCCAAACAATTCTCCCTTCACCCTCCCTCCATACCCACACACCCTCCCCCATACCCACAACCCCTTCCCCCCACATATCCCCCCCTCCCCCTACACACTTGACAAACCTCGCACGTAGACGGTAATTATTGGTAATTATCTAAACAACTCGGGAGAAGACGCCAGAATTCTTCGGACGTATTTTTTTTTAGCCTTATATTATTCCAGGAAATCCCCTTCTTCCTCTTTTACTCCTCTTGGCTTTAGAACACCGGATTAGGATATATTTTGACTTGGCGTTTGTTAATGAGTTTCTATTAATTCGCACCCGCCTCGGTACATGCTTGGGAACTCACTAATTGTCTACGAAAGATTTATTGCCGTTGCTTTCAGATTCGTCAGTGATCGCTCCTAGGAAATAAAGGGGAAGAGGATGTATGAGGTTCTTATCCTTTCTCTTTTGCCTGCTCTCTCTCTCTCTCTCTCTCTCTCTCTCTCTCTCTCTCTCTCTCTCTCTCTCTCTCTCTCTCTCTCTCTCTCTCTCTCTCTCTCTCTCTCTCTCTCTCTCTCTCTCTCTCTCTCTCTCTCTCTCTCCACACTACCATTATCTTCTATTTATCAACTACAACCACCACCACAACAACAACCACAGGAACAACAACAACAACAACCTAGCCACCTTAACAACAACACTATATCCATCACCAACAACAACAGCAACCTATATAGTTCATCACCACTACCATAAATACAGCAACAACAACAACACCAATAACAACAATAACAACATGAATAACAACAACAAATACAACATGACCACCATTACAACAACAACATATCCATCAACACCGCTACCAACAACCTAAATACTTCATCGCTAGTACCATAACAACAACAACTATATAAATAACAACTACAACACATACCGCAGCCACCATAACAACCATATATCCATCACCACCAACAACAACAACAACCCAAATAGTTCATCACCACTACTATAAGTACAACAACAACAACAACAACAATAACATGAACACCAATAACAAATACAGCATGACCACCATAACAACAATATATGTATCACCAACAACAACAACAGCAACCTATATACTTCATCACCACTACCATAAATACAGCAACAACAATAACAATATATCCATCAACAACAACAACAACCCATATACTCCATCACAACAACAACAGATAGCGTTTTCTACCATAAACATTTCACCAACAAAAAACCTTCTAACACTATGAAGTCCGTTCATTCTAGGTTGGGCAAAAATCGTAACCTTTTAACTTCTGTAACTAAAAAAGGGCTAGAGCAAATAAGCTGTCAATTTATACACATATTCCCTTGCCAAATCTTCTTATTTGGTAGAACTATTGGCTCAATTACTCTAGTCCTTGTTGAGTTATGAGAATGAACGGATTATACACGCAAAGAAAATATATATATCTTCATATCCCTCTTCTCTTTCTTTCCACCGCCACTCTATCTACCAATACATTACATCCCTTCTCCTATATCACCACCTCCAACCATATTACACCTTTCTCTCTCCATCATTAATACCATCAACAACATCAGCAAAAACAACAAATATATTCCATCAACACCAACCACCTCCTCCATACCTCCCTTCTTGCAACCACCACCTAAACATGAGGAAGAAGAGGGACCAGAAAAATTACCCATCTCTCCTTAAAGCGTGAACTTGAATTAATACCTTCGCCAACAGTGATAAGTACTCTCCATGCACACACCCACACCCACAGAGTAAGAGACATGCACCCACATACCCGCATCCACACAAGCACACATACACCCACACATACATACATTCCACCTCCACACACACAAACCACCACCCCCTCCCTCTACTTTATCACCACCACCACCGCCCACACCATCACCACTACAACGACCACTACCACCACCATTGATGCCTTTCCACCATCACTGATACTCCCCTCTCTTCACCACCTCCACCATCACCCCCTCCCCTCCATCCCCCACCTCAAGCACCCCCACCACCACCATTGATACCATCCCTCTTTCCACCATCACCCCTCCCCTCCACCCCCCACCCACGCCAATGCCCCCACCTGAGCGCCCCTTGCCGAACTCTCCTGATATACGTTCTAACATGTTTATTTATACCCGGTACATAACTCACACCTGATCGGGGGGGGGGGGGGGCTGGGGGGGGGATAATTTATATACTTTATTTAATAAGAAGTAATGTTCCGCTGGGAGACTAACGGCTTCATGGCACGCAACGCTTTTTTAGAGGAGTGGTGGTGTTTGTACTCGTGTGTGTGTAGTGGTTGTTTTGGTGTGTGTGTGTGTGTGTGTGTGTAGTGATTGTTTTGGTGTGTGTATGTATGTGTGTGTGTGTGTGTGTGTGTGATCCGGAAACATAAAACAAAGCATGGCATCTGTTCCATTTGAATTAAGAATGTAGTTTGTTGTGGTGTAGGCAGTTCACCTAGTCCGTCAACGAATTGATAACAACTATACCCTTAACCCTTTGAGTACCAGCGACGTGTGTTAGCCCTTATTGGAGCTACATTAAGGCGATTATGTGCAGCTTAGGAAGGATGTGTGTTAGGTAAATGTGTTGGTTGAGATAGTGTGAAGCCTTATTATGGCTAGAGGTCCTTCTTAAACTGAATACAATCGTCTAATCATTGTCAGCACATAATGAAAAGGACGTCATCGGTACTGTAAGGGTTAAGGGGAGATTTCCACTTGAGGGACTTTTTTCTTGACCCCTTTCTCCCTCATGTCTAGGCCAAATTGCTTTTGAGATTTTAAGACGTTTGCCCCATTAGTTTGGTGATTTTAAGAATGTTCGCCCCATTCTGTCAATTTTAAGACCTTTCGTGCCATGTAGGTGTCGATTTTATCCTGGCGAGCGATAGCGAGCCTGTAATTAAAGAGTACCGGCCTTCGGCCGGGAAATTTTTCTACCGAAAAATTTACAAATTTATCTTGAAAGGGGGTCAAGGGGGTGACATTTTAAGATAGCTGGAAGAGTAGGAAACAAACTAAAAACCTCCCCTTAAGTAACTAACCACACATGTTATAGTAATAGATTACCGGTAACATCTGAACCCGTCAACAAAATTGGAAACTAGAAATCTGGTTTGCCCTAGGATTCCTTAGCACCAAACCAAACAATTACACTGATGATATCTTGGGCAGCTCAACAAAGAAGACGGTGGTCTAGGTTAGGATACTGATTTATAGTGTTGCCAATTTAACCCCATGAAGCTCTCACGCGTTTTAGCAGTTTACTTTGGCTATCATTAGACGATTTGATGCAGCTTAGGAAGTATCTTTGGCTATTAAAAGGGTAAAAACTATTTCGATCAACCCTCTGACTTTCATATACCCTTAATAATCGGCATAAAATCGTCTAATAATAGCCAGACACACAGAGCAGAAATGCGTACCGGAGCTTGAAAGGGTTAAATACTTTCCCGCTAGATCTACAGGTAGAGAAATTTACTCCCAGCTATACATGTTCTCTAAAAAGGTGGTGAGAGAGAGAGAGAGAGAGAGAGAGAGAGAGAGAGAGAGAGAGAGAGAGAGAGAGAGAGAGAGAGAGAGAGAGAGAGAGAGAGAGAGAGAGAGAGAGAGAGAGTACAAAGGAGTACAAAGGAGTACAAAGGAGTACAAAGGAAATCAAGCAACAACAGATCTAGTGACCCTTCTAGGTTGCTTGTCCTCCAAAACACTGAGGATCAAGTGTCCAAACAGTGGTTTAGAGTGGGTAAGGGAACATTGGAAAGGGAATTACTGCCCTGGAACTAATGTCCGTGGCAGGATTAGGAAGTTAGTAGGGGACAGATGGGTTAGTAACTGAGGGGGGGATAAAATAAAGTTATTCATTTACAAACGCAGTCAGTCGTGGGTTTGATGCGAGATATTTGTCTAGGCGGAGTTTAAATGAATCAACGGTGATGCAGTCTATAACGTTTCGGGGAAGCCCATTCCACAAGTTGACAACTCGATTGAAGAAGAAATTCTTAGATTCGTGTGAGTTAAAAGATTTACCAATAATTTTGCAACCGTTTCCCCGCGTGTAATTAGATTGGTCGATAGTGAAGTACTTACTACAGTTCATATTGTCGATGCCTTTGATGATTTTGAACACTTGAATTAAGTCACCTCTTAATCTGCGCTGGGTTAAAGGAAATAGATTTAATTCTCTAAGACGCTCTTCGTATGGTTTGTTCTTTAGGCTAGGTATCATTTTGGTAACTCTACGTTGAACTCGTTCTAGCTTGTTTATATCTTTTTGGTAATAAGGGCACCAGGATTGAACGCAGTATTCCAGAAGAGGGCGGACTAAGGAATTGTAAAGGGTTAGGATAACTTCTTTGGATTTATGCTCAAATGACCTGCCTATAAATCCAATTATTTTGTTGCCTTCTTAACAACTTCTGAACATTGTTGACTCGGTTTTAGGTTACTCGATATTGTTACTCCCAGATCGGTTTCTCTGTTTACATTCTTAAGCTGAGTGCCATTCATCGAATAGTTTGCTTTCTCATTTAGGTATCCGATATGTAGTACTTTACATTTATCCGCATTGAAACTCATTTGCCAAATTTGGGCCCAACATGACAATTTATCTAGATTGTGTTGCATATCGTCAACTTGTTCTTTTGAGAGTACGCTATTTGCAATTTTTGTATCGTCAGCAAATTTTGAGATTGTACAGGTGAGACCCTCATCTATGTCGTTGATGTAAATTAGAAAGAGAATTGGTCCTAGTACCGATCCCTGGGGTACCCCGCTACTTACATTGGTCCATTTTGATGCCTTACCGTTTATGACTACTCTTTGCTTTCTGTCGCTGAGCCAATTTTCTATCCATTTCAACACACCGTCTTGTATTCCATGCGCTTTTAGTTTTAGCAGTAAACGTTTGTGGGGAACTTTGTCAAAGGCCTTTTGAAAATCAAGGTATATAATATCTACAGCTTTACTCTCATCGTAGAGGTTGAGGATATCGTGGAAGAAGTCTAAGAGGTTTGTTAAACAGGAACGTTTTTTACGAAAGCCGTGTTGAGTATCTTTAAGTATGTTATTTTCCTCTAAGTGATTTACGAGTCTGTCTCGTATGACCGTTTCTAGCATTTTACATACAACTGAGGTTAAGCTAATTGGACGATAGTTACTGGGTAGGGATTTGCTGCCTTTTTTAATATCGGTGTTACGTTGGCTAGCTTCCACTGATCGGGCATAGTTCTAGACTGCAAGGATTTATTGAATAGTAATGTCAGTGGTTTAGAGAGCTCATCCTTAGCTTCCTTTAGAACTCTAGGCGAGATTGTATCAGGTCCAGGCGTTTTATTTACCTTGAGTTTATCTAAACAATTCAATACTTCTCTCTCTGTAACGGTGATATTGCTTAGAACATCTGAATTATCAATCTGAATCGGCGATGGTGTAGGGATATCACTGAGGTCTTCTGTTGTAAAAACTGATGCAAAGAAGGTATTGAGGGCATTACTCATTTGTTCTTCGTCTTTGGTGTATTCTCCATTTTCATCGACTAACGGTCCAACAGTTGAAGTAACAACTTTTTTCTTTCTGATATAACTATAGAATTCTTTCGGGTTTGTTTTACTTTGATTCGCAATATGTAACTCTAAGGTCTTTTTACTTTGCTTAATTAACTTTTTGGCTTTGCGTCGTAGCTCTACAAATTTCACCCGTTCTTCGTCATTTTGTGAGGATTTTAATCTATCATTAGCAAATTTTTTAGCAAGCAGGCAGTTTGAAATATCTTTATTCCACCATTTGGGCTTATTATTATGGCCTGGACGCCGAGTTTCGATGGTATGCAGTCTTGCACTGCTTTTAGGTAAGTGGCTTCGAATAACTTCCAAGATGTATTTATGTCGTTATTGTGAATTAAAAAGCTCCAGTCAGTTTCTTTAAACATAGCTCTAAGTTTATGGAAGTTTGCTTTCTTGAAATTAGGGACTTTTTCGATGCTACTATTTGGTTCGTTACTAGTAAACTTTAAAGTGAAAGTTATCGTACGATGGTCGCTGTTACTGAATTCATCACCAACATTCAAATTCTCTATTAATTCTTCTTTTGTTGCAAGTACAATGTCAAGAACGTTATTACCACGGGTCGGCGTTCCAACAAATTGATAAAGCGAACTCTCTTGCAAGTTCGTATACAAGTCATGTCCGGAGTGTGAAGTAAGAGTATCGCCCCACTTGGTCACAGGTAAATTAAAGTCACCAAAAATTACGGTATCTTGTGAGTTACTTACATCTGCAATTTGTTCGTAAATTTCTCGGTCAGTTTGCACTGATTGAGCTGGAGGTCTGTATATTAATGCAAGTATTATTTTGGTACCTTTATTATTCTTTATTAGCACAAAAGATGCGTCGACGTTCACAATTTGAGGTTTTGACAAGAGGGTAGGGTTAAGACTTTCTTTGATATAAAGTAAAACGCCACCTCCATTTCGATTTATTCGGCTTTTCTCAAACATTACATAACCGGGAAGTGAATACTCTGCTAAAAAGTCTCTATCTTCTGTATTGAGCCAAGATTCTGTTATGCCAATCACATCATAATTTTCTGTAAACACTAGCTCCTCTAAATCTGAAAATTTATTGCGTATGCTACGAGCGTTTGCATAGAAAACCTTTAAATTTGTTATTTTAGAACTCACGGAACGCTCTTTAATAATATTTTTGGTTCTTGTCGGATCTACATTTATGTTCATGGCTGTCCTCGGTCCTCGCTGTCTTCGGTCCTTATCGCTGGTGGTCCTCGGTTGCCTCTGTTTTTTTCTTGGCGTTGGATGATTTATGTCACTGCTGCTTCTTCTCGGATGGCGTTTTTTGATCCATGGCTGCGGACTGCTTCGTGTAGGAGACGACCCATGCGTGCTGAACCCACAGGGTTTAGATGAGTGCCATCCTTGCGGAACAGAGTAGGCCGGTTGTAGAAGTTGTCCCATAGGTTGATGAATTCAACTTCTTTCCTCAGACACAAATGTTTTAGTCGGCTATTTGTGCTGAAAGCCTTGTCGTAGAATTTGTCAGGTGCGTCGATCTTGGGGAGAATGCCTGAGATGATGATATGCCTTGACTTGTTTTTGTAGTGCTGGATCATCTTGCGATATTTCTCCATCAACTCTTCGGATTTGGTGCGCATGACGTCATTTGAACCAGCATGGATGACAAAAAGGGTATTTTCATTTGCATCCTTTGTGGTATCTTCGAAGGCTTCCACAATGTCGTCCAGTCCAGCTCCTGGGATGCAAAATCTTTTTCGTTGATTTGGGAGAGAGAGAGTAGGGCAGTCTCACTCCCTTATTATTGCGAGACTAAACTTGCTAATCAAAAATTGTCGGAAGAAGCGCTCGTGTGACACCGGCTTAACACACATTCTCTCTCTCTCTCTCTCTCTCTCTCTCTCTCTCTCTCTCTCTCTCTCTCTCTCTCTCTCTCTCTCTCTTTCTTTATGTTTATCTTCTCATGTGTCCTACCTATTCATCGTATTGTAAGCTTCAGTTTCAAGCTTTATCTCACTAAATAATTCAGATGTTTTTTTTCTTCATCCAATCTACTCATATCTACTCACTTTATGATCATCTACACACAGAGTTTCGTATTTCTTGTTCATTATTTCGGTGAGTATCCTAGGTTCGAGTCCTTGGAGTGCCACATGTACTTGTTGATTTAATTAATTGAGTTTAGAAGTAAAGTTGGTTGCTGAAAAAATATGAATTTATGTATTTATCTATATATTTATATATATATATATATATATATATATATATATATATATATATATATATATATATATATATATATATATATATTTATTTATTAATGTATTTATTTATTTATTTAGTTAGTCAGTTAGTTAGTTAGTCTTGGTGGTGTAATGGTTAAGGCGTTTAAAAATATGTGTGTAATAACCCGGGTTCGAATCCTGGTGGATCACATAATATAATTATGTTTTCATTAATTTCATTGGAGATGTTTGGTGTTGTGGTGAAATTAATAAAAAAATAGATAATTTATTACATTAATTTGTACTCAGGGTCCTTCCAAGTTACGTAATGCATTTTTGTCTACATATATGTTTTAATCTCCATTCGCACTCTGGGTTCCCTGGTAATTGGCATGAAGCAGAAGCCAACCACAGCTTTGGTCAGCGCAGCCAAGCGTAACTGTATGTGTGTAGTGATCACAACCTTTCTCTACACCACACAGAGTAAACCCGCTGCTGCTGTGCCCCAGACGATGCTCATGTGTTCCGCTGGGTTTGCGCTAAAATTTGAAGGAGCATTATACAATTTATTATGCCACCAAGCTAGTATACATTGTTGGATTCAAGTTTGTATATATATTAGAAATCTTTGTTATATAATTTCATTCGATAAACAACACATTAATGTTAACAATCATAGTTACTATATTATTAATCCGTAAAATCTTGTGGGAGATGAAATGTCAAACATTAATGCTAGATGTAAATATATTTTTCGGAGAAATTGGTTGATTATGCTTTGTATAGTTTCATAATTAATTATTGGTAGCCTAGTATAATATGGTACAATAAAGAGCATATTCAGGTATAGATCACCTCGTTCTTGGGATACCTGTCAGTGTGTGTGTGTGTGTGTGTGTGTGTGTGTGTGTGTGTGTGTGTGTGTGTGTGTGTGTGTGTGTGTGTGTGTGTGTCTTAAGGGGGGATGGTTCACCTTTTTATCTATGTTTCCATATTTGTATTATTTTTCTAGTTTCCTTCCTAGACCTCTATCAAAATTAACCCCCCCCCCCCCCACCCCCTAGACCCCCTTTCAAGATAAATATGTAGGCCTACATTTTTCGGTAGGAAAATGTCCGGACTGAAGGTCGGTTTCTACTAAAACTACAGCCTCGTTATCACTCGCCTGGAAAAAATCGCCACCTAAATGGCACGAAAGATCTTAATATCAACAAAGAAATGGGGTGAAAGGTCTGAAAATCGCCAAACTAATGGAACGCACGTCTTAAAATCTCAAAACTAATGGGGCTAAACATGAGGGAGAAGGGAGTTAATAAAATCAAACCATCCCCCCGTAATAGACTTGTGGCTTTGACAGACAGAAGAGGCTAGACATGAGAGAGAGAGAGAAGCTTACAGTCGAGTACTCTCCCAGCTTATCCCCTCAAGATCAAGAGTTCAAGATTCTTTTCATTGAGCCGTGGGTGAGAGCTTTAGAAACCCTGTCTCTTTAAAGGGGAGATGGGCAGGTTTTTCTAGATCCCCTTCTCCCTAGTGTTTAGCCTGATTTCGGTCCATTAGTTTGGCGATTTTAAGACTTTGCGCTCCATTTCTCTGTCAATATTTGGACCTTTCGTGCTATTTAGGTGTCGAGTATTTCCTGGCGAGCGAAAGCGAGCCTGTAATTCTAAGTGGAACCGGCCTTTGGCCTTTTCTACCGATAAATGTACACATTTATTTTGAAGGGTGGTCTAAGAGGTGTTTTTACAGCTTGCAGGAGGTTTAGGGAGAAAATTAAACAAAATATTGAATAAATCCAAATACTAAGCAAATAAATAAGCCCATCTCTCTTTAAACATTTACCACCTCTCACCGCTCACATCCCGGGTCCATGTTCGTACATTTATGTCTTCATTTGCCCATTTTTATTCAATGAAGTCCGCTTGGCTTACATGCAGATCGGGGTAGAGCTCTTTTAGTAGATGGAGAACTGGTAATTTTTCAGCTGAGACGCTATTTTAGTGACTCAAACGTGCAAGAAAGATATATGATGTAAAGAGAAATGACAGCTTGGAATTCGTCCTTTTAATTCATACCATCAGTTTCGTTTCTCTAACCAGTCGAAGGGAGTATGTGCGCTTAGAAATTATTGAATATCATTACCCCTTTCACGCACATATGACGCAGAGGTTGCCAGATTAGCAATAAGAAATTGAGTTATCTCACTCTTATAATTACCTCTCCAAAGTTAGTTTTCTGCCCACAGCTAACTCAAAGACAACTGCAGAGGTTGAAGTAACTAAACTAAAGGTTTCTAAATACCCCTGATGGTAACAAAGGCTTTAAAGTATCCCCAATAGGCTCAAAATCGCGTCATATGTCGGAGAGGGTTACTCCTTCTATATTTAGACGATGTTATCCAGTTTATGAAGGATCTGTGGTAGTAAAAAGTGTTAAGTGAGATAATTCGAAGTCTGTTAATTGATGGAGGCCCTATATAAACTGTACAAAATCGTCTAATAGTAGCCAGAATATAGTTAAAAGGACGGCAACGGTAATGAAATGGTTAAGTATCTTAGTGACAAATCCACAAAATGTCGGCACCTGCAGGTCCGTTCTCTGATTACCCCAGCCTCTCTCTCAGACCAGGGCCCCCAAGACACAATTAGCACATGCAAGGCCCCCACTTTATCTGGTGTGATCTGAGTCTCGCATACCGTGAAGCGTGTTATTGCCCATCACCCCTTGCATACCAGATGTATGGTATAGGCTAACTACCGCCAGGCCCTTACTGGGGGAGATTGAAGAGGCATTTACACGTGAATCAATCTTCTCGGTAACGATAGTTCTTGTTTAGCATAGTGTTATGTAAGTTTTATAAAAACATTAGATAATGGGAGTCTTCAGAAAGCCGATTGGCCTGCACAAGGTAGATCCCTATCACACCCAACCTATCTCGTCCATTTTGTGCAATTTAAAAATGATCTGTGGTAGTAAATAGGGTTGAGTGAGATGATGAAGTTGCTGTTATCTAGTCCTAAATGTCACATTTTAAGAAGCATTAACTTGGCGATTTTACTACCTATCGCCCCAGTTGTTTTTTGGAGGTCTACGGAGCAAGCTAGCAGAAAAGGAAGAGAGAGAGAGATCTGTGAGCTCGCCTATGAAGGCACCGCAGAGATTACTTCTACAGTGATGAACCTTAACCCCGATAATCTTATTTAATGTCTCCTTTAAAATTGCCAAGTCTATGAAATATGGCTATATTATATATTTACAGAAAGCATTCCTCAACTGCTAAATATATTCAACCATTATGGACACAGCATTGTTTTCTTTATGTGGATGAGGGAGACAATAGGCAGAACTGCCAGTGACGAGTGCCTCCCTTAGAGTTGAAAGAGTGACAGGGCCAAAATCAAGGAATGTTCGAGCCGGTTATTATCAGTACGACCGTAAAGTATAACATTACTGACATAACCAATGCCTCATAATTCCCGTACGACCCACGACTCTCCTATAACTCCGGACCTCTCTCGCCATTTATATTTAAATTAAGGGAGATTTATATTTACTTCTATATTTATTCATTTATTTTTGTATTATTTTGTTTTTCGTCTCCTCCCTAGACCTCCATCAAACTTATAAAATCACTCTCAAGATCCCCCTTCGAGAATAATTTATACATTTTTCGGTAAAAAACAAAAATCCCGGCCGAAGGCCGGTTTCTTCAAAATTACAAGCTCGCTATTGCTCGCCAGGAAAAAATCGACACCTGAATGGACCGAAAGGTCTAGATATTGATAAAGGTATGGGACAAAAGGTTTTAAAATCGACAAACTCATGGGCCGAACGTCTTAATATCTCAAAACTAATAGGGCTAAAGATGAAGGAGAATGGGGTATCAGTACGACCGTAAAACATAATATTACCGTCTTAACTCTCCACGACTCTCCCAACCCCAGACCTCTCTCGCTCGCCATTTATGACTCCTTATTTGCAACCGGGGTCATTATTTACCACGGTGACTGGTGAGGTTGAGGCTGTAAAGGGCAGTGCTTGAAGGTAATTATAAAGGGTACTTCTTGAGGCTATTAAAGGGTACTGCTTGAAGATGTAAAGGGTCATTCATGAGACTATAAGGGCAGTGTTTGAAGATATGTAGGATAATTCTTAATGTTATTAAAGGGTAGTGCTTGAAGGTAATTATAAAGGGTACTTCTTAAGGCTATTAAGGGCAATTCTTAAGGCTATAAAGGGCAGCGTTTGAAGACATAAAGTGCAATTCTTGAGGCTATAAAGGATACTGCTTGAAGATATAAAGGGTAATTATTGAGGCGTTAAGAAAAGGGTAGTACTCGATTATAAAAAATGACACTGCTTGAATACATATAGGGAATACATTTAGGGAACACATATAGGGAATACATATAGGGAATACATATAGGGAACACATATAGGGAATACATATAGGGAATACATATAGGGAATACATATAGGGAATACATATAGGGAATACATATAGGGAATACATATAGGGAATACATATAGGGTATACATATAGGGAATACATATAGGGAATACATATAGGGTATACATATAGGAATACATATAGGGTATACATATAGGAATACATATAGGGTATACATATAGGGAATACATATAGGGAATACATAGAGGGAACACATATAGGGTATACATATAGGAATACATATAGGGAATACATAGAGGGAATACATATAGGGAATACATAGAGGGAACACATATAGGGTATACATATAGGAATACATATAGGGAATACATATAGGGTATACATATAGGAATACATATAGGGTATACATATAGGGAATACATAGAGGGAATACATATAGGGAATACATATAGGGAATACATATAGGGAATACATAGAGGGAACACATATAGGGTATACATATAGGAATACATATAGGGACCATAGAGGAATACATAGGGTAACAAGGAATACATATAGGGAACTGCATGAAGAATTACTTTGGTCATTGCTTGAATATATACATTATTGATGATGCAAAGAAAAATGCTTAAACATACATAGGGCACTGTTTAAAATACATAGAACACCGCTTTAATAATACATACGGTACTGGTTTAAGATCCATAGACCACTGCTTGAAGATACATAGGGCACTGCTTGAAGATACATGGGGCACTGCTTGAAGATACATGGGGCACTGCTTGAAGATACATAGGGCACTGCTTGAAGATACATAGGGCACTGCTTGAAGATACATAGGGCACTGCTTGAAGATACATGGGGCACTGCTTGAAGATACATAGGGCACTGCTTGAAGATACATAGGGCACTGCTTGAAGATACATAGGGCACTGCTTGAAGATACATAGGGCACTGCTTGAAGATACATAGGGCACTGCTTGAAGATACATGGGGCACTGCTTGAAGATACATAGGGCACTGCTTGAAGATACATGGGGCATTGCTTGAAGATACATGGGGCACTGCTTGAAGATACATAGGGCACTGCTTGAAGATACATAGGGCACTGCTTGAAGATACATAGGGCACTGCTTGAAGATACATGGGGCACTGCTTGAAGATACATAGGGCACTGCTTGAAGATACATAGGGCACTGCTTGAAGATACATAGGGCACTGCTTGAAGATACATGGGGCACTGCTTGAAGATACATGGGGCACTGCTTGAAGATACATAGGGCACTGCTTGAAGATACATAGGGCACTGCTTGAAGATACATAGGGCACTGCTTGAAGATACATAGGGCACTGCTTGAAGATAAATAGGGCACTGCTTGAAGATACATGGGGCACTGCTTGAAGATACATAGGGCACTGCTTGAAGATACATAGGGCACTGTTTGAAGATACATAGGGCACTGCTTGAAGGTACATAGGGCACTGCTTGAAGATACATGGGGCACTGCTTGAAGATACATGGGGCACTGCTTGAAGATACATAGGGCACTGCTTGAAGATACATAGGGCACTGCTTGAAGATACATAGGGCACTGCTTGAAGATACATAGGGCACTGCTTGAAGATACATGGGGCACTACGTGTTCATTTGAATTGAAACACCATTTGAGGAAGAACACTTAAATATTAAATATTTAATATTATTTAAATATTTTAATATTATTTAAATATTAAATATTACACTTAAATATTATTGATAACCTTTTTAATTGTCAATACATTGTTCCTCCTCATATGGTGTCAATACATTGTTCCTCCTCATATGGTGTCAATACATTGTTCCTCCTCATATGGTGTCAATACATTGTTCCTCCTCATATGGTGTTTATATTCATTCCGTCAACTTGCCAAAGCTAATTTAACATCGTGTATATGTATTATATTGCACACACTATAATTAATGTTTACGTTGTTCAATCGTGTGTGTTTTGTCTATTTAGTTTGTTACCGGTATATATTAGTTCTACCATCTATATTTTTTGTTTAATTATTGATATTTATTATGTTGCCTCCACCAACCGACTTTACTCCTAAACTCAATTAATGAAATCAACAAATACATGTGGCAGTCCAGGGATTCGAACCTAGGATGCTCACACCTATTAGTTTTATCTTTTACTTTCCTCCTGGTTCGATATCTGCTGCTCCCTCTCCTCTGCCCGTCTCTCATGCTGCGATATCATGCTACCCTTCATGCCTCTCCGCCATCCATTATCCACACCGACAGATTATTAAATAATCATGAGGGTTTTGTAGGAAGGCGATCCCAGAGATAAACGAGTTGTATTCTCAACATTTGCAATTATTTCGTATTTTACTGCTTAAGGGGGGGTACTACTCGCTTTTTCTGGACCTCCTTCTCCCTCATGTTTAGCATATTTGTTTTGAAATATTAAGACGTTTGGTCTGTTAGTTTGGCGATTTGAGACCTTTCACCCCATTAATTTGTCAATATTAAAACCTTTCGTGCCCTTTGGGTGTCGATTTTTTCCTGGCGAGCGATAGCGAGCATCTAATTTTAGAAGGAACCGGCCTTCGGCCGGCACATTTTTCTACCGGAAAAGGTACACATTTATCTTGAAAGGGGGTGTAGGGGGTGTTTTTCTAATCTTGATGGAGGTCTTGTGGGGAAACTCAAAAATAAATTGATAAATAAATATATTGACCAAAAACCAAGCACTACCCCCTTAAACTAACTGGGCGATCGATAGCCGCTCTCAAAACACGGTGGAGTTTGATCAAAATGCTAATGCTGTTCACTACAACGGGTTAGGTGATTATACATTAATATTATCCGCTATCTAGCTTAGAAATATTGTTCAAAGAAACCTCTTATATATTCGTTTTACAATTTGCATCTTCCCATGATTAGATGGTTTAAATTTATGTTCTATTGGATCAATTCTGGGGGGATGGAGCTAAAATTTGTTGTTAAAGGTGTAAGTGTGTGTGTGTGGGTGGGTGGGTGTGTGTGTGTGTACGTACGTGTGTGTGTGTGTGTGTGTGTGTGTGTGTTTTATACAAAATAATAATTATGCACTATATACATCTTCACTTGCACGAGAGACTTAACCCTTTCTGCATACCGTACCATGACGCATATACAGTATATACTGTATATATATATATATACCGGTATATATATATATACATTATTTATTATTTTGCCAATAGTTGGGCGATTATATTTATTGTATAATGAATCGGTGGGGCGAGAGAGTAACATTTTAATAGTTGCAGTAATTTCATGCTCGAGATAATTTCTTAAGCTGACTAAAACGGTCAGATGTTATCAAAATTTCTATTATATAAGCGTCATCGAATTCAGAAGGGGTTATGAAAATGCATTAGTGGAATACAGAATGGAAGATGCAATAAGACTTGTAATAGGATTCACATAATGTTGAGTGAATACATTAAAATATACTAATATAACCTAACTGACAACTCTAAGCAATACCATCCTTCAACTGCCTCCAAATGTTAAGATCCACCAGTCTCTCTCTCTCTCTCTCTCTCTCTCTCTCTCTCTCTCTCTCTCTCTCTCTCTCTCTCTCTCTCTCTCTCTCTCTCTCTCTCTCTCTCTCTCTCTCTCTCTCCTGTGTGTGGGAGGAGCAAGGTGACTCGATGTTTTTATAATCAACACAAGAGCCCATTTTCCCACAACATATTGCATCATACGTATTATCCACTTATAGAGTTTTTGCTTATGAAATTACGAAATGTTAAGGTGCTGTATTTAAAGTGCGGTTATCTGTTGTACACTAAATATTAGAAACAGAGGGAATTCTTTGTATCTTGAATGTTGGTTCTCTTGCTTACTGGATAATGTATATACTGTATATACATATACCTTTCTATTTTTATGAAGGAAACAAAAAAACAAGTGTCCCCCTAAAGTTGAAAGAGAGATAGGGATGTAAATTCAAGTTCCTCTAGAGTCAAATGTCTGGACACACTAATTGTTTTTTGAATATCTGTATTTGCTCAATAATAATTTCAATGGGTGTTTGACAGATCCCAAGGTTAAGGCCTTTGATATTGATATTGATATTGATTTGGTATTGATAAATACGCTCAATGTATTAATGTACATTGAGCGTATTTATCAATACCAAATCAATATCAATTTCCGTTTGCTCTACGTTTGCTTGTTTTTGTCCAGGAATATTTATGAGCATTACATTACTTCCCATTGTTTTATATTAATATACGAGCGAAGTTAGTCTCATTCTAATTCGGCTCAACCCTTTTAGTGCCATGCTGTTCTTGAGCTATGCTCTGATTAAGGGGAGATGGGTAATTTTTCAAGATACTCTTCTCCCTCATGTTTAGCCCCATTAGGTTTCAGATTTAAGATGTTTTCCCCCATTATTTTGTCGATTTAAAGACCTTTCGCCTCATTTCTGTGTCAATAGTAAGACCTTGTGTGCTATTTAGGCGTCATTTTTTTGTTTCCTGGCTAACGATTGTGAGCCTGTAATTTTGGAAGAACCGGCCCTTGGCCGGGGTATTTTCTACCGAAAAATGTACAAAGTAATCTAGAAGAGGGGTGTAATGGATTTCTTTTTACTCTGATGGAGGTCTAGGGAAGAAACTGGACAAATAATAAAAACAATGCAAAATGAGCAAATAAATAAGCCCATCCCTCCTTAAATTGATCGATTGCATTAAACACTGACAGGCCCTTCAGCAATGAAAGTCGTAAAATCTATCTCAATTAACCCTTTCACTCTCTCAAGTCCTTACCTAGCATAATGCAATCGTCTAAAGTTAGCCAGAACACAATTAACACAACACCATCCTAATACTGAACAGCCCCATCAAGATTCCACAAGAAGTAAACAATATGAGAACATAAAGAAAAGAACATAAGAAAACGGTGATGGGGAGGAGCACTTTATTGACAACGTTTCGCAGATAGTTTCATCAGTGACCTGAAGAAGCTATCTGCGAAACGTTGTCAATCAGTGACCTGAAGAAGCTATCTGCGAAACGTTGTCAATAAAATGCTCCTTCTCAGATGGTGTTTATATTCATTCTGTCAAGTTTTCTAAGTTATTTCAACATAAGAAAACGGGAGTCTGCAGAAAGCCGATTGGCCCACACAAGGCAGATTCCTTTCACACCCAACCCATCTCGTCCATATCTACTTTTGCGTATCATCCCGCCCGGACCCCTATATCATCAGTAACTATTATTTTCACTGTCGCCCGGACTTGGTTATAATCTGGGAAATAGAGAGTCAAAAGGTCACCGTCCAACATCCTGGTGGATAAACATTCACACGAGCATTTAGACTGGCCATTTTTCGGCAATTTCTGGGTCTGGTAGATTCTTAAATCGTTTGACAAGCATTTTAATAACCTATCAACTCTTGCAGATATACTTACATATGCACATCCATACTTTGCCTCACATACAAATTACACAGCATGCACTCATCTAACATACATTGCCATTTCAACATCACCACTACCATTACACACAACATTCGCCCCATTTCGTTGTCAATTATTAAGACCTTTCGGGCCATTTAGGTTTCGAGTTTTTCTCCTGGCGAGACTATCATCACCACTAATACCATCAACACCATCATCACCACTAATACCATCAACACCAATCACTATAACTCACATGCTAATTATACAACATATAGCCATCTAACATACACTACCATCTCAACATCACCACTACCATTACACATCACATACCCACATCCTCACCACTCACTATCACCACTACCACTATACCATCACCACTCACTATCTACTACCACTGTATATACCATCACCACTCACTATCTACTACCACTATACCATCACCACTCACTATCTACTACCACTGTATATACCATCACCACTCACTATCTACTACCACTATACCATCACCACTCACTATCTACTACCACTGTATATACCATCACCACTCACTATCACCACTACTACTATACCATTAACACTCACCATCACCAGTACCATTACACCCAACATACCCAAATACCCACCTCACAAGCTCTTCTTCAACCTAACCCCCTATAATATGACTACTTTACCATCACCACCAACTAGCCTTTCACAACATCATTCACAGCTTGAACTCCAAAACTCACGTAAGGAGGCCATAAAACACCTATCTTCTGATCTCTCTACTATCTCTAATTGAGGCAGAGAAAACCTTGTTACTTTCAATGCTTCCTAAACTCAATTTCTCTATCTGTTTACTTGTCGCCCCTTGCCAGAAAACTATGACCTACTCTTCAACAACATACAAATTAACCCTTCATCTTCTCTTAATAGTTTTGGTGTCTCTTTTTCTTCTGATATCACTTGGAAATATCATATTACCACTTGTGCTAAACAGCTTCCCAGAAGCTGGGTGTGTTCAACCGCTTCCAGCGGTTCTTTGCCCTGCGCAGATTCTTGCTCTGTACAGGGTCAAAGTGCGTCCATGTATTGAGTATTGCTATTCTACCGTTATTACAATAATCAGTGTTCCTCAGAGCTCTCTCAGTGTATGCCACCTCCTCTTCTTAGAGCACGTAGCACCCGTCTTGCAACACAATCCCACACCTACTCTGTTCAACTCTCCAACCCAAGAGTGAAACGTTATTCTCAATCTTTCTTCTATTCAACAGCTGAGCCCTGGAACTCTCTCCCAGAATCAGTCTTTCCCTCTTCCTATGACTTCTATTGCGTCAAACTCAGTGTGTTTAAGCATTTTGGCTCGACCGTCCCTTGATTTTGGCCCTGTCACTCGTGCAACTCTGGGGGAGGCACTCGCCACAGGCAGTTCTGCCTTTTGTCTCCGTCACTCACATAGAACAAAATAAAAATAAACCTCTACCATTACACAGAACATACCCACATACCCAACTCACAAGCTCCTCCCCAGCATAGTACCAAATATGGCAAATGTCTCAGGGTTATTTATGCTTCCGGTAGCTAGAGTGGTGTTGTTACTTGTTAATCCGCAAATTGGACTCTGGCATTCACCTCACTCTGCCGGATGTTTGTATGATTGTATAATGTGGCAGATACAAATATTGCAATTTCGCCTCTTTAGTATTAGTTATAGCGTTGATTGCTTGTGCATGTTTGTTGTTGTACTTTGTCCCCCAGATCTCCCTCAAACTAAAAATAAATAAATAATAATAACCCCTCCCTTCCTAGCTGATGCTGAGAGGATTGGGTTCTAGTCATGTGGTGATGGGCTGGTCTATCAGAGTGAGAACTGAGCGATCTATGCCATACCCATAGCTTACTCTGACTGTTCCTTTTACTTATATATTTTCTAGATCTTCCGTGGATTGACCTCCCAATCTACCATGATTGGAGCCAAAGCGTCACATTTTTCCTTTGCCCCTCAACTTTCTCTTCATAATTGCTGAGGGGCACAGGGCCCTGGGTGGGACTTTGGTTTCCCGGGCGTTTCCGTGGAGTGGCTTCGGTCACCCAGGCTTTATTGTGGTCGGCAGGGAGGGTTCTTTGGGGGCGCTCGATTATGGCCTTGGCCTTATTCGGGGCCTTGGGGCTGTTCGGCCAGGCAGCTTGAGGAACAACAACAACAACAACCCCTCCCCAATCCCGTCTTCAAGCATTAACAAGAAGGCCTTCCAAACTCACCTTCAAGCTAAATGCTTACATTTTTAGGCATTGGCCTGATAAAACCCTTTGTGCAAAACGTTGTCAATAAAGTGTTCCTCCTCATATGGTGTTTATATTGATTCTGTTGACATTTATCAGTATATTTTTGTTCCGCATATCCTACGACTGACGGACTGTCATATACCCTGTTCTTAACCCTCTCCGACATATGACGTGATTTTGAGCCTATTGGGGATACTTTAAAGCCTTTGTTACCATCAGGGGTATTTAGAAACCTTTAGTTTAGTTACTTCAACCTCTGCAGTTGTCTTTGAGTTAGCTGTGGGCAGAAAACTAATTTTGGAGAGGTAATAATAAGAGTGAGAGAACTCTATTTCTTATTGCTAATCTGGCAACCTCTGCGTCATAAATGCGTGAAAGGGTTAATAGGTAGGTCAGAAATCGTGAACCATTACCTCTATAACTAAAAATAGACTTGGGCAAATTGGCTGCGAATTTCCACACCTATTCTCTGGCTGACCCTTCCCAAATGGTAGAAATGTTACCTTGATTACTTTAGTCGTTTGTGAGATATAGAGGTTAGTGTTCAAGAGCTTTCGACCACATATTTGGAATAGGGTGTAATAACCAGTCCATGCAGGTATTTCGAATAGGGTGTAATAACCAGTCCATGCAGGTATTTGGAATAGGGTGTAATAACCAGTCCATGCAGGTATTGATAAGCGAGGATGCCAGCACAAACCCCTGTCTTTTAAGTCTCAATCATGAGTTCAAGTGGAATAGGTACTACTACAGGCGACTGTACACTCGGCTGCCATAATCCCTAACCAACTCATAAGAACTCGTGGACCCCCTATGTTATTTGTTAAGTAATTATAACTCTCTGGGTTGATTTTTGGATAGAACTAAGCTTGTTTTTCAATTAACAGTATAATATAGTTGTGTAGTTGATTAAGGGAGGTTTTTAGTTAGTTCGCTAGACCTCCATCAAGCTTAACATTACAGCCCCTAGACCCCCTTTCAAGATAAATTTGTACATTTTTCGGTAGAAAAATTGTCCCGGCCTAAGGCCGGTTCCTCTTAAATTACAGGCTCGCTATCGCTCGCCAGGAAAAAATCGCCACCTAAATGGCACGAAAAGTCTTAAAATTGACAGAAATGGGGCGAAAGTTCTTAAAATCGCCAAACTAATGGGGCGAACGTCTTATAATATCAAAAGCAATGGAGCTAACCATGGGGGAGAAAGGGGTCAAGAAAAAAATCCCTCAAGTGGAAATCTCCCCTTAATACAACATTATCTTCATAAATTCGTTTCCAGAGCCTTACTTCCATAAATAGAAATAAGTGAAGTCTACGAATATTTTTGAGTGGCATCCGAGTTTATACTTCATACCACAAAATAACGCTGAAGTGCCTCTCCCACGTTAACCCTCTCACATCCTGACGCGATTTTTGAGCCTATTAGGGATACTTTAAAGCCTTTGTTACCATCAGGGGTATCTATAAACCTTTAGTTTGTTTACTTCAACCTCTGCAGTTGTCTTTGAGTTAGCTGTGGGCAGAAAACTAATTTTGGAGAGATAATTATAACAGTGAGAGTAATCTATATCTAATTACTAATCTGGCAACCTCTGCGTCCTATGGTCGTGAGAGGGTCTGTTGGCCTCACCCCGGCACCCCCGCGACTCCGCAGGAAAAACCTTGTCACTGGGGGAGCTCGGCTAGTAATTCATGATTTCCTGCTTCCCTGCTAAGATGGTGGGCCGTTTTTCTGGGCCCTCTTCTTCCTCGTGTTTAGCCCCCATTAGTTTTCAGGTTTTAAGACGTTCGGCCCATTTGTTTGGCGTTTTTAAGACCTTTAGCCCCATTTCTTTGTCAATGTTAAGACTTTTCGTATCAATTAGGGGGTCGATTTTTACCTGGCGAGCCGATTTATTAAGAGGAACCAGCTTTCGGCTGGGAATTTTTTCTATCGAAAAATTTACAAATTTATCTTGAAGGAGGGTCTTGGGGGGGGGGGGGGGGTTAAGATTGATGGAGGTCCAGGGAGGAAGCTATACAAATAATAAAACAATACATAGATGGGCAAATAAACAAGCCCCTCCTTGGTAAGACGCCGGGGCGCTGGAACAGGTCTTGGTCGGGTATCTGCCTGCTGCCTTGGGAGACATGGGTGCTTGGCGGATGTTTTGTATGCGTTTTTAGAGGTGTGTGTGTGTGTGTGTGTGTGTGTGTGTGTGTGTGTGTTTGGGTTGATGTGCGGGCTCGTGGTGTGTGTATATGTACGTATTCATGTGTTTTGTTCTAATTGATATTGTTAATATTTGTAATCTTAGCCATTCTTAAGCATATCTCATAGTACACACTTATAATGTATTTAATTTTCCTTGAGAGACGTGTATTTCTGTGTGTGTGAGTTTTGTTTTATTATTATTTAATTGACCACTTGCGAGTTTCGTTCTATAAGGAAGTTGGAGCTGTAGAAAACTATATTTACTAGAATTTACATCTAACATACGGTCATAGTACATTTATAAATACATAAAACCCAATTCAAAATACCATTTATCCATTAGAAACGTACATTATTATTGAATTTCTGTTTAATATCGATGTTCACGGCTCCAATTTCCTTATAGACCAAAACTCGCAAGTGGTCAATTGGTTTGTGTGTACTTGTGGGTTAGTGTGCAGGCAGTATCTCGCTGCCTTGGGAAACGACGTGTGTTTTTTTTTTGTTTTTTTTTTTTTTCGTGCGTTTTATGGGTGTGTGTTTGAGGGTGTGTAGGGCTGGCAAGTGAGTGAGTATGTTTAGATATGTGTGTTTGTGTATGTGTGTTCTCATTTGTAGGTTATATATTGAGAATAATTAGTGTTCTAATCTATTTAATATCAATGGTATTTTTAATATTTGTATTTTCTCAACACATTGCAACATTCATCCTTTCTTGTTATACATTATATTTGCCACTTCATATGCATTATAGTTTTTATTAGTACATGATTAATCAATTTAAGACAGTGGATGTTACCAACAAACTATTATTAAAATACAAGAATGTTATAAAAAAAAAAACTAATTTGAAACTCAGATATTTTTTTGATTAAATATAATATGAATGATACTAAATCCAAGGATACAAACGTTTAAAAACATTTAGGAAAATGTAAGACCGACTATTTAAAAGGGTGACTGTCATAAAAATTACTGGACTAACTAAGAAGTGTGAACTGGAGCCCCTGAACAAAGAAACTGCCGCCTCCTAAACAACCAGAACGAGTTATAAAGGTCAATAACACACGCATATCATAAATATATAAATGTAAACGCACATGTAGTACACATTACACAGATGTGGATATAACATGCACACACACACACACAGACACACACGCACACATAGACACACACACACATATCTATGTATGTGCAGTATATGTGCATGTATGTGTGCGTATATGTGTATGTATGTATGTATGCGTTATTTATGTATATATATATGTGTCTATGGTGTATACTGTTTGTGGTTCGAGCCCGGCTGAGAGTATCAGGTAGAGAAGAGCATATATGCATGTAATGTGCATATATTTATGTATATGTATGTCTGTGTGTATGTGCTGTCAATGGTTCGAGCCCGGTTGAGAATATAAGGTATATAATATATATATGTACTGTACGTGTATTTGTATAATCATATGCACATATGTATGTAAATATACGTACACATGAGCGAGAACATATTGCTCACTAGCGCAACTTCTGATTATAAATCTATGCACAAGCATTATCTATTATTAAGTGTTCGTGTATCTTCATCCATGTATTTCCACCCTTAACAATAGAACGCCCAGCTTTTCCACATTTTGCCTTCTATCACACACACACACACACACACACACACACACACACACACACACACACACACCTACACACACCTACACTAAAGAATGTCCTATATACTACAATTCCGCCAAGCTGTCTCTACTGTTTATATCCTTGTTTTGTTCTCTACCGAGGATTAACCTCCCATTGTAGTAGGCTTTACCTGACCCTACCTGTACGGACTTGTATGCCGCACCCTCTTTACCCTTTTCAACTCATCACCTGACCCTACCTACCAAAACAGTTTTTGTATGTATGTATGTTTGTGTGCATACGTGAGCGTTTGTGTATACGGTCACGTGCACACTTACTGCATGTTCTTATGTTCTTATATATGTATGCATATGTATGCGTATGTATGTGCGTACGTACGTGTATATATGTATGTTCTGTATATGAGTAAGTAAAATAAATGTGTATATGTACTGTATATCACTTACTCTCATGGTTATTTTATGATAATTTGTATTCTGCACCTGCATCATTATTGTATTTATTTTATTTGTTTGTAAACTGAGCTTACCATCTTCATATCTGTACATCTCATTTTCATCCACTAAATTGTAAAATGTGTATTTTCAGCTCATGAGGCTGCCATTCTTAAATAAACCGTTTATTATTATACACACACACACACACACACACACACACACACACACACACACACACACACACTCCCACACAGACACACACACACACATTCACACACAGACACATACACTCCCCCACACATTTCAACACAACATAACAACACACACACACACCACACACACATACACCATTCACACACACACACACACACACATACACACACACACACACACACACACACACAGTAATGTTGGCTTCCGATGTTTGCACAGATACAGAAAAACTTACATTCCCCCACACATTTCAACACAACATAACAACACACAAAGACACATACACACACACACACACACACGCACACACACACACACACACACACACACACACACACATACATACATGCACACACACACACACAGTAATTTTGGCTTCCGATGTGTACCAGTCACGACGTGGCCGATATGATACCACGTCTTCATTCTGTCTCGTAAATCATTCATCTCTCTCTCTCTCCCCCCTCCCTCTCTCTCTCTCTCTCTCTCTCTCTCTCTCTCTCTCTCTCTCTCTCTCTCTCTCTCTCTCGTGCTATTTTGAGACTCTTTCAAATTGAAATCGGAAACAAGATCGAAGGTAAATTATATTATGGAGTGTGATTGATAGGGAACTTATATTTTGAAACTGCCAGACCACAATTGCCCGTACAAATTTCCGGAAAAATCGCTCGAGTGATACCACCTTAAGTCCTCAACGTTCTCTGTATTAAACCGTATTTCCTTCAGTCTCATTACTACATTATATAGTTTTCCATATACCCCCTTTCAACCATATCAAATTTCCGCAAAAACTTCCCTTATCTTCGCAGCGATTTCCATATTATCGTAATTCGTCTTTGTCTCACTTTTCACACCACCGGAGTTACCCCTCAAACCCGCCCTTCCATTTTACCTCCGTTTTTTCCGTCTTCACGCCCTTCGTCAATTTCTACGTCAGCGTCTTGAAAAATAGAATAATTTAAAAACTGCGCCGGAAGGAATCGCTCACCTACAGTATATGCTAAAATCAATGTCACACGAGCTCTTTTCCGTCAATTTTTTATGAGTAATTGTTTTCCTCTTACTATTTCTTGACATTTTCGCCTTGGAATTGACAACTAGACTAACTTTATACGATCTTAAGAGACTGGAATGATATACAACTTTAATTCAGAAGATACCAGGCCCAATTGCCTGAAAATATTGCCGGGAAAAGCGCTCGTGGGATACCGATTTAAGGGGACAGTGGTTATTTTGTTGGCGTCTATATATTTATATATTTATATATTCATTTATGTATTAGATTCCTCGCTAGACCTTCATCAAGCTTAAAAAACAACACTCCCTAGACCTCCCTGCAAGATAAATTTGTACATTTTACGATAGAAGGCCGGTTTCTCTTAAAATTACAGGCTCGCTATCGCTCGCTAGGAGAAGATCGACACCTGAATGGCACGAAAGGTCTTGATATTGATATAAAACTGGGACGACAGGTTTTAAAATCGACAAACTAAATGGGCTAACGTCTTAAAATCTGAAAACTAATAAGGCTAAACATGAGGAAGAAGGGTGACCAGAAAAACGACCCAAATTCCCCCGGCCTAAAGGAGATTCTTGTGATCAATATGCAGTGAGCGCAGATGCATTGCCTTTTCATTTTTCCTTCTGCAACAAAGGGAGGAAGCATTTGGCATAGGACGGGAGGAGGGGCGCCGTTTTAGGGACAGTTTGGTAACTTCTACATACCAACAGCCATGTAATTTATCTCGCGTTATTAATAATCAAGGTTTAAGAGTTGTACACTATCAATAAACGCTTTCAGAGGTATGACACCGTTTTGATATATTCGAGTAAAATTATATGCTTTCAGTCAGCTTATGGTATATTTATATAAGTAGATTTGAGTCCAACATGACTCCTTCAGTATATAATTGTATTGTGATCTCGTGTTCTGGCTTGTAATGATATTGTTTACATAAGGGATGGAAAGTTTCATATGCATGTGAGTAGTCGTATATATATAAACATTATTCCAAATAAAACTCGAGAACTAATTCAAAAGACAAACATCGTACAGGATTTGGTAAACAACATGGCGGCTATATAACCAAAGTTGGCTGAAATTCTCCCAAACGTGTCTCACGGGACGCTGAAGTACTGCAGAAGGCGAGGAAGGAGGAAAAGTGTGGTGCAGGGAGTGTGTGTGTGATTTGTGAATGAAGGCGTGAGAGGGTGTGCATTAAGGGGAGATCTCCACTTGAGGGATTTTTTTCTTCACCCCTTTCTCCCTCATGTTTAGCCCCATTGCTTTTGACATTATAAAACGTTTGCCCCATTAGTTTGGCGATTTTAAGAACTTTCACCCCATTTAAGTCACTTTTAAGACCTTTCGTCCCATTTAGGTGTCGATTTTATCCTGGCGAGCGACAGCGAGCCTGTAATTTAAGAGGAACCGGCCTTCGGCCGGGAAATTTTTCTACCGAAAAAATGTACAAATTTATCTTGAAAGGGCCTCAAGGGGGTGTAATTTTAAGCTTGATGGAGGTCTAGGGAACAAACTAAATACCTCCCCTTAAAAGAGTCAAGTTTAAAGGCGGTGTGTGTGTGTGTGTGTGTGAGAGAGAGAGAGAGTGTGTCCGTCGATAATAGTAATCATTTAGTGTCTACTTATATTATATTTCAGAAAAGAGAGAGAGAGAGAGAGAGAGAGCGCTTTAGTGTCCGTTGATATATGTAATTATTTGCGGCCTGATTATAGTGTATCTGAAGGTATATACAGTACATACACAACATACTGCAACGTTTATGAAGGTTTTCGATCATGGTATTTTATGTTGGTATTACCGGATCATTAGAAACCCCCCCCCCCTCCCTCCCCACTCCTCCCATCCCAAACCCCCCCATCACCTCCCATCCCGACCCTCCGTTCCTCCCATAAACCCCCCACTCCTCCCCTCCCATCCAAACCCCCCCACCAACACCACTTCTCCTTCCCCACCCTCCCGGAAGGAACTGTAGTTCTCGCAGAGAGGCTCCAGTCCTGACGTTCTTGTTGATTTACAGGATGCTGGCTTAATAATCTTATAGGGTTGATAGCCTCTGAAGTCTTATTTTAACTAACTAACCCCCCTCCTCCCATCCCCCCCCCCCCCCTTGTTCCTCCCATAACCCCCACTCTACCCATCCTCCACCTCCCCCCACCCCCACACACACACTCTCTTCCCATCCCCAACCCCACCACCTCTTCACTGTCTTATAAATATGACCGGTGGGAGTCGTGGCGATGGGGGGCCGTAGGAAATGCTAATGTATTGGTGATCCGCTCATCTCTCTCTCTCTCTCTCTCTCTCTCTCTCTCTCTCTCTCTCTCTCTCTCTCTCTCTCTCTCTCTCTCCTCTCTCTCTCTCTCTCTCTCTCTCTCTCTCTCTCTCTCTCTCTCTCTCTCTCTCTCTCTCTCTCTCTCTCTCTCTCTCTCTCTCTCTCTCTCTCTCTTTTCAGCTCAGTCACACGAGCGAGTATTCGTTTTTTTTTTCTTTAGTCAATTACACAATTTCGGCAGCTGATTTATTTTTTAAAGATGCGATCAGAAGCTACCAGACTAGAACAGATTAAAAAAAAAGAAAACAAAAAGGAAAACCCTTGGACAACACTCGCCCCCACGAAGAACGAATATACCTGTAGATATAGTCGTGGTCAGGAATATTTGAACACCCCCGAATGATATGAAGAGGACGGTGAGCGTTATAATAGCGAATCTCTGGGACTTGATGTTTGTGTTTTAAGCATGTTATTAAAATGGTTCGTCAGTGTATAGTATTGTACAGTCGGGGGCAGAAGTAATTGGACACCTAATGATGAATACAAGACAGTGAGCGTTAAAATAGTTAATCTCTACTAATGGTTTTTTGTGGATCAAACAGGTTTTCAAAATAGATCGTCAGTGAGTCATAATTGTACATCTTAGAATGTGTCCATACATTTTTGTCCACAACTGTACTCCTGCATGTTCCTCTTTCTTATCACCACCTAAATTATCAGATCATCCCCTCTTTATGTCCCACTTCCTTCCTCTTAATTGGGATTTACAAGATCATGGCTTTGTTTGGGGTATTTTAAGAGATCGTGTAATGGTTTGGGATATATGTGGTATGAGGAGGGGTATGTGTCGTTTTTTTTTTTTTTTTAGTTCATGTAATGCTAAAGTTCCGCTTCATTCCATGATATAATTATTGTATATTTGTATTCAGTGACTCTAAACAAATAAAGGACCATCTACTGTATATGTCATTATTTTCAGTCAATTGGCTCTTGCAACCGTGTCTAATGTCTCGTCTTGTAGGAATCATGAATTCTTGAAAAACAAAGGTTTTAATAATCACGGTCGCACAAGTCAATCAGCTGGAACTATTGCCATATAAGACGGTCGTATTTTTATCAGAGTCGCTGACACTTAGCATAGTAAGAAATAGTATGTCTGAATTGCAAGAGTAATTTATCATCCTAGTCAATCAGGTTACGACAGACTACACTCCCAGTTCAATAGTTTAATAGTCATGTCAAAGCAAAAAAAGATAACACAAATAATATATATATATATATATATATGGAATATGTACTGAACGTATCCACGATCTTTGAAATCTCTAAAATGTTGCCAGGAAAATTGTAACCAAACAAAGTTGACGATAAACAAATCGCGTGTGATACTCCCTTCAGTGTTTTTATAGCAATACTCTACGATGTGCTGAGCTGAACGTATACAGTATATTATTTGTTATAGCGAAACCTTCAAGGATATGCGTGGTGGGTGGTAGCTGTTATCTGTTCAGAGTGTTGGGGTGGGATTGTGTGGGGGGTCATTCTGGTCTGGTATACGAGCGTGCCGAAAGCTCCCTGTCATTGTGTGAAAATCTCTCTCTTTTTTAATCTCTCTCTCTCTCACTCTCTCTCTCATCTTTGCTATCCTTTCCTTCCACTTTCTCTTAGGGTTGCTATATCTATTAGGATTAAGTCCTGGCCACCTCGCAGGGATAGTAAGATTTGTGTGGCCAGTGTATATATGTAAATCTCTCTCTCATTCTCTCTCTCTCTCTCTCTCTCTCTCTCTCTCTCTCTCTCTCTCTCTCTCTCTCTCTCTCTCTCTCTCTCTCTCTCTCTCTCTCTCTCTCCCTCTCTCTCTCTCCCTACCCTTCCTCCTTGTGTTGGGGGGGGGGGGTCTTTCTTACTTTACGTACATATGACCGTGCCGAGAGGTATGTGTGTCGTTGTGTGAATATATTGGGCGGTAAGAAGAAGTTATGAGGTGAGGGTAAGGAGAGGACGATCTGTGTGAGAGAGAGAGAGAGAGAGAGAGAGAGAGAGAGAGAGAGAGAGAGAGAGAGAGAGAGACAGACAGACAGAGAGAGAGAGCGTAATACGAAGTGATGAGGTGACGGTAATAAGGAGAGGACGATCTGTGTGTGTGTGTGTGTGTGTGTGAGGGAGAGAGAGAGAGCAATAACGTGATTAAACCAAGACAATATGAGTAGTAATGAGAGAGAGAGAGAGAGAGAGCTAGACAGAAGACAGAGAGAGAGAGATATATATATTTACGTAGAATTACATAGATACACTGGCCACACAGACCTTACGATCCAAACGAGGTGGTCAGGACTTAATTTTAGTAGAGATGGCATATCCGATAGAAAAGGAAAGTTGAAGGAAAGGATAGAAAATAAGAATTAAGGCTCCTTCCCAACCCTCCGTTCCCTCCAAGAGAGAGAGAGAGAGAGAGGGGGGGGGGGGAGAGAGAGAGTTAGCGGGAGTAAATTGTAATGATAGAATGGAGAACGAAGCAATAAGTAATACAAATAAGTGTTAGAAAACGAGGGAAACAAAGTAAGAGAGAGAGAGAGATAGACAGACAGACAGACAGACAGACAGACAGATACAAAGAAGGTGTGAACGAGCGAGAGAAGGAGCCAGCGAGCGAATACGGTGGAAGGCTTGCAAGGTAAAGAAGGGATATTACCATTCACAAGGTGGGTACTGCTGCTCCTGGTGGTGGTGGTGGTGGCTGGTCAGTGAGTTGATATATATTGCAACCCAGTTCTGATCATTCGTATCTGTACCGATTCGATTAACCCCTGCTGTACCGGCGACGTATTTTGTATTTGATTTCGGCTACATTTAGACGGTTTTATGAAGCTTAGGAAGGGTATTTGGTAGCTGATAATAGCAATTGAGATAGTCTGTAGCCTTTTCATGGGTATACGTCCTTCCTAAGCTGAATAATATCGTCTAACAGTTGCTAGAATATAACGAAAATTACATCGCCGGTACAGAAGGGGTTAAGGGACTGGGGTTCTCGAAAAGGGGCTCCGGACAGTCCTGACGCTATTCTCTGACTTACCATGTCCTGGCTTAATAATCCAGAAGGCTTAATAGCCTCTGAAATCCTATTTTAACTAACTAACCAATTCGATTAGCCTAGTAATCAACCTAATCTAACCTAGGTTAAGTAACTTCAATATATTTCGGACCTATATATATAAATGTAACCAATAAATACATCGACATCGAGTTGATACAGTAATTCAACCATGCAAAAAAAAATCGATTCGAAATTTGTTGTAGAAATTTACAGCCCGTTTGCTCTAGCCCACTCTCAGTTACAATAAGTTTCTATTTTATATATAATATTTCTATTTTCTATTTAATATTTCTATTTTCTCTTTCTATTTCTATTTTCTATTTCTATTTTCTATTTTTGTTTTCTATTTACATTTTCTATTTACATTTTCTATTTACATTTTCTATTTCTATTTTCTATTTTCTATTTATATTTTATATTTATATTTTGTATATGTATTTTCTATTTTCATTTTCTATTTTCTATTTCTATTTTCGCCATAATGAATAGACCATAGAGTGAATCGAAATTGTATGAGACGCGGTGTTTTCTATACGATTGGACAGAACTGGGATGGATAAAAGGGACTCGTGGAAGGACACAGCTGGGGAGCGAAGACCACTGAGGGAGAACTGGTTTAGGAAGATGGAGGAGGAGTAGACAAGGAGGAGGAGGAATAGGAAGAGGAGTGGGAGTGGAGGAGAAGGGGGAATAGGAGGAGGGGGTGGAGGAAGAGGAGTGGGAGAGGAGGAGGTGGAGGAATAGGAGGAAGTGGAGTGAAGGTGGAGGTGGAATAGGGGGAGGTGGAGGAATAGGAGGAGAGAAGGAGGAGGAGGAGGAGAGGAGAGGAGGAGGAGGGGGAATAATGGGGAGGTGGAAGAAGAAGGGGAGGTGGAGAGAAGGAGGAGGTGGAATATGGGGAGGTGGAAGAAGAGGAGGAGTGGAGAGAAGGAGGAGGAGGAATAGGAGGAGGTGGAAGAAGAGGGGGAGGAGGAGAGAAGGAGGAGGAGTAAAAGGAAGGAGGAGTAGGAGGAAAAGGAGTAATAGGAAGGAGGAGGAGGAGGAAGAGGAGTAATAGGAAGGGAGGAGGAGGAAGAGGAGTAATAGGAAGGGAGGAGGAGGAGGAAGAGGAGTAATAGGAAGGGAGGAGGAGGAAGAGGAGTAATAGGAAGGGAGGAGGAGGAAGAGGAGTAATAGGAAGGGAGGAGGAGGAAGAGGAGTAATAGGAAGGGAGGAGGAGGAAGAGGAGTAATAGGAAGGGAGGAGGAGGAAGAAGAGAGAAAGAGGAGTAAAAGGAAGAGGAGCAATTATGTAGGTTTCTGATGGATAAATAGTAAGTTGAATATGATCTTATGTATTTATATAATTACTAGAACCCTATTTTAGATGGTAATTCTTCTAAATATTGATGTCTACAGCTCCAACTTCCTTATAGCCTGAAACTTGCAAGTAGCCAATTTGGTCTTTTGGAGATCTAGAAGTACAATCGTGATCAGGAAAACATGAATACCTTTCAATGGAAAAAAAACGAATACAAGAATGCGGGGGATAACTATAGACTATGTATTATATTTAGGCTAAAGAACTTGACTACTATCTCTATTACTAAAAAAACGACTTAAGTAATCGAGCTAATATTTCTTATTTTTTGACAAGAATCCGCTTAGGAATAGGTGTGGGCATTTTCAGCAATGTTATCTCTGTGAGTTAAACAATTTATCACCAGAAGAAACAATATAGATACATTAATTAATAAAATAAATTCAGTGTATCATAATACTGCTTCCAAAATGTGTCCAGTAATTGCTGACCACAACTGTACTAAATACTAGATAAAGCAAAGACTACCCGGTATAGTAAAAATCTAGTTAATCAATTACACTCCCAGCACCAAAACACTTCCCAGTGAAATTAATTAAAACATGTGATCCTCCCGGGATTCGAACCTGGTATACCACATACAAATCTTAAACATTTTAACCATTACACCATCAAGACAGAAGGGTCCTCCGAACCCCCCCCCCCCCCTCCCCTCAAGCTTACGCTACAAGGAGGGGAGGAGGAATCTAACAAATGAATGAATGAATGGATGGAAGATCTACTAGCCTTAGGATGAATGGGGAGGGGGGAGAGTGGACAATGATGAAACAAGTGTTAAGGAGAGAGAGAGAGAGAGAGAGAGAGAGAGAGAGAGAGAGAGAGAGAGAGAGAGAGAGAGAGAGAGAGAGAGAGAGAGAGAGAGAGAGAGAGAGAATCTAACAAATGAATGAATGGATGGTAGAGACTAGCCTTAGGAAGAATGGGGGGGGGGGGGGGGGGGGAGTGGACGGTGATGAAACAAATGTGAAGTGGAGAGAGAGAGAGACAGAGAGAGTGAGTGAGTGTGTGTGTGTGAGTGAGTGAGTGAGAGTGAGTGAGTAATTGTGTCTGTGTGTGGGAGAGTGAGTGAGTGTGTGAAAGCGTACAGAGTAGTACACAGGAAAACAAGCAACAGCAGATCTTCTTATCCTTACGAGGCTGCTTGGAGAGAGAGAGAGAGAGAGGGTGAGTGATAGTGAGGGTGGAGAGATTACACAGGAAAACAAGCAGCAACAGGTCCTTACTAGGCTGCTTGAAGACAGAATGAGAGAGAGAGAGAGAGAGAGAGAGTTAAAGTTAAAGTGAAGCTAGAATGATGAACATAAAAAATACAAAACATAACAATATCTCACAAAACCTAATGAAGAACTACATGCTCAAATGTAATAATTGGTATAACGCATATAATTAAGACCCAAGCTTCAAGTTAATAATTACGCTAATATCAGAGAGAGAGAGAGAGAGGGGGGCAGGGTCTATAATTAGAGGGGGATGGGCTGCTTACTCTGGCCCCCCCTTCTCCCTCATGTTTAGCCCCATTAGTATACAGATTTTAAGACGTTAGGCCCATTAGTTTGGCGATTTTAAGACCTTTCGTCCTATTTCGATGTCAATTTTAAGACCTATCGTGCCATTTAGGTGTCGATTTTTTCCTGGCGAGCGATAGCGAGTTTAAGAGAAACCGGCCTTCGGCAGGGACAGTTTTCTACCGAAAAACGTACACATTTATTTTGAGGGGGGGATGTTTTTCTAAGTTTGAGGGATGTCTAGCGAGGAAACTAAAAAATAAATGAATACATGAATTAATCGGCCAAACAAGCAGCCACTGCCCCCTTAAATGAACTGAAGGAAGTAATATAAAAGATGAAGCTTGTAATTAGAATGTGTCGACAGCCAAATTTATACTATGTCAGTAATGCGGTTTAAAAAGTGCTACCCCTCCGATATTGGTTTTAAGTGTATAGAATTTTGAGGAGGATATGCAAATTAGATGAAGTTTATATTTAAGCTACTTATTCATGCGCGATGATAGCATAGTAGCTTCAATACAATATATATATATACAGGGTGTTTCATAAATACCTTTCATACATTTCAGAATGAATAGACCTAGCAATAATAAATATACTTTACTATGTGACGGTTTTGGAAATTTCTCATATTTACCGGGATATTACACATTTTAGTTTAAATAGGAAAGTTTAGGGGATGTAAAACGATCAGCAGATTACCATCACCTCAATTACTTTATTTTGTCATAAATGTTTGAACATCAATGTATTTTACAGTATTTACAATAGTTGCTCGAAGTTTCTCCCACCCTCGTTGATACAGGCTTGGGCTCGGGCGCATAAGAGACTGTCGCACTCTTTCAAATATCCCTGGTGTGTTTCTTACTTCTCTGCATGCCTCTTGAACTCGTTGCCACAGTTGCTGACGGGTGTTGATTTGTGTAGCATACACCCTGCTCTTCAAGTGTCCCCAAAGATAAAAGTCAAGTGGAGTTAGGTCCGGTGATCTAGGTGACCAGGCGATGGGACCACCACGGCCTATCCACTTATCAGGGTACATAACATTAAGGAAATCCCTCGTACCTCGTGCAAAGTGAGCTGGAGCCCCATCCTGCATGAACCACATTTGTCTACGTGTTCTGACAAAATAAAGTAATTGAGGTGATGGTAATCTACTGATTGTGTTCATCCCCTAGACTCTCCTATTTAAACTAAAATGTGTAATATCCCGGTAAATATGAGAAATTTCCAAAACCGTCACATAGTAAAGTATATTTATTATTGCTAGGTCTATTCATTCTGAAATTTATGAAAGGTATTTATGAAACACCCTGTATTAACTGTCTTGATAGCGTAATGCAAAAAGTGTGCGGAATTTCGGTGTGAGTATCCTAGGTTCGAGTCCTTGGAGTGCCACATGTATTTGTTGATTTCATTAATTGAGTTTAGAAGTGAAGTTGGTCGGTGAAAAAATATAATAATTATATGATACAGCCAATCCAAATGGGAGGAAACGTATAGTAATTAACCCTTTCACGCTTTTATGACGCAGAGGTTGCCAGATTAGCAATAACAAATAAAGTTCTCTCACTCTTATAATTACCGTACCTCTCCAAAATTAGTTTTCTGCCCACAGCTAACTCAAAGACAACTGCAGAGGTTGAAGTAACTAAACTAAAGGTTTATAAATACCCCTGATGGTAACAAAGGCTTTAAAGTATCCCTAATAGGCTCAACATTGCGTTATATGCGTGAAAGGGTTAACAAACGTAACACAAATTATTTTGTGTGCAAAACAAAACAATGAGACAATGAATACTGTATATTTATTATAGGTAGCGCCAACTAACTTGACAATACTCTTGATCCCTACAGTAAATTATTGACCATGTTCTCATATATAGGTCTAAATGAATGGTGTAAGTGTGTACTCCATGCACAACAAAGTTTATGTCCTTTACTAATTAGGCATATACTGTTAGGGAAGCGTATGTGTCTTTGTGTCGAATTGTGGGTATAATTGCGAGTATGGCCTTTGAACATCAAGTCAATAGTTGTACAATGTATGTTATATATATTCATTTTTTGTAAATGGTATTACATAGGTAATTGTGATAATGAACAATCAGCTGTGAGCTCTGGGAAGTGAGTGTGACCTCAGTGTTAATCACCATTAATTTAATTTGTTTTATTTTATTATATTTTGCCTACATACATCCCTTTTCGAAGTTAGACATTTTTTTTACAACACGTAGTTCCCAGGGCACATAGCTGTGACTAAGTATATTATATACAATTACATTTTGATAGATGGAGTTATAGCCAGGTGCCTTTAAGAGAGACATCTCTCAAAAGGCTCAGCCTTATTTTTTTGTATTATTATTATATATTTTTGTTTTTAACAAATCATTTGTAAGCAAAATTGTATTGTATACTAAAGGCTAAATAAAAAGATTTCAATTCAATTCAATTCAATTCTCTGTAACTCAAAGGGGCCTAGAGAAAACTGGCTGTAAGTATCCACACCTATTTCCTGGTGGACTCTTCCAAAATTATAGAAACGTCAGCCCGATTGCTCTCATTCAATTCGAGTTATAAGAAGTTAATACGACTTTAAAGTAAACTAAATAAATAATAATGCATAAATAAATAAAGCTGGTCTTCGTAGTATATACTTTTCCTCTCAAAGCTCCAATTTTAAAAAAAGCTCCAGTTTTCCTCCATTGTGTGGCCACGAAAATACTCCTCTTATCCCAATTTGTTTATTTATCTGACAAAAAATATGTCTCGCGGCCCTGCAAAAACTCTTGCATGAAAGGTTAATTGACCACTTGCGAGTTTCATTCTATAAGGAAGTTGGAGCTGTAGACATCGATATTAAGCCGAATAACAAGCTTTAATACAGTTTTAGTAATTGTCTAAATACATCAAACCAAATTCAACATACTATTTATCCATCAGAAACCTACACAATGACTGTATATTTTGTGTTTAATATCGATGTTTACAAGCCAAACTTCCTTATAGCCTTGAAACTCGCAAGTGGTTAATTGCCGAGATAAAGCTAACTACACGGAGAACTGCATTGACTTAATTCTCTGGTCCAGTGCAAGAAGGGCAGATATTTAAAAATACTAGTAAAGTCTCAAACTGATACAACCATATGTGGAAACAGATTAACCCCTTGAAGCTCTGACGCGGTTTAGCAGTTTATTTTGGTTGTCATTAGACGATGGTGTGCAGCTTAGGAAGGATCTGTGGGTATTATTGAGGTAAAAGCTATCTCAATCAACCCTCTGACTTCCCTATACCCTTCCTAATCTGAATAAAATCGTCTAATAACTACCAGAAAACTGAAAACAAATGCGTCTTGAAGCTTGAAAGGGTTAATATATTGTTAAGTGGGCCAGTATCATCTTCTAGTAATAGTGTTTGTTTTACTAATAAACCCTTCTGTACCGGCGACTACCTTTGATCTATATTCTGGCTTCTATTATAGGATTGTATTCAGTTGAAAAAGGGCCTCCAGCAATTAACAGGCTTCGAACTATCTCACTTAAACTTTTCTACTACCACAGAGCCTTCTTGAACTGCACACAATCGTCTAAATATAGCTAGAACAACATTAAAAAGACGTCGCCGGTACAGAAGGGGTTAAAGGATAATCTTGGCCCTTTTCCACTATACAACAATACAGATCTTTAGACATAGCTTAAGGGTTTATTGGGCCAGCACATTCAGCACTTCAATCAAGAATCAAGACATGGTTTAATCGGAATAAGTCTTTGTGGATATTTATAAACATTGGCCCTTCTTTCACTCAGCCTGATAATTTAAGATAAACTGGAATTCCGTTAATGAATTGGTTAGTTAATCTTAACAGTGCTCAACCGCTTGTAAAGGTTTAAGATATTGTTTAATTGCAGCCTAATTCGCGTGCCTGGCCGTGTAAACGATAGCGACACATCAATCACAGGATCCCGATCTAATTGATGACTTCGTAGCATCATTAAACTGGGAGGTTGTAGGCATTTACATCTCCTAATGTCGCAAAAATACTGATTCCTGTTGAATCTATAATATATTCTTCTTCTACTTTGCATTTATAGTAACTTTTGTAGCATGTGAGCTACACTTACTTTAAGGGGAGGTATTTAGTTTGTTCCCTAGACCTCCATCAAGCTTAAAATTACGCCCCCTTGAGTCCCTTTCAAGATAAATTTGTACATTTTTCGGTAGAAAAATGTCCCGGCCGAAGGCCGGTTCCTCTTAAATTACAGGCTCGCTATCGCTCGCCAGGATAAAATCGACACCTGAATTGCACGAATGGTCTTAATTGGGGTGAAAGTTCTTAAAATCGCTAAACTAATGGGGCAAACGTTTTATAATATGAAAAGCAATGGGGCTAAACATGAGAGAGAAAGGGGTCAAGAAAAAAATCCCTCAAGTGGAGATCTGCCCTTAATAATATAATATAGCATATTGTAAGCTATACCCACTATTTACTTATGCCCACTCTTATTGTCACTATCAATAATTGTTAGTTCAGATTGCATTTATAGCCATTTACAACTCGTCATTTTGAGGGAAAGAAAACAAATCTTACCCGTTAAGCCTTAGCCATCTATGTTTTCTCCACTTTGCATCTATAATCACTTACGACTTGTATACCTAGACGTGCCTGTACAACATGCAATCATTCGTAGTTCGGATTGTATTCGTACGATTATTCAAATTATCGATATTGTAGAAATAGCAATGCCTTTAATATTGCATTTTTTTTTATATCGATGTTTACGTCTTCAACTTCCTTATAGCAAGAAACACGCAAGTGGCAAATTCACCGTTAGCTGAAATAATTCCGACTATAGATGCTATAACTCATAACTAATTCCACGCACACATGAGAGGTTGTCTTTTCTTAAACATTTAAGAATTATCGAGAGATTTTAATGTAGGTTTCTGATGGATAGAAAGCACGATTAATTTGATTTAATGGGCGTACATAATTATGCACTACAACTGTATTTTAGCTGGTAATTCTACTAAATATCGATGTCTACCGCTCCAACTTCCTTATAGCCTGAAACTCGCAATTGAACCCTTTAGCAACTGGTTTCTCGATATTTATGAAAACATTATGAAACTACTCTGTCTGCATCATGTAAATATCACGTGTTCATAATTTACTATATAATTAACTACCAAATGTTCGCAACAGCGAAGTAATTATGGTGAAAACGTGGCAATTTACCGCCAACTGAAAATAAACCTACTATAATAATTGTAAAGCCGGTATCACACGAGCACTTTTTCCCTCAACATTTATCCTCAACACTCCTCTGGCAGCTTATGAGGTCAACATTTATAATATTTCTGTTATCTAAATTTATCTACCGTCAGGTTAGTTTCTGATACCAGTGTAAATTATTCCAGAAATGTTGCCAGAATTTTTTTGATCATCGAATGTTGTCTAAAAAAGCTCTCGTGTTATACCGGCTTGATGCAACAGATAATGCCTGATACAGCCATACAATATCAAGTAAATCCGGTATCACACGAGCACTTTTTCACTCAACATGTATCCTCAACACTGGTCTGGCAGCTTATGAGGTCAACATTTAGAATATTTTGGTCACCTATATTCATCTAGTTTCCGATACCAATGCAAAATATTCCAAAAATGTTGCCAGAAAACTTTTGATCATCGAATGTTGACCATAAATGCTCTCGTGTGATACTGGCTTAAGAACGAAACTGCAAATGGAATCAGCTGCATATAAATTGAGGAAGCGACTTAAAAGCCTCTACCAGACAGCTATCCTTGAAGATCTATTGAAGGAAGCGGCAGAAGGGGGCACACAGGGGGGGGGGGGGCGAGTCTCCCCCCCCCCCCCTCCCGATACCCACCCACTTCCTCCCGACACCCCCCACCCCTCCTCCCAATACCCCCCACCCCTCCTCCCAATACCCCCCTCCTCCTGATACCCACCCCCTCCTTCCAATACCCCCTTTCTCCTGATACCCCCTTTCTCCTCTGATACCCACATCCTCCCAATATCCTCTTCCTCCTAATACCCCTCCCCAGCTCTTCCCAATACCCTTCCCCCCTTCCTCCTAATACCCCTACACCTCACCATACCTGATATCCCCCTCCTCCAAATACCCACCTCCTCCTGATACCCCCCCGCCTCGCCAAGTCCCCTCCCCCTCTCCCTCCGATACCCACCCCCCTCGGATATTTTCCACTCCGGTCCCCCCTCCCTTCCTCCCGATACCCCCCTCCTCCCGATCCTCCCACCCCCTCGGCCGGCAGATGGTGCGGCCACAAAGCTGCGTGAGAGGAATTTACCACACTGTAAAATCCTTATGTGCAATATACACCAGTCAGTCAGTCAGTCAGTCAGTCAGTCAGTCAGTCAGTCAGACCGTAGCCAACCCTTACTCCCACAAGGGGTAGGGAGGATCAGCAAAAGACTCGAGAAAGGACAAAGAAGTGACAAGAGAAGAACACATATAACAGTTCGCCCACAAATAGCAAGCACACAAGCATTCATAAACACCAATCACTAGAACACATAATATAACAGTTCGCCCACATATAGCAAGCACACAAGCATTCAGAAGCACCAATCACTCATCAGCCACCGAAATCAATGGCTTCACCTCAATTGTTATTACAATATACACCAAAATACTGTATAAAAGTACAGCTCCTAACAGCACATACGAGCGCTAGGAAAGGTCGGGCCCCATAAGTGACCACCCCCAGGGATTATTGTATATGTTGAATTGGGTTTAGTTTGCTTATGCGGTTAACATGAAAAATGCTTATAGTCGATAATGCAGCTCAGCAGATCTGCACTGACTGATCCCCCCCCCCCCCTCAAAAAACAAAAAACAAAAAACAAAAACAAAAATAATAATATATACTGTATATATAAATGAAATAAGTAAATAAAACAAAATATAAAAGCTGAATAAAATCGTCTAATGGTTACCAGAAGATGATGAAAAGGATGTCACCGGTACTGATCGGGTTAACATAACAAATAGTGTGAAAGGGAAAAAACTACCAAGGAGAACATATTATTTGAAGATTAATTCATATTTTTTCACCAACCAACTATACTTCTTAACTCCATTAATGAAATCGACAAATACATGTGGCACTCCAAGGACTCGAACCTAGGATACTCACACCGAATTACCAGGAAATACCCAGATCGTGTCCTGGGCAAAGAATACGCTGTTAAATCATTGGTTTATTATGCCTCTCACCTCACCGTAACTTAAGGCATCCCAGAGTCCCTAGGCACTGATTTATTTCGCCCGTGACCCCCCCATATATATTCAGGAATTCATCATGTAATATTAATGCTATGAAAATGATGACGCATTTTGACAGTTTATTCTGGCTATCATCAGATGAATTTAAACAGCTTAGGAAGGATATGTGGGCATTACAAGTGTATAAACTGTCTCAATTAACCCTATGGCTATCATCAACCCTTCATCATCTGTATAAAAATCGCCTAATAATAGCCAGAAAACAGAAAAGAAGTCCTGGGCAAGAAATACGGTGTTAAATCATCGGTATATTATGCCTCTCACTGAAGGCATCCCCAATACCCCAGGCCCTGATATATCTCGCCCATGACCCACTATATACAGTATATTCAGGAATTCATCATGTAAATATTAATACATTCACAATAGCTACCCCGGCAGTCGAGGTGGCGCGGGTACTTTAGCGTCATCTTTATTTTAAGAGTCATTTGACTTTTAAAACAGGAGGGTAATGGAATATATGAGAGTTTAAGTTTAGGCGGCTTCTACTTCCCGCTGCTACGCATAGAACTTTGCATATATGCTGTTTAACATATATAGAACTTTGCATATATGCTGTTTAACATATATAGAACTTTGCATATATGCTGTTTAACATATTATATATTATTTAGCATTTGTGTGTATTATACATTTAATTTGAAATTTCTAGTTTCTAGTATAGTATTTACTAAGGTCACTTGACAATAATCTTGACCCCTTAAAGGAGTATTTTGGTTGCTACACAATGAAGGAAGATTGGAAGCAAATAAAATCAGCTTAAATTTAATTTATTTATTTATTGTTTTTTTGTATTAACTTATGTTTGTCCTTGTTTTCTTTAATGACATACTAAAGGAACAGTTTGGTAGCTTGACAATGAAATAATAGAAGAACTTTTGAGAGGAAATATAGACAGAGTCTGGAGGCAAATTAAATCCGCTTGATTTACTTGTATTTATATTAATTCTTTATTTTTTTTTTATTTTTTTTTTTATTATATGCTATATGTGTTTTGCTTTAAAGGAACCTCCAAGACGTACTATAAATATGTTATGACAAGCTTTATATCCAATAAACAAAATATATCCAGAATACAGCTAATTCAATTTGTACTTGAAATTAAGATCACATGTTTTTTCGTAATTGTCCCCATTAAATTAACACAAAGCGCGCAGTGACAATGAATACTTAAAATGACTGAGAGTGTTAATTGTATCAACAAACGGTACATACGAGGAGTATTTCAATGTCTCATGTATTCTAATTATAATGGATAAACCGAATAACGCTCTTAATGTATACCATCTTTATTACAATTAGGAGTTTAAATTTGTATAGAGTACTACGAAAAAAAATATATATATATATAAAATAAATAAATATATATATACAAATGAGTATGTGTCAGATTTTATACATACATACATACATACATACATACATACATACATACTACGACAAATAAGTATATAATTGAGTACTTTCAAATCCGATTCATGTTGCACTGAACTTGTGTTTTGGCTAGTTTCATTTCCTCGGACACCAATGACTGTATTCGCTAAGACTTTTCAATTTCGCCGCACGCCAATCTCACTCGTATTTTTCCAACCTAATGTGATAGCGCCAATGATTGTACACCCACGGACAAAAGCGGTAGCCCACTTTTAGAGCTTCAAGTTCATTTTCCTCTATTGGTTTAATACAAGATTTGTTTTAACTATAAGCACCATATGAGGAGGAGCACTTTACTGACAACTTTCCGTACCTGCTAGAGAGCCTTCTACTTTACTGTCCTATTCTGCCACTATACACTGTCCCTGTCTAGTAGGATTAAGGCCGGACCACCTTGTTGGGACCGCAAGGTCTCTGTGGTCTGAGTATCTGTGTAACTCTGTGTAACTCCTCAGATGGTGTTTATATTTATCCTGTCAACTTTCATGCGTTGATTTTTATTGCAATGAATAAACCTTGAAAATAATTAAATATTTGTTTGTGGATGGCTTCGGTAGCTTACATTATCATAAGAATAATTTATAACTGGATCCAGTAAGATTTCTCAGTGTCGCTACAAACCCATCACTCTAAATTTTCAAAAAAATGCTCAAAATGTGACAATCAGATACGATTTACACGAATCACCCTGTTTCTGGGATCATTCATTACCGCAGACATTAATTGTATTTCGTTAACTTTTGACACCAAGACCAGGACGCAGGGAGAGCACCTTGTATTCCCGGTCGTAGAGGTGTGTGTGTGTGTGTGTGTGTGTGTGTGTGTGTGTGTGTGTGTGTGTGTGTGTGTGTGTGTGTGTGTGAGTGAGTGTGAGTGTGTGTGTGTGGGTGTGGGTGTGATCTATTATATTTTTGTTTTATTCATAATATATTTGTTTTGAAACTAAGATGAGTTTAGATCATACAGTCATGCTGGAAAGTAGTGTCCAATGTGGCAAAAATACTTCCAAAGATCAACATTAATATAATTCTAGTAAACCAAAAAAAGAAAAAAAAAAAAAAAAAAAAAAAAAAAACACATACACAGTTAGAGGGAGTCTGAAAGCACCTAAGGACTGTCAAGATAAAGTATTTATGTTGAAAATACAGTTGCTAGTGTAAGTAGCTGGTACGGTGGCGCTAATAAGTCAAGTCTCAACGCCATTACGTTTGCCTCGCTCTGTGCTGTATTCATATCTGTCAGATGTTAAATAAGGTGGGTAAGTGTAGGAACCTGTTTCTATATCTCACTCAAAACGAAGAAATTAAGTTTAAATAATGCTGATATTCATTATGGATCAAAATATACTTGGTGCCGAGACATCACTTATTAGGCCGACTGCAATATTTTGAAAACAAAAATTGATACTATGAACATTGGTTATTTTTATTTTTTATTTTTTTGGACCCCCTTCTCTCTCATGGTTAGCCCCATGAGTTTTGAGATTTTTAGACTCCCGCTGTTCGCTTAACCTGAGATTGGTTGCATTAAAAGTACTTGCCTCCCGTCCTGCACCCTATCAGGACGGGTTTTTGTGGCTGTATTTCCGGGGACCTTCAGTGCGTGCCTTAATTAGCGCCAAGGGTCTGTTGCCACCTCGGACTAGGGGTATGATGGGGGATGCTGTAGTACATAATAGAGTTTGATGTATGTAATAGTGTCCCTTGGAATAGTTTAGTATAGAAGAATAGAAAATGCAAAATGGTACTTAAGGGGAGGTTTTTAGTTTGCTCCCTAGACCTCCATCAAGCATACACAATATACCCCCAATACCCTCCTTCGAAATACATGTGTACATTTTTCTATAGAAAAATGTCCCGTCCGAAATTACAGGCTCACTATCATTCGCCAGGAAAAAAATCGACGCCTTAATAGCACAAAAGGTCTTAATGTTGTCATAGCAATGGGGCGAAAGGTCTTAAAATCGACAAACTAATGGGGCAAACATCTTAAAATCTAAAAACTAATGGGGTTAAACATGAGGGAGAAGGGGTCTAGAAAACTGGACCATCTCCCCTTAACAGTAACTGACGATGTACGTATATTTGTTATCCCAGGATAATAAGACCAGTTACCAAAATAGTATCATAATTTAAATAATATAATAGCTGTCTTGATAGCGTAATGCATAGTGCGCTGAATTTTGATGTGAGTATCCTAGGTTCGAGTCCTCGGAGTGCCACATGTATTTGTTTATCTCATTAAGGGGAGGTTTTTAGTTTGGTCCCTAGATATCCTTCAAGCTTAAGATTACACCCCTTTGAGCCCCTTTCAAGATAAATTTGTACATTTTTCGGTAGAAAAATTTCACGGCTGAAAGCCGGTTCCTATTAAATTACAGGCTCGCTATCGCTCGCCAGGATAAAATCGACACATAAATGGCACGAAAGGTCTTAAAATTGACAGAAATGGGTTGAAAGTTCTTAAAATCGTCAAAATAATGGGGCAAACGTCTTACCATATCAAAAGCAATGGGGCTAGACATGAGGGAGAAAGGGGTCAAGAAAAAAGTCCCTCAAGTGGATATCTCCCCTTAATTGACCTTAGATGTGAAATTGGTTGGTATAAAAATATAATAAAAAATATTATTGATGAACAAACTTTTAGTCATGGCTGAAGGGCACGTAATTGCTTACTTTAGTTCTAAAGCAGTCATGCGAAACTTCTTTACTTATTCTTGTAGTGTAATATGCCCTAGGGATACAGATAAATGTCATACAATGAGAGAATATTCAAGTACAAGGCAACTTAATGATATCTAATGATAGTCCTAACCAAAATGTTATAATATATACTGTATGGACTTAGGTTAACATTGGCAATTAGGCAAACCCAGGCAGATGATGCATCTATTTTTAGTTTTCTAATATACATTATTTAATACTTTCATTCAGGATATATAATATGACTTCACTCATAATTTCCACTCGATAAAACTGATAAAGCTGAATTCGAAAAAAGGTATTTATAAGAAGGAAGGATCGTTTTGATAACCACAATCAAACACCACGGCTTCTTTCATTTATTATGAATTCACTTTTACAAACTGGACCATTCAAGTTAAGCAAGCATGTATCATTATTATATATAAAATAAATATATACTGTATATTACTCAAAACTATATACTGAGTACAGACTCAGTGGTTATCTCATAGCTCGCTTGCAGCCGATAGAATCTAAAGTTCTAGCTTCCTCTAATGCATACGATTTTGTAGAATAAATGGAAGAAGCAAATTACTCTTTTTATCGGCATTGCATGATCAGCAACCAGTTTCTTTGCTAACTGTATCCCCGACTACTTTAACTTTATTGAAACAAATATATTTACAATAGCTGTGCATAGCAGTAATACTTGTAGTTACTTTGAATATTCCTTCCTTAGAATAAAAATAAATAAAAATAATAATAATATATATAAATATATATATATATATATATATACTGTATATATATATATAAATATATATATATATATATATATACTGTATATATATATATCTCCCCAGCCTTATGAAGGCTTCTGCCCAGTAGGCTGTTGACAAATAGTTTTTATTATTATGATATTATATATATATATATATATATATATATATATATATATAATATTCTAAAGCAGGAATATTCAAAGTAACTACAAATATTATTGCTATGCACTGCTATTGTATTTTTTTTTTCTCAATAAAGTTAAAGTAGTCGGGGATACAGTTAGCAAAGACACTGGTTGCAGGTCTTGATGGTGACTCTTTGGGCTATATTTTATAATATTTGCTTGGGTTTAGTTATTTTATTCAGCTTATCCCTCTGAAGATGATTAAGCATTTTGACGGTTAATTCTGGCTATCATTAGACGATTTTTTGCAGTTTAGGAAAGAACTGTGGGAGTTATAAGTGTACAGATTATCTAAACAAAACACTCTGACTTCCATAATACCCTTCCTAATCTAATCTAAAAAAATCGGGTAATAATAGCCAGAAAACAAAGAAATGCATTAGCGGATTTTGAAAGGGTTACCGTGTTAGATTTCAGAAGCTGACCGATCAGAGTTTTGGAAAAATCGGTGGAAATTGCTGAAAAATCGCTGGAAAAAATTGCTGAAAATTTCTCGGAAAATCGCTGGAAACTGCTGGAAAAATCGCTAGAAATTGCTGAAAAATTCGCTGGAAATTGCTGGGAAAATTGTTGGGAAGTTCCTTGAAAAAAATGCTGGAAATTGCAGGAAAAATCGTTGGAAAATTCCTAGAAAAAATCGCTGAAAAACTCCTGGAAAAAATTGCTGGAAATATCACTGGTTTTATCTGACAAGAAATCACTAGAAATTGCTGTAAAAATCGCTGGAAATTGATGGAAAAATTACTAGAAATTGCTGGAAAATCGCTGGTGTAGATCGGCCGTAATGTGTGTGTGTGTTGGTTTGTCAGTCGTAATACCAGGCTTTACCCAGACAACGTGAAATCCTTAAACACAGACCCCGCGGGAAGTCTAGCTGGTTCACCGTGGCTACCAGTACGACCCACGATAACAACAACATTAGTAACTACAACAATAATAATAATACTAAGAACAACAACAATAGTAACAACAACATTAGTAACAACAACAATAATAATAATACTAAGAACAACAACAATAGTAACAACAACATTAGTAACAACAACAATAATAATAATACTAAGAACAACAACAATAATAACAACAATATTCACAACCTCAATAATAACACAATTACAATAACAAAACAATATTAACAACATTAACAAATAGAATAAAAACAACAACAGAAACAATACTAACAACAACAGTACCAACAACAATAACAACAACAAATATAATATTACTAACAACAACTTTACTAACAATAATATCAACATCAATACCAACAACAATACTAAAACAATACTCCCATGCTCTGTTGTCTTCTCTCGATCAGTTAGTCTTTAAAGGGATATTTGTTTTTGTTTTTCGTTTATTTATGTATTTGTCTTTAGTTGCGTCCTAAGACCTTCATAATAATTTGACACGGGTGTAATTGGGTCTGGTTGATTTGGCACCGGCTATGATCTACTGGGTGAGATGCCCGGGACCCAACTCCAATGTTGAAATAACTTTGAAAATTTGACAGAAAGAATGTAAACACCATATGAGGAGGAGTAATTATTGACAACGTTTCGCAGGTAGCTTCTTCAGTGCTCCTCCTCATATGGTCTTTATATTAATTCTGTTATTTTTTTAAAGTTATTTCAACATTCTGACAACACACCGAGGATGCTATGTAGCCTTTACACCAACAGTATGCTGAAGACCTGCGAAACGTTGTCAATAAAGTGCTCCTCCTCATAATGGTGTATATATTCAACCAAGTATAAATATTAACTTCCCATATGGTTCTAATACGTTCCCCAAGGTCTCTTTTGAAGGTCATTTTTACCCCCGTCAAATGACGAAGACCTGCCACGCCTTTAACCTTTACCAATATATATGACGATCACGTACAGTCAAGAACAATACAAACGTGTGATATATTGTTGTCGAATTCGGAAATATGCCAATGATAGGTTAGGGTAACTTAATTATATTTTACTAACTCGGCTAACATTCGATTTCGGTTAGAGCCAACTGTCTTTTTTCTTTTTTCTTTTTTTCCTCCCTAAACCAAGTAATACCGCATAACCGTCTTTAACTTTCGAACCTAATGACGAGTTTTCTAGCTGCCATCAGAAGATTAATCTTAAATAAATTGACAGTGAGCAGATGGTTTAAAGATGTCGGAAGATGTTATCATTATTATTATTAACTCTTCCTAGTTGATGGCGATGTGTTTCTCCGTTTTCCTCCCTTTAGTTCATTTGACTAAAGCAACATCACTCAAATATGGAAAATCCTTTCGAAATGACGATGTAAAGGAATGTACGGTACATTGCACATAAAAAGGAAAAAAATGCTACGACTAAGCTAAACATAAATCAATAATAACTTCCATATAAATTCCTATTAAGTTAGCATCCGAATACTCTCTGAACCTCCTTCCTTGCACCTCCCCCGACCAACCAACTGACCAACCAACCGACCGACCAACCCAGCACATGATCGCCTTAATCGAACACACGTTACCTTGGCCTCTGATTACAGGTGCCAGGGTGTTGTACGGCTCTTGCACTCCTGATATCTGATGGCCTGACTGTGAGTAACTTTTTTCAATCAAGATGGGGACGATTTATACGCCTGGAAGCACTACTATATTACTCAGATAAACATGAACCTATAGTGTTAAAAGGTTCAATGAAATGTACAGTCGGTAAGATTTCCAGCTTTCCCAGGTCTTTCTTATGTATGGTATTTAAGTTATTTGCAAATATATAAAAGATAAATACAAACGACAGAAATTAGCAAACTAGTGGGTAGGTTAAGTCAGCTTATTGTGTTGCCATTAGTCTAATTTATTTATCTACAACAATCTATACCATCTGAGGTGAAACCATTGATTTCGGAGGCTGATGAGTGATTGGTGCTTCTGAATGCTTGTGTGCTTGCTTTTTGTAGGCGAACTGTTATGTGTTCTTCTCCTGTCACCTCTTTATCCTTTCTCGAGTTACTTGCCGATCCTCCCTACCCCTTATGGGAGTAAAAGCTGGCTACTGACTGACTGACTATTAATCTACAATAGCATACATACCATTAGCACTGGGCCAGTTAGAAATCAATGCCAGGTGTACATAAGCTAACGTCCGAACTCTCCATAGGGTTCTTGTACACTCGGATGCCATAATCTCTAGCACACTTATAAATATTCATGGACGTCACCTAGTTTTAATTATAGAAGTATATATCTGGAAACGAATTTATGAATAATATTGTCTATGCACATATTTATTATTATTTATATAGGCCTACACTATAATTATATACTATTTAATGAATGGCCAGTACTATGCAAAAATTAAACCAGATAGTTATAATTGCATAAATACAAACATAGAGCGATCACCAATTCTTATGCGTGGGCTAGAGACTATATGGAATCCGAATGTAGCCTCCCCGACCAAGCACCAGAACAACCGACCGATCAACTGACCGAACAGCCCAACATATGATCGCCTTAATCGAACATGCGTTACCCTGGCCTCTGATTACAGGCGCCACGGTGTTATACGACTCTCACACTCCCGAATATCTGATGGCTTGGCTGGAAGGTTATATTCTGCAGGCGAGTTGGGATAGTCTGCACAGTCTCCAACATAAATCCGGCCTCATTTCAAACTACAACTTCAATTTTCACCAACGGTAAAGAGACAGACACAATATATATCCTGTCTCATTTTCATAACTATTACTTAAATTGTTACCAAAGTTAAAAAGAGTCATAGAAATATAATATCCTGTCTCTCGTGTCTCATTTCCATAACTACAACTTCAATGTTCACCAAAGTTTAAAAGAGACATGTAAAACAAAACAAAATATCCTGTCTCATTTCCATAACTACAACTTCAATTTTCACTAAAGTTAATTATAATTTAAAACTTGTAAACTAAACAAATCATAACAGGGACGACACAATATTAAGACAAAAGAACTTATCAAAATTGCTATGTGGAAATAACGCTTTAGCAAAAAAAAACAAAAATAAACAAAATTGATGCTCCTATGTAAATAGATTAAACTCAGGTGTGTTAAATATTTCTGGCTTTCTATAACCATATGATTGAGCCTCTTTGAGAGAAAACACTATTTAAAAGGTCCATTAAAAATAATAACACTTTTCTGTCTACAACCAGGGATAAAAAATATGCTGTAGTTGTATAAGAGAATCAAGAAGGTGTGACACGTATACGAACTTCCTGACTTTGAATGCATACAAAAAATCGTGGTCGACTGGAAGAATATGGGAAGGGGACATGATTGGCCCTGTGAGTTGACCAGTAGGGGTAGCTTAGGGAGAACAATGTGCCAAGATTACTTTTCGCCGGAGGCGAAATCGTTTGCCCAAATGAGAAAAAAAAACAAAAACAAAAAATCTAGCAAACAGTCTGTCACCCCTCCCCACCCCCTCCACAAAAATAAAACAAAACATAATTATAATACAAATATTAATAATAATAAAAAATAAAAAAATAAATAATTATAGAAATATTGCGGGAGAAGCAAATATGGTCTATTAAAAACAAAATTTATCAGCATCCTCCCCATAGACGTTTTTGGCACCACGACGCACACTTTGGGCCCGGGCAGCATTATGAGAATTTGTGCACGACCTCTGTTTTTCTCGCTTCTCTTATTTGTCTTCCTTCTTCTTTTTGTTTCTTTTTTCGGGTGCAGATGATGGGTAGCGATCCTTGACTATACAGAGAGCCGGACAACCTTGTTGTTACCTTGGCACCATTTTGGGCAATAAGAGCCAGGGAATAAGTGCAGAAATTCACAGCCCGTTTGCTCTTGCCCCTTTTTTAGTTACAGGAGTTGAAGGTTTTTAGTTACAGGGGTTGAAGGTTTTTAGTTACAGGGGTTGAAGGTTTTTAGTTACAGGGGTTGAAGGTTTTTAGTTACAGGGGTTGAAGGTTTTTAGTTACAGAGGTTGAAGGTTTTTAGTTACAGGGGTTGAAGGTTTTTAGTTACAGGGGTTGAAGGTTTTTAGTTACAGGGGTTGAAGGTTTTTAGTTACAGGGGTTGAAGGTTTTTAGTTACAGGGGTTGAAGGTTTTTAGTTACAGGGGTTGAAGGTTTCGATGTTTGCTCTACTATTTATGAATGGAGTATAGTACTCTGAGTGTGTGTGTGTGTGTGTGTGTGTGTGTGTGTGTGTGTGTTTGTCCTTGCCTGTATGTATATTATATTTACATTATTCCACTTGTCCTCTCTCTATTCCCTACAGAACCTCCAGTGATGGGTGTGTATGTGAGTGTTTGTGCTTTGTGTGTATGTGTGTATGTGTATGTGTTTGTCCTTGCCCGTCTGTATATATTTTATATCTACGATTCCCAAGTCCCCAAAAATAACGCCACTTGTCCTCTCTCTATTCTCTACAAAACCTCCAGTGATGAATGTCTGTGTGTGTGTGTTTGTACGTATGTGTGTGTGTATATGTGGTTGCATACTTTTGTACTTGTGCGTATGTATGTATATTATATATACATGATTCCCAAGGCCCCCGAAATAACACCACTTGTCCTCTCTCTATTCCCTACAGAGCCTCCAGTGATGGGTAGCTGGTGAACGTAATAATCAGGAGATTGGATAGTGGGCGTTTTGGGGGTTCACTTCAAGTTCACTATCGGTACGTCTGATTGCGCTGGACACGACATTGGCCACGGTTCCCTATGTTAAAGGTAAGGATTATTGACCCAACTTTTGAATATTGGAATCCATTTTGTATACCTGTTATATATAATCGCCATTTTGTATACTTTCTCATTGCTTATTACCATATTGTTTACGTCTGATTGCGCTGGGCACGACATTGGCCACGGCTCCCTAGGTTAAAGGTAGGAGATATTGACCCAACTTTTGAACATTGGAAGCCATTTTGTAACTTTGTGTCTCGGAAAAGGATGCCATATTGTTTACATGTGATTACGCTGCGCACAACATTGGCAACAGTTCCCTATGTTCATGATAAGAAAAACTGACCCAACTTTTAGATATTAGCAGACATTGTGTATCCCATTTCAGGAGTGGAAGCCATATTGCTTCGTCTGATTGTGTTAGATACGACATTGGCCACAGTCCCCCTTGCCTATAGTTAGAAATATTTACCCAATTTTACAGACAGCGATATTGTATCCCTTTTTTTATCGTCTTCTGCCATATTGTTCACGTTTGATTGCTTTGGTCACGATATTAGCTACAATACCCCTTGTCTGGAGTGGTAAGCTCTTCACCATCTTTCCCATTGAGGCAGCCATTGTGTATCCCTGCTCAATAGTGCGCCATGTTGCTTCCTTTCAATCGGATGCCATATTAATCATAATGTTCTAACTTCATGTAGATGATTGTATGCCTGCAACTTGCAAAGGATCTCTCTCTCTCTGTTAACGGTTGAGAAAGACACTTTATTAATTTACCTTTTGATTCCGACTATATTTTAAGGGGAGGATTTTAGTGTGTTTCCTAGACTTCCATCAAGCTTGAAATTACACCACCTTGACCCCTTTTCAAGATAAATTTTTACATTTTTCGGTAGAAAAATGTCCTGGCCGAAGGCCAGTTCCTCTTAAATTACAGGCTCGCTATCGCTCGCCAGGAAAAAATTGACACCTAAATGGGACGAAAGGTCTTAAAAGTGACATAAATGGGGTGACACTTCTTAAAATCGCCAAACTAATGGGGCAAACATCTTAAAATCTCAAAAGCAATGGGGCTAGACATGAGAGAGAAAGGGGTCCAGAAAAAAGTCCCTCAAGTGGATATCTCCCCTTAAGGTGAATAGTATCTTCTCTGAGTAGTTGAAATATTATATCAATGTGTTCAACCAGCATACACTTTTAGCGAGGATTGGATTTTGTTATTTGTGCTCGAGGTATCTATCCATCGTCTTTCATAAAATATGCCGTGGACAATGTACACTCGAACGTCCCTTGATTTTAGCCCTGTCACTCTTTCAACTATGGGGGAGGCACTTGTTACAGGTAGTTCTGCCTTTTGTCTCCCTCACCCACATAGAAGAAAAATAAAAACACCTGCATAGTTTAGTCTCTAGCCACCATATAAGAATTCGTGGACTTCGCCTATTTCCTATCTTGGAAGTAGCCTATGTCTATGGAAAGGAATTTATGAACATCATTTTTTATATATACATCAACTACAAAACTATATTATACTATTTACTGAAAATCAAGCTCATCCACAAAATTAATTCAGACATGTATATAAAATTGCATAAAGAGAAACACATTGGGGAACCACAAAATATCAGGAGTGGGTGAGACATAATGGCATCCGAGTGTACAGTCACCCGCACAAGTATCCGGTACACTGATATATGATACACTTGATATGATGAATATTGAATGTGGGGAAATAATTATACATGTTCTCTATACTCTGTTCACGAAAAGTAAGCTAAAATGTTCTCGTCGTTTGGTAGAATAGTTAATATTTAAAAAACAAGGCCTTCATTGTCACATTTTGTCCTAATAATTAGTACTGAATTCGGTAGTTAACTATTGTCTTCGTTCATAATTCAAGCTGAGAGCAAGCAATGATAAAGAGACAATATATGCAACATGGCTGTATTCACATGAATGGAACAGTTCTCCCAATAGATATTTCGGATAATACCTATTTATAGCTCTTCCTTATAAGCTCACTGGATTACCTCAAAACCAAACCCTGATAAAAGAGAAACGAGAAAGAAAAAATATATATTGAGGAAGTATAATATGCTATCGCCCCAGAAGCAGTAATAGATAATACTTAATACAAAAAAAAAAATCATGCCAAAACATTTCCATGATATACACTTTTGGAGTAATTTTCCTTGTGTTTTTGTTTTTTTCAAGAAACCTTACCTCTAAAAATAATTTCGTTGCAGTAAATTCTAGGAGTCTTTTTGTGTCCATGTTTTTTTTTTTTTTCAATGTGAATCCATTCTACTTGCCAATTGGGTAATGTACAACCAATTACAGGGGTAGTTTCCAAATCGACCAGCCAAATGTTTTCTAAATATATCTTGAGAATGACTTTTGTGAGGTTGTTGTTGTTGTTATTATTGTTGTTGCTGTGTGTGTGTGTTTGTGTGTACGTGTTTCGTTGTGTGTGTGTGTGTGCGTGTGTGTGTAAGTGTGTGTGGTTCTATGTATATATGAGTGTGTGTATTGTGTTGCATTATACTGTATGTGTATGTGTGTTTGTGTGTGTGCGTGTGTGTGTGTATGTATTTCCGACCAAGGCTACCAGTCGATGGGATAATGCAAAACCAATTACACCTGTAGACGCCCATTCGAATACGGGTCACTTCGCTACCTCACCACTTCGCTACCCTTACTAAAATTAACTCCTTCTGTACCGGCGACGTCTACTTAATTTTATTCTTGCTATATTACGACGATTTTGTGAAGTCTAAGAAGGATTTGTGGTAGTCAAAAGGGTTAAGGGAGATAGTTCGAAGCCTGTTAATTGCTGGAGGCCCTTTTTAAGCTGAATAAAATCGTCCAATGGTAGGCATAATATAGTTGAAGGATGTTGCCGGTACAGAAGGAAGCATCAGTCGGTTTTGTTCAACTTAGGAAGGAATTTGGGAAGTTAAGGGGTCACTAGGATAGTTTTTACCTCCTTGACACCTGGAGATCCTTTAAGTCTCCCCTTAGCATAACTAACCATACTCTATTTACTAATGTTACCACATAATCATTAACCCTTATCTCATGTATCCACAAAAAGGCTTGAGCAAATGGGCCGTAAATTTCTACACTTATTCCCTGACTGACTTTCCTCAAATGGTAGAATTGTCGGTTGTATTACTCTATTCCTGTTTGAGCAATTAGGATATGGAGTCGTTTTGTTGGCTTATTTATAATATATAGACTATAACTGCATCTAACCTAACTCTGATTAAGCTAGGCTCGATAAATAAACGTCTATACCGATTTGTTCAGGTGCTTTGAATTTTAGGTAGCGATGTGGTCAGGTAACGAGATGCTTTGATTGTCCCTCCACCCACCACCCACCCCTCCTCCCCCTCCTGACACCCAGGTATTTCCTTTCGTGGATACGGAATCGGTAGGGACCTTCCATTTTGCCAGTTTTTTCTAGCCTGATATCGATTTTGGTTCTCACTTTTACCTCCAAGCACCTAGTTTATTAAATCACCAGAAAACTCCCGATTCTAGCTAAACATTAGAGTGAATTTATCGATCTTTATAGCTGATTACGGTGTTTTAATCCAAGAATCACAAGCCAAAATCGGAAATTGGTTAGTAAAATCGCCGGAAAACTCCCCGTGTGACCCCTCCTGTAGGTAGGGTCCTTCCTTTTCGTGAGAATGTAAATTTCTTGGCCGCGGAGAATTCATGATGTCCTCTCTCTCTTCCCCTTTTGCTCAACCTTATATTATTAGGGTTGCGCAACGGGAATACTGAATTGTTTTTATAAAGATTGAATTTGTTAACTTTGTTGTATTTTTGGATATTTTTCCATCTCATTCTGGTAATCATTTTAGGTAGTTTATTAACCCCTTGAAGATTATGACGCATTTATCAGTTTATTCTGGCTATTAGTAAACAATTTAATTCAGCGTAGGAAGAACTTGTGGGAGCCTGAGAGTAAATTGGGATAGTTTTTACCTCGTTTTTTCTACAGATCCTTCCTAAATTGACTCCATCATATGTATAACCAAGTTCGTATTTCCTGAATATGATCAAATAAATTATTGGAATAAGGTAAAACATTAAAGAATTGTCTAAACTAAAATTCCTACCATCACAAAACACGGAGAACACTATGAAGAGTCTTCAAGGGGTCAGCAGAAATGGTGTGTGGGTAGTTGTGCAAGATTAAAAAAAAGGACATATTCACACAGCTGTTTCTCTCTCTCTCTCTCTCTCTCTCTCTCTCTCTCTCTCTCTCTCTCTCTCTCTCTCTCTCTCTCTCTCTCTCTCTCGTCTCCCATCTCTCGTGTCCCATCTCTCATATCTCCCACTCCAAATGCACCATTCACAATCGACCGTCTGCCTATAATTTGCGGTACTCCAGAAAGGGCCCTCGACCATCTGGATCCATGAATCATAAGCGAATCAACCCGATATATTCCTCCTAAGTCAAGATCCAAGGGCCTTTAAGTGTTTGCAATTGTCAGGTTCCACAAATGTACAGTTGGATGCAGAAATTGACTAGTAATGTAGATGAGAAAATATGTAAAAAATAAGATGGAACAGCTTATTTTACCAGTCTTTAATTGTCACGCGTCATTTTAAACCAGTTCCCTTTAGTTCTCTCTTAAAACTGGTATATTACAAGTTTTGTTTTTTGAATTTTACACGATATTTCCTCACGAACTTCTGAAACCGGGTGTACGACGAGACATTAACATTCCCTAGGCCTCGGCTTAGCGGTTATAGGCACAAAACACAAATCCTGATAATTATATTCCAGGTCAAACAGATTAAGGGGAGGCAGATTGTTTTTCTGAACCCCCTTCTCCCTAATATTTAGCCCCATCAGTTTTGAGATTATAAGACGTTCGGCCCATTAGTTTGTCGATTTTAAGTCTTTTCACCCCATTTCGTTGCTAATTTTAAGACCTTTCGTGCTATTTAGATGTCGATTTTCTGTAATTTTAAGAGGAACCGGCCTTTGGCCTGGACATTTTTCTACCGAAAAATGTACACATTTATCTTGGGGGTGCTTTTTTTTTGTTTACCTTGAGGAAACTAAAAAGTAAATGAATATATAAACTAATAGACCCAAAACAAATAGCCTCTGTCCCATTAAGTCCTAAACACAGTTACGCACGGTTGGTCAGCCAGGGTATAATATTTACATTCTTGGCCGGGGAGTGACGTGTTTAGACAATTGATGATACGCAGTTTGGTTTGCTTTTGTTTTTTTAAGGGGAGATTATTTATGGCTTGTTTTCTGGGCCCCCTTCTCCCTCATGCTTAGCCCCATTAGTTTTGAGAGTATAGATGTTTGCCCCCTTTCGTACCATTTCGTTATCAAAATCAAACCTTCCGTGACATTTAGGTGTCGATTTTCTCCCGGCGAGAGAAAACGAGCCTATATTTTTGGAGCGGTCGGAACATTTTTCTACCGAAAAATGTACACATTTATTTCGAAAGGGGATCTTGAGGATAATGCAATTAGCTTGATATAATCTAGGGAGGAAACTAAACCAACATTAAATAAGTAAATAGATAAACTAATAAATAACCCCTAACCCTTTAAGGGGAGGTTTTTAGTTTGTTTCCTACTCCTCCCGCAATCTTAAAATTTCACCCCCTTGACCCCCTTTCAAGATAAATTTGTAAATTTTTCGGTAGAAAAATTTCCCGGCCGAAGGCCGGTTACTCTTAAATTACAGGCTCGCTATCGCTCGCCAGGATAAAATCGACACCTAAATGGCACGAAAGGTCTTAAAATTGACAGAAATGAGTCAAAGGTTCTAAAATCGTCAAAATAATGGGGCGAACGTCTTAAAATTAAAAAAGCAATGGGGCTAAACATGAGGGAAAAAGGAGTCAACAAAAAAATCCCTCAAGTGGAAATCTCTCCTTAAGTCCTAAATACAGTTCCGCACGGTTGGCCATAACGCTATATTTAATTGACATTCTGAGGAGAGAGCAGAGAGTGGCGGGCTGGCGTGTTTAGACAATAGACGGCATGCAGTTCTGCAGTTTTTAAGACACTATTTGAATATAATTGATTGATCATTATATCAAGGATGTACGCACTGCTATTTGCATTGTGGTATCATGTCCGTGTTTTCACTGCGTAAGTTGGCATCTTGTCTCGTAATCAATATATATTAACTTCTTTCAACATCTTTGACGGAGTGATCAGTTCAGATGATGGTATTGAGGGGTAAGCCTTTACAACGGCACCTCGAATCTACATTCTACTTTTCCTATTTTTCTGAAGAGTGTAGAGAGGGGAGAAGGGGTGTTGGAGAGAGAGAGGAAACTGTTGGAGTGGCTTTGTTATCTATGTTATTAGTCTGTATACGTCGTCGAGGTGTCCCCCGACTTGGTGCAAGCATGTTTCGCATGTGAAGCATGCTAGGATACTACAACACCCACTAAATGTCCGCCTGAGCTGGGATCGAACCCAGGTCAAGCAGATTCACACGTGAGCGTGCTCACCGCTCGACCGCCGCGGCTGATACAGTTTATTGTTAATGCACGAAGGGAAGATTGAATTATTAATATCGTCAATATCTTCGAATTAAACTATAAGTTACTTGTAGTTGATAACATAGGCAATGGGTAACTTAAGGGGAGGTATTTAGTTTGTTCCCTAGACCTCCATCAAGCTTAAAATTACACCCCCTTGAGTCCCTTTCAAGATAAATTTGTAAATTTTTCGGTAGAAACATTTCCCGGCCGAAGGCCGGTTCCTCTTAAATTACAGGCTCGCTATCGCTCGCCCGGATAAAATCAACACCTGAATTGCACGAAAGGTCTTAATATGGGGTGAAAGTTCTTAAAATCGCTAAACTAATGGGGCAAACGTTTTATAATATCAAAAGCAATGGGGCTAAACATGAGGGAGAAAGGGGTCAAGAAAAAAATCCCTCAAGTGGAGATCTCCCCTTAAGTCTACAACAAACGGTATATTTTGTCGCTACCAATAACAAACGCGAAACTATATATCTTGGAGAGAATGATCAGCTGTTTTGTTCATGCCTCATTTGTTAAGAGCACTATAAACACAATTTACAGGTGACACTGCTTGCTTCACTGCACCAATTAAAATGCCAAAGGTAATAAATAACTACACAAGGGAATGTTGATTGGATAATAAACTTTAAAAAGAAAGCACACTCTATAAACAATATATATATATATATATATATTTTTTTTTTTACCAGCAAATTAATAAGAAAGTACATTTCAGATTATGTTTAGGCATTATGTAATTTAAGAGGATACATTGTAAAATGGAATATATTAGTGCAAACTAAAATTAAAGGTCAACCAAACACACAGTAGTCATTGAACCAAAGTTCCTGTCCTGTTCGATATTAGATTAGATTGATTAAACATTAATATGACATTAGTGGCATATTAGCAAATGTTTGGGTATAAATCACATTCCTAGCGCTATGGTATGTAATATATGTATGTATTTACTGTATATACTTCGGCACTTACCCCATTTTTCCTTTTTTTTTGGGGGGGGAGGGGGGGGGGGGGTTTTGGTGGCCGACTCGAGACAGAAAACAGGGACTTCACAAAACAACAGAAAAACAAAACAAAACGAAACACAAAAACACACACATCTAGGTCGTCCCAGAGACCCAGGCCCATTTGGGGTCTCCAGCTAGATTCCCAGGTCCCAGATCTCCCGGAGAGGCTCTGATTTCCGCAGGCAGACCCGCAGCGAAGCCACCACCACAGACCCGCACACCATGCTTCCGGGCGTACCCTTCATTTCTACCGGCTCCCCGTGCCAGGCGCCTGACGGACTATTACCTAGTCCAACTGGTGCCCGACCATCTCTCCCAAACGACCACGTTTAGGTACACTCATATATTCACTAGCATTTTCCATTCATTCCTATTAATTACCACTTCTCTCGCCTGAGCTATAGTCATTCCTCTATCTTCCATTGTCCTACACATTAACATTTTTAATCTGGCTCCAAGTACTCCTTGCCACCACCAGTAGGCAACCCTCGGTGACTAGCAAGAATCACACCCTACCATAAGTCGAGCGAAAAAATAGCCGCGGCCTCGTCTGCTCAGCGGTTTTGTCTTATGTAGCCCAGTTCTGACCTCCCTCATATATTAACAATTCCTATATAAATCAACCTAACCTACTCTATACCCTGTTTCTTTTCAACTGACGGTAATTTGCAAAGTTCCCATCAAGATTTCTCAGTTATTTTGAAGATTTTGTAGTGAACTATGATGGCAATTCTATAAACTTGGTCGTAATATGATGCAGAGACATAGTAGTTTCATATGTTCCATTAAGTATCGAGAAATTAGCTGCTAAGAGATTCAATTTACCGTCAGATGAAATGAAACGGAGTATAGTTTAGTCCCACATATACAACAACTATGCAATTTGCAGAAGCCATTGCTACTAAAGAACATGGGAGCCGTATTGTGAATGAAGCAACCATGGCACAACATAATCTACAGTACTCTAGTTTAGTCCACCCTATTCAATAATGATAAAGAACATGGATGGATTATAGTCTGTCCATTATAAGTAGGCCGGAAATCGTGAACCCTAACCTCTGTAGCTCAATAAGGGCTAGAACAAATGGGTTGAAATCTCCCACACCAATTCCCTAGCTAACTCTTCCCAAAAGGTAGAAATATTAGCGTGAATATTCTAGTCGGTTTTGAGTTATGTGAGGTTGGGGCCAGAATTTCTGGTCTACTTATGATGGACAGGGTATAGAGTATATATGCAGAGGCGTAGAGTCAATCAGAGGTGCTGTGACAGGTGTTTATGGACAGAACCTGGTTGAATAAAAACATGTGCGTCTGGTCAGCCAAGCGAGCCATTAATAACACAAGAGGCTCCGGGTAAGACAAATGGGTGCCTGTGTCTGTACGGGAATGATAAGAGCCCAGGAGGATGTGGGGTTGGCGGACCGGGAGGCCAAGTTTGTAGCTTATTGAGATAGGATATGGCCAGAATTTACTGTTGAAATGCGTCATAATCTTGAAAAGGTTAATTGACCACTTGCGAGTTTCAGGCTATAAGGAAGTTGGAGGCTTAAACATCGATATTAAACAGAAATGCAATAATAATGTAGGTTTCTGATGGCTAAAGGGGATGTTGAATTGGATTTTATGTATTTATAAATGAACTACAACCGTATTTTAGCTGGTAATTCTGCTAAATATCGATGTCTACAACTCCAACTTCCTTATAGCCTGAAACTCGCAAGTGGCCAATTGCTTGTTAAATAGATGTATAACGGTGGTTCATTTATAGGTTCGAGAAGTAAAAGCAGGTCCAGTATTTGTGTCTTATAATAACTGGTCTTGATGGTGTAATGATTTGAGTGTTTAAGATCTGTATGTGGTAACACGGGTTCGAATCCCGGGACGATCACATGCTTTCATTCATTTCTTTGGGTGGTGTTTGGTGTTGACAGTGGAATTAATTGATTACAAAACAAAGCAGAAAGAGAAAAACGGAGAAAAAAAAGCAGGTCACCCCCCTTAATCTCTTTCAAGCTCCGTGTGACTAACATCTACAGCAAAGAATCCCGCATTCCAAAATATGTCTCATTATTGTCGGTGCTCATTTCTATTTTTTGCTGTTTGTTGTACTGCAGTGAAAATATGTTAATAGTGTTCCAGCACCTCATATTGTAATGAAACAGATATTGATTGGCTATGAATACGGCAAAACTAATAATTACCACCTATAGTCTATTCGTTGTAAGTAGGCGAGAAATCTTTAACTCTATCCTCTGTAACTCAAAAAGGGCTAGAGCAAATTGGCTGTAAATTTCCACATCTATTCCTTGACTGACTCTCCTCAGATGGTAGAAATATTAGCTCAATTACTCTAGTCGTTTTTGAGTTACAGAGGTTAAAGGTCATGCTTTCTCGCTTACTTACAGCGAATAGACTATAGTATGATGGAGATTGTCTAGGTATACAGGCCAGTGTTATTTGACTGACATAATACCACGGTCCCCCATACAGCCGGTCACCAACCTGTCAGTATCTCTAGTTAAGGTAGCCTGCCTCTGGCTCCGACCTCCTTGAATCATTAAACTTTTTACTAATTCATTGAACGTGACGATAGTGCATTGTTATGTGTGCGATTATTTTGCTTGGGAAACAGATTAACCTGCTCATGTAGTAATGTACACCCTATGTGGTGAATTTTGTTTTGTTTTGTTTTTTCATAAAATTTATTTCAGTAAGCGTTGTTTCCACATAGCAAATTTGATTAGTTGTTTTGCATATATATTGTCTTTGTCCCAGTTTTGGTACTTTGTTTAGTTTGCAAGTTTTAAATTTTAATTTTCACATCAATAATTTGTACGAAGCATATCGAGTATTTTGGGGAAGTTTCTAGTGAAGTGCAGGTAGCCTACATGTCACTGATCCTACTACTCAAATGAAGGTAAAATAATAATGACAAATTAACAATAGTACCAAACTTAACCTAACCAACAGCACCTGAAGTGGTTTGAGAGAGAATTTAAGAGAATATGAAAACATCAATCTATTGGGGTCTATGCCAGAATGCAAAAGTCTCTAGCCAGCCCCATCTATCTCTCAGCCTTCTTTCGCCTAGCCCAGCTGTTGTACCATTATCTCTCCATCTCTCTCTCTCTCTCGCCTAGACTATTACTGAGAACTTGTCGTGTGTCTGTTGGGATGGATGAGGAATATTGGCCTAACTTCCTCATTCCTTGCATATTTATTCCAGGCTGTTTCTCTCCCTTTCGCTCTCAATCTCATTCTCTCTCTCTCTCTCTCTCTCTCTCTCTCTCTCTCTCTCTCTCTCTCTCTCTCTCTCTCTCTCTCATTTATCCGTTCACGCTCACTCACTCACTTACCCATTCTCTCTCTCTCTCTCTCTCTCTCTCTCTCTCTCTCTCTCTCTCTCTCTCTCTCTCTCTCTCTCTCTCTCACAACCACTCATTACCTTCCAGCATCCATCACCATTATAGCGATACCCCACCCCTCTCAATATCTGGACGTATGTCAGTCTGGCAACTCGGTATCGCCCTTCTGTAATCGCGTAGTAAGTCAATCTAACTAATTGACACTTAGTATGTTTTTAAAAGGCTTTTGGTGTTTCCTAAGCTGAATAAAAGCTGGAATAAATATTGTGACTAATTGTTTTAAAAGTGAATCAGTTTAAATCGTGGTTTCGCTTCACCACAGCTCGCATACAGATCGCTGGTACACTTCTTAATGCAAATAATCTGTGCACAGAGATTAAAAGTGTGAAGTAAATCAATAGGGTGTATAATGTGTGCATGGAGTGCTCAGACGCAGCCAACAGTCACCTGCATAAGTCGTGGTGTGCTGATGCAAAACGTGTTGCAGAGAAGAGATTGCACACAGAGAGAAGAGAGAGAGAGAGTGCTTACATGTGTATTTGTGTGTGTGTGTGTGTGTGTGTGTGTGCAGGCAAACAGGCAGAGAGAGAGAGAGAGAGAGAGAGAGTCAACGCACTGAGTAATTTATAATTAATTCATGCTGCGACCTATAATGCAGAAAATGAAAATAAACAACAAACATCCATTTCACAGATTGAAGTTCGATGTTAATGTGGAAGGCATAATGAAAACAGAGTACCGAACGTGATGTGCTTCAATTATCCCTGCATGGGGTCCTGCTTGGAGGTTGATTGCAAGACCAACACATTTATTTAGGGCGACAAACGAGTAGATTCCCAAGCAGAGAAAGTGCTTGAGTATGGCCCTCAAATCAAAACCCCCATTCTCAGTATTTTTCGTTATTAAAGAATGTCTATCAAACGTCCTGTTGTTTGGGGAATTTTACTCAAAAAATCCTATTAACTTTAAACATAGCCATTTCTAACTTCCGTAAATTTGTTTTTGTTTTCTATATTCCAACTACTCCCTCTCGGGCATAGGCTGATAGCCTTTACACTCTACCGCTGAATACGGTGAGGCCCGTGAGGTCTTGTTCCAGTCTAGGGAGTGAGACATGCGAAGCACCCCGGCTCGAAGCAATCCCATCTCTGAAGCCGCCTCGCCTCTGCGCTTCACAGTCTCAACCCCACAGACTCGGACCCTCACTCTCAGAACACCACCTATTGAGCATTTAACTCACTAGGCATTGCCCCCCTGTAGCATATTTTTAAATATGGGGTTATTCATACAATGCTATTTTAATCAGGGAACAATGAGGGTATTTTTGTTTGGCATTTCGGTGTGCTGTGGTAATGCACTGATACTAGGTACAGCACAAATTCCATCCCAATAATATCTTCCCATTGACATATTGGGATTCGAACCCGGGTCCATTGGATTACCAGTCCAGTGGCAAGACCACTCCGCCACACCTCCCCTCAAAGTGGAGGTGCTATAAATTATGTTCTAAATGACTAAGTACCTAAACACTTATTGGTGTGTATTTGCAGTCTAATAGATTGATTTGATTACAATGTCTCCTTACCTAATTACAATATGTCAGTGTTCAGTGTTCCTCACCTGCATATTTGCACAAACGTGTGTTTGTGTGTGTGTGTATGTGTGTGTGTATGTGAGTGCGTGTGTATGGGTGGGTGTGGGTGTCTGTGTGGGTGTGTGAGTGTGGTGTGTGTTTGTATGGGTGTGTGTGTGTGTGTGTGTGTGTGTGTGTGTGTGTGTGTGTGTGTGTGTGTGTGTGTGTGTGGTGTCAGTGGGTGTATTAATACGAGAGGCTTTAACATTTCATATTTTCTTTGTCTCTCGTGCTTTCTGACTCTTTCTTCCTCACTATTCATATATTCTACTCATGTTCTTGTATTAGGGTTTTTTCTCGTTATCTCCGGAGTCACCTCTTGCCACCCGCTTCCCCTGCCGCCACCACTTGTCCAGACTGCCAAACATCCGGTAATTACTCAAAGGGTTGAACAAAGGCTCCCCCCAAAACCTGATCTGGAAGCGCCCGGTCTAGTTCCATCCGTGGCTACAGAGGTCGATCGTAGAATGAAGGACTCCGGGACACAACCCTTTACATATCCCCACCCCCCACCCTCAAGATAAATTTGTACATTTTTCGGAAGTAAAATGGGTTGCGCTCCGGGACACTTCGTCATCTGTGCACTCATTTTTGGCCTCTGTATTTTAACCCCTTCTGTACCGGCGACGTTTTTTCTTAAATATATGTCTAGCTATATTTCGGCGATTTTGTCAAGTTTAAGAAGAATCTGTGGTAGTAAAAAGGGTTAAGTTAGATAGTTTGCAGCCGGTTATTTGCTGGAGGCCCTTTTTAAACTGAAGGAAATCGTCTAACAGTAGCCAGAATAATGTTAATAAGACGTTGCCGGTACAGAAGGGGTTAATTTTTATAGCTCCATAAGCGAACCTCAAAAATCAAGTACTATTTACAAAAAAAAAAAATCTGGACATAATAGCTTTGAATGTCTATGCCAGTAGCTCTTAACCAGTGCCAACTCAACCCATACTGTTTAAGGTGAGATTGGTTTTGGCAAAATCAGGTTAAGACTTCAATTAGGCAAGAATTTAGTTGGCCCTGATCGATTTAACACTGGTGAGGTCTACTGGTTGAAATGGTCTACTGGTTGAGATCTACTGGTTGAAATGGTCTACTGGTTGAAATGGTCTACTGGTTGAAATGGTCTACTGGTTGAAATGGTCTACTGGTTGAAATGGTCTACTGGTTGAAATGGTCTACTGGTTGAAATGGTCTACTGGTTGAGATCTACTGGTTGAGATCTACTGGTTGAAATGGTCTATTATACCCTGTTCATTAGAGCTGGGCCAAAAATCCCGACACCAACCTAACTAAGAAACTACTAGGGTAATCGAGCTAATAATTCTACCATTTGGGAAAGGTTAGCCTGAGAATTGGTTATTAAGGAATGTTACGGCCCATTTGCTCAAGCCCTTTTTGAGCTACAGAGGTTAGGGGTTACGATTTATGGCCTACGTATAATGAATGAACTATAGTTGAAATGGTCTACTGGTTGAGATACACTAGTTGAAATGGTGTAGCATTGGTTGAGATGTCCTAGCCCCAACAACAAGGGCCGGCAGGTGTACAAGGCATGAAGGGTCAGGGACAAACACATTTTTTAGCCCAGGCATTTTTGTTTATCACTGCAGCCGAGGACAGAGTTCGTGGAGTCATCCTTAGGGTCGCTTTTCGCCTTCTGGGTTTGTATTGGATTTGGAGCCATATTGACTACTCTGTAATGTGCTCAGTTTTCCTTCTGCTTTAATAGGTCGTTTATTTTAAATAATCATCAAAACTTATTACCATTTCCATACGGAGTTTAACATGCTTATTTGATTATCCAAATGCCCACTGAATTTATAGTGTAAGGTATGCAACATGGTGGCCAGCTTAAAAGCAGTTGTCGTAAAGATAACTTTCTGGTACAGTTGTTTTCGTCATCGGCAACATCTCGACACTCGTGAGTTATATTTTCCCTGGATTGTATTTTAGATAAACAAATACATATATTATTAGTTATATAGGTAGAGTTAGCCACTGTTGATGAATTTTAGTTATGCCTTAACCCCTTCTGTACCGGTGATGTACTTTTTCATTATATTCTGGCAACCATTAGACGATTTTGTTCAGCTTAGGAAGGACGTCTACTCAATGAAAAGGCTACAAACTGTCTCAATTAAACCTTTTAGCTACCATATATCCTTCTCAAGCTTCATACAATCGTCTAAATGTAGCTGAAATCGAATGAAAAAGACGTCCCCGGTACAGAAGTGTTTAAAAGTGTCTTATACCTGTATCAAGAAGTCTTGGCCAAATGTGACTGTAGTCGGTGTTTCCCGAGCGTGTATCCAGAGCGTGGGGCAAGGCAGGTAATGACCACCGTGACTTAACAAGGCTAGAGCCCTCATAGTCCCTTCAGCTAATAGAAAGAGGACAACTGCGACCATTGTTTATATTGAAATACTTGGATGCTAGCAAAATCCTAATAAATAACGTGGTTGGAACTAGGGAAAGAATGATATAAAGAATTATGATCGCCAAGTTTATCAAAATATTGTTGTTTTATCACCTGCGGTACATGATGACATTCCAAAGTTCAATCAAGGTTAATATCCAAATTGATAATATTTGTTATGCTAACAAACATTGACTAGCATGCCCTGGATGATCGAAAAGAGATCATTTCAGGAAACACACTTAATGTTTCAGGAAACACACTTAATGTTTCAGGAAACACACTTAATGTTTCAGGAAAAAACACTTACATGTGGTTCAGGAAACACACTTAATGTTTCAGGAAACACACTTAATGTTTCAGGAAACACACTTAATGTTTCAGGAAACACACTTAATGTTTCAGGAAACACACTTAATGTTTTTGAGTTCCGTGAAAGTGCTTTAGTGAACATATATGCCAATCTCCGTCTGTTAAATGTGCTGTAGGTCCTCGTAATGGCAGTTTAAGGGGGCACACCTCGGGTTTTGTTTTTTTCTTTCTCTCTCTGGGCTGTATCCATTTGGCCCCACTCAGCCTACTGTTTTAAGACATTTATCTCCATCCAAGTGTCTATTTTTTTCCTGGCGAGGGTTAGCGAGCCAGCATATTATCATACATTTTTTTGACAGCAGGCTAAATAAATAATTTTTTCGATAGAAAAATGTATCCGTCGAAGCCGGATACGGCTGGCTCGCTTTCGCTCGCCAGGAAGAAATGGACACCTGGATGGGGATAAACGTCTTAAACCAGTAGACTGAATGGGCCCGAATGGATACAAACCAGAGAATGAGAGAAAAGGAGATAAAAAAAGCATTTCACCTCCCCTTAAGTCACCATGAAGTGTTATGAGGCTATACCAGCAGCCCCTCGCTCGTGTGACCATCAACCTGTGACGCTGTATGACACTTACCTCCCGCCGGGTATCTCGGTAATGACACTATAGGACTTCCGGTGTCAAGGGTCCATTATACCTGACCATCAAGAACCTGTCTGTCTAGCTTTTAAGGGGGGTGACCTTTTTTGTTTCTGTCTCGGTTGTATCCATTCGGCCCCATTCAGCTAACTTTTTAAAGATATTTATCCCCATCCAGGTGTCAATTCTTTTCCTGGCGAGCGAAAGCGAGCCAAAATTTTATGGAGAAATCCGGCTTCGCCGGAGACATTTTTCTATCGAAAAATGTACAAATTTAGCCAGCTGTCTAACTCATTATCCAAAATATAGTGGCTCGCTGTCGCTCGCCAGGTATAAATCGACACCTGGATGGGGATAAACGTCTTAAAACAGTAATCTGAATGGGGCCGAATGGATACAACCCACAGAAGAAAAAAAAACAGGTCACCCCCCTTAATATTCTATATCCAGACGCCTTGAACTTCTAGGGGTGGCCACGCATGAATCGACTTCTAGGGGTGGCTACGCATGAATCGACTTCTAGGGGTGGCCACGCATGAATCGACTTTATATTCCGAAACAGTATGTTCTATTCAGTGGATTTATTAAATTGTATAATGAGAAAATACCCTCTTGGACGGTACCCACTCTGGAAAATACCCCCTTGGACGGTACCCACTCTGGAAAATACCCCCTTGGACGGTACCCACTCTGGAAAATACCCCCTTGGACAGTACCCACTCTGGAAAATACCCCCTTGGACGGTACCCACTCTGGAAAAATACCCCCTTGGGACGGTACCCACTCTGGAAAATAACCCCCTGGACAGTACCCACACTCTGGAAAATACCCCCTTGGACGGTACCCACTCTGGAAAATCGCCCTTGGACGGTACCCACTCTGGAAAATACCCCCTTGGACGGTACCCACTCTGGAAAATACCCCCTTGGACGGTACCCACTCTGGAAAATACCCCCTTGGACGGTACCCACTCTGGAAAATACCCTCTTGGACGGTACCCACTCTGGAAAATACCCCCTTGGACGGTACCCACTCTGGAAAATTCAGAATCTGATTCATGGACTATTGAATATTCTTATGATCACTTAATGGGGTTTCGTAAAACTTATATTTTCTTGTACCACAGTTTCAGTCAGTACCATGCAAGGGGGTCGCGACGTTTGTCTACGGAAAAATGTACACATTTATTTTGAAGGGAGGGATGGTTCTTGGGTGTATGTCTGTTAAGGGGAGATTTCCACTTGAGGGATTTGTTTCTTGACTCCTTTCTCCCTCATGTTTAGCCCCATTGTTTTTCTAATTTTAAGACGTTTGCCCCATTATTTTGACGATTTTAAGAACTTTCAACCCATTTCTGTCAATTTTAAGACCTTTCGTGCCATTTAGGTGTCGATTTTATCCTGGCGAGCGATAGCGAGCCTATAATTTAAGAGGAACCGGCTTTCAGCCGGGAAATTTTTCTACCGAAAAATGTACAAATTTATCTTGAAAGGGGGTCAAGGGGGTGAAATTTTAAGATTGCTGGAGGAGTAGGAAACAAACTAAAAACCTCCCCTTAACTTGATGGAGGGCTTGGGAGGAAACTTAAGACAATATTAACTAGATGAATAAATTAACAAATAATACAAACTTCCCCTTAACCCCTTCTGTACCGACGACGTCTGTTTAATTTTATTCCCGCTATATTTAGAATATTGTGTGCAGTTTAAGAAGACTCTGTGATAGTACAAGGGGTTAAGCGAGATAGTTTGAAGCCTGTTAATTGCTGGAGGCCATTTATAAACTGAATACAATCGTCTAATAGTAGCCAGAATAAAGCTAAAAGACGTCACCGGTACAGAAGGGGTTAAAGCTCTGTAATGACACCGCGATGCCAGCACGGCGACCGTCGGGAGAGAATATTATTACTTCAGTGTCGGGGGGTAAAAATCCTAGCCATTATTACCAACAAGGGGTGCGGGATTTTTATGCAACTCTCTTCTGACTATGGATGCGCATGTTAGCACTACAGTTCGTCTGATTAACTCTCTACATTCATACATTAGTGTCATTTATGTATATTGATTCTGTACACAGTTCGTCTGATTAACTCTCTCCATTCATTCATTACACTGCCATTTATTTATATTGATTTAGTCAGTCAGTCAGTAGCCAGCCCTTACCCCCACAAGGGGTAGGGAGGATCAGCAAGAGACACGAGAAAGGAGAAAGAGGTGACAGGAGAAGAACACTTATAACAGCTTTATATTGCTTTACTACATGTAAAAAAATATGTGGAATCAATTTAAGTACAGGTGACTACATGAATGCATATATGCACTTTAAAATTGTATGCATGCAAGTAAAATGAGTGTGAGTAACTTACAATAATAATTCGCTATGAAACCGATAATTGATTATGTGAATTAACTACTGCATTACCATTTGGACTTCTATTTCCATCAGAGTATTTTCCTGCCTTACATAAAATCACACACCCTTTTTTAGCTGCACAAAATCGTATATACATTACTAAAAATATATTGAAAAAACGTCGCCCGTACAATGGGAGTTAACCCTTTGAGTACCAGCGACGTTCAACATATTTTATTCTAACTATACTTAGACGATATTATGCAGCTGGGGAAGGATCTGTGGTAGTTAAAAAGGTTGGTTCAGATAGGTTGAAGCCCTATTATTGCTAGAGGTCTTTCCTAAGCTGAATATAACCGTCTAATAGTTGCCAGAACGTGATAAAAATGACGTTCCTGGTACCGAACGTTAAAAATGACGTTCCTGGTACCGAATGGGTTAAAATGACGTTCCTGGTACCGAATGGGTTAAAATGACGTTCCTGGTACCGAATGGGTTAAAATGACGTTCCTGGTACCGAATGGGTTAAAATGACCGAATGGGTTACCGAATGGGTTAAAATGACGTTCCTGGTACCGAAGGGGTTAAAATCGGTAACATAGCATAAATACAAGTAGTAACAAACCAGGTGGAAATCTCGCCGGGTGTACGAATGGCCAGAACTGGGTTGCAAGTAATGATCTTGAGGTAGAGGTGACGGGAGAGAAATGGAAAGTTGTCCTAATACGGCCCTAGTGACGTCCCCCCCCCCCCCCCCCCCCTCTCTCTCTGATGATGGTGGGGACGTGATGGTGGTGGTTGTGGTGGTGGTGGTAGTGGTGATGATGGTGGTGGTGATTATGGTTGTGAGTGTCGTGTTGTTGGTGGTGATAGTGGTGGAAGTGGAGGTAGTGGTGATGCTAGTTGTGGTGGTGGTGGTGGTGGTGGTGATAGTGGTGGTGATGGCATGCACTGACAAGTGAAACGAAGTAATCTTATTATTGGGACTCAAGCAGGTTATCATACTACTATGCAACTGTATCATATCTGTTCCTCCTGATCCTCCAACTAGTTTGCAAATATTCTTGTTCACGACTGCGCATGAAGTCTTGAAGAACACAGCACTTGAGCACATTATACCAAAACGACGAAGGCCTTGGGCTAGAATACTACACGCGTACTATTATAGCAACTGTAAACACACACTCAAGCAAAAAGTATCTTGTGTTTTACCCTCAGTTAGCCTCACAATTAACCCCATGAGCACGGTGACTTAAGTTTGATCTTTCCCTGGCTAACATTAGACGATTTTACGCAGTTTAAGATAGTTCTGTGTTATTCAGATGCTTCATTGAGATAGTATACTTACCCCTTCATTGAGATAGTATACTTACCCCTTCATTGAGATAGTATACTTACCCCTTCGAGTCCTAGAAGTAGAGTAGAAGCTAAAAATATTTGTCTAAAAGTAACCAGAATGAGATACATAGTACGTCATCGTGCTGAATGGGTTAACACTAGCTGATTCCACGTTTTTTTAGGGGGGTGACTGTTGCAGTGTGTATTTTTACTGAGAGCATCTATTAGTTTACCTCGTATATCCCACCTCCCCAGATTCACCTTCAAGCTAGATTAACATCCCCCCAGACCCTAAATATTATGTTATTAACCCAAATTTGTCCCTACTAACATCTCCTAACCCTGCCAAGGACATTGGTCTTAAGGCAGTGCTTCCCTTTCCAATTGTCCCTTACCCACTCTAAACCACTGTTGGACATTTGAACAACAGTGATTTAGAAGGAAAGCAACCTCGAGGGGTCGCTAGATCTGCTGTTGCTTGACTTCCTTTGTACTCCCCAGATCCCCCTTCAAGCTAAAAACAATTACGTCCCACCAAACCCCCTGCAATCTAACCAGGATCCACACACTACGTTAGTGTGTGGATCCTGAATCTAACCTCAACCTAAATACCACCTTGTTATCGCTTGCCTATAAGAAAATCTACCCCAATAATCCTCCTCCTCCTCTGACGAAGGCCTGGAGCCACATCACAACACGTGTACGAGCAACTGTTACCACGCACTCAGGCAAAAGGTGACTAGACGTGTCAGGGGTAGCGTGAAGGAGTAGATTTTTTTCTTCTGAGGTTAGAAAAGAAAGAAGGGGTGAGATTGAGAAGAAATAATGAAACTTCAATCGGTAGTATTAGATTGTTAGGGGGAGATGGGCCGTTATTTTTTGGGCTATTAATGAATTTCTTAGTTTCCTCGCTAGACCTCCATCAAACTTAGAAAAACACCTCCAAGACATCCCTTAAAGATGAATTTGTATATTTTTCGGTAGAAAAATGTCCCTCTTAAAATTTCAGGCTCGCTATCGCTAGCCAGGAAAAAATCGACACGTAAATGGCACGAGAGGTCTTTAAATTGATAACGGAATGGGGCGGAAGGTGGTAAAATCGCCAAAATAATGGGCCGAACGTCTTATAATCTCAAGACAAATGAGGCTTAACACAAGGGAGAAAGGGGACCAGAAAAACGACCCATCATCCCCTGAATAGTGTAGAGGTCTTGTTGGGTGATGAGTGGGAGGCGTGGCTAGCACATGCCCCGCCCTCTTCCCCCACCTGAGGGCAGGCAGGGGGCGTGCCTGAAGGTCATGCGTGACCTTAGGTGGCGCTGGGGGGCGGGGCAGTGGCCGAGAGAGCGAGAGAGCGAGAGAGGAAGAGAAAGAGAGTGAGAGAGATAAATCAGAGTACACAAGTGAAACAAACTAAATTCAACACCATAGAGAGATAAATATACTGCTACTGCTTGCTTTCCTTTTAAAGTCAACTGCAATAGTTAGTAAGAGAAGCTGAGAGGGAGAGAGATACTGAAATAACCTGAATCAAGCCAAGAACATGTGATTAAATGTATCATGTATTGGGGGTGTTTTTTAAGCTTAATGAGGGTCTAGCTAGAGAGAGAGAGGGGGGGTATAGGTAGGTAGGTAGGTAGGTGGGGGTAGTGGTGACAGAAACTACTATCTCCCCTCTCTCCGTTGAACAGAAAATACAAGGAAATGTATGACTGTAAACTCTACCAAGGCGTAATCGTAATACATGTTGTCCTGTAATTAAATAGATAATAACACTAAATAATGGAAATATAATACAAGGATGTCCTAGATGTGTGTGAATTTGGATTTTGTTTTTGTGCGTTCGTTGTTTTCTGTTGTGTTGTCACTATTCTGGCTCTGTCTTGAGTCGCCCCCCCCCCCCCCAAAATAAAATAAAAATAAAAATAAATAAATGAAAAGCATAAACAGAGGGGAAAGGAAAAGCACAACAAATCGGAAAAGTGGGGATGGGGCCTTAGTATATAGACAAGAAGACATTTGAACCTATCTGTACTCACCACGGACACCCAGGCTGGATAGAAGGCCTTGCCGAAAGCAATCAAAGGAAAGGGTTATACATCAACTAGTTAAGGGGAGGTATTTAGTTTGTTCCCTAGACCTCCATCAAGCTTAAAATTACACCCCCTTGAGTCCCTTTCAAGATAAATTTGTAAATTTTTCGGTAGAAAAATTTCCCGGCCGAAGGCCGGTTCCTCTTAAATTACAGGCTCGCTATCGCTCGCCAGGATAAAATCGACACCTGAATTGCACGAAAGGTCTTAATATGGGGTGAAAGTTCTTAAAATCGCTAAACTAATGGGGAAACGTTTTATAATATCAAAAGCAATGGGGCTAAACATGAGGGAGAAAGGGGGCAAGAAAATAATCCCTCAAGTGGAGATCTGCCCTTAAAGGGGGTAGTGCTTGTTTTATGGTATATTAATTGACTTGCTAATTATTTATTTAGTGTTTCGCTAGACCTCCTACAAGCTTAAAAAATAAATACCCTAGTCCCCCTTTCAAGATGGATTTGTACATTTTTCGGTAGAAAAATTTCCCGGCCAAATGCCGATTCCTCCTAAAATTACAGGCTCGCTAACGCACGCCAGGAAAAAATGGACGCCTAAATGGCACGAAAAGTCTTAATATTGACAAAGAAATATGGCGAAAGAACTAAAATAGACAAATTAATGGAACGAACGTCTATAAATCTCAAAACGAATGGAGCTAAACATGAGAAAGAAGGGGGTCCAGAAAAGCAGCCAATCTCCCCTTAAAATACAATACAACATTTGAACCTATCTGTACCCACCACGGACACCCAGGCTGGATAGAAGGCCTTGCCGAAAGCAATCAAAGGGAAGGGTTACATCAACTTTTTACAATTATTATGTTCCTTCCAACAACCAACAATACTCCTAAAATCGATTAATGAAATTTACAAACACATGTGGCAGTCCGTGGACTCGAACCCAGGATGCTCACACCGAAAATCAACACCTTATACATCGCACCACGTAACCGAAATGTTACATAACTTCGTGTATTTCAATGTGGGGGAAGAGTTATTACGCTTTTTAGTTATGTATAATGCTGAATAGAAAGTATATCTCACAAATTAGTTGATTAGTTCTTTTGTCTTTATATGGTCTCGTCCTAATTTTTGTTTGTTTATTTTGCAAGTTTTACATTTCAAATACACGTGAGCTAATAAATTTTTATATACTCCCAGTCGGACTCGACCCTCCGACATTCAGAACGTTTGTCCAAGGTTTTAATCACGCCATGGTGTAGTGGATTATAAGCTTGGCAACTCGTTCTGAATGTCGGAGGTTCGAGTCCGGCTGGGAGTATATAAACAATGCTGAATAAAGTATAAAAACGATTATTTTGCAAATGCTGGTTTTGTCTATGAATTATATCAAATGCAGCGTAAACAAAATAATACAAGTAATTCATAAACTTAATATAGGTTCTTACGCAAATACAATCATCATTATGAGTTTGAGATTATTTGTTTATTTATATTAAAGTTTAAATAAATATATATAAGAACATAAGAAGAAAATGGGAGTCTGCAAAATACCGATCGGCCCATACAAAGCAGATCCCTGTCACACCCAACCAAGGCCCAATTATAGACCCATCTCACTAATACCTTGAGTACTGACCCCACCAAAACGGTCAGAGATTAACACAAGATTACAGGGGTCTGCTGAGCGCCGATTGGCCCACACCTGGTAGATCCCTCTCACACCCAACCCATCTCGTCCATATGCCTATCTAATTTTATCTTAAAGCTCCCTATCGTTCTTGATCCCACTATATCACTTGGTAGCCTATTCCACCCATCTACAACTCTGTTACCAAACCAATATTTGCCTATATCTTTTCTGAAACGAAATTTATCTAATTTGAAACCATTTGTACGAGTTATTTCGCTATCACTGAGCTTTAGTACATTTTTCATGTCTCCTTTATTAATTCCACTAACCCACTTGAATACCTCTATCATGTCACCTCTAACTCTGCGTCTCTCTAACGAATGTAAGCCTAATTTCTTCAACCTTTCTTCATACGGAAGATTTCTAATATTATGGATCATTTTTGTCATTCTACGTTGTACTCTCTCCAATGAATCTATGTCCATTCTGTAATAAGGACACCAAAATTGAACAGCATAATCCATATGGGGTCTCACTAATGACAAGTAAAGTTTTAAGATAACATCAGCAGTTCTGTTACTCATACTCCTAGATATGAACCCGAGAATCCTGTTTGCCTTGTTACGAACGCTTATACATTGTTTTCTAGGCTTCAAATCATTGCTAACAAACACACCTAGATCTTTCTCACAGTCTGAGTTTTCTAATTCCATATTAGCTAGTTTATATTTAAAATTTGTATGCATCTTCCCTATCTTTAATACCTTGCATTTGTCAATGTTAAACTTCATCTACCATTTTACTGACCATTCGTGTAAGGTATCTAGATCCCTTTGCGGACACTCATATCTCTAACTGAATCAATTTTTCTCCCCATTTTGGTATCGTCTGCAAATTTACTTATCCTTCTAGTTATACCTAAATCAAGGTAATTTATGTATATAATAAACAACAGAGGACCTAATACAGATCCCTGGGGGACACCACTCTTGGCTGATCCCCATTCTGACTTAGTACCATTTATGCTGACTCTCTGCTTCCTACCAATTAGCCATGACCTAATCCATCCTAACAACGCCCCACCTATTCCATGTGCCTCAACCTTTCTCATCAATCTCTCATGAGGGACTCTGTCGAAAGCTTTACTGAAATCTAAATATATAATATCATATGACTTGTCATTATCTACTGCTTCATATACCTCTGAGAAAAAACTAAGCAAATTAGTAAGGCAAGAACGTCCCTGAGTGAATCCATGCTGAGAAGAATTGATTAAGTTAAATGTTTCTAAGTGGTTTCTCATTTTTCTAGCAATAATTGACTCTAGTAGCTTTCCTATGATTGAAGTGAGACTAATGGGACGGTAATTGGATGCTATTGATTTATCACCTTTTTTGAAAATCGGAACTACATTTGCAAGCTTCCAAGCTTCTGGAACTATACCTGTTTCTAATGAATTGTTAAAAAGAAATGTTAATGGGTAATTTAACTCATCTCTGCATTCTTTTAATACTCTAGCATATACCTCATCGGGACCAGGCGATTTCTGAGGTTTCAGTCTGTCAATTTCCTTAAGCACATCATTTCTACTTATAGTAACCGTACTTAACCTATTTGCTATACTATCGCTATATACCTTACGGACTTCTGGAATCTGTGCCAAATTTTCATTAGTGAAAACGGATAGAAACTGATTATTTAATGTACTGCACATTTCTAAATAATTTTCTGTCATTTCTCCTATCGAAGTTTTAAGGGGGCCTATTTTATATCTAACTTTAGATTTATATAGCTGGTAAAAAGCCTTAGGGTTATTTTTTGAGTCATTGGCTATCCTGATTTCATAATTTCTTTTGTCTGTCCTTATACCTTTTTTAACCTGTTTTGATAGATTCTGATAGTAAGCAAGTAGGTGAATTTCGCCTTTCTTAATTTTTCGATATATTCCTCTCTTTTTTCCTAGAAGGTCTAATAGTCTATTATTCATCCATTTGGGTTGGTTCTGTGTTGATCTAAATTTTCTTTTGGGGATATATTTATTTTGCGCATTGTGGTGTGAAGAAATAAAATGATTATATGTAGCTGTCAAATTATCCTGAGTTAAGACAGGTATCTGAGAGAGAGTATGTTCATTAGCGCACCTGGGTCCACATAATAGTTTAACCATAGAATCGACTCTTAAGGCTCTTCTTAATCCACCATAATTGGCTTTTCTGAAATCTGGGATAAGTGTCGTATTCTCTTTAGCCTTTCCTGGCCATTGTATGTTAAAATAAATTGATTTATCATCACTATTTCCTAGTTGGTCTCCTATCTCTACGTTATTTATCATTTGTTCATTATTACTGAGAACTAAATCGAGGATATTATTACCTCTAGTAGGCGAGTCTATGAATTGAAATAAAAAACTATCCTGTACCGCCTCAATAAACTCTTTTGAATCTGAGTTTTGATGCTGCCAATCAATATTCGGAAAATTAAAATCCCCCATAATACACACATTGCTAAACCTTGATGCTATTTCACTTCCTGCCATAAAGCTGTACCTTCGTTTCTACTCATATTTGGTGGTCTATAAATAACTCCAATAATTATGGTCTCACTACCTTCGCTAACCTCTACCCAAACACTTTCGTTATCAGTATTTAGTCTAATACCTTACCTGATTTAACACAGTTTTTTAAAGAACTCCTGACAAACACTGTTATTCCGCCGCCCCTCCTACTTGTTCGGTCGCGTTTAAACAAACTATATCCTGGTATATGGATTTCTGCTAAAAAAATGTCTTGATTCTGTATTAATCCATGTTTCAGTCAGTGCTATAATGTCTATATTTTCGTTGCTAACAAGTGCTCTAAGTTCATCCATTTTGTTACATAAACTCCTACAGTTTGTATAATATAATCGCAATGAATTTATTTTACTGGTATCGGATTTACCTTTATTTCTAACTGAATTCCCATCTTCTGTTACACCTTCAATGTTTCTACTAGCAGTACAATTAAAATCCTGTGACTGATATTTTCTATTCCTATCTGATGTACCAGTACGGCAATTTACCCTATCTAGACAATTATTCTTACTCATATTCTCAGGCTTTATTTTCAGCGAAACCCCGCGACAATCCTATCTATTGACCTAGCTAAATTTGCCACCCCTAGCCGAGAAAGATGAACCCCGTCCTGTGCGTACAACTGATGTTTACCATAGAAACGGGTCCAGTTATCAAGGAATGGTATTGCATTTGCATTGCAGTATTTTTCCAGCCGACAATTGATACCAATTGCCCTAGATGACCATTCCTTGCTGATCCCTCTCCGTGGCAAGATACTGTGTACTACAGGTATGCCTCCCTTCCTCCAAAATTTATCTAACACCTCCCTGTACTGCCGAAGCAGTACTTCCGTCCTACCTTTACCAACATCGTTGCTCCCTGTACTGAGACAGATAATGGGGCTATCTCCAATATCTTTCATGATGTAATCAATTTCCTCTAACACCTTCCCAACCCCGGCACCAGGCAGACAGACAAGCTTCCTAATATCAGTACAGGTAGACCTAGCTAAGTGTCTGACCATGGAGTCCCCAACAATTGAGAAGGACTTGCCTCTCCTTGTCGATGACTTGGTAGCAGCTGCGGCAGCGGCAGGAACTCCTGGGGCAGCAGTTGAAGGTACTCCTGGGGGGGCAGCAGTCACAGCATTCCCTGTGTTTGGAGGCAACTTACTTACCTTTCTCCTGGTTTCCTCCTCGCCGAAGGAAGCACTCGCAGCCTCACCATCACATTCGTCATCCAAGGTGATGAACTTGTTGCTGAGGGCAACTGGCCGCCGTAGAAATTTGCAGGTTGTTGCACTTGTTGGAACAACTGTCCAGGGAGTATCACGATCCCTAACAGCAGTTGCACTATCCTCACTTTTCTTGTCAGCCAAAGTCAGCTTTAAGGCCAAATTCTCGTCTTTGAGAGACTGCACCTCTCTCTCCACATTATCCAGCCTTTCTTGCAAAGCAAGACAAAGCTGGAGAATATGAGAGGAGGTAGCAATCTCGTCAATACCAGCCATTTTAAGAAAGCGTTAACACTATCACCACACTATGGGCAAAGATAATTCACTGGGAGTCACTAGGGACAGATCCTCACTCAGCAAAGGTCAGGCAGGAACTGGGCAGGTTTTTGTATATATTTTCGTATTATTGTTTACAAACTTATTATCCCAAACCAGGCTCCATAGATCTATTTACGTACTAAGAAAATATCATGTTCACGATTTTTTACACGTGTCTGTACAATAGGAAAATTTGCTACACAGGTCAAGGCGAGTCATTTGAACTAGCTTGGAGGCCTGCTTGCTTGCTTTGCCATTCTTGTAAATAAACCTGCACATTATTTCCCGACGATTTGTAGGATGTTATGATATTATATTAAACTGCTATTAAGGATTTGTAGGATGTTATGATATTAAACTACTATTAAGGATTTTGCTTGTTTTTGCCATTTTCGAACACTGTAGTTTAGTTTGTCCCCTAAGGCTACGTAAACAATCTTCGAAGACTTCCTTCGAATTTAAAAATACCCACCCAGACCCCTTTCAAGATACATCGGCCAAAGGCCTATTTATTCTAATTTACAGGCTCGCTATAGTTCTTCCAGAAAAAAAGTTGACTCTTGAAGGGAGTTAATTTTTATCATCGCCAAATCAATGGGGCGAAACGTCTTAAAATCTCCAAACTAATGGAACAAAACAGAGGGAGTCCCAAAAGACTCCCCCCTCGGCCCAATTAGGGTTAATCTGTCTTATTTCTCCCCCACCCCCTCAATACACACACACACACACACACACACACACACACACACACACACACAGCTCTTATACAACTGTGCTTTGGTCCTTATTATAAGATAACATACAAGTTAGAGTTAAGCTATAAACTGTTCCTCTGTACAGTTTCAGCCTACGGCTGCAATTATCAATAAACCGTTTATTATTATTATTACACACACACACACACACACACACACACACACACACACACACACACACACACACACACACACACACCTCTTGTTATGTTTCTTTGTACTGTATAAATAATGATAGTCCGCGGGTGGCATGCACAGTCTACCAGAAAAAGACACACCTCCTGTTATTTAGTAACATATAAAAACAAGTGGTGATTAATTGTTTATGGCTGCAATATGATATACATTAAATGGTCCACACTGTTTCTTAATTAACGTACGTGCAATTACATCCTTGTATCAGCAGTGTTCAGAGATATATTTACCAAGTGAAAACAAAGCTTGGTGGGGTCTGTGAACTCTGTAGCAGTATAATCTTCCGTGATGAATCCCCGCGACGCAATTACCAATACAAGCCATGCATTTGGGTTTTTCTCTCATGAGGAGCTTAGATAACAAGTTGTCGTTGGCACACGGAGGATGATTGCATGTCGCTTTGATTGTGCATTAGAGCGGAATAAGATATTTTGTAGGAGGAAAGATCGGCCATCTTTTTGTGTCTATATTCTAGATATTTGGACGCCATTTTGGTACCCTAATATTAAAATAAAGGGGTGTTCTTGTTCTCAAGACTCAGCATCAGCCTGAGTTAGTCCACCGCAGGACAAAGGCCTCTCCCAAACGTTTCCACTTCAATCGGTCAGATTTAGTCTGTTCCATCCCACCCTAGAAAGAAAACTTTCGGATCTCATCCCCCCATCTCGTTCTTTGTCTACCCCTTCCTCTAGCTTCATCCCTAGGTTCATATTCTGTTACTCTAGTTGTCCATCTGTTATCATCTCTTCTAAATATATGACCTGCCCAGGACCATTTCCTCTGTTGTATAGTACTGAGAATATCTTCTACATTTGTTTGTTCTCTTATCAATAAGGCTCTCTTCTTATCTCTCCAAGTTATGCCTAACGTTATCCTCTCCATTCCTCTTTGGGCACTCCTAAGTGTACGTTAGACGCTATATTGGTGCTCTAATTATCAAAGAAACGCTGATATTATATTTTTTGACCGTGTATAATTTAGATCCAAAGATTAAATCATTTCTCCTGTACCGGTATTGCCAATTATTTAGTCTATGTGTGGTCGTATTTGAGTGTCAAGAGAGGTTAATGACACCAGTGGCACCAAGATGGCGGAGGTTGGCCGATCTCTGCCACTATAGGGTCTCTAGCTAGGAATAATGGATAGCGTAACAACAAACCCCACCACAACAAGAACCCCTCCCCCCCCCCCCCACCCCAACAAAAAAAGCGACAATGAAAACACACAAACTACTTTCACAGCTTTACCCTGCCTTGACAACAAAAGACGAACAGTAACCCACCCTCAACACACACACAATGCCCTACCCAGCACACCAATCACAGCAGAAAGAATCTGTGCATACGCAAACATTACGTATCTATACTATTCCTGCATGTCAATTAGCCTGCTTGTTTTGATATACAGCCACAGTCTAGCTAACTGAAAACATAAATGGCTAAATAACCCCTTAAGCATCATGATGTCGTGTTTCATTTGATTTTGGCAAACATTAGACGATTGTATGCAGTTGAACAAGAAATTATGTTATTAAGAGGGTTTATTGGGATCTTGTTTAACTCTCAAAATCTTAGAGTTAGATTATAAGCTAAAAAGAATCGCATAATGGTAACCAGAATATGATAAACATTATGTCATCGTGCTGAAGGCGTTAATAATGGTTCCAAGATAATCAAAGGTTAATGAAATCGCATGTAGCTATGGGGGGAGGGGGCACACACCCCTAACCCTGATGCTTCATCACCACCACTACTTTCCCTCTTTATACCTATCAACAAAGGCCTGAGGATCGTGTTTTTTTTTTTACCCTCATGATACAAAGGACTTACAAACTGCAACAGACCCAATGGACATCTACACTGCTAAGCTACTAACACTAGGAAAAAATAAATAAGGATAGTAAAGCAGAAGGCTCTTCCCCACCCACCACTCCCTCCAGCTAACGCTGGCGTGGGAAGTGTTTTGCTATAATCTTACAGCCGTCCGGCTGGCTCAGTTGATAGCATGCCTGAATCCCATCTTGAAGGTCTAGCGTTCAATCCCCGCTCAGATTGAAAAGTTTTTCAGGGATATAGCCGGCGGTTACCATCTCCCCATGAGCAAGGGGGATGGGTAATGGTCTCTGGTAGACTAAAGAAAGCCAAGCGCTTGTGAATCCCCGAAGGAGGAGAACGGGCGCTATATAAGTAACCAGACGATTATTATTATTATTATTATTACAATCATTGTTTCTACTGAAGTTTGATCGGTTGATTGTGAAGTAATCACTTACATTTACGGTGCTGAATCCCTTAAAAATCTTGAAAACCTCTATTAGATCACTTCTCAATCTGCGTTTGGTTAGGCTAAACAAATATAGTTCTTTTAGATGTTCCTCGTATGTTTTTGTTTTTTCGCAATCTAGGTATAATTTTTGTGGCTGCGTTGCGGAGGAGGCGGCGTAAGAGAAGAGGAGCGGGAGGAGGAAGAGGAAAGGAAGGGAGGAGGAAGAGAAGAGGAGCGGGAGGAGGAAGAGGAAAGGAAGGGAGGAGGAAGAGAAGAGGAGCGGGAGGAGGAAGAGGAAAGGAGGGAGGAGGAGGAGGAGGAAGAGAAGAGGAGCGGGAGGAGGAAGAGGAAAGGAAGGGAGGAGGAAGAGAAGAGGAGCGGGAGGAGGAAGAGGAAAGGAAGGGAGGAGGAAGAGCAGAGGAGCGGGAGGAGGAAGAGGAAAGGAAGGGAGGAGGAAGAGAAGAGGAGCGGGAGGAGGAAGAGAAGAGGAGCGGGAGGAGGAAGAGGAAAGGAAGGGAGGAGGAAGAGAAGAGGAGCGGGAGGAGGAAGAGGAAAGGAAGGGAGGAGGAAGAGAAGAGGAGCGGGAGGAGGAAGAGGAAAGGAAGGGAGGAGGAAGAGAAGAGGAAGAGGAAAGGAAGGGAGGAGGAAGAGAAGAGGAGCGGGAGGAGGAAGAGGAAAGGAAGGGAGGAGGAAGAGCAGAGGAGCGGGAGGAGGAAGAGGAAAGGAAGGGAGGAGGAAGAGAAGAGGAGGGGGAGGATGAAGAGGAAAGGAAGGGAGGAGGAAGAGAAGAGGAGCGGGAGGAGGAAGAGGAAAGGAAGGGAGGAGGAAGAGCAGAGGAGCGGGAGGAGGAAGAGGAAAGAAAGGGAGGAGGAAGAGAAGAGGAGCGGGAGGAGGAAGAGGAAAGGAAGGGAGGAGGAAGAGATGAGGAGCGGGAGGAGGAAGAGGAAAGGAAGGGAGGAGGAAGAGAAGAGGAGCGGGAGGAGGAAGAGGAAAGGAAGGGAGGAGGAAGAGAAGAGGAGCGGGAGGAGGAAGAGGAAAGGAAGGGAGGAGGAAGAGAAGAGGAGCGGGAGGAGGAAGAGGAAAGAAAAGGAGAAGGAGGACGAAAAGAAGAAAAGGAGGGGAAGGAATAGGAGAAATGAAGATCGTGAAATGAGATTTACATTATATACACTGGCCATACAGATATTTCGATCCCAGTGAGATGGCCAGGACTTAATCCTAAATTAGAGAATGTAACCCTAAGAATACGGAAAAGTGAAAGGACAGGATAGTAATGATTAAGGCTTTCTCCCACCCTCCGATCCCTCTGGCAATCTGGCGTAGGCTGCATGAGATCAGTTGAAATTGAATATTTTGCCGGGGCTTGGAAATCGCTTTAATAAATGTATAGAATAGTTAGAAAGAGAGAGAAGGATGAGAGAGTGAGAGGGATGAGAGTGGGGAGTGGGGAGTTGGGAGGGGGGAAGAGTGGTGAGGCGGGAAGAGTGTGAAGGGAGGAGGGTGGGGAGGAACCAAGGAATATGTGGAGACGTAAGGTTACCTGTCTCACTGCCTAGTTGTCAGATGCATGATAACCTGCGCTTGCCTTAATACCTATCAATAATATTTACAAACATGCAATTCAGGTAAAAATACTTATGATTTTGCGTTAACAAGTGTATTCCCTCTCCGTAATCATGCTGCAGACAAGGTATTTCTCCTCGATTGAATTATAATTATTTAGGGAAGGTTGAGTGTTGCGGGTAATGTGACGCTTAGGACCGCATGCTGCACTACGGGTCAAAACACGTGTTTAATGTATGGATATTGGCTCCTGTAGGCATGGTGGGCTTGCTTGGTGGTAGTATCACGGCACAATCTTGACATTAGCACGGTCCTTCACGTTCTATTAAAATATTAATTACTGCTCGATTGATTCCCATAGTAGTGTTATACGCGGCGTTTTGTGTATATGAGAGCAATATACGTTTGTGGTTTGTGGTGTTTAAATGGAAATTAGCAAGATGGTTGAGTAATAAATCTTAACGTATTATTGACCTTCGGCTTCTCGTCTCGCCCCTACACTATCTCTCCTTTCCTACCTCGCCGTGAAGGTGGAAAGACGCGTTGAGTTGTTATGCTTTGTGTTCGTATACTGTGCGTGCGCGAGTGCTTCTACTATCCCTGAAATACGGTCGGACGGACGGATGGAGCAGCGGTTACATTTAAGGTTGGTTGCATTAGCGTTTTATTGAAGGATATTAGGCTACCCGAGGAGTTTAGACACGTGAGCCAGTCCCCGAAATTATCCTCCTGTCACACACGCCATGACGCACATGTTGTATCACCACTCACAGCGGCGTTTCATTATTATTGAAGTTATGACTTTGTACAGTGGATTTTTTTTTAAAGATACACTATTATGGTTGTGTACTTCTACTTATTTGCGGATGTTACATGATATGCATCCACGTGTTATTATATATACAGTATATATATATATATATATATATATATATATATATATATATATATATATATATATATATATACAGTATATATATAATATATATATATATATATATATATATCTATATATATACATATATATATATATATATATATATATATATATATATATATAATATATATATATATATATAGTATATACAGTATATATATATATATATATATATATATATATATATACTGTATACACATTTATATGTACCGGTATATATATATATATATATATATATATATATTATATATATATTATATATCACAAATACACGTGCTAATAAATGTTTATATACTCCCACCCGGAGAGGTAGAGAGTTCGTTTGAGTGAGAAAGCAAGACTGGGAAGAAAGGAGGAGAGTAAAAAAGGAAATCAAGCAACAACTGTCCTAGTGACCCCTCTAGGCTGCTTGTCCTCTATAACACTGAGGATCAAGTGTCCAAACAGTGGTTAAGAATGGATAAGGCAAAATTGGAAAGGGAATTACTGCCCTGGAACTCATGTCCGTGGTAGGATTAGAAAGTTAGTAGGGAACAGATGGGTTAGTAACATAACACAGTTATAAGTGATCTTTTGTATATCTGGGAAAAAGAGGTTAAATCTTAGTAATATACTATATATACGCAATAATCCTTGATTAATCTGAGGGGGGGGGGTAAAATATAGTTATTCATTTACAAAAGCAGTCAGTCGCGGGTTTGATGCAATATATTTGTCTAGGCGAAGTTTAAAAGAATTAACGGTGCTGCAGTCTATAACGTCTCGGGGAAGCCCATTCCACAAGTTGACAACTCGATTGAAGAAGAAATTCTTAGATTCGTGTGAGTTAAAAGATTTACCAATAATTTTGCAAACGTTTCCCCGCGTGTAATTAGATTGGTCGATAGTGAAGTACTTACTACAGTTCATATTGTCGATGCCTTTGATGATTTTGAACACTTGAATTAAGTCGCCTCTTAATCTGCGCGGGGTTAAAGGAAATAGATTTAATTATCTAAGGCGCTCCTCGTATGGTTTGTTCTTTAAGCAAGGTGTCATTTAGGTAACTCTACGTTGAACTCATTCTAATGTGTACTTAATGTTTACCCAAACACATATCTGACTCAGTACTATTGTAGGTTTCTTTTCATCCTGAAACCCTTCTATTGTAAGTAATCTGTGTATACAGGTATTTCCAAAGTACTACAAGGAATTATTGACCGTTGCAAAACAAGTTTACAATACAAACATTCATTATTGAAATTGTTATTTCTAAGAAACATCATATTTAGAGAGAGAGAGAGAGAGAGAGAGAGAGAGAGAGAGGGGAAGGAGTATCGACACTATTTTGACAAAGATTGGCCATCCTCCGTCATCTTTTTTGTTTTGTTCCTACGTATATGAAGGAGACAAAAGGCAGAGCTATCTGTAACAAGTGCCCTGATGTACACAGATCCTTCCAAAGCTGTATGAAGCCGCCAGAATAAGCTGTCAAAATGCGTCATAATCCTCAAGGGGTTAAAATATATAAAAATCCCACCACCACCACTTTCCCTCCTTATTCCTCACAACAAAGGATCGAGGGTCGAGTCGCACCGTGCATGACAAGTGGTACCCGTGGCTCAGGTGGGGGTCATGCAACATAGAGTTCTCTTCAGGGAAGCTAGATTTTCACTCGAGGGATTTTTTCTGGATCCCTATGTCACTCATGTTTAGCCTCATTACTTTTGAGAATTTAAGACGTTCGCCCCATTAGTTTGGCGATTTTAAGAACTTTCGCCCCATTTCTGTCAATTTTAAGATCTTTCATGCCATTTACGTGTCGATTTTTCCCTCGCGAGCGAAAGCGAGTTAGTGATTTAAGAGGAATTTTTCTACCGAAAAATTTACAGATTTATATCTTGAAAGGGGGTGTAATTTTAAGCTTGATGGATGTTTAGGGAACAAACTAAAAACCTCCCCTTAAAGGATGGAGTGCTGGCTGAATTTGAATCTGGTTGCCTTTTCCGAGGCGCTCCAATATGTAGATTGATAACTCGGTAAACTTTTTAAATACCCGGAAAATATATAATGTAAAGTAAACCAGTTGATTAATTCGTTTCGAGTAAGATATCCAAGCATGTTCCTACACTTTCCCACTCTATTCAACATATGGCAGACATTAATACAGTACAGAGTGAGCCAAACGTAATGACAGCTGAGACATGACTTATTAGCGCTACCGTACATACATATATTTTGTGGTTACATATTACAGTAACATTTGATAACCTGTAGGAAGCTCTCTTGCCTGTCCCCTGGGGTTGTACAGGGACAATCAAAAAAATTTCGTGTCCATAATTTCAACTTTATTGTACTTTTGATATTATAAAACATACTTATGAACGAAATAGAGATCAAAATGTGTGCCTCATTTCCATGACGTTATCTTTATTGTAGCTTTGATATCATAAACAAATACTTATCAACGAAATAGAGATCAAAATTTGTGTCTCATTTCCATAACTTCAAATGTATTTACTGTTGATATCATAAAACATACTAATAGAGATATTTTGAAAGGAAAGGCTCTGTGTATTTGTGTTGGGGTATCTTACGTTTTATATTTACTAGAGAGTTGATCAATGTGGAATATAGGGACATTAAGAAGCCTTATTGTTCGTCGAATGATGTACAGAGAGAGAGAGAGAGAGAGAACGTGTGTGCGTGTGCGTGTGTTTTTGTGTGTGTGAGTGAATCTAGAGACTATAAGAAGCCCTGTTGTCCGTCCCCTGAGAGAGTGTGTATGTGTGTGTATGTGAATGAGAGTGCGTGTATGTGTGTGTATATGTGAATGAGTGTGTATGTGTATGTGTGTATATGAGTGTGTGTGAGTGAATCTAGAGACTATAAGAAACCTTGTTATCCGTCCCCTAAGGTAGTGTGTGTGTGTGTGTGAATGAGTGGGTGTGTGTGAATGAGTGGGTGTGTGTGTGTCTGTATATGTGAATGAGTGTGTATCTATATGTGTGTGTGTGTGAGTGAATCTAAAGACTATAAGAACCTCTGTTGTTTGTCCCCTGAGTGTGTGTGTGTGTGTGTGTGTGTGTGTGTGAATGAGTATGTGTATGTGTATGTGTGTGGGTGTATGTATATGTGAGTGAGTGAGTGTGTGTGTGTGTGAATCTAGAGACTATAAGATGACCTGTTGCTTGTCCCTGAGGTAGACAAATACAGAAAGAGAGAGAGAGAGAGAGAGAGAGAGAGAGAGAAAGAATGAGTGTGTGTGTATGTGTGTGTGTTTGAGTGAATCTAGTGATTATAAGAAGCCCTGTTGCTTGTCCCCTGGGGTAGTACCAGTCCTCACACGCAGGTATATACAGGTGGGCTCACAATATGGGCAAGTTCCTCATATAATAATAATAATAATAATAATAATAATAATAATAATACTATTATTATTTCCGTTATTATAGATAACTTATGGACAACATACTACTACTACTTCTACTACTACTACTACTACTACTACTACTACCATTCCTATTGATAATAATTATATTTATATTACTGTTACAATAAAACGTATTCCAGTTGTCACCAAATATCACCTTCTTCTCGTGTAAATCCTGTCTATGCCTCTTGAAAACTTACCTCGGGTAGAAATTGACTTAAGGGTATGTTTTTAGTTGTTCCCTAGACCTCCATCAAGCTTTAAATTACACCACTTTGACCGCCTTTCAAGATTAATTTGTATATTTGTTCGGTAGAAAAAAATCTTAATATTGACATAAATGGGGAGTAAGTTCTTAACATCGCCAAACTAATAGGGAGAACGTTTTAAGAACTCATAAGCAATGGGTCTAAACATGAGGGAGAAAGGGGTCCAAAAAATAATGCCTCAAGTGGAGATCTCCCCTTAAGAGTACAAGCTGATAAAGGCAACCGTAACTTTTGCTCCCGCCTGTGCATTGCCACCACCACCTGCGCACACTCCCTCCCCCGTAGGCTGGTCCCTGAAGGCCTCTGCGCAGGGTACGTACAGGAGGTGTCAAGAGTTCGTCGATAAACCTAGACGATCAACTAGGATATTTAGGGATCTAGCGCTTTATTTAGACACTCCTCAGATATGTCCAGTCTCTCTAACCGTTCTCATATATTTTCATTCGTCGGATTGTCAGATTATTGTGTTTATATCTGAATTACATACGATTTATTATCAAAATTGTCCCCGTATTTTTGATCGGGGTTTACTACTTCTCCCACTACCACCACGGCCATTCAGGAGTCTGTTCTGGTATCGCTAAGGGGAAGGCTGAGTTATGAATGAACTTTGTACAACTGTTGTGGCGGTAGTGACATGTTTATTTTTAGACAGTGAGGGTAGTTACATTCTTTCTTGCAGTGTACAGTCGGCTTAATAAGTCATGTCTAGGCATCAAGTATATTTTGATCAATAATTGGTATCAGCAATGCCTAAAACTTAATTTATTCGATTCGAGGGAGATATACAAACATGTTCGCACACTTACTCACCCTATTCAACATATGACAGACATTAATACAGCACAGAGAGAGCCAAACGTATTGACAGCTGAGATATGACTTATTAGCGCAACTGTACGTGCATACAATTTCGATAACTTACTGCAAGATTAGCTTAAGGAACATAAGAAACTTTGCAGCTTGTTATAATTGCATTATTTTTAAGAACACAAATACCAATGACTATACTAAATATATTTACAATTGCAACCATTACTACCACTGTCACTGGCACCATTACCACTACTACCACCTACCATTATCACCACCACAACTACTATCACAACTACCACCACCACTACAACAACTACCACTGCTACTACTGCTACTACTGTGAAATAAAGGATAATGAAATTGAAATAAAAAAATACCACCACCATTACAGTCAAGCACCAGTTAAGATCACCGCTTCAGGGTACATTGCAAACTACAATTTGTTTTCATTATGATTGTATTGCTTTGACACCATTACCACCACCACCACTATTACTACCACCTACCACCACTACCACCCACAGCAACCATAACTATCATCACCACCACTACCACCATTACTATCATTATTACTACCACCAACACTATCACCATTACCACAACCACTACCATTAGCAAGTACCAGTTATGATCACCTCTCCAGGGCAACCTCACAAACTACATAATGTTAATGAGATACACGCTGCTATCGCTCGCCACCATTACCACCACTACTACTACCACCACCACTATTACCTCAACCACTACCACCATTACAAAAACTACCACCTATGATCACCGCTTCAGGGCACATCACCAACTGCAAAATACTCGCCTCTATTACTTGCTACCATTACCACCACAATCACTACTACCATTATAGCGTCATTACTACCAGCAAAACTACCACAACTACCATCATTACAAAAACTGCCACCTATGATCACCGCTTCAGGGCCGATCGCAAACTACAAAACATTCATGAGACACTCGCATCTATCGCTCGCTCTCACACGCAGATCATTTGTAAATTATCACCATTTCCTACAATAATACTGTCATTAATAACAACAATACCTAAGGCGATGTGTGTTCTCTGGTTATGCTGAGGGGGAGGAAGTTGTTTATGAGGGACCCCCTTCTCCCTCATGTTTAGCATATTAGTTTGGGGATTTTAAGACGTTCTTTTCGTTAGTTTGGCGATTTTGAGACCTTTTGCTCCATTTCTTTGTGAATAATACGACCTTTCGTGTCATTTAGGTGTCGATTATTTCCTGGCAAGCAATAGCGAGACTGTAATTTTAGGAGGAACCGACCTTCGGCCGGGAAATTTTTCTACCGAAAAATGTACAAATTTATCTTGAAAGGGGGTCTAGGGGGGTGTTTTTTAAAAGATTGGTGGAGGTTTAGGGATGAAACTAAACAATATATTAATAAATTTATATATAGACCAAAAATCCAGCAGTACTCCCTTGATATATTTAACGCGTCGCTCTCTGGGCTTCGGTTCACTAATATCGCTAGAGTATATATTTTAATTTCACTAATTAGCTCGACCGTGTTTATGTGTTTCTTTGCTTCAGCGCTTGACATTTCACAACGATTGATATATCGCTTGACCACTTGCGAGTTTCAAGCTATAAGGAAGTTGGAGCCGTAAACATCGATATTAAGGAGAATTACCAGCTATAATACGGTCGTAGTAAATATGTAAACACGTAAAACCTAATTTAACCTGCTGTCTATCCATCAGCAACTTACACTAGAAGTGCAATGATAATGTAGTTTTATGATGGTTAAATAGTATATTGAATTGGGTTTTATGTATTATATAAATGAACTACAACCGTATTTTAGCTGGTAATTCTGCTAAATATCGATGTCTACAACTCCAATTTCCTTCTAGAACGGAACTCGCAAGTGGTCGACAGCACTTGTGGCATCTGAATTATATTACCGTACTGTTCATTCTAGGATGGGTAGAAATCGTAAACTCTAACCTCTGTAACTCAAAAAGGGCTGGAGCAAATAAGCCGTCAATGTTTACACATATTCACTAGCCAAGTCTTCCTATTTGGTAGACATATTATCTCGGTTACTCTAGTTTTTTTTGAGTTATGAGATGTTAGAGGTTACAGCTCCAACTTCCGTATAGCCTGAAACTCGCAAGTTGTCAATTGACAGTATTTGAGGTCTAAATTATATTACTAATCACATCATGGTGTCTTGATGGTGTAATGGTTAGAGTGTTTAAGATCTGTATGTGGTAACCCAGGTTTGAATCCCGGTAGGATCACATGCTTTCATTAATTTCATTGGGAAATGTTTGGTGTTGGGAGTGAGTAATTACTTGATTTGCGAGCGATCATCTTAAACTTCACTCACTAACTATTTGGAATCATCTCGTCGTTGCGATTCCAACGGTATATAAATGTTTGGATTTAGACCATTTTGTAGGCACAATAGGCCTAATTTTGATTTTGATTTTGAAAACTACTAAATCACCCATAGACAGGTTATTTATGAATGGATTTTGCTCAAATTTCTACCACAAGTACACTATCACCCGCTGAATCCAATGCCACAAAGATAATTCAAATCGGACCAGTAGTTTAGGATTTCGTTTTGATTTGACCACCAGAAACGCCCGAAATGAGCACTTTTTCAACTTTAAAAGTCTTCTGTAGCCCAAACTAAGAGTCTTAATTAATTCTACTTGGTGCCATTCGATTCCGCTCGCCCAACAGCGTCCACACATGGTCGTAGATTCCATATTCGACCAGCCATTCGCCCAGAATCAAACAATATATTTTGAAAATACTTGGGTTTTATACTATAGTGAATTAACCGACCTTTCAGACATATCCCATTATTTTTACCAAAGAATTAATTATAAACTTTGCTTGCAAACTAAATACTATAGTGAATTAACCGACTTTTCAGACTCGTCCAAGTATTTTTACCCAAGAATTAAAAGCCTGATACAAAGATTGACTAGCTAAAACACCGAACAAGTGCTTGCGTGATGATTTACTCAGAGTCTCAACTAGAACAAGATTGCTCCTCATTAATTCACAAATCCTCCCGTGTTGTTCTAACCACTAACAGGGGGTGACAATTATGGGGGGATGGGCTTATTTTTTCATCTATTATTTAATTTATTCATATAATGTTTAGTTTCCTCCCCAGACACCCGCCCATGACCCTTCTTCTGCTTCTCTTAAATTACAGGCTTGCTATCGCTCGCCAGGAAAAAATCGACACCTAAATGACACGAACAGTCTTAATATTGACAAAGAAATTGGGCTAAAGGCCTTTTAATCGCCAAACTAATGGGCCAAACGTCATTAAATCAAATCACTAAGGGGGCTAAACACGAGGAGAAGAGGGGGGGACCAGAAAAACAGCCCATATCCCCTTAATTCCCAAATCCTCCTGCGCCCCGTTTTTCTAACCACTAACAGGGGTCTGACAATTAAGGGAGATATCCACTCGAGGGACTTTTTTCTTGACCCCTTTCTCTCTCATGTCTAGCCCCATTGCTTTTGAGATTTTAAGATGTTTGCCCCGTTAGTTTGGCGATTTTAAGAACTTTCACCCCATATTAAGACCTTTCGTGCAATTCAGGTGTCTATTTTATCCTGGCGAGCGATAGCGAGCCTGTAATTTAAGAGGAATCGGCCTTCGGCCGGGACATTTTTCTACCGAAAAATGTACAAATTTATCTTGAAAGGGACTCGAGGGGGTGTAATTTTAAGGTTGATGGAGGTCTAGGGAACAAACTAAATACCTCCTCTTAAAGTCATCAGGAGCAAGGTCTTTGGTGTTCCGGCTGCAATTACTTATAAGTAATCGCAGCTCCTACCAGGGCTCAGTGTATAATCAGGCACGAGAGGGGAGGGTTGTCATGATGTCTCGCTGCCTAATCACCTCGCTAGCAAACATAAATAATCAAATATATAAATATATACCTGTATATATATACATAAAACAAATATATAAATATATACCTGTATATACATACATAAAACAAATATATAAATATATACCTGTATATATACATAAAACAAATAAATAGATAAATTTATATATATAAACAAATAGTAATAAATATATACATGAAAAAAAAAAACTCAAAATTCGTCTAGTTTTCGTAGGTACTCAAGAATAGGTTAGGTTAGGTGGTAACTTATCTAACATAACGTGCTCAATTCTTGGATATTCTAAGATAGGTATGGTTAGTTAGGCGATCTAGTGTTCACAATAGTCGAACACTATTATAAAAAAAGCTATAATAACAAAACAATTGTGGTGGGGGGGGGGGGGGGGAATATTGCCATCTCGACGGCCTATGCCTCTAACAGTCGATTAGAGAACTTACCTAACCAAACTTGACGACATTTAGTTTAGCATAATTTACAATTCTCGTAGATTAGTTTAGAGTAGAGATCCTATAGCTAGTTACTATAGGATCTCTAGTTTAGGTTACTTGCTTTATATAAGGTTATATATTTAATTGACTTGTAAGCGAAGTGGTCACGTAGCAAAGTGTCTAGCATCCAAAAAGAGGACCCCTGCTTTATCTGCCTCAAGAACTGGCAATTAGGCTCGTCCCAAACACCACAGAACATGTGCTGATGACCGGAGTTTAGTCCTTAGAAGATCTGACGACGGTTTTTGTTTATGCTGGCTGTTATTAGACGACTATACTCAAATTAGGAAGGGTATGTGGAAATCGGAGGGTTTGTTGAGATAGTCTTTACCCCTTTAATTCCCACAGATCCTTCCTGAGCATTTTGTAATCGTCTAATAAAATTGTCTGAATAAACTGTCAAAACGCGTCATAGTCTCTGTAGGGATTTTGGTTTTAGACTCTACTTTGAAACCTCACCATGGGGATGGAGTGACCGTAGTTTTTCTTTTCTTTTTTAAATGCTCGCCTTAATTTCTCCTCACATGCATACTGGGAATAAACCAATGTAGGAACAGCCACATTAGTAGCTAGATAACAATACGGAGCCAGCAGAAGTAGGCTAACAGGCGATAGTTTGTCCAGGATTATTGTCTTAGACTGTACCCTAATTATCACCGTTGACACGGAATCACCACTCTTTTTACAACTATTTTCAACCTTGTAACTTCTAAGAGCTAACTTCTATAAACATTCACCCAGCTAATCCATAACCTAAGATTCACCCCAGGAATCGAATCAGAACACCTCTATGTACTATCATAGTTTTATCTCCTCTAATACATACCAAAACCCAAGCGGACTAACAGGTGATAATTTGACCAGAAAGTTTGGCTTATACTCTACTTAAGGGGAGGTATTTAGTTTGTTCCCTAGACCTCCAGCAAGCTTAAAATGACATCCCCTTGAGCCCCTTTCAAGATAAATTTGTACATTTTTCGGTAGAAAAATGTCCAGGCTGAAAGCCGGTTCCTCTTAAATTACAGGCTCGCTATCGCTCGCCAGGATAAAATCGACACGTAAATGGCACGAAAGGTCTTAAAATTGATAGAAATGGGTTGAAAGTTCTTAAAATCGTCAAAATAATGGGGCGAACACCTTAAAATTTCAAAAACAATGGGGCTAAACATGAGGGAGAAAGGAGTCAAGAAAAAAATCCCTCAAGTGGATATCACCCCTTAAACAATCACAGTGGAACGGGAATCAACTCTTTATTTTTAAACGCGGTATCTCCTCTCAAGCACACCCCAAAATTGAAGACGTCGAATCAAAAGCAACACTTCTTCTTACTATCACGGCTTTATCTCCCTTCATGCATACCAATGACCAATTTAACCCTTTGAAGCTCTGACGCGTTTTAGCAGTTTATTTTGGCTATCATTATACGATTTTATGCAGGTTAGGAAGGATCTGTGGGTATTATAAGGGTAAAGACTATCTCAATCAACCCTTTGACTTCCATACACCGTTACTAATCTGAATAAAATCGTCGTATAGTAGCCAGAAACAGAACAGGAACGTGTATTGGAGCTTGAAAGGGTTAACAACAGCAGCCACAACAGCTAAAGACTCGGAGCCAGCATGACTAACAGGCGATAAATTGGGAACGATTTTGGGAGGCCATGTAATCGACGTTTAATTATTTTTATTTGTTCTTATTTTGTTTTCGTTATCATCGCTAAATCTCTCCTTTCATGCATACCGATGACCAATTTAATAACAGCAGCCACAGCAGTAGCCCGCTAACGACACGGACCCAAGAGGACTAACAAGCGATAAAACACGGGCCAGACGTAGTAATTAGAACCTCTACTACCACCAACTACACACTGGCTCCCTCGATGCTATTGCCTCGACTGGGGTATCGGGTCGGAACGGTAGCGGTATGATCGGTAATATACGAAGGTAGCGCTACTTTATCTCAGGACTCTCTCGATATTTTCCTTTAACGTTAGTTTATATATATGCAGTATATATATATATATATATATATATATATATATATATATATATATATATACCTGAGTTATATTTGGCTTTGATTTAGTCAGTGTTACAAAATGTCCCGCACAGGGAGATGGGCTTGAAGGATGAACATTGTCGACACACACACACACACACACACACACACACACACACACACACACACACACACACACACACACACACACACACACACACACACACAAACACCTGGTAATTAGAACGTACACCACCACCACCAACAACTCACTACCTTGGTCGATGCCATTACCTCTACTGCCAACGGTAGCAGTATGATCGGTAATAATATACAAACGTCGAGACATTATATTTTTAATTTCTTTGACCCTTTCGCCACACAAATCGCGATTTGCGCCCTTTATGGGATACTTAAAAGCCTTTATATAAATTATTATTATTTATAAACTTTTAATTTAGATACTTAAACCTCTGCAGTTGTCTTTGAGCGAGCTGTGGGCTGAAAACTAATTTTGGAGAGGTAATTATTAGATTAAGATAAATATATTTTTGAATAATAAATGACAAGCTCCGGTGCATGAAATGATTAATATTTTATTTCATAGAATATTATCTAGAGAGTGTTTCTGAGGCCCCTTCAAAGTTTTGAGTGTATTTAGAGAGTTGCTCGCAATGGTACAACACATTTCTAACAAGAGGAAACGATATAAAAATGAGGGAAGATGTAGTGCAATATATACTAACAAACAGACAAAACGTAGAGGGCCTGAGATAGGAAAATCACGTGGTAATTAAGGGGAGGGTTTTAGTTTGTTCCCTACACCTCCATCAAGCTTAAAATTATACCCTCTAGACCCTCTTTCAAGCTAAATTTCACGGCCGAAGGCCGGTTCCCACTAAATTACAGGCTCGCTATCGCCCGCCAGGAAAAAATTAACCCCTAAATGACACGAAAGATCTTAAAATTGACAGAAATGGGGCGAAAGTTCCTAAAATCGCCAAACTAATGGGGCGAACGTCTTACAATATCAAAATCAATGGGGCTAAACATGAATGAGAAAGGAGTTCAGTAAAAAATCCCTCAAGTGGAAATCTCCCCTTAAAGCCTTCAGGATATTTCCCGCTGTGCTATATCGGATGTTTTGAAAGAAAACAAAAAAGGCTAAAAGAATTACAACTAATTCCATATCATCACCAACCCACCAATTAACTTGCAAATGAACCTAATTGATTATTTTTTTTTAAGGAACACAAAACTAAACAAATTGTAAACTATCCAAATATTTACAGTTATATTATGAAAGGGCAAGTTTTTGTTTATATATATATATATATATATATATATATATATATATATATATATATATATATATATACCGGTATACTGTATTATATAAAGCCATTTGCCAAATATGCCGTAACATACACAATGTGCCTCCCACTGGACATCTTGCTCAAGTCAAAGTAGAGGCATATAGGCGGTAATTTCCTTAATACCAGTACCTCAGCGGGCATAAGTCAGCCAGGGAGAATTATTGGCTCGTTAGCATAATGAAGAACTGTGATCACCTCCCCCGTTATTAAGGCAGGAAGTTGTTTTTATGTGGGGTTTTTTTTCCTACAGAGTAATTTTGCACTATTGGGATCGGAGTACTGTTTCTGCTATACATATTATGGTGTGCTTAGCTATTTTCGTTTCTTTGATATGCTAAGCATTCGCAATATGTATGCTATTAATTCTCTGTCTCATTCCCAGGATTTGTTATTATTTACTAACTTTTAAAAGGTAATTGACTACAAAAAAGTGTATCCTCTCATTATAGCAGTTTACCTTTTCCGAAATAGTCGAAGCTGCGTTTTGTTTTCCTATTTAAAAGTGTACAAACACACACACACACACACACACACACACAAACACACACACACGCACACAAACACACACGCACAGACACACACACACACACACATAGTTTCACTCTTTCTTTCCTTATCTAACTAGTATCTCCTTATTCACCTTTCCCCTCAATTATAGGTACACATACACTCACTCACTCTCTCTCTCTCTCTCTCTCTATATATATATATATATATATATATATATATATATATATATATATATATATATATATATATATATATATATATATATATATATATATATGTGTATTTCTTATCTAGCTAGTATCTCCTTCCCATTTCCCCTCAATTATAGGTACACATAACCTCTCTCTCTTGCTCTACCTCTCTCTCTCTCTCTCTCTCTCTCTCTCTCTCTCTCTCTCTCTCTCTCTCTCTCTCTCTCACCGTGGCAGCAGCTCGTGAGATGATTTACCTTAACGACTGGAATGCCCTGTGTTCTCCGGGTATTGGTAGCCCGGTCACGTCTTAGAGGAGCTGAGAGAGAGAGAGAGAGAGAGAGCGAGAGAGAGAGAGAGAGAGAGAGAGAGAGAGAGAGAGAGAGAGAGAGAGAGAGAGAGAGAGAGAGAGAGAGAGAGAGAGACAGAGAAAACAATCATAAAAAAGGTGTGTGTTTGTGAGAGTGGGAGTGAGAGAGTGAGAGAGAGATTTACATATATACTGACCACACAGACCTTACGATCCCAGCGAGGTGGTCAGGACTTAATTATATTAGAGCTACATAGAGATAGCTAACCCGAGAGAGAGAGAGAGAGAGAGAGAGAGAGAGAGAGAGAGAGAGAGAGAGAGCGTGCGAGCGTGCGAGAGCGTGAGCGAGCATCACAGACAGGAAGTACTGAGTTCGATCAAAATTCTACAACTCGGCAATTGCACATCTTAGAACTGCTCCTTTTAGACTCTTAAGATTGTGCGGATGTATTTAGGTTTGAGGCAAGAGATCGTAGTCAAGGTGAAATTATAGTGTCATGAGCGTGTATTTTTACAGAGACACACACACACACACACTCACTCCTCAGTTACTAACCCATCTGTCCCCTACTAACTTCCTAATCCTGCCACGGACATTAGTTCCAGGGCAGTAATTCCCTTTCCAATGTTCCCTTACCCACTCTAAACCATTGTTTGGACACTTGATCCTCAGTGTTTTGGAGGACAAGCAACCTAGAAGGGTCACTAGATATGTTGTTGCTTGATTTCCTTTGTACTCCTTTGCACTCCTTTGTACCTCTACGATGAGAGTAAAGCTGTAGATATTATATACCTTGATTTTCAAAAGGCCTTTGACAAAGTTCCCCACAAATGTTTACTGCTAAAACTAAAAGCGCATGGAATACAAGACGGTGTGTTGAAATGGATAGAAAATTGGCTCAGCGACAGAAAGCAAAGAGTAGTCATAAACGGTAAGGCATCTAAATGGACCAATGTAAGTAGCGGGGTACCCCAGGGATCGGTACTAGGACCAATTCTCTTTCTAATTTACATCAACGACATAGATGAGGGTCTCACCTGTACAATCTCAAAATTTGCTGACGATACAAAAATTGCAAATAGCGTACTCTCAAAAGAACAAGTTGACAATATGCAACACAATCTAGATAAATTGTCACATTGGGCCCAAATTTGGCCTATGCGTTTCAATGCGGATGAATGTAAAGTACTACATATCGGATACCTAAATGAGAAAGCAAACTATTCGATGAATGGCACTCAGCTTAAGAATGTAAACAGAGAAACCGATCTGGGAGTAACAATATTGAGTAACCTAAAACCGAGTCAACAATGTTCAGAAGTTGTTAAGAAGGCAAACAAAATAATTGTCTTTATAGGCATAAATCCAAAAAAAGCATAAATCCAAAGAAGTTATCCTAACCCTTTACAATTCCTTAGTCCGCCCTCTTCTGGAATACTGCGTTCAGTGCTGGTGCCCATATTACCAAAAAGACATAAACAAGCTAGAACGAGTTCAACGTAGAGTTACCAAAATGATACCTAGCCTAAAGAACAAACCATACGAAGAGCGTCTTAGAGAATTAAACCTATTTCCTTTAACCCAGCGCAGATTAAGAGGTGACTTAATTCAAGTGTTCAAAATCATCAAAGGCATGACAATATAAACTGTAGTAAGTACTTCACTATCGACCAATCTAATTGCACGCGGGGAAACGGTTGCAAAATTATTGGTAAATCTTTTAACTCACACGAATCTAAGAATTTCTTCTTCAATCGAGTTGTCAACTTGTGGAATGGGCTTCCCCGAGACGTTATAGACTGCAGCACCGTTGATTCATTTAAACTCCGCCTAGACAAATATCTCGCATCAAACCCGCGACTGACTGCGTTTGTAAATTAATAACTTTATTTTATCCTCCCCTCAGTTACTAACCCATATGTCCCCTACTAACTTCCTAGTCCTGCCAAGGACATTAGTTCCAGGGCAGTAGTTCCCTTTCCAATGTTCCCTTACCCACTCTAAACCACTGTTTGGACACTTGATCCTCAGTGTTTTGGAGGACAAGCAGCCTAGAAGGGTCACTAGATATGTTGTTGCTTGATTTCCTTTGTACTCCTTTGTACTCTAGATAATATATATATACAATAATTGTAGCAATATTTTTAAATATGCTATGGCAAACCATTATATATACCGGTATATATATATATATATGTGTTTAAATTTGGAGTTGCCATGACATATACTACCATTTTTTTAATAGTTTTTATTTTGTTATAAGCCTGAATATGTGTGTCAAGATATATTCACAATTTGCTCTACCCGTACGTAACATGTATGAATGGATGTCGTTGTTGGCGTTTTCATTCATAGCAACAGGAATCTCGTCCCATGTATTCCCTGTATTTGAACTGTATATGTCCTCACACCAAGTCGTAGTGTTGTGGAGTAAACAAAACAAGTATTGCTCATGAGCTTTTATCGTCAACCTTGTTTCCGGAAATTTAGTTACTCGATTTCTTTGTCAATATTAGGACCTTTCGTGCCATTTAGGTGTCAATATTTTCCTGGCGAGCAAGAGCGAGCCTGTAATTTTAGAAGGAACCGGCCTTCGGTTGGGAAATATCTCTACCGAAAAATGTACAAAATTATATTGAAATTGGGTCGATTTTTTTTTTTTTTTTTTTTTAAGTTTGATTGGGGTCTAGCGAAGAAACTCATAAATAAATAAATGAATAAATAAATAGACCAAAAACCGAGCACTACCCCCTTAACCTGGTGTGGAAAATTGATTACTAGAGTTATACACACTGACGGAGCTGTGTGGAGTGTTTGGCTTGTCGCTGGTGGATTGGTGGGGCGTGTGTCAAGGTTTAGCATACAAGCGTCAACATCTATCTATATACACCTCCGCTAGAGGGCCTTTCTAAGCTGAATATATGCGTCTAGTGTTAGGCTTCATCAGAAGGAAAACACGCCGTCGCAGTGAAGATGTTAAGTTGATTTTTTCGTTTTTTTCGTATGTGTACTTCGGCAGGGTTCCTGAGTTTATTGGCTCTCTCTCTCTCTCTCTGTAGGTTGTCGCTTGTGGAGTATTGGCATGACAATCTTTACCGCCTTACACCAGCATCATGGCTACGCTCAAGCCCTGCGGCCGTATTATGCTAGCAAATTTGTCTCTACTAAGATCAGTTTATATTGGCAACTTATTCCCCTTTTTGTACAGGTGTTCCTGATTGAATAGCGGACGTTATGATGAGCTTGTACGCTTCGCTCATCTCCGTCCTCTTATGAAACTGTTGTGAAACTCTGAGTGGATCATTTATACCGTATTACTGAAGTGTGCCCCTCTGATGTATCATCTCCATCACATCCAGTTTTCTTCTCTCCTTTGCCTTCAGAGCCCATGTCTCGGCCCCGTACATCACTGTTGGCACAACAATTTCTTAATACATTGCACTTTTAATTTTCATTCCGATATTTCTCACCTTCCACATACTTCCCATTGCTCCGAAAACTTTCCTTCCTTCACATACTCTCTGTTTTACCTCGTTGTCCATACCTCCTCCATTCCTGCTTATCGTTCCTCCTAGATATTTAAAACACTCTTCTTGTTCCAATATTTTCCCATCCAGCCTTACATCTAGATTCACCCTACGATCACCCCTATTACACACCATTACTTTACTTTTATTGACGTTCACCTTCAGTTTCCTCCTCCCACAAACCACACCAAACTTTTTGACAGTTTCTCCTCAGAATCCGCCCCCAATGCTGGGTATATTCAGCGAACAGCAACTGATTCAACTCCCAATCTCTACCAGTCTTTCCTACTAAACCCAATCCTCTACCCATAGTTCTCATTTTCACCTCCCTCACCACACCATCCATAAATATATTAAACAGCCCACTTATAGGAATATATTAAACAGCCCACTTATAGGAATATATTAAACAGCCCACTTATAGGAATTCGTGGACCTCTTATATGTTTTTCTATATGCAATGTTAAAGGAGATTTCCACTTGAGGGATTTTTTTCTGGACCCCTATATCCCTTATGTTTTGCCCCATTGCTTTTGAGATTTTTAGACGTTTGCCCTAGTAGTTTGGAAATGTTAAGACATTTAGACCCATTTATGTCAATGTTAAGACCTTTCGTGCCATTAAGGTGTCGATTTTTTCCTGGCGAGCGAAAGCGAGCCTGTAATTTAAGAGCAACCGGCCTCCGGCCGGGAAATTTTTCTACCGAAAAATGTACAAAATTTATCTTGAAAGGGGATCTAGGGGGTGTAATTTTAAGCTTGATGAAAACGTAGGGAACAAACTAAATACCTCCCCTTAACTATCTTGATAATTTTTTAGATAGAACTTGCTTATCAATATAGTTTTAGGTTTGTAGTTGATATATAGAAAAGGTGTGCATCTGTGTTTTGATTGTGTGTGTTCATTGTTTTTCTGTTGTGTTGTGTTGTCCCTGTTCGGGCTCTGTCTCGAGTCGGCCACCCCCAGAAAAAAAAAAATTAGGAATGGGCCTGAGTAAATAAATAGATAGATAGGGCTGGAGACTATGACATCCAATTGTGCTTATACTCGATAATAGAGTCAAGGTCACAGCTACCGAGTACTCGCCCGGCACAGTAAGTACAGTCGCGCTAATAAGTGATGTCTCGTTACCAAGTATGTTTTGATTAATAATTGGTATCAGCAAAATCTAAGCTTCACTTCTTCATATCGAGTGAAATATACAAACATGTTCCTACACTTACCCACCCTATTCAACATTTGACAGACATTAATAAAGCACAGTGCGAGCCAAACGTAATGACAGCTGGGACGTGACTTATTAGCGCGTTATATAGTTAGTTGAAACAGGACTTCAGAGGCTATCAACCGTTCTGGATAATTAAGGGACCTATAGCCTGTATTATTTAAGCTAACGAGAAATATATTTATCCCCATCTTAATTTTAGTTTACTCTCTATACTTCTATCAAGCTTAAAAACACACCCCAAGATCGCCTTCAAGATCAGTTTTTAAATTTTTCGATAGAAAAATGTTCCGCGGTTTCTCTTAAATTACAGGCTTGCTATCGCTCGCCAGGAAAAAATCGACACCTAATGTAAATGACACGAACAGCCTAAATATTGACAAAGAAATTAGGCGAAAGGTCTTAAAATCGCCAAACTAATGGGCCGAACGTCTTAAAGTTTGAAAACTAATGGGGCAAACATGAATAAGAATATGGGAGACCAGAAAAAACGACATACCTTCCCTTAAGGGGGATGACCTGCTTTTTGTTATTTCTGTCCTTTTGTCTCTTTCTCTGGCTTGTATCCATTCGGCCCCATTCAGCCCCATTCAGCCAACTATTTTAAGACGTTTATCCCCATCTAGGTGTCGATTTCTTCCTGGCGAGCGAATAGCGAGCCAGCATTATATGAAGAAATCCGGCTTCGCCGGAGACATTTTTCTATCGAAAAATGTACAAATTTAGCCTGCTGTCAAACAAAAATAAAAAATATGCTGGCTCGCTACCGCTCACCAGTAAAAAGATGACACCTGGATGGGGATAAACGTCTTAAAACAGTAGGCTGAATGGGGCCAAATGGATACAAGCCAGAGAAAGATAGAAAAGGACAGAACAAAAACAGGTCACCCCCTTTAAACCAGCTGTTATATAAATTTGATATTAATATTATCCTGATATAAATCCCGTACTGACTGACTGTTGGTATGGAGGTATTACGCTATAGGTGGAGTGCATTATACTGTCATAGAGGATTTGTGAGGAACCAAAGGCGATGTTATATAATTAGATCCGATTATGTCGGTACTAAAAAGGAGGAATTGTTGGAAAATATTTGACTTCTCTTCTATAAATATTCGGTACCGGTAATAATTTTTGTGTGTCTGATAACTTAGGTTCACACACATGCAATAGGTACGGTGGCGCTAATAAGTCACGTCCCAGCTGTCATTACGTTTGGCTTGTTCTGTGCTGTATTAATGTCTGTCTGATGTTGAATAGGGTGGGTAAGTGTAGGAAAATGTTTGTATATATCACTCGACATGAAGAAACGAAGCTTAAATATTGCTGATACCAATTATTGATCAAAACATACTTGGTGCCGAGACATCACTTATTAGCGCGACTGTACACTCGGATGCCATAGTTTCTAACCCACTCATAAATATTCGTGGACTTAACATATTTTTAATTATGGAAGTATATATATGGAAACGAATTTATGAAAAACAAATCTTTACATCAACTACACAACTATGAATACTGTTTATTGATAAGCAAGTCCAAAAATTAATCCAGGAAGTTATAATTGCATAACAGAATACATAGGGGTCCACTAATTGCATAACAGAATACATAGGGGTCCACTAATTGCATAACAGAATACATAGGGGTCCACTAATTATATACATAGGGGTCCACTAATTATATACATAGGGGTCCACTAATTG
>CM064527.1:50643636-50738113 GCA_032716605.1 Paralithodes platypus | reverse complement strand
CAAAATAATACTTTAGATTTTTTGTTGAAGGTGGATGCTATTTCTGCTATATATTTACCTTTACTCCTGAATTACCAAAGCCGAAATTATTCTTCAGTTTTCCAACATCATTTAAATAGTCACAACTCCAAAACAAAACAAAAGGTTAAATTAAATATGCATGGAACCAAATAATGTGGCTATAGTATCAATAAGTATCTAGTCTATAGGATGTTATAGGCTATAATATAGTCTGTTCCACTCCACTATAAGTATCATGGTTGGCTACGCATTCACAACCCTTTCTGTAATACCAGACTGCAGATATTGGATTCAACATTATCTTAAGGGGAGACAGACTGTTATTCTGGACCCCCTTCTCCCTAATGTTTAGCCCCACTAGTTTTGAGATTTTAAGACGTTGGTTCCATTAGTTTGGAAGAGATTTATGGGACCTTTCACCCCATTTCTTTGTCAATATTAGGACCCTTCGTGCCATTTAGGTGTCGATTATTTCCTGGCGAGCAATAGCAAGCCTGTAATTTTAGGAGGAATCGGCCTTTGGCCGGGAAAATTTTCTACCGAAAAGTCTACAAATCTATCTTGAAGGGTGGTCTAGGGGGTGTTTTTCTAAGCTTAATGGAGGTCTAGGGAGGAAACTAAAAATATATATGAATAAATGAATTAATAGACCAAACAAACAGCGATTGTCCCCTTAAGACCTGAATTCAAATCGGACGCAAATTATTAAAGAGGTGTTTTCAGGATTTGCCGAAAATATTGGAAGATATAAGTCTCCCACACCGAGGGAGCGAACAACGTGTGGTTATCCTGGGGTTCTTACTGAGACACAGAGAGAGAGAGAGAGAGAGAGAGAGAGAGAGAGAGAGAGAGAGAGAGAGAGAGAGAGAGAGAGGAGAGGAGGAGCCGGAGAGGAGAGCGAGGAGGGGGAGAGTGGTACGAGACAGAGAGACGAGAGCGAGAGAGAGAGAGAGAGAGAGAGGAGAGAGATAGAGAGGGAGGAGGATGGGAGGGAGAGAGGAGGAAGAGGAGAGAGAGAGAAGAGAGATATTACTATAAATACAATGGATAACACAGAACCTTACGATCTAAACGAGGTGGTCAGGACTTAATTCTAGTGGAGAGATGGCACATATCCGATAGAAAAGGAAAGTTGAAGGAAAGGATAGAACAGAAGAAGAAAAGAGAGAGAATGAGAGAGAGAGAGTGTGTGTGTGTGTGTGTGTGTGTAAAAGAGCGAGAGAAGGAGAGAATATAAAGAGGAATGCGCTAAAACCAGTCCATGGATCCAATTATCAAAATTACCCGTTCTGTGAAATTTTGCCAGTAAAAGTATGAGGCCAAGTATAAGGAAGAGTTACACGTGAAGATTTCCTGGCATTTTTGTGTAGCAACACCGATCTTGTGGCTTCTGAATTTATGTTTTATAAGAATATTTAGCAAAACGAATCTATACCCTCGTTTGGTTGAGGCTTGCTGGTATGAAAAAACTCACCATTTGAGGAGAAGCACTTCACTGACAACGTGCCGCAGATAGTTTCTTCAGGTCTGTCTGCGAACTGTTGTGAATGATCTGCTCCTCCTCAAATGTTGTATTGATTCATTTTTCAACTTTTCGGAGCTCATTTTTACAGACTTGCTATAGACCATTCATTTTAGGTAGGCCAAAGCTTTTTACCACTAACTTCTATCATACATAAACGACTACAGTAATTGAGCTAAATTATCTAGCATTTAGGCAGAGTTAGCCAGGGAACAGGTATGGATATTTAAAACTCGTTTGCTCTAGCCCTTTATGAGACACAGAGGTTAGACGTTACGACTTCGATCTGGCCTACCTAAAATGAATGGAATATTATCCATTCAATATAGGTAAGCCAGAAATCGTTGTGGTCCTATAGTCTATTCGCAGTAAGTAGGTGAGAAATCAATACCTTTATCCTCTGTAAAGCAAAAAAAAAAAGGAAGGGCTGTGAAACAAAAATTGGCTGCTGTAAATTGTCCACATCTAGTTCCCCCATGTGAACGCTGACTCTTCCCAAATGGTAGACGTATTAGCTCGATTTCTCTAGTCGTTTTTGAGTTACTGAGGTTAGTGGTCATGATTTCTCGCCTACTTACAGCGAATAGACTATACCTGGTATGCCTGAGTTAACGCCTAGGCCAAGTTGTGGCATATTTTTCTTCACAACACTGCCGGGCATTATTAAATAGGCATTGCAAGAGAGTAATACTCTCAATGAGGCTCGGCCAATAACATTTAATGTAACCAATGTGAGTTATTATATAATCTCCCTATGGCCTAACAAAGATTTTCAATTTCAATTTCTATTTCATGGGGATGCCCTAGGTACCCACGATTTGCGCACGCAGACGGATTGGGTGAGTAAGCCTTTAACCAAACCCAACAGGTGGCACAACCTCTTTTGACCCACACACAATGTTGAACCAAGGCCCTTGACACCCCCACCCTGTATGACTGTCACCAAAAAAAGGGCCTGTCTGAGGGACCACAAATCACTAGACCGCTTCAAGGATCTAGTGCCCCGCCCCCCTAACATTCACCTGAACTTTCAGAAAGGGTATGTAGGCGGTATGGGGCTAATTTATATAGATTTAACTTCTATGATTACTAGAAGTCTTTCAAAAGCAATATATAGTTGTCTAATGATAGCCAAATTAGATTATTAAAAAGCACCAAAAAGCCTCAGGAGTCTAAAACCGTTCGACCTTCAAACCAATGCAAAGGTACCCAAGAAGTGTTGCCTACAAAAAAATGCCGGTCAAAGATATTATGAACGTGAGAATCCACCTTAATATATTCCATGTTCGGTCAGGCGGACGATAACAATGGTCTAGGGTAAATTAATGCCCTTATATTTATATCGGCGCCCTCTACAGATAAAGCAACGGATGAGGCGCAGGTTTTTTTAATATGGACCGTAACACTAATGGATAAATAACAGAGTGCGGCCGGCGAGAGTGAGAGCTGAGACTAATTTGTTATTATTTCCGCGATAACCACGACAGAGACCCCCAGAAACGAGAAAAGTATTTTAGGTCTTTTCCCCAAAATAACCGGAGAACGGAGAAAATATATATAGTCATTCTTCCCAAATAACCGGACACCCTTCAACACCGTCTTCACCCACATTTCTTTCGATTTGCCCTACATACACCATCCCCCCGTTTTTTGTGTGGGTGTGTTCTCGTAATTTGGATGCCTGTACTGATTCGATTCCGAAAAAGGGAATATATGAAACGACGAGGGTACGTGTGTCTAGAAAGAGGCTATGAACATTTGTAGAAACAATAATAAATAGATACGTATTTAGGATCATAAATATGGCACTTACAATAAAACTTACCAATTGACTACTTGCGAGTTTCAAGCTACCCCGCAACTAACCCCTCCCGGGAAGTTGTGAGGCTGTAGACACCTCGCACCCACCCCACCCAACACCCCCCCCCCCACCACCACCCACACCCTCCCCTGACTTCCCCCTTACGATAGTAAATACAAATGCAATAACCCCAACTATATAAAGGTTTCTGATGGCTAAATGGGTATGTTTGGGTTTAGGTTGAATTGTAGGTTTCTGATGGCTAAAGGGTATGTTGGGTATGTTGAATTGTAGGTTTCTGATGGCTAAAGGGTATGTTGGGTATGTTGAATTGTAGGTTTCTGATGGTTAAAGGGTATGTTGGGTATGTTGAATTGTAGGTTTCTGATGGTTAAAGGGTATGTTGGGTATGTTGAATTGTAGGTTTCTGATGGCTAAAGGGTATGTTGAATTGTAGGTTTCTGATGGCTAAAGGGAATGTTGAATTGAGTTTTATGTATGTATAAATGTACTACAGTATATCCGTATTTTAGCTGGTAATTCTGCTAAATAACGACGTCTACAGCTCCAACTTCCTTATAGCCTGAAACTCGCAAGTAGTTAATTGAGACAAGTGTTCTAAATAGTTAACTGAAACACCATCTTAAATCTCTCCTGTCACACTTGTTACATTAATTGCTCTCTCTCTCTCTCTCTCTCTCTCTCTCTCTCTCTCTCTCTCTCTCTCTCTCTCTCTCTCTCTCTCTCTCTCTCTCTCTCTCTCTCTCTCTCACACACGTGAAAATAGTTAAAATTAATATAAATATATTAAAAATATAGAGATACAGTCAAACACCCACCCCAAGGCAAAATAGAGAGGCGGATGGACTTCATCAGGCCACAGCCATCCGCCGTAATCGGTTTTCTGTTATAACTGTGGCAAACCGGCTATCTCTATAATACCTGGTGTAGAGTGTTTGCCCTAAAAGAAAAAGTAGTATAGTACTAATGAAATAGTCAACATCAGGGGGCTGACAAATTCGGAAAGTCAATTTTGTAGTCAGAAGTAGAGTAGACAAAATCAGTTAGTTCAAAATGGGGAAGTCACATTTTGTTGTCGGATATCGAAGAAGAAATCCATTAACTACGTCAAAAAGAACTGAAACAGCATGAGACACACACACGAGTTCAAAACAATCAACAATTACTACATATTTCATATTATCTGGCTATTATTAGACGATTATATTCAGATTAGAAAGGGTATATGGAAGTCTGAGGGTTAAGGGGGTACTACTTATTGTTTGGTCTATATACAGTATTTATATATATTTCATTTATTTTTTAGTTTCCTCGGTAGACCTTTATCAAGCTTAGAAAAACAACCCCTAGACCCCCTTTCAAGATGCGTTTGTACATTTTTCGGTAGAAAAATTTCCGGCCGAAGGCCGGTTCCTTCTAAAGTTAGAGGCTCGTTATCGCTCGTCAGGAAACATTAACACCAAAATGGCACTAAAGGTCTTAATCATGACAAACAAATGAGGCGAAAGGTCTCAAACTCGCCAAACTAACGGAAATATGCTAAACGTGAGGGAGAAGGGGGTCCAGAAAAAAGCGAGTACTACCCCCTTAATATTATTCTTCAAAATATCATAAACTATAGATGGCAAGGACACACTAAGATCAGACAGGGAATATGCCGAGTCACAGTGAAGATGACCAAGCTGGCCGAGAGAGTGACCATTTCCTCGTGTACAACAAATTGGAACCCTGGCCCTAGTACAGTCACGGCTGATAATCGTGTTTCAGCTGCCATTACTTTCGGGTTTCTCTGTACTGTATTAATGTCTGCCAGATGTTGATTAGGGAGGGTACGTGTAGGATCAAGTTTCTATACCTCCAGATGTTGAATAGGGTGAGTAAGTGTAGGAATATGTTTGTATAGTTCATTCGATATGAAGAAATGAAGCTTAGATATTGCTGATACCAATTATTGATCAAAACATACTTGGTGCCGAAACATCACTTATTAGCGCGACTGTACCTCTCTCCGTTTAATGCAACATTGATGCTGATCTGCACTGAACAAACTCTGAATACAAATGTAAGGCTTTGATTTGATTTTTCGATTAAAGCCAGCGAGATAACCTGATTAGAAGATATGGAGACAGAACATGACTCTTGGCAGTGACTCTACAATAGTATTGGTTGTAGGCAAGGAACCAATTTTGTTATCGGACATCAGCACATTTTGGTCCCTGTTTCGTGATTGAGGGAGAATGGAAAGGTGTTATAATATTGAGTATAACCCTCGAGGAATGTGAGGTAGGTCGTAGCTTGGTTGGTAGACCATTAGTACTGTAATATATATATGTGTGTGTGAGTGTGTGTGCGTGTGCGTGTACTTAATCTAGTTGTATTTGTGGGAGTGAGCAAGTTGATCGTTAATTTGTGGGAGTGAGCGAGTTGATCGTTAATTTCCACCTCCAATGACACATTCATCATATCTTACTTTAAAATACGTGTGTGTGTGTGTGTGTGTGTGTGTGTGTGTGTGTGTGTGTGTGTGTGTGTGTGTGTGTGTGTGTGTGTGTGTGTGTGTGTGTGTGTGTGTACCATCTACAGTTTATAGGCTGCAACACAGAAGGTACACATCATAAGAGTGCTCATGTACACAAGGTTTACATAGCTTCAGTAGTACGTGATTCAGAACCTGTTTATAATATACATCACAGTATAAATAAGGGGAGGTTTTTAGTTGATGCCCTAGACTTCCATCAAGCTTAAAATTACTCCCCCTAGACTCCCTTTCAAGATAAATTTGTACATTTTTCGTAGAAAAATGTCCCGGCCGAAGGCCGGTTCCCCTTAAATTACAGGCTCGCTATCGCTCGCCAGGAAAAAATCGACACCTAAATAGCGCGAATAGTCTTAAATTTGACAGAAATGGGGCGAGGGTTCTTAAAATCGCCAAACTAATAGGGCAAGCGTCTTAAAATCTCAAAAGCAATGGGGCTAAACATGAGGGAGAAAGGGGTCCAGAAAAAAAATCCTCCAGGTGGAAATCTCCCCTTAAAGAAAGGTCCATCACGTGCTCGCATTTAATCCCACGTCTCCCATACACTGGTGAATGCTAGAGTACATTAGTTAACCCTCTCCGACATATGACGCGATTTTGAGCCTATTGGGGATACTTTAAAGCCTTTGTTGCCATCAGGGGTATTTAGAAACCTTTAGATTCGTTACTTCAACCTCTGCAGTTGTCTTTGAGTTAGCTGTGGGCAGAAAACTAATTTTGGAGTGGTAATTATAAGAGTGAGAGAACTCTATTTCTTATTGCTAATCTGGCAACCTCTGCGTCATAAATGCGTGAAATGGTTAAGAAAAGGTAAATCACTATCAGCATCCCAATACCCGATTTATTTTAGATTGATCAACAACTTTTGACTTACACAGGTTCTTCCTAATAGAGAGAGAGCGAGAGAGAGAGAGAGAGAGAGAGAGAGAGAGAGAGAGAGAGAGAGAGAGAGAGAGAGAGAGATGAGAGGAGAGAGAGAGAGAGAGAGGGAGAGAGAGAGAGAGAGAGAGAGAGAGAGAGAGAGAGAGAGAGAGAGAGAGAGAGAGAGAGAGAGAGAGAGAGTATTCATTCGTACTGCGCCTGTCGTACCATCAGTTCGCCATTTTAGCCTGCCAAATGCATATTAGGTATAATTTCCCCACTGAAAATCTGGATCTACGGAAAAAAAAATAAAAAAAATAAAAGCAAGGTGAAATATATTCAAAGCAAAGTGTCTCGTGTTGGGTAGAGACCTTCTTTTAAGAGAGGGAGCCATCTTTTCTTTTGGGCGCCATTTTGGTACCTCTATTATCGAAGAATGACGTTTAATTCACCACTTGCGAGTTTCAGGCTATAAGGAAGTTGGAGCTGTAAACATATCTATGAGTGAGATATACATCCATGTTCCTACACTTACCCACCCAATTCAACATCTGACAGACATTAATACAGCACAGAGCAAGCCAAACATAATGACAGCTGAAACACGACTTATTAGCGCGACCGTATATCAAGGGTATGGGGAGATTTGAGAGTCAAGAGAGGGAAATATCACCAGTGACACCAAGATACAAAGGAACAAAAGGAAATCAAGCAAAAACAGGGCCAGCGACCCCTCAAGGCTGCTTGCCCTCCAAAACACTGATGGTCAAGTGTCCAAACAGTAGTTTAGAGTGGGTAAGGGAAAAATGGAAAGGGAAAACAGACTGCCCTGGGACAAATGTCCGTGTCAGGATTAGGAGATGTTAATAGGGGACAGATGTTAGTAATATATAAAATAAAAAAAAGTATGCGGAAATTTGGGTGTCAAGAGAGGGAAATATCAATAGTGGTACCAAGATGGCGGAGGTTGGCCGATCTCTGCCACTAAAGGGTCTCTAGGGTCGAGGAGAAAAAGTGCCCCGAGTCTCTTTATATCGTAAGTTAGGGAAAACGTCAGGTAATGGCGCTAATAAAACCTAATACCCGGGAGATAAGGGAGAGATAAGAGCCTAATGATTGGATACAGATAATGCGATGGGGTAACATTGGCGGAGGTTGTTGTTTTTGTTGTTGTTGTTGTTGTTGTTTTCTTGATGTTTTAGGATGGAAGTAGGGTAGGAAAAAAAGGTTACATATACACACACACACACACACACACACACACACACACACACACACACACACACACACACACACACACACACTAGTTCGCAGATAAAAACATCCAAAAAAACTTGTGCAACCTCGAATCGAAATTCAGGGTATCATGGCAATCATAATGCTATTCGTAAATGCAATACAGACTTCTTGGATGGTTAAGGGGGGATGGGCCGGGTTTTCTGGCCCCCCTTCTCCCTCGTGTTAGCCCCTGGTGGACTGTCAAGATTATTGTCAAGTTCGCTGGCGCTACCTATATTAGTGGTTTTAGTGGCAGAGATGGCAGCATGATGTTATTGTGTGGCAGAGATGGCAGCATGATGTTATTGTGGTAGTGGTAGTTCGGTGATGGATGTGGTGTTTTGGTAGTGGTAGTTCGGTGATGGATGTGGTGTTTTGGTAAAGGTAGTGGTCTGGTGTTGTTATATTAATTAATACATTATTTTTGTTAAGCTGTTGTTATTATTGTTGTTGATAGCTGTAAGCGTGACGATGGTGTGGTTTTCGTATGTGTGTATGGATTACCTACGACAGCATAGTCAACAACATGAGTTCCCAACATTTTGCCAAGCAGAGAAAATGTTTTGGTGTAACACTCAATTAACACTGTTATCTGTAAACTTGTAGGATACAGCAAGAACAAGTTTAAATGCATATACAAAACACTATCAGCTTACCTGTCTTTATTGCAATTTTAAGTTGTATCTGAAACTCCTTTTATATATTATTAACCTTCAGAAACTTCGTATCTAGAATCTTCTTAACCTACTATTTTATCATTTTATCCAGTTCGGTTATGTTTTCTTTACTAATTCTTATATAAAGTAAGCATATGATTCTCCACTATTAAATAACGTATATTTCAGATTACTGATATATGCAGTATAATATATATAATTATATATATATATATATATATATATATATATATATATATATATATATATATAATGCTTGAGTGTATTTATTTATAGTTTTATCGTCAGTAAATATGTTATGAGAGAAATATATAGTTCGATTACTCAAAACAGGAGCTGGACCTTCAGTGGCAAGCTGCCGCATGAAGAATTCATATTTGTTTTCACCAACCCAACAATGAATTTACAAATATACCTAACTAATGAAATCAATGAAAGTAATGAATACATGTGGTACTCCAAGGACTCGAACCTAGGATACTCACACCGAGATTTCGCACACGAAGCATTACGCTACCATGCCCGGCCGATCAACATGTGTATAGCCGACAAGATATCAAACTGGCCCAGAGCTTCTTTTATTTACGATATTTCAGCCCTTTACAAATATAAAAATGGGTAATGCAAAAAATGAAATTTACAACGTAGTGGGCAGGCTAAGTCTCCATATTTTGTTAGCCATTCTACTGTATAATATAGGTAAAATAGCATAAACAGACTAATCCCTGGGCTAGTTGGAAATGTTGCAGGGTGTACGGTCGCGCTAATAAGTCATGTCTCAGCTGCCATTACTTTTGACTCTCTCTGCGCTGTATTAATGTTTGTCAGATGTAGAATAGGGTGGGTAAGTGTAGGAATAGGTGTGTATATCTCACTCGAAATGAATAAATCAAGTTTAGCTATTGCTCATACCAATTATTGATCAAAACATAATTGGTGCCGAGACATTACTTATTAGCGCGACTGTAAATCAGAGCCCCAAACCTTATGAGAATCGTTCACCTGTCAGCCCCTTTGTTTGTCCTCCCACCTTCACCAAATTCTGGACTCCCGAATTTTTTGTTTACTTTTTGGAAGAGGGTGGGAATGAGCTGAGACTTATAATGATTCCCCTGAGCATCGGCAGGAAGGATATATATTTTCGTGATGGACATGCCTTGATTGAGATGGGGGAAGCCGCCGACCCTCTGACAGTCTCGAGAATTATTAGACGACGACGAGCGAGAAGGGGAGAGGAGAAAACATGGTGGAGGATACAAATTAGTGTAGTAACTCTTCGGAAGCCGTAATAATATAGTTATAACCCAGTACCTATCTGCAGTTATGGGAGGGGCGCGGTAGCTAATAAATTGGACCAGGTCGCATCTCTCCACTGCGGGTCATAGTCGAGACGAGAATGTTTATAATAGCTGCATGCCTGCTGTTCGGGGCAAAGATGATCGTTTCCTATTTCGTCTTTATGTTCTTAAATTGTAGATACCATAATGCATGTTATCGTAAGATATATAGAACAAAATATGTCTAAATATTGACTAGCTATACCAACCATACTGTTTTAAGCAGCAGGGTTGTCTTAAGGGAAGATGGTTGCTTCCTAGCTTAGCTTGACATAACTCAACTTGTCGTAAGCGGTACTGTAGGTATATACAGTAAGCTATACTCATGTGTCGTAAGCGGTACTGTAGGTATATACAGTAAGCTATACTCATGTGTCGTAAGCGGTACTGTAGGTATATACAGTAAGCTATACTCATGTGTCGTAAGCTATACTCATGTGTCGTAAGCGGTACTGTAGGTATATACAGTAAGCTATACTCATGTGTCGTAAGCGGTACTGTAGGTATATACAGTAAGCTAACTCATTTGCAGATTTTGTTTTTTTTCAAATGCGACGAAAGTCAAAGTAACAATTGCATCACTTATATGTTTGCTATATTTAGACGATTTTGTGCAGTTTAAGAAGGATCTGAGGTAGTAAAAAGGGTTACATGATATAGTTCGAAGCCTGTTAATTGCTGGAGGCCCCTTTTAAACTGAATCAAATCGTCTAATCGTAGCCAGAATAAAAATACAAAGACGCCGCCGGTATAGAAGGGGTTAACTACATTGCTTGTCAAGGAAGTTTAGATAACTCAAAGAGACCAACAAGTTCCCAAGGCAACAGTCAAGCCGGTATCACACGAGCGCCTTTTCCCTCAACATTTATCCTCAACACTTGTCTGGCAGCTTAGGAGGTCAACATTTATAATATTTTGGTCACCTAAATTCAGTTATCAACAGGGTAGTTTCCGATACCAGTGCAAAATACTCCAGAAATGTTGCCAGAAAAATTTTGATGATCGAATGTTGACTATGAAAACTCTCGTGTGATACCGGCTATAGAGACCACGGACTCTACCACCCGAGGCTTCATAACCAAGAAACCACGAATTAACCACTTGCGAGTTTCGTTCTATAAGGAAGTTGGAGCTGCAGTAGACATCGATATTTAGCAGAATTCCCAGGTAAAATACGGTTGTAGTACATTTATAAACGACATAAAACCCAATGCAACATACTTCTAACCATCATAAACCTTCATTATTACTACATTTCTATTTCATATCGATGTTTGCCGCTCCAACTTCCTTATAGCCTGAAACTCGCAAGTGGTTAATTCCAGGGGCTACAGATTGGATGGACGGCGGGATGGGGAGCTTGGGACGTAAAACAAATGATATTTCGGGCGGACGAGGTCATGCATTAAGGGGAGGTTTTTAGTGTGTTTCCTAACCTTCCGTCAAGCTTGAAATTACACCCCCTTGACCCCCCTTTCAAGATAAATTTGTACATTTTTCGGTAGAAAAATCTCCCGGCCGAAGGCCGGTTCCTCCCAAATTACAGGCTCGCTTTCGCTCGCCAGGAAAAAATCTACACCTAAATGGGACGAAAGGTCTTAAAGGTGACATAAATGGGGTGAAAGTTCTTAAAATCGCCAAACTAATGGGCGATCGTCTTAAAATTTCAAAAGCAATGGGGCTAAACATGAGGGAAAAAGGGGTAAAGAAAAAATCCCTCAAGTGGAAATCTCCCCTTAACGATAAAATCCATAGTAAACCGAAGCAAGACGGCCCTTCCAGACTTATTTGCCGGCAGTCAAAAGGTATCTGAAGGCAATCCAGTACTATACCACTATAAGCCCTGCCGTAGATTAGGTTGAGTGGATGGCTCCTGATGACAGGTTGCGAATGACAGGCAAGGGGGAGCTATAACAGAGTGGCTCATCAAGAGATCCTTTAATTCAATTTAGGGACCATTGCCCAGCTGACACTTAAAGTAGGATGGTCTCTTTCGTGTTGCTCCTCGTAGAACCACTTCGTTATTTCGTCCCATAAGATGACTTGGCTCTTCTCTAGGCGTTATATTAATCAGATTCGGTGGTGTGTCGTTTTAAGGGGGGTCTCTGTGTTGTTCCTTCGAGTGTGTGGCTTGACAAGAATTCGTATTGTGAGAGTGTGTGTGTACTTATTTGTTCCAGATGGTATGTATGTGTGTGAGAGAGAGAGAGAGAGAGAGAGAGAGAGAGAGAGAGAGAGAGAGAGAGAGAGAGAGAGAGAGAGAGAGAGAGAGAGAGAGAGCTTGTTATTAAAGGAGTGAGCCAATGTTTATATGTGTAGTATGTTTCACTTCGTAATGACATTTGAGTTCTAAATCTCTTAGGTAAATATCTTAGTAACAGTTTAAGCATTATTGTTAGCACCTCGTGTGTATGCAGCACACATTGAGCTTAGTTTGGGAAGGAGCAAAACTTAAGTGTACCAAAATTATCCTTTATTTATTCTCTATCAGCCCATCCTACTATAAAGGTGATCTGTGCACTTCGTAACATGCTAAATATATTTATATCTATCCATCTATTTATATCTATCCATCTATTTATATCTATCCATCTATTTATATCTATCCATCTATTTATATCTATCCATCTATTTATATCTATGCATCTATTTACTCAGGCCCATTCCCCCTTTTTTTTTTTTTTTTGTAATGATACGAAAGGTCTTAAAATTGACAACGAAAAGGGCCGAAAGGAATTAAAATCGCCAAACTAATGGGCCGAACATCTAAAAAATCTACAAAATAATTGAGCTAAACACGATCGGCCGAGCTGTTACTCCTCCACCATGCACCGTTTTCTTTATAATGAAAGCAAGGGTTACAGGGGAAACTGTGAAGATAAGAATATAATAAATGCTAATCACCATATCAACTAACCAAACAGAGCCAGCATTGCACTACATACATCGCCACTACAATTATGTATATTAATTAATAAACACGATCGGTAATACATCATTTTTGCGTAAACGGGCGTCAAATGCGGTGGATTAGAATATTAACTTATGAGTGGTTTCCGCGTCGAAGGCTGGCTATTGGGTTCGATCATATGTTGCCTTTCGTTGGCGGGTTCTGGTGCGTTAAATATTATGTAAACATTAGGATTATTGCCTTGGTTTGTGAGGTGAGAGAGAGAGAGAGAGAGAGGGGGGGGGGACAGACAGACAGGCAGACTAAGGGAGATGAGAAGAGTGAGGACTAAATGAGAGAGAGAGAGAGAGAGAAAAAAAAAAGACAGCGAGAGCTAAAAATCGTGAAATAACTACTTCCATTTTGTTTGCCACATTAACATCCAATAAAGTTAATCGTACTAAGTGGATTAAAAACGAAAATAGCGGAGAAGGAAACCTTTCAAATAACCTAATCAAATTATAAGTTAATACACAAGCCAAGTTAATTAATTTAGTTGGTTAACTAAAGTATTAATATTAACTCGGAGATAGAGAAAAGGGAAACTAAGGAAAATGAGCTAATCATAAAAGTAAAATAATAAATGAACCAAAAATCGGGACACAAAGACAGAGAGCGAAAAAGAATGCTGGAAAAGTGCGAACTGACGAAGTCATCTTTTATTTTTCATTTGGTTCCCGCGGATTTTTGTTTGAGTTTAGCAATAATACTGAAAACAATTATTATTAACGATCGCTGGTAATTTCGACAAAGCACTGTTGTCGTATATATTGGAAGAAGTGTTTACTACTTGTGTTATTAACCCTCTCCGACATATGACGCAATTTTGAGCCTATTAGGGATACTTTAAAGCCTTTATTACCATCAGGGTTTTTTACAAACCTTTATTTTAGTTACTTCAACCTCTGCAGTTGTCTTTGAGTTAGATGTGGGCAGAAAACTAATTTTGGAGAGGTAATTATAAGAGTGAGAGAACTCTATTTCTTATTGCTAATCTGGCAACCTCTGCGTCATATATGTCTGAAGGGGTTAATTATTATCACATGAGGGAGAAGGGAGTCCATATTCTCTCTCTCTCTCTCTCTCTCTCTCTCTCTCTCTCTCTCTCTCTCTCTCTCTCTCAGCACGATGATACCTTTATTTCCTATATCATTCTGGCTAAAATTATATTATTTTATTCAGTTTTAAACACTACCTCTTTTATTCAGAGGGTTTACCGAGATCGCATTATTTTATCCTTTCGAGTCCCAAAAGTAGATAATCTATTTGTTATCAATTTCACCACTACACCAAACACCTCCAATGAAATTAATGAAAGCATATATTATGTGATCCACCAAGATTCGAACCCGGGTTTTCACACACAGATGTTTAGACACCCTTAACCATTACACCACCAAGATGTATGTTAAATATTTTAAATATGTTAAATATGTTAAAGTAAATAATCTAATGGTATCCAGAATAAGGTGAAAGTTATGCCATCGTACTGAAGGGGTTAAATGTTTGAAGATTCAAAGGGGTGTAGTATCTATCTATCTACTGTATCTATATATTGCCGGACGCCACGATCCCCGAAATGGTGGCCACGAACGAAACGGCCCCATGCACTTCTGTCCCCAGTCAGTCGACGCCCCTCCTCCCATCCAGCACCGCCTTCACTCATATACTTCTTAACTCCATCCTTCCACCTCTCTATCGGTATACCTCTCCCTCTTTGTCCTTCCACCTCACTCGTACACTCTCTTAGTCATTCTCTCGCTTCCCATACGTTCCACATGGCCGAACCATCTCAAGGTGTTCCTTTTCACACTTTCCAGCACATCTACATCTATACCACACCTCTCTCGCACTATACTTATGTATATATACTCGCGTATACTCATACTATATCATGAGAGTGTACCGTTTTATAATACATTTGCGCCGAAGATTTTCCAGTTTAAATTATACAGCAATTAATGCGAGAGAATTTATACAACATTTCGAAAATATACTGGAAAGAAAACGGGCACACAAACTAATCATCTCATTATGGTAAGTTAAATAACTGATAAAGTTATACAAAATGTCGAATAAGTACTGTAAAGAAAATGGAGTCCAGATTTTTTGGGGGGTAACTCTCTTATAACTCGTGTGTTTTTCGGCGACCCTCCCTCCTTGAGAGTCTCCTAATTAGCTCCGATTTTTCCCATAACCTGGCTGGCCCACTTTTTTTCTTCATTATGGACGTAAATATTTGTCTCGCTCTTAATGGCGTTGAGGGTCTTAAAGTCGAATTGTATATTTCTTCTTTTAGGTGGAGAGATGAAGGTTCTTGTTTTTGGTTGGTTTGTATTCCTTATAATAGATGTGATTTACAGTCGGCAAGATTTTCTTAAATATTATTATTATTTATTTAATTTCCTACCTATGCCCTCCATCAAGCTTAAAAATCACCCCCAAGACCCCCCCCCCCACCCCCCCACCCCTTCAAGATATATTTTGCCCCCAAAGACGTGATATATTTTATCGCTAAGACCCCCCTTCGAAATATATTTGTAAAAAAAATCGGTAATAAAATATCCCGGCCAATGGTCGGTTCCTCTTAAATTACACGCTCACTATCGCTCGCCACGGAAAAATCTTCACCTAAATGGCACATAAGATTTAAATATTAACAACGAAATGGGACTAAGGTTATAAAATCGCTAAACTAATGGGACGAACGTCTTAAAATGTCAAAACTAAAGGGGCTAAACATGAGAGAGAAAGGGGTCCAGAAGAAAACATAACCTTCCCTTGTCACATTATTAATCTTGTGCAAAGTGAAATATCTCCCTAAAAACGTCTTCCCAATGTGTTGGTGACAAGAACCCTTGTGGTATTAATTAACTTAATGCATCGCTAATTCAAACAGGTCATTACTTAAGAGGGAGTTTTTACTTTTATTATTATTGTTATTATTATTATTATTATTATTATTATTAGTAGTAGTAGTAGTAGTAGTAGTAGTAGTAGTAGTAGTTATATTATTTCTTTTTCCTGCAGGCTCATGGCGGGAGGCGTCCCTGATACTGAAGGAGTTAAATGGTGCATTGAGGTATGATTTGTCCTTTCGAGACCTAAAGGTAGACTATAAGCTTACGAAAATCGCCTAATGGTAAGAGAATAAGACAAAAATTACGTTATCCTACTGAAAAGGTTAAAATAACACAGTTTATGATCAAATTTGTCTCTGAACTATTGAATTTGATTGAATAGTTGGTCATAATAATGTTTATACATAACGTCATTATGTATGCGGACTTTAAATTAGTATGTGTATTTTGTCATGTCATAGGTAAATTAGTATGTGTATTTTGTCATGCCATAGCTAAATTAGTATGTGTATTTTGTCATGCCATAGGTAAATTAGTATGTGTATTTTGTCATGCCATAGGTAAATTAGTATGTGTATTTTGTCATGTCATAGGTAAATTAGTATGTGTATTTTGTCATGTCATAGGTAAATTAGTATGTGTATTTTGTCATGCCATAGGTAAATTAGTATGTGTATTTTGTCATGCCATAGGTAAATTAGTATGTGTATTTTGTCATGCCATAGGTAAATTAGTATGTGTATTTTGTCATGCCATAGGTAAATTAGTATGTGTATTTTGTCATGCCCTAGGTAAATTAGTATGTGTATTTTGTCATGCCATAGGTAAATTAGTATGTGTATTTTGTCATGCCATAGGTAAATTAGTATGTGTATTTTGTCATGCCATAGGTAAATTAGTATGTGTATTTTGTCATGCCATAGGTAAATATTATGACCAATTAATGGTTTTATAGCAAATGTGTCTCGTAAAACATGCATACTATGTTTCCTCCAAAAATAAAACCATAGCATGGATAAAAACTTATGTAGCCGACTGTACGGTCGCGCTAATAAGTCATGTCCGAGATGTCATTATGTTTGGCTTGCTCTGTGCTGTATTAATGTCTGTCAGATGTTGAATAGGGCGGGTAAGTGAAGGAACATGTTTGTATATTTCACTCGATATGAAGAAATGAAGCTTATATATTGCTGATACCAATTATTGATCAAAACATACTTGGTGCCGAGACATCACTTATTAGCGCGACTGTACATCACGTCACGCAATTGTTATTTAGCATCAAGTTGTTTAGCCCGGGGAGTTATACACCCGAGGACATTCATAATATGTTAGTGTACAACAGAGGCTCCAAAACTCGTTAAGGGGGGATGGTTCACTTTTTGGTAAATTATTTTTTTCATTTAGTTATGTTTTTAGTTTCCTCACTAGACCTCCATCAAGCTTAAAAAGACACCCTTTCAAGATAAATTTGTACATTTTTAGGTAGAAAAATTTCCCAGTTCCTCTTAAATTACAGGCTCGCTATCGCTCGCTAGGAAAAACATTACACCTAAATGGCAGGAAAGGTCTTAACATTGACAGAAACGGAGCGAAAGTTCATAAAATCGCCAAACTAATGGGGTTAAAGATGAGGGAGAAGAGAGTCTAGCAAAGCGACGTATATCCCCTTATTATATTTTAGAATAATTTACTATGAGGGTTGGGTACATTTGGCTAATTAAATATATTGTTAATGTATATAATATGATGGTAGGGAATAATGGGTCTTAGTGGCATATTCAATATATAATTATTAGTAGTAGTTATTAGTAGTAGTTATTAGTAGTAGTTAGTACGTCAGTTATTTTGCAGATTTTGTGTTGAAAAATGGTGCTAATTATATAAACTTGGTCTTAATGTGATGCAGAGACATGGTAGTTTCATATTTTTCTATCGAGTATTGACAAATTAGCTGCTAAGGGATTCAATTTATTGCCAGGCTGTAATTATCCAGAGTATAGTAGTAGTAGTAGTAGTAGTAGTAGTAGTTGTTGTTGTTGTAATTGTAATAGTAGTAGTAGTAGTAGTTGTTGTAATTGTAATAGTAGCAGTAGTAGTAGTAGTAGTAGTAGTAGTAGTAGTAGTTGTTGTTGTTGTAATTGTAATAGTAGTAGTAGTAGTAGTTGTTGTAATTGTAATAGTAGCAGTAGTAGTAGTAGTAGTAGTAGTAGTAGTCGTAGTAGCAGTAGCAGTAGTAGTTCTTACAAAAAAACGTGCGTAAATGCTGGAATATTTAAATCCTCGGTTAGTGGTGTGTGTGTGTGTGTGTGTGAGTGTGTGTGTGTGTGTGTGTGTGTGTGTGTGTGAACTAATTTATACACAATATTTAATAAACAATGATCACTACTAAGCCTTAAGTTTATTGGACCTCATTGATGGCAAAACGGCGCATGCGTTGAACAAGTCATCAAATCAATACAACAGTCGGTTTTCTTTTCGATTGTCTACACCCCTTCAGCACCATGATACCTGTTTTACCTTTGATTTTGGCTAAACTTAAATGATTATATAGAGTTTACGAAGGACCTATATTACTAGGAGGGTTTATTGAGATCGTATTTACCCATTTGAGAGATGCTATATACATATAAAGACAACAAATCAATCACTACCTCCTTAAGAGCATCCAATGGCAACCTATTTTAGGCGTTGTTGATAAGCTAATATAAGAAAACAGGACAAATTGTATAGATCATATTGCTTAGACTTAAAAACAATACTGGAACTACAGCAGCACAGGTGATTTCATGAATATTCTAATAGCAATTAATAATTTCAAATAAATTGGTAACAATGTCAAACAACGCTCGCCATAACAGTAGGAGACTAGTAACCTAAAGAACTAAGTCAATTAGAATGATTGCTCGATAATAAGTCACCTCTTTTTCCATTCTCGTGTCTCTTGCTGATCTTCCTCATCCCTTGATGGGAGTCAGGGCTGGCTACTGACTGACTGACTGACTAATAAGACACATAGATAAAAGACCAAAATATATCGTAATGATCAGCTCCCCCTAAAAATAAAAGTACTTAAGAACACGAAGTAAAATGTAATTCACCACTCAATTAGGAAGTCACACACAGGTACAAAAGGTCTCTCAAGGTATTACTAATCTCAACGCATCTCGGAGTACTTCAAAATTCCTAATATCCATCCATTACGACTCTCTCTCTCTCTCTCTCTCTCTCTCTCTCTCTCTCTCTCTCTCTCTCTCTCTCTCTCTCTCTCTATCTATCTATCTATCTATCTATCTATCTATCTATCTATCTATCTATCTATCTATCTATCTATCTATCTATCTCTCTATCTATCTATCTATATATATATATATATATATATATATATATATATATCTTTATCTCTCTCTCTCTCTCTCTATATATATATATATATATATATATATATATATATATATATATATATATATATATATATATATATATATATATATATATATATATATACCGGTATATATATATATATATATATATATATATATATATATATATATATATATATATATATATATATATCTATCTATCTATATATCTATATATCTATATATCTATCTATCTTTATCTCTCTCTCTCTCTCTCTCTCTCTCTCTCTCTCTCTCTCTCTCTCTCTCTCTCTCTCTCTCTCTCTCTCTCTCTCTCTCTCTCTCTCTCTCTCTCTCTCTCTCTCTCTCACACACACACAGTAATCCAAACACACATCAAGAGTACTCCAGAAATCCTAATAGCTATCCATTAAAGCTCCAGAATCTGTCCATCAAACCCGCGGCCACAAAAGGACAATTCACTCGCGCGTCTTTACGGCATTTGTTCCTCGAGATTTTTGTTCTCTCTGTTTTGTTGGTAAACACTTATTGACCCTTACAAGATCCAATACGCATTTCGTCTCTGCTTTCTGGCTGTTATAAGAAAATGTTATTAAGATTAGGAAGGGTGTATAGAAGTCAGGGGTTTAATTGAGATAGTCTTTACCCTAATATGTACCGCATATCCTTCCTAAACTGTATAATATCGTCTAATGATAGTCATAATAAGCTGTCAAAACGCGGCAGTATCCTCAAGAGGTTATTATATAATAATTTACGGTCTAAACATGAGGGAGATGGGGGTCCATAAAAAAAACTCTCAAACCAAAATCTCCCCTTTTTGACGTTAGACCATCACAGACAACACCACCACCTATCTGTCACTGCAATCAGCTCTATCATTACAAACAGCGACACGATTATACCTTCATTTTAGGGTCGTGTCACAACCCACGCTAATTGTGCACCCCCGGCAATATTTAGGGACCTTCTGTGCATACCCATACCCATACCCATAATGTGGGCTTAATTCATGGTTATTAGACATTTGCACAGGTATTAATTCTTCCTTTTTTCTTGGATTTTGGCTATCATTAGATAATTTTATATACCGGAGTATGGCGATTGGTTCATAGTTTAAACCTTTGATAAGTAGATAGCATTTTCAAAGATGAATTATTTGCCAAATGTTAGTCAGAAATGAAAAATTTAAAAAGTCACCACCGTCCTGAAATGGGCTCAAATGGTCTTAATTCCCGGTTGTTTGAGTCTGTTCACAGGTATTAACCCGCGGCCGACCATTACACGGTACCCTTGTTCTCGTGCCTAGCTGTCGTTGTGGGCAGCGGGGGAGGATCTTAGTTGTCGCCTCAAGGGTCATTTTACCTCTTGTTAAAACGGAGTCACAACAAAGTTTTTTTCGTAAGATTTATGTCGTTTTAACTCCGCATAGCGGAGCTAGCGGATATTACTGTGTTTCACTGTCTGCTTGTCTGTTCGTAAACAGAATAAATTAGACTACTGGATGGATTTGCATGAAACTTGACAGTACCTTGATTTTGGTACCAGAATAAACACGGTTCACATTTGAGCAATATCTGCTGACCCCCCCCCCCCCCCCCCACGCACACACCTGCGAAATAAACCCCAACAAAAATGAATGACATATTTTTGCCTGATCCTGTCTATACTCACTATGGATACATAATTAGGACTTCACACAAACAAGTTCGTGGTGATTGGATGACTCAAATGGGGATTTAGGGACTTAAGCCAATATATAAATATTAAATGTATGTGTGTGTGTGTGTGTGTGTGTGTGTGTGTGTGTGTGTGTGTGTGTGTGTTTGTGTGTGTGTGTGTGAGGCTACAGTGATTGATTGGTTGGTATGTGCGAAGGCGTAAATATGTGAGAAATAATTATCCTATGTGTAGGTGTAAGCGTATCCGTGTGTGGGGGTGTCTGTGTGTGTATGTGTGTGTTTCTTAATGTGTAGGTGCGTTGTTGCAGTGATTTGAGGTAATGTGTGAATTGGCGTACATACATGAGAGATAATTGTAACGTGTATTTGTGTGTGGGTGACTGTGTATCCGGTGTGTGTGTGTGTGTGTGTGTGTGTGTGTGTGTGTGTGTGTGTGTGTGTGTGTGTGTGTGTGTGTGTGTGTCCAGAAAGTGACAGTTACACAGTCGAACTACACAGATTCTTTGTTTCTAGCGATGCAGCCCGGTATTAATTATGTAATGAGATGGTAGTGCCCTGTACAAGAAAAGGACAGCAAAGATGAAGGCATTGAAGGGTCTATCACTATCTACGAGAGAGAGAGAGAGAGAGAGAGAGAGAGAGAGAGAGAGAGAGAGAGAGAGAGAGAGAGAGAGAGCGAGAGAGAGAGAGAGGGGGGGTATGTAAACACGTTGTTCGTACAGGTACTATAATGTACTGGGCAAAGTTAACATGCAAGATTTTTTATTTATTTTTGTCATACAAGTAATTAGCCCAGGTGTCATTACCCTGATGTACAGTTAATGACAGGTGAAGCAGGTACAGTTAGCAACACGTTTAAGTATTCATGTCACCTCCTCCACTCTCGTGTTCCCTGATTTAGAAGATTTCTTTCAAACTAAAAAATGCCCACCCAGACCCCCTTTAATCTAAATGTGCACATTAGAGTTCTTCTAAGTTACATAGTGCGGTTGGGAATATGAACATGATTAGATTAATATCCAGTATTCGAGAATGGATAATACGTCGTAGGCGTGTGCATAAACCTTTAACCGTCCTGGTGGTGTAATGGTTAAGGTGGCAAAAATATGTGTGTGATAACCCGGGTTCGAATCCCGGTGGATCATATATACTTTAATTAATTTCATTGGGGGTGTGGTGGTGAGATTAATAAAAATAATATTACAGCTTCGCTTCCTCCTCCCTTTATTCCACTCCTTAACCCGTCCATGTATTCAGCCCCCCCCCCCCCCCCCTCCCTACCCCTCTCGATCCCCTTCTCCTCCTTTTGTGTTCTTCTCCTCAACAGCCTGATAAAAACAAGTATAGGGTCTCCCCTCTCCTGTTCCTAGATTTTGCAGGCTTCTTTCAAACTTTACAAACAAAAACTGTACACCCAGACTCCCTTCTAGCTAAATGTGTACATTTTCGATAAATAAATGTTTCGGCTGGAGGCCGATTACTTCTAATTCACATGATTGCTATCACTCCCCCGCCACCCAAAAAAATAAACAAATAACAATGAATAAATAAATAATAAATAAATATATAAATATATGTGATAAATATGTGATAAATATGTAAATTAATATATTTTAAATACAATATACACATGTATACCTGCATGGAGAGAAGCGTCATATCATCGCCATACAAATCGGGTGAAGCGTCTTAAATTCTCCAAACTAATGAATAACCCTTTTAATGTATTCACCCCCCCCCCCCCTTCTCTCTCGTGTTCCTCTCCTCCCCGGCCTGGCAAAAACAAGTATAGGTCTCCAATTCTCTCCTTGGGTCATTTGAATAACAAATATGCGGCCTTAATGACAGTGACCTCGGGACCCTTGAGAATATAGAGGTGGACAACTTTAGCCAAAACGTATATATATATACCGGTATATATATATATATATATGTGTGTGTGTGTGTGTGTGTGTGTGTGTGTGTGTGTGTGTGTGTGAGTGAGTGTTTGTGTGTGTGTGAGTTTTTTTTTTTTTTTTTTTTTTTACAATACATACCTGTATTCAGTATAATTTTGTTTTTGATATAGACGCATGCTGTATTAATCCATTCAGTACTGGTGATGTCCTGTTCAGCATATTCTGGTAACTATTTGACGACTTTATTCAAGACCCCCAGCATTTAGCAGGCTGCCAACTATCTAAACCCTTTTTGCTAACAAAGTTCCCTTTTAAACTGCACAAAATCGTTTAAATATAGCTAATATATCGTCTATATATATATAAACGTCGCTGGTGTACACCACATTTTGTGTTTCATAAGAACCACATACAGAAGTAATAAAGACAATACATTGCTGAGGGGAGAATATTTGTTTGCTTCATAGAACTCCATCAAGCTTTAAAGAAAACAGCCCCAAGATCCTCCTTCGATATACAAATTTTACATTTTTCGATAGAAAAATGGTTCGCTATCGCTCACCAGTAAAAAATCGACACCTAAATTGCACGAAAGGTCTTAAAATTGACAGAAATGGGGAAAATGTCCTAAAATCGCCAAACTAACGGGGCGAACGTCTTAAAATATCAAAACTAACGGGGCTAAACATAAGGGAGAAGGAGGTTCGAAAAATAATCTCTGAAGGGCAAATCTCCCCTTAACCCTTTCAGTACCGATGAAGTCTTTTCAGCTTGACGTTGGCTACTATTAGACGATATTAATCAGTGTAAAAAGGGTGTCCAGCGATGAATAGGCACCAATCGAACAGGGCTATACCCAGGAGAGGCTGTGGGCATTTGATAAGGAATCGCTGGAACTCCTGTTTCATTTGCTTGGCCTCTCTTACTGATTCCCTTTGTACCTCACTTACATTGAGAGTAGTCCAGCATGCTCTCACAAACACCTCCTCCTCCTATCTACTTCACTACACTTAACATGCACACCACACTTCCTGCTTCATAATTATTAGCTCGAACGTCCCTTGATTTCGGTCCTGTCACTCTTTGAAATCTGGGGGAGGCACTCGCTGCAGGCAGTTATGCCTTTTGTCTCCCTCATGCACATAGAAAAAAAAAAAAAAAAAAAACTAACTCGTTCAAACATTGTTACTACCACACATCCTTCTTAAACGGCATAAAATAGTCTAAATATAATTAAAATCAAATGTCCCCCATGAAGCTCTGACGCATTTTAGCAGTTTATTTTGGCTATCATTAGACGATCTTATGTAGCTTAGGAAGGGTGTGTGGGTATTAAAAGTATAAAGACTATCTCAAACAACCCTCTGACTTCCATATACCCCTCCTAATCTGAATAAAATCGTCTAAAAATTATCAGAAAACATAACAGAAATGCGTATTGGATCTTGAAAGGGTTAACAAGATAATCTCGTCCTTGAACTATACCTCACTAACTCGATAAAAAGATGATCACAACTAAATAATTTATCACCCATCTGCATCTGATATGATTTATGTCCTTTATGATTAAAAAAATAGGATTGCGCAGTAGTCATCATCATAATTTTCGTTTCTTTCTCTGGGCGACACGAGAACATGATCCGGAGTTAATGACAAGTCCCTATTGCTTCATTTTCGATTCCTCAAGGTATATATGAACGAAATATTATTGAAATTATATCATCATTATTTGTTAAGCATATTTGAATTTTCTCTTCCCTCGTCTTTTTTCCCCTCCAAGATCATATTTCGCACCTCATTTTTTAGGGTTTGTCTGTCTACAGGCCACTGAATCAAAGAGCAAGAAAAACACCCCTTTAACCTTCTTCATGGTGTATTGGTTATATTACTTAAGATCTGTATGTGATAACCCAGGTTCGAATCCCATGAGGACCACGTCCTTTCATTAATTTCATTGGAAGGTGTTTGGTGTTGGGAGTAAAATGTATATATTATATTACATGATAACGTATAATGTATCTAATATTATATAATATATAATGTTATGTATTATGTAGTATGTAATACTATATCGGGTTTTACAGAAAACGGACACTTTTCTCTCTTCTTGTTTTGGGGGGCCTGTGATATATTTTACCTTCAGGTCTTCAAGATCTTCAATAATCCTTTCAATCAAATGTGACATGTTGTGTGTGTGAAAAGAATGTTGTCATTATTGTTTATTTTCTGAATATTATACTGTTTTATGTAATATCCTTTTATTTCTATTACATTTATGTAAACTCTAAAATATATTGTTTATCATATTTGCCGAAAAGCCTCAAATTTCTTGGCTTCATCATCCTACTCACCATCCCAATCAATACATCTTACTTTCCCTTCAAACCCAGTAGCCGTTCCCTCTGTTCAACATCTTCATCAGGAGGCACCGCGTGAGAGGTCGTGCCCTTAACCTTACATATCCCTTCACGGTCCACTGGTTCTCTCTCACTCTCTCTCTCTCGCTCGCTCTTGCTCTCGCTCTCTCTCTCTCTCTCTCTCTCTCTCTCTCTCTCTCTCTCTCTCTCTCTCTCTCTCTCTCTCTCTCTCTCTCTCTCTCTGTTGTGTCGGAAAGGTAAATATAAGTTTGAAATTATTTGTTTTCTTTCTCCCCCATAGGTAAGGAACAACGACAAGGAAGGATACGTGTGGGGAGAGGGGTAAGTTTTGCATTCCATTCAGTAATATATATATATATAGAGAGAGAGAGAGAGAGAGATAATGTGTGTGTCTGTGTGTGTCTGTGTGTGTGTGTGTAAAAAGTATATATATATATCGTTCTGTCTATAAAATAAACTATATCCCTCGTTTGATCATCCTACACTCCTCATTTCCCCTCCACATCCTCCTCCTCCCACAATCTTTCCCTTGTTTCACCCAATTTCCCTCAAAATGTCTTGTTCACTCAATTTCTCTCAAATGTCTTGGGTCTTTTGATCTCTTCGCGGCTTGTCCATCGGCCAGCCCCTTGACTCAATTTTACGCTTGCTTCCTAACTCAATTTCCCTCACCATTCTCGAGTCATTGACTAATTTTCTATCCCATTTAACTTCTGTGTCCTTTTAGTCACTCCCAAGATATTCTTTTCCTCGTTTCTGTATTTTTACGCAGCTTCATTACTTCGGATGCGCCATTTATTAATTGTATTAATGTTTAGTTACCTCCAGTGTTTACTTCTTTGTCCTTTAATCACTCCCTAGACGTTCTTTTCCTCGTGTCTTTATTAATGTTCAGTTACCTCCAGTGTTTACTTCTTTGTCCTTTAATCACTCCCTAGACGTTCTTTTCCTCGTGTCTTTATTAATGTTCAGTTACCTCCAGTGTTTACTTCTTTGTCCTTTAATCACTCCCTAGACGTTCTTTTCCTCGTGTCTTTATTAATGTTCAGTTACCTCCAGTGTTTACTTCTTTGTCCTTTAATCACTCCATAGACGTTCTTTTTTCCTCGTGTTCTTTATTAATGTTTAGTTACCCTCCAGTGTTTACTTCTTTGTCCTTTAATCACTCCCTAGACGTTCTTTTCCTCGTGTCTTTATTAATGTTCAGTTACCTCCAGTGTTTACTTCTTTGTCCTTTAATCACTCCCTAGACGTTCTTTTCCTCGTGTCTTTATTAATGTTTAGTTACCTCCAGTGTTTACTTCTTTGTCCTTTAATCACTCCCTAGACGTTCTTTTCCTCGTGTCTTTATTAATGTTCAGTTACCTCCAGTGTTTACTTCTTTGTCCTTTAATCACTCCCTAGACGTTCTTTTCCTCGTGTCTTTATTAATGTTTAGTTACCTCCAGTATTTACTTGTTTATCCTTTAATCACTCCCTAGACGTTCTTTTCCTCGTGTCTTTATTTTGTACGCAGCATTTTTGACACTGTTAGGATATACGCCATTAGCTTATTATAGTGTATGTATTGTATTAATGTATTTATTGCATCTATACAATCAAGATGATGATGCTGAAGTAAAGGATAAAATATGTTTGACGATGCAAATGCCTAACAATCTTAAGGGGAGGTGGGTCGTTTTTCTGGTCCCCCTTCTTCCTCACGTTTAGCCCCATTAGTTTTTAGATTTTGAGACGTTCGGCCCATCAGTTTGGCGATTTTAAGACCTTTCGCCCCATTTCTTTGTCAATATTAAGACCTTTCGTGTCGATTTTTTTCATGGCGAACGAGAGTGAGCCAGTAATTTTTCTAACGAAAAATGTACAAATTAATCTGGATGGGGGATCTAATGGATGTTTTTTTAAGTTTGATGGAGATCTAGGGAAAAAAAAATATATATGAAATAATCGACCAAAAACTAAACCCTTTCCCCTTAAATTTGCAATATCTCAAGTGTTTCCTGAAGAGTTAAACCTCCTCTGGAAATTGGTGTTCGATCCCAAATCGTCTGAAGGTGCGAGATTCCAGATCCTCTCTAACCTCTCACACCCACTCACTTTTTTCCTTCCTCCACCAACACCAGCATTCACAATCTCTTTCAAAAGTCGTGTCCTACCTAAAAACAAATATCAAGCAGTGATAAAGAATTAATATTATTAAATAAATTGATAAATCATAACATGCAGAAATAGAATATCTGTTTTCAAACTAGTTTCAATTTGATTTGGAAGGACTAGATGCTGATTTAAATCAGGGAATATATAGTTTAAGTCTATAAAGGCGTAACATGATTTTTTATCGCAACTTCACTTCACTTGCTGACTCACCTCTCATACTTTATTTTCCAGGGAGAACTTTTTTCGCTATTATTATCCCTCTTTTTATGGTGTATATATATTTTATTTTATTGTTTTTGTCTCTACCATATTCTCCTCCCTCGCACATTCCTCCTCCTCTCTCTCTCTCGCTTTCTCTTTTTTTTCCTCTCTCTCTCTCTCTCTCTCTCTCTCTCTCTCTCTCTCTCTCTCTCTCTCTCTCTCTCTTATACACACACACACACACACACACACACTCACTTATATATACCTACACACACACACACACACACACACAGATATCCACGACCGAACACACACACACACACACACACACACACACACACACACACACACACACACACACACACACACACACACACACACACACACACACACACACACACACACACACACACACACACACACACACACACACACACACACACACACACACACACACACACACACACACACACACACACACACACACACACACAAAGAGCTATCAGACAACTGCTATTATTAGTGTACAAATGTTGGGTAGGCCGAAGCTCTCCAAATTGAATGGCATTGTGTGAGCCTCCTTCTGCTCGAGCCATTATCAACCCCAATTATTACACCAGGTAAATAAATAATCCTGTCTTAGCGATGACGGTGGCGCTGCTGTTCATGAGTTTAATTAATGTACCCCACTTCTGACAATTTGTGTAATCGCCCATTCAAGTAGTCGGTATATACACTCCTATATGATAAACTCGAAATGATTATTTGATAAGCTTGAATAGGTTGCTTGTCATAGAGACGTCCACTTCGAACTGATAGGCTGGTTGTACTCTACCACGTAATATACAGTATTGCTTGCGTTTGTGTTTTGCAATTATTCGGTTCTATTTCTTAAAACGACAAAATGCAAACATGACAGTCAAAACTACTACATACTTTAGAGTAAGATAATGAAAGGCAAGGCATGTGGTAGAAAGAATGAGAGAACACACCGCGTTGGAACAGTGTTTAGAGTTATTACTTCAACATGATTCACCACCCTGTCAAAAGTGGTCAGTAAATGGTGCATCACCATATATTACTGCAGTCAATTATAATTAATAACAATAATACAAATAATAATAATAAAAATAATAACAATATTAATAATAAATATAATCGGTTTATTACGAATGGTCAGAGGTGGGTTGCAAAAAGATACACTCGTCCACCGGTCACCGCTTGGCGCCGGACAACTGATAAATCTGAGGCGTGCCGGGATGGCTATTATCCCCTGATGATGTCGTCGGTGGCAGAGTGATGGGGTATGGGGGGGCGGGGGGGGGTCACCGACTGTTTTTATCTTTCTCTCTGTTTCTCTCTTTCCCTGGCTTGTATCCATTCGGCCCCATTCAGCCAACTGTTTTAAGACGATTATCCCCATCCAGGTGTCGATTTCTTCCATTGTATGGAGAAATCCGAAAAATTTACAAATTTAGCTTGTCAAAACAAAAATATATATATGCTGCACGAATCCCGTCATGGCTGGTGGTGATTTTTTGTCTTCTATATTCCAACTAGATACTAGATTACTATCGTTTACCATAGTATATTATACCTAGCCAGTTAATATTTTACACTGTACAGATTATATATACTGGTGTTATGCTTATGTGTGTGTGTGAGTGTCTGTGTTTGTGTCTGTGTCTGTGTGTGTGTGTGTGTGTGTGTGTTTTTTTCCCTTGGATTACATGCCATTGATTTAGCCCATCACCAGTACCTACCTCATTTTCATAACTATTTTAATCAGCTTCCTGCTTCTTGAACCATGAAGCAGCTGTGCTCTAAGCCTACCCCTAGGCTTAGATGGCCGACACGCATCAGCTGACAATGAGTGCTGAGCTTTCTAGAATGAGTGATTTGAGAATTTGTATAATACATACAGAACATTTTAAGACTGAGTGCTCCACACATACGTGCAGTTTCAGTCTCTTGTCCTAATGGTGGCGTTCCAGGCAACCCTGTTAAGGGCTGCTTCGCTTGTCAAGTTCTTGGATTTGAGATCGGCACGTATAGTTCGATCCCAGGTCTTCCTCGGTCCACCGCTTGGTGCAGCTCCCTCCACAATCACAGACCTGCATTTTTTCACCCAATTTTGTTCATCCATTCTCTCTACATGTCCAACCCCCCCCAGTCTACTTGTACGCATCACCTCGCTAATACTCTTCATACCTAAACGTCTCTTCAGCTCAACATTTGTTATTCTATCCTGCAGCCTGGCCCCACACTGGTATACTAATTGTAACATTACTATATGATCAATTTGAGACAGTGAATATTGAATGCAGGAAAACATCGACTAGGTAATATGCTTTCACGGAATGTATCCAATTATTTCATCCTGTGTTAGGATTGCTCAATAATATATGTACCCCCTTCACTGCCGATTATTATACATTCTGATCCTCCCAGCGAAACGTTTCAACACGCGAATAAGTAGCACCTGAGTTTAACCCGCCACTTAGTGAAAACAAAAAAACTCCCTTTCAGTAGTTAAGAAAGCTGTATGCTAGGTTGAAGGGCAAAAAGTAACTTGGTATCTCCCGCATTTCTGGATAAATGTTGAAAACTGGAAAGGGAGTTTAATAATCTCTAAAAGGAATGGGAAAGGGTATCAACAAGACTGCAGCAACTATCGTGGTGTTACATTGTTAAGTGTGCCAGGCAACATCATTATTTCCTCGCATTCCCTTGATGCGAATTTGAGACCATATATATACTACTCTAGATGGCTAAACACCGAGCAATCTGGATTTACGACCAGAGGAGTCCATATTTGTTCGGATTCTTTCACTCTGAGTCCTTGTGGCACACCACTTGAGTTTCAGTAGGATTGCTTGCGGTGTCAGGGTTGCTACTGAGCAATCATTTTAGCACCATGTCTCGCCGCAAGCATCACAGACGAAGTACGATCTTGTTGCTATCTATGATTACTACAATAGAGAACAACAACAACTACAATAGAGATAATTGCGTGTTTTTGTTTCTTCACTTGAGTACTACTCATGTAGTTCATCAAATACAATTACTGGCCTCAACACTTATATAATTGCATGTCTTATTCATCAAAGTCAATTTCAGTCATTAATATTTATATAATAAAGAGATCACAAGATGATGGCAGTTTCCCAGTCGGTATATTGAACTTGATATAAATCATACACCCGCCTTTATGTTCTCCCGCCTTTATTTTGTTTTATGTGAGACTGTCAAACTACTAAATGAAACGTATAATTCAAATACCACGAGTCGAGCATAATATACAATTGTGTTTGTTCTTGTAAATCATTGTTCTCTGAAAGAACATACAATTGCATTTGCGAAATAAGCGAAATTAAGCCAACCTTATCATCAGCATACGCCCATCATATATTGTAGTCCCCAGATTATCGAAATGGAGATGTAAAGGTTAAGCAACAAGGAGAATACTTAGTGACCTATTATACATTCATTAAAAAACTTACAAATCATCACATAATCGCTACACAATTAACTAGCTCATTTCCCAACAGAATGGTGTGACAGCCTAGCGAGAAAAAAATGCGAGAATGTGTCAAAACAATTAATATACCTAAGTGAGGGTTAAATTACATCCGCTTCAGGGTAGGGCCAGGAGGGACTGAAATAAAATGGCTTACGGTCGCTCATTAGCCCACAAAACATTTCGACCACATTTGCCCTTCAACCCCAATGAGAGTTAATTCGCCTACACCTACCCCATCCTAATATAGATTTATTCTCTTTTATATATAGTTAAGTATTACTTTGAAATATTTCCATACCTAATATACCCTAATCTGATCTTGTCAAACTTAACTAACCTAACCAAATCGAGCCGAACCTAAAATATCCGAAACAAATTTAATGTTTTTCCTAACTTAAACGAAGTCAGAGAATGCGAGGATGATGGCGAGGATACTCAAGTGTGGACGAAATAATATGCTGGTGAAATAGCCGCAATTAACTAACTAATTAACTAACTAAACTATATCGATATATTACTTTAACTTTAACCCATATTTTTCCTACCTAACCCTCTACTTCTCCTCTAACCCTCTCTTATCTAAACGAAACCTGCATAAAGTATAAATACAAAACAAAATATTACCTCACTAATCATCAGAAGTGGAGCGGCCTGGTCTGTGAGTAATGACTGTATGTGGTGACAGCAGAGGTCCCTTGGAATACAAAGATTGGACAATTTCTCATGTTGGGCCTCTTTTGAAGAATCAGACACCTCACATAAAAGCTGGCTGTTTATGATAGCCATGGAATGTACAATGTAGTTCATGCCATCATTACTGGCCTGCAAGTTATCTAATGACACAATGGTTGGTATACAAATAATTACATGTATATTGGTAAGCTAAGACAAAGGATTATTATTGCAGCAGTGGCTCAGTCTCTCTTTATTTAAGGGAGCCCACCTCGCTTGTGTTCTTTTTCTATCCCTCTATCTTTGGCTTGTATCCATTCGGCCCCATTCAGCCTACTGTTTTAAGACGTTTACCCCAACCAGGTGTCAATATTTACCTGGCGAGCGGGAGCGAGCAAACATATATATATATTTGTTTTGACAGCAAGCTAAATTTGTAAAAAAAATTATAGAAAAATGTCTCCGGCGAAGCCGGATTTCACCATACAATGCTGGCGAGCGATAAATCGACACCTGAATGGGGATACACGTCTTAAAACAGTTGGCTGAATGGGGCCGAATGGATACAAGCCATGGAAAGAGAGAAAAGGAGAGAAAGATAAAAAAAAAAACGGTGACCCCCCTTAAGGGCTAATAAATCTCATTACTTAAGCTGAGCCTCCCACTGCGAGCCTGGAGCCACGTAGAGGAAACCTTAAGCGAGCCTATATAACGTGGACAAACCATGTGGCATGCGACTCCCTAAGGCATCTACAATACTTCTGGAGGTGCCCCAGGCTATGCTGTATATTCATATATATTTTCACCAACCCACCAATTAATTTACAAATAAACCTAACTAATGAAAGCAATAAATACATGTGGTACTCCAAGGACTCGAACCTAGGGTACTCACACCGAAATTCCGCACACTAAGCATTAGGCAATCAAGACAGCGTAGTAGATTATTAGAGATATATATTTTCCTGCGTCGTCTAAATTGATTGTTCTGTCCCAGCTTGTGAATAGCCTACTTTGGCATATGCGTTTACGAGTATGACGTATATAGACCTACAACACCACTCCAGCTTGTGCTCTAACCTAATATCTGCACTTGGTTACCTTGGACAGCTAAACCTATCGTACGATTCAGTCAATGGCGTATATTGGACTAAGGTATTAGTTCAATTCAACCTATGAGTTAGCTTAATTGCAGGCCAATATGCAATGTGTTATTTATAGTTTTTTCTTTGTCAGTCTATGATATAAAAATATCATTGTGCCGTAATATTGTATCTGTGGCAATTCCACAATTCAGCCAGTCTAAGGGGGTTTCAAGCGAAAACGTGTATATTCAGTTTTTATTATCTGTAATATTCATGGGATCTTTAGCACTGGTATCGGGAAGTAGACTGCAGATAGATTAATTTAGGCGTAAAACAAATGGAAAAGATTAAAAAATAACTCATATACTGCCATGCTAGTGTAGACAATACAATATGAGATGGGTCGTGTGGCTCGGCGTTAACCTTCGGCATATAATTCCCTGTAGCATAAGTCGACTTATGGCGGTCATACGAACATGTCCTAGGGTTAATTGCGGCAACCTGCGACATATAGCCCTACCTGCGGCCAGCGTCTCCCTGCGGCACCCACGGAGCTTGAGTCCCGTGAAGGTATTAATTACTAGATTCGCCACAGTGGTTTTGGGACGATGGTTTTGAGGGACGGTCCTGGTCACGTGTCTGGCCTTTGGGGTTTGCTCACTATGCTTGCTTAGATCTTTATTTGGTGGGATGTTTATTTATGTATTTTGTTACACCCTTCGTCTATTTCTCCTATTTGCTCCCTTGGCTTACATTTTGGCAGTCTATTTGTTTGCTTTTTTAGGACCTTTATGTTATGGTTTCCCTTTCTACTTTTGAGTTTGTCCATTTTGCTATCTAATTTGAGAGTAGGTGGCACTCGTCTTTTAACACATTCTTTGTTGTTTTGCCTGGACCCCCTTCTCCCTCATAGTTGCTTCATTATCAGTCATATATTAAGACGTTCGACCCATTAGTTTGGTTGTTTTAAGTCCTTTCGCCCCATTGTTATATAAATGTTAAGACCTCTTGTGCCATTTGGGTCTCGATTTTTCCGGGCGAGCAATAGCAAGCCTGTGAATTGGAAGGCACTGGCTTTCGGTCGGTTTTATATTTTGTTCTCGATCTCCGGTCATTCAGCGTCACAACCAACACCATCATATCTTTCCATTCACATTAACCCTTCCACGCTTATGACGCGATTTTGAGCCTATTAGGGATACTTTAAAGCCTTTGTTACCATCAGGGGTATTTAGAAACCTTTAGTTTAGTTACTTCAACCTCTGCAGTTGTCTTTGAGTTAGCTGTGTTGAGCCTATTGGGGATACTTTAAAGCCTTTGTTACCATCAGGGGTATTTAGAAACCTTTAGTTTAGTTACTTCAACCTCTGCAGTTGTCTTTGAGTTAGCTGTGTTGAGCCTATTGGGGATACTTTAAAGCCTTTGTTACCATCAGGGGTAATTAGAAACCTTTAGTTTAGTTACTTCAACCTCTGCAGTTGTCTTTGAGTTAGCTGTGTTGAGCCTATTGGGGATACTTTAAAGCCTTTGTTACCATCAGGGGTATTTAGAAACCTTTAGTTTAGTTACTTCAACCTCTGCAGTTGTCTTTGAGTTAGCTGTGTTGAGCCTATTGGGGATACTTTAAAGCCTTTGTTACCATCAGGGGTATTTAGAAACCTTTAGTTTAGTTACTTCAACCTCTGCAGTTGTCTTTGAGTTAGCTGTGTTGAGCCTATTGGGGATACTTTAAAGCCTTTGTTACCATCAGGGGTATTTAGAAACCTTTAGTTTAGTTACTTCAACCTCTGCAGTTGTCTTTGAGTTAGCTGTGGTCAGAAAACTAATTTTGGAGAGGTAATTATAAGAGTGAGAGAACTCTATTTCTTATTGCTAATCTGGCAACCTCATATGTGCGTCATATGTGCGTGAAAGGTTAATACAAAGAAAACCAACATTTGAGGCCAAGTGAGTTCAAACCGACTATATGATAAATACATAGAGAGTCCACAATTCCGGTCCATAACTAGCCGTGTTTGGGCCTACAGGAAATGAGAATCTTAATGTAATCAACCTGCTGACCTTACCTCATAAAGAACCCGGAGATGTTATGCTTACCTGATCCCCTACACCCTCTGCAAACGTGAATAAATAAATAAGTAAATTAAGTTAGACAAAATAAACATATATTAAACAACAATCCTAACACCCCGCCAAGTTAAATCAATATGCATCCTAATTAAATAATATATGCTCTTAATTTATATACTAATATAAAGTATACACAAAAAAGGCCATAGACCCTCATTCAAGATAGATTTGCTCATTTATTGGTAGAAAATATTCTTGGCTGAAAGCCATTTTCTCCTAAATTGCAGGCTTGCAAAGTCGCGTCAGGAAATATTCGAGACTTGAACTGGGTAAAAAGTCATAAAATCGCCAAATTAACGAGTCGAACATTCTTAAATTCGACAAACTACTGGGTTAAAAGAATATGGCGTACCGGAAATGAGAACCGTCCGCCCCGTAGTCGACCTGGTGACCTTACCTCATAAAGACCCCGGAGATACCCTGGGAAGATAGAAAGAAACATAATTCACACGAGTTATTTTTTCGTAAATTTTTACGGGCAATTGTCGTTTGACATCTTCTTAAGTAAAGTCATATATTATTTAAGTCTCTTTAAATCATATAAATCCAGTCTAGTTGTCGATTCCAGTGCGAAAAAGCCAAAAACTAATATGAGAAGAAACTTGCTAATCAAAAATTGACGGGAAAAACCGTCGTGTGACATCGCCTTACTAAACCCAAGTCGCACGAGCAATTCATTCCCTCATATTATTCTGGAATATTTGTCTCGGCAATTCTGGGTTCAAACGTTTAAATGTTATTATAGGGATTGAACCTAATTATAATTAACAAACTGTAAATTATGACATATTTTTCTGGCATTTTGTATTTTTCTCGGCAATGCTAGGTTCAGATGTTTAAATGTTATCATAGGGTTTTTTAGACGACATTTCCTTGGCAACTTTTCGAGGCCATTTTGTATTGAATCAGAATGGAGAATACTGGCAAAAAAAAAAACGTAGATATTATATATGGTTCGATAGTGGTAATCTACAGGCGTCTACTTTTAATTTAGGGGATATAAATATTCAATTAACAATGACCAAATGAATATGACCAAACTTTTTGGAGGGACTGTCAGGATCGTAAGTGTGTGGATGTGTACCCTTGTCTGTGATTTCCGTTATCGGCCACTGAAATTGTTGTTTCCTTTACGAGACACAGAAGAAGAAGAAGAAGAAGAAGAAGAAGAAGAAGAAGAAGAAGAAGAAGAAGGAGAAGAAGAATAAGGAGGAGGAGGAGGAGGAGAATGGGAAGAAGAAGAAGAAGAAGAAGAAGAAGAAGACGAACAAGAAGAAGAAGAAGAAGAAGAAGAAGAAGAGAAGACGAACAAGAAGAAGAAGAAGAAGGTGCAATTGTCGATTGTTGGCCTTGAGTAAATATTGTTGGTTGGGATCAGATCCAGAAGATAATTATATGATTGGTGTTTATACAGACTAAACATACATAACAAAGCCACTCCAACAGCTTCCTCTCTCTCCAACACCCCTTCTCCCCTCTCTACACGCTTCAGAAAAATAGGAAAAGTAGAATGTAAATACGAGGTGCCGTTGTAAAGGCTTATCCCTCAATACTTTCATCTTCATCTGTTTGCCATATTATTTTTGCCGATAGCATTTATTGACACTGTAAGATAATATACGCAAAATCAGAGTCCAGAAAATATAATCCGTTAAGGGGACAGTGGTTATTTCAGGGGGTTTATATATTTATGTATTCATTTATGTTTTAAGCTTCCTCGCTAGACCTTCATCAAGTATATAATTACATCCCCAAGACCCCCTTCAAGATAATATTGTACATTTTTCGATAGAAAAATGTACGAATATATCTTGAAAGAGGATCCTGGGGTTGTCTTTTTAAGTTTGATGCCGGTCTATTGAGGAAACAAGAACAATAATAAAGACATGAACAAATCGACCAAAAATAGTAAAGACATGAACAAATCGACCAAAAATAGTAAAGACATGAACAAATCGACCAAAAATAGTAAAGACATGAACAAATCGATCAAAAATAGTAAAGACATGAACAAATCGACCAAAAATAGTAAAGACATGAACAAATCGATCAAAAATAGTAAAGACATGAACAAATCGACCAAAAATAGTAAAGACATGAACAAATCGACCAAAAATAGTAAAGACATGAACAAATCGACCAAAAATAGTAAAGACATGAACAAATCGACCAAAAATAGTAAAGACATGAACAAATCGACCAAAAATAGTAAAGACATGAACAAATCGACCAAAAAGTTAACTATCACCCCGTAAGTCTACCATAATAGTCAATCAATCAATCATCTTTATTTCACAATATATACAGTAAATACAAATATATATTACATATTACAATATTTGTAATGATATATAAAAAAAGATACTCGAGATCGTTAAGTATGCAAAATGCACACGGAAACCTAAACATACTCAAACTCAACATTAAAATTAATCAGTTGTTGGAAAATAAATCAACCAAATTCATTGTGTGAAGATAACCAAAAAGATACATTGACCAATAGTAGTGTACCAATTATCTGTGCAGGTGACTGTACATGACATTGGCAAATTGTGTTTCCCTGCGAAATCCCTTCGATCTTAATTGAACAGAACTGTTACCGTTTCGCTAACCAAACAAAATCTAACCCGAACCTATGCCCGAACAAAACATGAATTCAGGTTACCAAATCAAGTCCGCTAGATAAGTAAATAAATGACGAAAATCGCTACAATAATGGCACGATCTCTCAATATCGCTCTAAATGGCTCGAATCTACAACATATCGCTAGAAACCAAGTCGCCAGATGTAAAAATGTGCCTCTAGATCGATGTAAATACCTCTAGAACTAGCTGAAAAGTAGCTAAATTGACCACTTGCGAGTTTGAGGCTATAAGGAAGTTGGTGCCGTAAACATCGATATTAAACAGAAATACAATAATAAAGTAGATGTCTAATGGATACAACGTATGTATTAATAAATGTACTACAACCGTATTTTAGCTGGTAATTCTGCTAAATATCAATGTAGAAAACTCCAACTTCCTTATAGCCTGAAACTCGCAAGTGATCAAATTATACTCTCTGACCCCCCCCCCCCCACCCCCGAACCCGAAGTCCCCACCATGTTTATTCTCAAAGCTAAAATAATCGGGTGGTGAGCGACTGCTAATCTGATTTTTACCGGCATAACCGGAGTCGCCACTTTGAACTTTGGAGGCCGGAATAGCTGTGACCGGACTAAAAATACAAGGAGGGGGGGGGGGGAGGTCAGTGGAAAGAGAGCATTACAAGTTTCCTACCACACACACGCAACGGGGGAAAAACAAGACGGACTGGTTCAGACGGGGTTAAACGAGCGCTGTTTTTTTTTTTTTTTTTTTTTCTAGCTACGTTGATGTCCGCAATTCTGATATAAGTTCGAATCCTGGGAGAATCACATGCTTTCATTAATTTCATTTGGGATGTTATTGGGGTTAAGAACAATGTTAAAAATGATATTGCAATTGAAATTGATATTGAAATGTTTTATTTAGCCAATAAAGTGTGGGAGGGGGGAGGGGGGCGCTTGAGGATGTGTGGGTGGGTGTTTGGGTGTGTGTATGTGTGTGTGTGTGTGTGTGTGTGTGTGTGTGTGTGTGTGTGTGTGTGTGTGTGTGTGTGTGTGTGGGTGGGTGGGTGTTTGTGTGTGTGTGTGTGTGTGTGTGGGTGTGGGTGTGTGTGTGTGTGAGAGGTTGGTACGAGGGAGCGGGGGGAGAAAAGAGGTGAGTCGCGATCTACTCTTAATGAAGCTGAATGTTTATGGCATCCCAAGGTAGCTCTCAATTCCCGGAACATTTATACAGGCGGTGTTATTCCCCGCTGGTTCCAATCAGACTATCCACAACACTTTTTAAGAGTGACTGACCCCCGTTCGGTGCTCGACTTCCTTATTATCGCCAGTTAACAAAGTACACTCTTGTACTCAAATTCTGGTTTACTTTGATTCTTCAAACTGCAAACTGTCTTGATAGCGTAATGCATAAATGCGCGTGTGAGTATCCTAAATTCGAGTCCTTGGCGTGTCACATGTATACAGTATGTTGATTTAATTAATTGAGTTTAGAAGTAACATTGGTTGGTGACAAAATATGAAATAACCCCAGGAATGCATGTCCTAAGTAAAGAAGATTCTGTTTTGTATAATTATATGTTATAGAGATTAATAGTCAAGCTTTATGGCCTAGTTATAATGAATACACTATAATACCTCTGCACCTATTTGAATCTACAGTATATCGTGCCCAAACTAGACAAAACAATATTTCCAATAAATCCAAGAAGCTTCAGAACTTGGGTATAAAATTCATTGTTCTCAACTTAATAGGCGTTCTGTACTGTTCATCCTATTAGTTGGGCGATAATAATAATTCGCTTCACCCCATTCATATGTCATTTTTTTCTGGGCGAGCGATAGCTAGCCTGTAATTTACAAGACATCGACAGTTCCCTTTCGAAAAATGTAAACATTATTGCTTGAAGGAGGTCTGGGTGGGTATTTTTTTTTAGCTTGAAGGAAGGCTTAGTAGGCATTTTTGTTAGCCTAGGGAACAAAATACAATACCTTGCTCAAAAATTGTAAACAAAACTAGCAAAATCATAAATACCAATTAAGCAAAATATAGTAACCCACATGATATCGGACCAGCTACTGTTAAAGGTAAAATAAATAAATCATAATAATAATAATAATAATAATAATAATAATAATAATAATAATAATAAAGATAAGAAAATATAGAAATATAAATCAATTGAGCCAAACCTTATTAATGCTCCCAATTGTACTGTCTGTCGGCATTGGCAAAGAACAGGGTGGAAATTTGGGAGATGTTTTTATGGGCCAAGAATAAATAAATTCCATTTTGAAGATGCACTCGAGGTTCAATTAAGTTCATGTTTGCTTCCAACTCAAGAGTTGACTGACCAGAGTTGTAATTTTGTTTTCTCTCTCTCTTCTTCTCTGGCTTTTATCCATTCGGTCCCATTCGGCCTACTGTTTTAAGACGTTTATCCCCATCCAGGTGTTGCTTTTTTCCTGGCGAGCCGTAGCGAGCCAGCACATTTAAAACAACAAAAATTGACATCAGGCTAAATTTGTAGATTTTTCAATATAAAAATGTCTCCGGCAAAACCGGATTTCTCCATACAATGCTGGCTCGCTATCGCTCGTCAGGATGAAATCGACATATGGATGGGGATAAACGTCTTAAAACAGTAGACTGCATGGGACCGAATGGATACAAGCCAAAGGAAGAGAAAAAAGGAGTGACAAAAAGAAGGTCACCCCCCTTGATAAATCTGTACTCTTGAATATTCTACAAGAATATAGCCTTTAGAATAGTTACCCTTTAGAAGTAATTCAGAGGTCTGTGTTACTTCGGCTAAATTATGACTTTTGAAGCATTTTCACGACGTTATAAAAATGAAAGTTATTTCTTGCAAACTTTAAAAGAAGGGAAATATACTGTATATCAAACTCGTATATATAGACAAGCAAAGAAACATTCGCACAACTATTACGGAAGCTATCAATTCACAAGATTTATTGAGACACTGATTGTATATTAAGAAAATGTCATGAATGTTCAGACTCGAGATATTAAGTTATAAATATTTACTGGAAGCCCACCTAATAGTTTTATGGCGCATGATTCACAGGGGAAAAAAAGCCTGACATTTTTTATACTGTAGCTGAGAGATAATTCATATGATTTACTCGTATTAAAGAGGATGGTTCTGCTTTTGACCGATTTTTTCATATATTTATTATTTTTCTAGTTTCCTCCCTAGACCCCCTTACAAGATAATTTTATACATTTTTCGATAGAAAAAAGCCCCGGCCAAAGGCAGGTTTTTCTTAAAATTACAGGCTCGCTATAGCTCGCCAGGAAAAAATCGACACCTAAATAGCACGAAAGGTCTTGATATTGATGTACAAATGGGACGAAAGGTTTTAATATCGACAAGCTAATTGGGGTGGACGTCGTACAATCTGAAAACTAATGGGGCTAAACATGAGGAACAAGGGGGAACCCAAAAAACGACCCATCTCCCCTTAATTCATATGATTGTCTCTTATTAAGCTGACTTAGTATTGTGTATTTGTTATTTATAGCTTCCAATTTAACACTCTCTGGTCTGACGTTTTGGGGTTATTATATTTAGTGTATTTGTTATTGAGGATATTGCTCTCCTGAATGGGGTGAAGTGTCTTATTATCGCCAAACACGTGGGAGGATACTTATTATAATAATCAAATTAATGAAGCGAAACAAGAAGGTTCAAAAAGGTCCCCCTCAGACAAAATAGGGTTTAAAGAGATGCCGATTTTTTTTTTTTTTTTTTTTTTTTTTTTTTTTTTTTAAAGACTAATATATGCAGTAAATTAACTGATAAATATGGAAATAATACATAATTTTGAGTTATTATTTCCTGTACTCGATTATTCTATAAACACCGATGATACCTTTTCTTAATTTAGCTATTAGGATAAATTCAACATACTTGGGTAGGATTTTATGAATGCAAAATATATATACTTGTACTTACCCCACAATTACTTTATGAATAAAGATGATATATTTTCGCTCATATGCATCTATACTATATATTTTGGTTAACCCATTCAGTACCAGGGACGTCCACATATCATATTCTGGCAACTATTAGACGATTGTATTAATCTTAGGAAGGACCTCTGGCATTAACACTTTGAAGCTCTGACGCGTTTTAGCAGTTTATTTTGGCTATCATTAGACGATTTTATGCAGTTTAGGAAGTATCTGTGGGTATTTAAATGGAAAAGGCTATCTCAATCAACACTCTGACTTCCATATACCCTTCCTAATCTGAATAAAATCGTCCAATAATTACCAGAAAACAGAAAGGAAATGCGTCTTGGATCTTGAAAGGGTTAATAATTCTCCAAACTATTCAACCAACCCTTTTAACTACCACATATCCTTCCTATGCTGCATAATATCGTCTAAATGTAGCTAGAATGCAATATAACACACGTCGCTGGTACTCAAAGGGTTAATTTGATTGTGCTTGAGTAACATGTTATGAATTTTAAAGCACACATAATTACCAAACCGAGTCGGGAACCTGAATTATTTGATTATTTTCTTGGCTATAAAAACTAACATCAGGTAATCTTTGGTGTGTGTGTGTGTGTGTGTGTGTGTGTGTGTGTGTGTGTGTGTGTGTGTGTGTGTGTATGTGTGTGTGTGTGTGTGTGTGTGTGTATGTGTGTGTGGGTGTGCGTGTGTGCGTGTGTGTGTGTGCGTGTGTGTGTTTGTCCATATCGAGTGTGTGAACTCTAGAACTCATTCCCTGAATCCATCTAATTCCCCTCATCCTATTACATAAATTGCTTCAAACTTTGTGTGTCCAGGCATTTAGGCTCGAACATTCCTTGATTTTGGTCCTGACACTCTTTCAACTATGGGGGAGGCACTCGTCACACACAGTTCTGCCTTTTGTCTCCCTCTTCCACATAGAAAAAACAAAAGTGTGTGTGTGTATAAATGTATGTGCGCGTGCCTGAAAAAATAAGTGTCTATGTAAAAATGTGAGTGAGTGTGTGTGTGTTTGTGTGTGTGTGTGTGTGTGTGTGTGTGTGTGTGTGTGTGTGTGTGTGTGTGTGTGTGTGTGTGTGTGTGTGTGTGTGTGTGTGTGTGTGTGTGTGTTCATGTGTGTGCATATGTGTGTATATACTGTACATATGTGGCTAACCGTTCAGACTGATTGTGAGGTTATTTATCATCTCACTAATCTCACCCTCGACTCCCTCCACTATCGTACTTTGGCTGGAACTTTTTGCCCGAACATCTGGCCGCCCCCAACCCCCCACCCCCACCCCCGCCCCCCACCCCACACCCCCCACCCCCAACCCCACACCCCTTGCCTCGATCGGGACGCGTATTCTCCAAGTCTCACTATAACTTTTAGGATCGTATTTTTTCCAGATAATTGCTCCCATGCACTTCATCTTGAGCTAACCAAGTTAATTCTCTGAGGTACCCAACTTAAGCTTGCTATGGTCAGTCTATTCGAACCATATTTGAGGAAGAAAGGGAATATAGGCTAAGAGGAGATGGGCCGTTTTGTTGGTCTATTACTTCATACATTCCTTTAGTTCTTAGTTTCCTCGCTAGACCTCCATCAAGCTTATAAAACCACCCCCTAGACCCCCTTTCAAGATAAATGTGTACATTTTTCGGTAGAAAGATGTCCCGGGCAAAGGCCGGTTCCTCTTAAATTTTCAGGCTCGCTATCGCTCCCAAGGAAAAAAATCGACACCTAAATGGCACGAAAAGTCTTAAAATTGACATGAAATGGGGTGAAAGGTGTTAAAATAGCCAAACTAATGGGTCGAACGTCTTACAATCTCAAAACAAATGGGGATTAACACAAGGGAGAAAGCGGACCAGAAAAACGACTCATCTCCCCTTTAGTGAGGTTTGGTTAGGTTAAGGGGAGATATCCACTTGAGTTTTTTTATTCTTGACTCCTTTCTCCCTCATGTTTAGCCCCATTGTTTTTCTAATTTGAAGACGTTTGCCCCATTATTTTGACGATTTTAAGAACTTTCAACCCATTTCTGTCAATTTTAAGACCTTTCGTGCTATTTAGGCGTCGATTTTATCCTGGCGAGCGATAGCGAGCCTGTAACTTAAGAGGAAACGGCCTTCGGCCGGGACATTTTTCTACCGAAAAATGTACAAATTAATCTTGAAAGGGACTCAAGGGGCTGTAATTTTAAACTTGCTGGAGGTCTAGGGAACAAACTAAATACCTCCCCTTAAGTGAAGATATTTTTGGTGGACGACTGGCCAAACTAAACAAAATAACAAAGCAAAGTCAGTATGGGTTTGGATAGCTCAGTTTAGTGGCTAGGTTAGGATGTAATCAAGTTAATTATAATTGGAATATGCTTACGTTTACGATCCAACCCAAATTAAGACTCGATTAGGTTAAGGGGAGGTATTTAGTTTGTTCCCTAGACCTCCATCAACCTTAAAATTACACCCCCTCGAGTCTCTTTCAAGATAAATTTGTACATTTTTCGGTAGAAAAATGTCCCGGCCGAAGGCCGATTCCTCTTAAATTACAGGCTCGCTATCGCTCGCCAGGATAAAATAGACACCTGAATTGCACGAAAGGTCTTAATATGGGGTGAAAGTTCTTAAAATCGCCTAACTAACGGGGCAAACATCTTAAAATCTCAAAAGCAATGGGGCTAGACATGAGAGAGAAAGGGGTCAAGAAAAAAGTCCCTCAAGTGGAAATCTCCCCTTAAATTATATAATAGCATGTTAGTTTAGGTATCTATCTATCTATCTATCTATCTATCTATCTATTGCCGGACGCCTTACTCCCCTTACGAGGGTGGCCATACACAGAATGCCCCCAAGCGGACCTATTCCCTGTGAGAGGGACAACCCGAGCCAGTTTAGTAAAGGACTTACAGGATTGACCACTCAATTTAGGATCCGTCCGACTCCGAGGCCCTCTGTGTATCTTGTTAGCACTATTTTTCTACAGTGGTGCTCGGCTAATCCATCCACTAACCTGCCTTACCCTTAGGTAAGCAGTACGGATTTACATCAGGTTTACTCCCCTAGACAGGTTGCCAACCAAGGCTGACGAGTCCCATCCACCCGGATTTGTATAAGGTTGTCCCCCCTAGATGAGTTGCCGACAAAGGCTGACGAGTCCCATCCACCCGGATTTGTATAAGGTTGTCTCCCCTAGATGAGTTGCCGACAAAGGCTGACGAGTCCCATCCACCCGATTTGTATAAGGTTGTCCCCCCTAGATGAGTTGCCGACAAAGGCTGACGAGTCCCATCCACCCGGATTTGTATAAGGTTGTCTCCCCTAGATGAGTTGCCGACAAAGGCTGACGAGTCCCATCCACCCGGATTTGTATAAGGTTGTCCCCCCTAGATGAGTTGCCGACAAAGGCGAACGAGTCCCATCCCGGATTTGTATAAGGTTGTCTCCCCTAGATGAGTTGCCGACAAAGGCGAACGAGTCCCATCCACCCGGATTTGTATAAGGTTGTCCCCCCTAGATGAGTTGCCGACAAAGGCGAACGAGTCCCATCCACCCGGATTTGTATAAGGTTGTCTCCCCTAGATGAGTTGCCGACAAAGGCGAACGAGTCCCATCCACCCGGATTTGTATAAGGTTGTCCCCCCTAGATGAGTTGCCGACAAAGGCGAACGAGTCCCATCCACCCGGATTTGTATAAGGTTGTCCCCCCTAGATGAGTTGCCGACAAAGGCGAACGAGTCCCATCCACCCGGATTTGTATAAGGTTGTCTCCCCTAGATGAGTTGCCGACAAAGGCGAACGAGTCCCATCCACCCGGATTTGTATAAGGTTGTCCCCCCTAGATGAGTTGCCGACAAAGGCGAACGAGTCCCATCCACCCGGATTTGTATAAGGTTGTCCCCCCTAGATGAGTTGCCGACAAAGGCGAACGAGTCCCATCCACCCGGATTTGTATAAGGTTGTCTCCCCTAGATGAGTTGCCGACAAAGGCTAACGAGTCCCATCCACCCATTTTAGGTATGATGACGTTAATTCAAGTTACTAAAATCGACCTATAAAAAGAAAACCAATCCATAAGCCAAGCCCCGCAGATGCTTGGGCAATACTTGGATACTTGGATACTTGGATACTTGGGTCTCAGATAGATTACCCCCAATTTAGATATCTAACTCACAGCTTATCTAGGGAAGGGATTCAACTAACGCGGACTCTTTTGCAGATAAATAATAGAGTACGGTACGAGACGGCAACATTAAGGGGAGGTATTTAGTGTGTTCCCTAGACCTCCATCAAGCTTAAAATTACACCCCCTTGAGTCCCTTTCAAGATAAATTTGTACATTTTTCGGTAGAAAAATGTCCCGGCCGAAGGCCGGTTCCTCTTAAATTACAGGCTCGCTATCGCTCGCCAGGATAAAATTGACACCTGAATTGCACGAAAGGTCTTAATATGGGGTGAAAGTTTTTAAAATCGCTAAACTAATGGGGCAAACGTTTTATAATATCAAAAGAAATGGGGTTAAACATGAGGGAGAAAGGGGTCAAGAAAAAAATCCCTCACGTGGAGATCTCCCCTTAAGGGAGCCCACCTCGCTTTTTGTTCTCTTTCTCTCCCTCTGTCTTTGGCTTGTACCCATTCGGCCCCATTCGGCCTACTGTTTTAAGACGTTTACCCCCATCCAGGTGTCAATATTTTCCTGGCGAACGGTAGCGAGCCAGCATATATATATTTTTGTTTTGACAGCAAGCTAAATTTGTACATTTTTCGATAGAAAAATGTCTCCGACGAAGCTGGATTTCTCCATACAATGCTGGCTTGCTATCGCTCGCCAGGAAGAAATCGACACCTGGATGGGGATTAACGTCTTAAAACAGTTGGCTGAATGGGGCCGAACGCATACAAGCCAGAGAAAGAGAGAAAAAGAGAGAAAGATAAAAACAAAAACGGTGACCCCTTAAGAGTTCTGATATTTATTGTGATCCAATAAACTTGTTTCCTTCTCTTATAATTAACAGGTTATGAAGAGGGTCCATAAAAAAGAGGAGGTTATTGTGTGTGTGTGACGGGTGTGTGTGTGGGTGTGTGTGTGTGTGTGTGTGACGGGTGGGTGTGTGTGGGTGTGTGTGTGTGTGTGTGTGTGTGTGTGTGTGTGTGAGAGAGATCATTATTATGTATGTGTTTGCAGGCAGTGTATGTGTGCGTGTGTGGGTGTGACGGGTGTGTGTGTGGGTGTGGGTGTGTGTGTGGGTGTGTGTGTGACGGGTGTGTGTGTGGGTGTGGGTGTGTGTGTGGGTGACGGGTGAGTGTGTGGGTGTGGGTGTGTGTGTGTGACGGGTGTGTGTGTGTGGGTGTGCGTGTGAGAGATAATTATTATGTATGTGTGTGCAGGCAGTGTGTGTGGGTGTGTGTGTGGGTGTGTGTATGAGAGATAATTATTATGTGTGTGTGTGCAGGCAGTGTGTGTGTGTGTGTGTGTGTGTGTGTGTGTGTGTGTGTGTGTGTGTGTGTGTGTGTGTGGGTGTGTGTGTGAGAGATAATTATTATGTATGTGTTTGCAGGCAGTGTATGTGTGTGTGTGTGTGTGTGTGTGTGTGTGTGTGTGTGTGTGTGTGTGTGTGTGTGTGTGTGTGTGTGTGTGTGTGTGTGTGTGTGTGTGTGTGTGTGTGTGTGTGGTTTTATTTAAGTGTGTGTGCAAGAGAAACGAATATATGCATGTGTGTTTGCAGTTAATGTATGCTAGCGTGTTTGCGTGTGTGCCGTGTGTGTGTGTGTGTGTGTGTGTGTGTGTGTGCGTGTGTGAGAGTGTGTGTAGTCTGCTCTGAACCTGTTATCGTACCCTTACTTCCTGTAGACAAGCAACAGCACCACCAACACCCCCACCACCACCAATATCACCATCACCACCACAACCTTCACCTCACCACCATCATCACCACCACCACCACTAACAACGCCACTACCAACACCACCACCATCCTCATCATCACCACCACCATCACCATAAACAATATTACTATCACCAACATCCCTAACACCATCACCACCATTTTCACCACCACCACCACCAACACCAACACCAACACCAACACCACCACCACCACCACCACCACCACCAACACTAATACTATCACCAATAACAACACCATTAAGTTAAGCCTTCGCGACTATATCATTTTAGTGTCATCAATCCTTCCCTTATCTATTATCTATTCATATACTGTATACTTCCTTCAATAAATACTTCAATCATACCCTCTATCCAATAATTGTTTCTCACCTTATTTCTTCCTTCTTCCCTGCTTTCATAAATTCCTTCCTTTTTACCTTCCCTCTGTTCGTCCATAGAAATAAAAAAACATTATATACACATTCTTGATTTTCCATATTCAGCAAAATAGTCTGATGATCGTCTTAACCCTTTCACGCATTTATGCCGCAGAGATTGCCAGATTAGCAATTAGAAATAGAGTTCTCTCACTCTTATAATGACCTCTCCAAAATTAGTTTTCTGCCCACAGCTAACTCAAAGACAACGGCAGAGGTTGAAGTAACTAAACTAAAGGTTTCTAAATACCCCCTGATGGTAACGAAGGCTTTAACGTATCCCTAATAGGCTCAACATCGCGTCATATGTCGGAGAGGGTTAAACTAGATATTATACACAATATATTATAGACAGGATGGTCAGCCTTTCTAACACTTACGGTACACTTTCATCATTTTAAGGGGAGATATTTTCCACCGGGAGGATTTTTTTCTGGACCCCTTTCTCCCTCATGTTTAGCCCCATTGCTTTTGAGATTTTAAGACGTTCGCCCCATTAGTTTGGCGATTTTAAGAACCCTCGCCCCATTTCTGTCAATTTTAAGACCATTCGTGCCATTTAGGTGTCGATTTTTTCCTGGCGAGCGATAGCGAGCCTGTAATTTAAGGGGAATCGCCATTTTCTACCGAAAAACGTACAAATTTATCTTGAAGGGGGGTCTAGGGGGAGTAATTTTAAGTTTGATGGAAGTCTAGGGAATCAACTAAAATCCTCCCCTTAAGGTGACCGTGGTTATTTTGAGGGGACCTCTCTCTATATATATTTTGAGGGGACCTCTCTCTATATATATGTACATAATATAATATTATTTACTTGTTCTTAGTTTCCTCCATAGACCTCCATCAAACTTGGAAATTAACATCCATTTGATTCCCCTTTCGAGATTAATTTGTACATTTTTCGGTAAAGAAATGTCTCGGCCGAAGGCTGGTTCTTCCACAATTACAGGCTCGATATCACTCGCCAGGAAAAAAAAACCGACACCTAGAGGGCACGAAAGGTCTTAATATTGACAAAGAAATGGGGTGAAATGTCTGAAAATCGACTAACTAATGGGACAAAAGTCTACAAATTTCAAAATTAATGAGCTAAGCACGACGAAGAAAGGTGACCAGAAAAACGGCCCATCTCCCCCTAAATAATGCTTACTCATATTCTATTCTATATGGGTCACTGCCAGGTCAAATTTTACAGATTTAGCAAGCTTCACAGTGAGTTAACTTCATGACAATGTAATTTTCTTTGCAATCTAACTATCGCTTGACTTTTGAACGCTTGCCTTAGGCTGAACAAATATAATAATTAGCAACTATCTTCCACATAATTATTAATCTCACAACCTATAAAAACCGCAATTAGGATGAGATATATTAATGACGATAATTACTGTAAATCGAGCTCAAGAACGTATAATTAAGTAGCGAACTCTGACATAACAATTACTGGGCTAGTGCTTGTATTTTGGTTTATATATTTATCTATTAATACGTGTTTGAGTTTCCTCGCTAGACCTACATCAAGCTTACAAAAACACTCCCTAGACCCCCTTTCAAAATAAATGTGTACATTTTTCGATGGAAAATTGTCCCGGCCGAACTCCGGTTCCTTCTACAATTACAGGCTTGCTATCTCTCGCCAGGAAAGAATCAACACCTAAATGGCCCGAAAGGTCTTAAAATTGACAACGAAATGGAGCTAAAGGTCTTAAAATCGCCTAAATAGTGGGCCGAACGTCTTAAAATTTCAAAACAACTAGTGGGGCTTAACACGAGGGAGAAAGGGGTCCAGGAAAACGGCCTATCTCCCCTTAACAAAAACAGCTTATGAAGAACGAGTGATATGATAGAAGCCTGTACACAACTTCCACACCACTTTCCCACCAATATCACGAAATTAACCCTTTGAGTACCGGCGACGTGTGTATTATTTTATTCTAGCTATATTTAGACGATAGTATGCAGCTTAGTAAGGATCTGAGGTAGTTAAACGGGTTGGTTGAGATACTTTGAAGCTATTTTATTGTTAGAGGTGCTTCCTAAGCTCAATAAAATCGATTGATATATTTAGACGATAGTATGCAACATAGCAAGGATTTGTGGTAGTTAAAAAAATTGGTTGAGAAAGTTTGAAGGCTTGTTATTGCTAGAGGTCCTTCCTAAGCTGAATAATATCGTCTAATAGTTGCCAGAATACGATAAAAAGGACGTCACTGGTACTGTATGGATTAATATATTCTAGCTATATTTAGACGATAGTATGCGGCTTAGTAAGGATCTGCGGTAGTCAAAAGGGGTCGTTATTGCAGAGAGGCTCCAGTCCTGACGGTATTCTTGACTTACAGAGTGCTGGTTTAATAATCCAATAGGGTTGATAGCCTCTGAAGTGCTTTGTTAACTTACTAAATAAATCAAAAGGGTTGGTTGAGATACTTTGAAGCTATATTATTATTAGAGGTCCTTCTTAAACTCAATATTATCGATTGATAGCCAAAGGTCCCACGTAGCCGGTACAGAAGGGAGTTGAACTAATAACCCCGAAAATAACCTTCATAACGATAATTACATACAGCTCATCGTAAGACATAATATATAACCTGTCTTTAGCATTATATAAACGCTAGGTAAAAAAGACAATGAGGGAGGGGAGGTAAATGAAAGGAAGAAGAAGTATCCATCTCAGTCGAGGGAGAAATCTTGATCTTCTGCAGTGTGAGAGTGAGTGATAACCTCTCAGCCCTTTCAGTACGCTGACGTATTGTTCATCATAGTCTGGTTACCATTAGAAGGTTTGGCCTTACTTTATAATCTAACTCTAGCACTCAAAGGGGTAAATATGATCTCAATAAACCCTCTGCATAACATAGGTCCTTTTTAAACTGCATGCAATCGTCTAACTTTAGCCAAGATAGTTCTTTATCAACAACATTTATTTAAGCAACACTCAAATACTTTTCCCATTGCATAAATTAACTTCGGATGCAGTTGCGAATACCCTATACTTGGAATGGTGTTACTAATCAATAACAAACCCACTATCTATAAACTTCGCTAACGATAACAATAACCGGTTTGGAATTCGTTCCTTTGCTTCCTAGGCTATTTGGCTTTGTAATCACCAAAACGAGAAATCAGTTTGGATGTAAAAATAATAATGATAATAATAAATATACAGTATACATAAATAAAATGTAATCACCTAAAGAAGACATTAGTTTTGATGTCAAAAAAAAAAAAAAAAAAAAAAATCACACTGCATTACAGGAAGTTGTCCCGTGAAACAACTCCGAGGCAAGCAAGAAGCTAGCAGGTTTGGTTTTATCTGGACCGACTTCTCCCCAATATTTAGCTCCATTAGTTTTGAGATTCAAAGACGTTCGATCAATTAGTGTTTGCGATTTTAAGACCTGTTGTGCCATTTAGGTGTCTGTTTTTTTTTTTCATAGCGAGCGATAGCAATCCTGTAATTTAAGAGGAACCGGCCGAAAAAAATTACAGATTTATATCGAAGGGGGTCTAGGGAGGTATTTGTTTTAAGCTTGATGGAGGTCATAGGAGGAAGTTTAAGATAATAATACCCTAGCCATTGCATTACCTGGCTCGGCCCCGTAAAGCAGCTCCCAGGCAAGCAAGCAAGCCAGGGGGGTCAGAGTTGAGGCCTGCGGGTATAGACTCTTAATACTTGTAATGATGAGCCCAGAGGAAAACCTGTGTGCCCCGCGGTTACACAGGGAGAGGTCTGATGAGGGAGAGGTCTGATGAGGGAGAGCTAGGATGAGGGAGAGGTCTGATGAGGGAGAGCTAGGATGAGGGAGAGGTCTGATAAGGTAGAGGTCTGATTCTGATGAGCCCAGAGGAACCTGTACCCCGCGGTCACACAGGGAGAGGTCTGATTCTTCTTTTTATTATCCTGTTTCCTTCATATATTCATGGAGATTTCTGCGATTGGTGGGGTCAGTATCCTAATATTGACCAGCCTTCACGAGGGAAGGAGTCAGTGCTGCTGTGAAGGCTTAGGTCACAGGTCGACCTTTTATTAGGTATGACGAACTGGTTGGTAATTTTTAAACTCTCCCATTTTTTGTTTTTGTCTATGTGAATGAAGGAGACAAAAGGCAAAACTGCCTGTGACGAGTGCCTCCTCCTCCTGTTCCGCCTCCTCTTCCACCTTTTCTGCCTCCTTTTTCTTTACCTCTTACTACTCCTCCTCCTCATTTTCTTTCTCTTCCTTTTCTTCCTCCTCCACCTCCTCCTCTGGTTGCAGAATCCGGGAGGGGAGGAGGGGATTTTTGCTGGTGATTGTTTACACGCACGACACTAGTCCCCAGATAATGACATAAGGCATTGTATCTGGGCTTTATTCACGATATTAGTACAAGACAAGCGAATGAATTGTGTCCCCAGGAAGTTCACTTATATAGGCTGGGGATATAGAATGACTCTCTTAAACCACTGAGAATAGCTTTCAGGTATAAATCACTAAGAAATTGTTGTTATTATCAGTATCTTGGATATAAATTGCAACCATCACCCCACTCCTTGGAAATGGACTGCAGCCATGTATGGGCCTGAAAATAGATGTATAGCTTATTGAAGCAGCCTACTGGTAGTAGACTATTACAACTATTAATCGATAAGGAATAGGTTATTGTAACTAGTAATTGACTAGTATATATACTGTATATATATATATATATATATATATATATATATATATATATTCAGTAGTCAATTAAGTAAATAGTTTTCCGTCGACAGCAATTGACTCTTTTGAATAAATTGTATTAACTTAACCCCTTGAGGATTATGACGCGTTTTACTTTTTATTTTGGCTACATTAGACAATTTTATCTAGCTTCAAAAGGATCTGTGAGGATCAGAGGCATAATTGAATTGGTTTTGACCCCTTCGATTCCTAGAGGTCCTTCCTAAACTGCATACAATGGTATAATTATAAACATACTAGACTGCCGAAATGCGTCATAGTCCTCACTGGGTAAACATGTACAATATTTGTTGATGTACAATATTTTCGCCGAGCGATTGATATTGGCTGTTCATATTAATAAGAAAACATGACAGCACTTAGTGGATACAAAGCAGTATTCCCTAAAGCCTCGTTAGCCTTGGTGGGCAACCCATCTAGGGGAATAAAGCCTAAACAAATTACCGATGGGCGACACGCTAATCGGTGCCACTTACAAATGGAGAACTATATAACAGATACAATATATATATATATATATATATATATATATATATATATATATATATATATATATATATATATATATATATTACGCTACATTTGCATACAATGTTCAACATTAACCTTACTTTAGAAACCAGGGATTGGACATTATAGCTTTGCCAACTCAACCTTCCAAAACAAGTTAATACATCAAATCTTAACATGGAGACGCTAATCTTAGAAACCTGGGATCGGTCTAAAAATAGTCAACCCGTGTGGAGAGGCTGTCGGCATTATAACTACCCTCAGAACAGCGTAATTGTAGTGTGGGGCAGCTGATCTATGGTGTGGGGTTCTATGGTAGTGTGGGGCAGCTGATCTATGGTGTGGGGTTCTATTATATTGTTGGAGGTTCGATACTGTCCTAAAAATATTGTTGAGATAATATAATGGTTGATGAAGGTAATTATTTTATTTTTTTACACACATAAACACACACATACACACACACACACACACAAACGTAGAAAATACACATTAATACATACACAGACACATACATGCTGAAACTAATAAACACACACACATAATATCATGCACACACACACACAACACACACACACACACACACAACATCACACACACAACAAGACCGCTAACCCATTAACAACCCATCCCGCCATTAACACCCCGCCCGCCATATGACGTGTGAAATTACCATGCACGGAACATCTCTCCGCTAATATCCTCAGTATAACTACCCCCGTCATCCGGTCTCAGTATAACTACCCCCGTCATCCGGTCTCACGTATATTACTTTGGCACTAAGGGGAGATTTCCACTTGAGGTAGTTTTTTCTTGACTCCTTTCTCCCTCATGTTTAGCCCCATTGCTTTTGAGATTTTAAGACGTTCGCCCCATTAGTTTGGCGATTTTAAGACCCCTTGCCCCATTTCTGTCAATTTTAAGACCATTCGTGCCATTTAGGTGTCGATTTTTTCCTGGCGAGCGATAGCGAGCCTGTAATTTAAGAGCAACCGGCCTCCGGCCTGGACATTTTTCTACCGAAAAATGTACAAATTTATCTTGAAAGGGGGTCTAGGGGATGTAATTTTAAGCTTGATGAAAAAGTAGGGAACAAACTAAATACCTCCCTTTAACACTCGCCCTTTGTATGTAGAGTTTGCCGCACATATTCTATTCCGTTGGAGTCGTGATTTGGCAGAACTGCACCCCAACCCCCTCCCTCATTCCACCTCCTATTGGTAAGAGGTGGAGTGAGGGAGGGGGAGGTTGGGGAGGTGGGTGAAGCGCTGCCCAAATCACGACCCCAACATATGTGCGGCATTCGTGTACCCCCTATGTTTATTCGTGTACCCCCTCTGTTTATTCGTGTACCCCCTATGTTTATTCGTGTACCCCCTATGTTTATTCGTGTACCCCCTATGTTTATTCGTGTACCCCCTATGTGTATTCGTGTACCCCCTATGTTTATTCGTGTACCCCCTATGTTTATTCGTGTACCCCCTCTGTTTATTCGTGTACCCCTCTGTTTATTCGTGTACCCCTCTGTTTATTCGTGTACCCCCTATGTTTATTCTTATGATCTGGATTGATTTTGTGCATAGAACATGTTTTTTTCAATATATAGTATAATATACTATAAACTATATACTATACAAAACTATAATATATAGTATATATTATAGTGTTTCTAGTTGATGTACAGACAAATATATTCATAAATACGTTTTCGGAGATATACTTCCATAATTGGAAATAGTAAAGTCCACGAATATCTATGAGTGAGCTTAAGGGAAGGTTTTTAGTTTGGTCCGTAGATATCCTTCAAGCTTATGATTACACCCCCTTGAGCCCCTTTCAAGATAAATTTGTAAATTTTTCGGTAGACAAATTTCCCGGCTGAAAGCCGGTTCCTCTTAAATTACAGGCTCGCTATCGCTCGCCAGGATAAAATCGACACCTAAATGGCACGAAAGGTCTTAAAATTGACAGAAATGGGTTGAAAGTTCATAAAATCGTCAAAATAATGGGGCGAACGTTCTTAACATTAGGAAAACAATGGGACTTAACATGAGGGAGAAAGGAGTCAAGAAGAAAATCCCTCAAGAGGATATCTCCCCTTAAGACTATAGCATCCGAGTGTACATTGCTTGAATCCCTACACCGGATGATTGAATCCCTACACCGGATGATTGAATCCCTACACCGGATGATTGAATCCCTACACCGGATGATTGAATCCCTACACCTGATTATTGAATCCCTACACCGGATGATTGAATCCCTACACCTGATGATTGAATCCCTACACCGGATGATTGAATCCCTACACCGGATGATTGAATCCTTACACCGGATGATTGAATCCCTACACCGGATGATTTAATCCCTACACCGGATGATTGAATCCCTACACCGGATGATTGAATCCCTACACCGGATGATTGAATCCCTACACCGGATGATTGAATCCTTACACCTGATGATTGAATCCCTACACCGGATGATTGAATCCCTACACCGGATGATTGAATCCCTACACCGGATGATTGAATCCCTACACCGGATGATTGAATCCCTACACCGGATGATTGAATCCCTACACCGGATGATTGAATCCCTACACCGGATGATTGAATCCCTACACCGGATGATTGAATCCCTACACCGGATGATTGACAGCATCTTCAGTAAGGACCCACCTTAATTATGACCACCTGTCAAACCCTTCCTCAGAACTTCCCACCTTAGTCACTATCTATGCTTATTTGTCTTGGGAACCCCCATCCTTCGCCCCATTATTTTGGTGATTGTAAGACGTTTCGCCCCTTTAGCTTGGCGACTATAATGTGCTTTGCTCATTCAGTGGCTGATTTTGTTTGTGGCGTATGAAAACGAGCCTGTAATTTAAGGGATATCGGCTTCGGCCAAGACATTTTTTACCAAAAAATTTAATAATTTAGTTTGAATAAGGATCAACCAACGTTTCCATAGCATGAAATGGGATATGGATAGGCGTGTTTGAGCTAGAAAGGAACTAATGGACAAGCTTACATGCTTTACAATAGCAAAAAGAAAAATACATAACATATAATCTAATAAAGTAAATCTATATTTCATTAATCTCACCACAACACCAAACAACTCCAATGACATTAATGAAAGCATAAAATAAAGCATAAAATAAAGCATAAAATAAAGCATAAAATCATAAAATGCTAATCAAAACCGGAACTTGGCCTTATAAGACCACGTGTGAAACCCTTCTTGAGACCTTCCCACCTCCACCTCCAATACCACCACTGCTGTTGTTTATCTTAGCACAGCCATTAACGAACGGTCCCGGTGATCTGAGTGGCGGTGTTTAGCAAGTCGTGTTTATACACATACTGTTTCATTTCAACTGACGGTACATTGCAAAGTTTCCATCAAGATTTCTCAGTTACTTTGAAGATTTTTGTTGTTGTTGCTGTTGTTCCCCAGGGTGTCTGGCCGAGCAGCCCCAAGGTCCCGAGCAAGGCCAAGGCCATAACCGAGCGCCCCCACAGATTTCCCCCTGCTTACCACTAATAAAGCCCAGGTGACCGAAGCCACTCCAAGGCGGAGAGCTGAGGATGGTGCGGAAACGCCCGGGAAACCAAAGCCCCACCCAAGGCCCTGTGCCTCTCAGCAATTATGAAGGGAAAGCTGAGGGAAAAGATTTTATAGATAACTAATGTGCTAATTATATAAACCTAGTCTTAATGTGAAGCAGAGACATATAGTAGTTTCAAATTTTCCATTAAATATCGATAAATTAGCTGTTAAGGGATTCAGTTTATCGGATATCTTCTATTCCATTCAGTTTATCGGATATCTTCTATTCCATTCAGTTTATCGGATATCTTCTATTCCATTCAGTTTATCGGATATCTTCTATTCCATTCAGTTTATCGGATATCTTCTATTCCATTCAGTTTATCGGATATCTTCTATTCCATTCAGTTTATCGGATATCTTCTATTCCATTCAGTTTCTGTGCCAACTGTCATCCTCTTCAGTGGAAAGCTTGAGAGGAACTCTCAAACTTTTCAGAGAAGATTTCTTTACGAAAACTATTCAGTCAGCGACAAAGAACTTGTTTGTATATTAGTAATAGTAATTTTATGTATAATAATTAAATTTAATGAGAGTACCGGTATATATTATTCATAGAAATACGTAAAAGAAGATATCACTAAATTCAGCATTCTATTACACATACGCGGAAGAATAACAGGAGAATACATAACGAAAGCACTAACCCCTCAGGAAAGTTAATGGCGTATCCGGTTTGACCTGTCAGAGCTAAAGTGTTCCGAGGTTGTCCCCCAGGTCTTCCCGGTGGTACTGGTGTTCAAAACCCCCTTAACCCCATGGTCAATATTCTACTCTGCTGTGAATTTTTTTTATATCAAATATCAAACCGGTATCTACTGCAATGATCCAATACCTTTGATTCATATACTGTATGTATATATATACATGTTTCTAATCTCTCAGTGGGGATCGAACCGTCGACCATCAGGACGATAGCCGACGCTTTAATCAGTTACACCACGGCAGTCTTAAAAGACACTCAGCCTTCTATCCTATTTAAGTTAGGGAGAAGGGAAACCCACTAGGCGAATATATTTCAATTCAAACCTAGTTGTACGATCCATATTTCCAGAATACCATACAAGGATTTCTGAGTGTCCCGACTGAGTGTCCTGAGCCACTAGTGGCTCACGTGTATTTGTGATATATTCTCAATATTTGTAACTCTCATGCTTTGTGGGTTAGAATTAAATTAAATCAATTTCGACCCGAGTTGCGTCGGGACACTCAAAAATCCTTGTATGGTATTCTGGAAATATGGATCCTACAACTAGGTTTAAATTGAAATATATTCGCCTAGTGGGTTTCCCTTCTCCCTAACTTAAATAGGTTAGAAGGCTGAGTGTCTTTTAAGACTGCCGTGGTGTAATTGATTAAAGCGTCGGCTATCGTCCTGATGGTCGACGGTTCGATCCCCAATGAGAGATAAGAAACATTTAGTGGCTCACGTGTATTTGTGATATATTCTCAATATATATATATATATATATATACACAGTATATTATTTTCTCAAAGCCTGTACTGCCAATTTAGCTTTCAGACGATTCAGGAACTGTTCGTCTTATCCAGCCCTTCTCAATTACCTACATCTGATACAATAATTTCCTCTAATAACCTACTTCCTGGCTTCACTGGGCTTAATGCTAGTAGGTTGTCACATTTATTATATCATTCTGGCTATCATTATGGAATTATATAATGCTTAGGAAAGGTCCGTGGTTGTCAGAGGGCTTATTATATCCGTGTCTAGATTTTTCAGATATTGCGCAAAATCTGATTCTTGGAAATTTGGTATTATTATGAGGTAAAGACATAAAACTTTCACATTTTTCCACTAAGAATTGGGAGACCAGCTTTTAAGGGGGTAGTGCTGGGTTTTTGGTCGATATATTTATTTATGTATATTTGTTTTAGTTTCCTCGCTAGACCCTTATCAAGCTTAAAACATAACCCTCAGACCTCCCTTGAGATATATTTGTAAATTTTTCAGTTGATGAATGCCTCGATCGAAGACCGGTTCCTCCTAAATTGCAGGCTTGCTATTGCTCGCCAGGACAATATGAAAGACTGTTACTTAAAGGGATCTGCCGTGTGTGGGCCAATCGGCTCTCTGCAGACTCCCGTTTTTATATGTTCTTATGTTATTTTCTAATGATGATGTGTTGCTGCTTGCTGTCCTTTGTACTACATTATAATCCCTAATGCTTTCCACACGTAATGACAAACTATGCAGTAGTTCTAAAAGTGTATACTACTATATGCTGAATCATGGTCTAAATAACCCCTTCCATCTCTCTCTCTCTCTATCATCTATTATTTTTCCTTCTTGGTGGTAATTTGCTCTCATTCAGTGTGTCCCTAAAAAGGTAACCACTCTCTACCTTGCAACTATCATTCATTTATCTTCATTAGGGGTTGTATTTTTAATATACTTTATATTTCTGTATCATATTATCTGCTACGAAATCGTTACTCAACACGCTATTCACCTCATCATATTCGACATGATACTCTATTATACAATGTTACATACAGCCTCTCTGTAGTACCAATTACTTCATCATGTGAACTATCTTCTTATCTAATTATTTGTATTACCGGTACTAATTAATGAAATTATAATTATTGTAAGTCTATTGTGATGAGTATTTTATACCTATATTAGAGTACTATTTATATTCTCATGTACAGGGTGTTTCAGAAGTAGATGTCACATATCAACGCTTTATATCTCAATAACTATTGAGGATATATAAACACAATTTATATCTCCTGAAAGCTAATATTCTCAAGTTTCTGTACCACAAATTTTAACACAAAAGTCCAAGAAATTAAGGTTTTATAAAACCTGTTTACAGATGTTCAATGAGTGCGCCACGTGTTACACAACACACATCCAAACGATAGTCAATTTCTTGCCAAACGCGAACTAGCATATCGTGGTCGATGGTTGCCAAGGCTTCAGTTATTCGAGTCTTCAGATCATCCACTTCTCTGGGAAGTAGAGCTACGTACACCAATCCTTTAACATACCCTCAGAGGAAAAAGTCACATGGCATAAGGTATGGAGACCTAGGGGGCCATCGCTGGAGCAGGCGATCATTTCTTCTGGCACGTCCGATCCACATGTCAAGCAGATTGATGTTCGGATACTCTCTAACTCTAAGACTCCTGTGAGGTGGTGCTCCATCCTGTTGGAAAAGGAAGTCTGCAGACTCTTCCTAATGCAAGTGATCCATCAACTAGTCTTGCAGCATGGCAAGGTACGCTTCACCGCTTCACCGTTGACTGTTTCTCCTTCAAAGAAGAATGGTCCATACACACTTTTCTTTGATATGGCACAGAACACGTTCACCTATGGGGAATCTGGCACATGCTCAAGAGTTAAATGAGGGTTCTCAATTCCCCATATGCATGTGCTATGCTTGTTAACTTTGCCACTTAAGTGGAAGGTCGCCTCATCACTAAAAACAAGGCGCGCGGTCAACAAATCCTTCATCTTACAACTTCCCATGCATGTGTACGCAGAAGTCTTTGCAAGCTTGTTTATCAGTGTTCTTCAACTGTTGAACCAACTGCAGCCAGTAAGGTATCATATGCAGGCGTCTCCTTACAACGCGCCAAACAGTTGTTGATGAGAGCTGAAGTTCTCGACTGGATCTTGTGATCGACTTGAGGGGACTCCGCTGGAAGGCATTTCCAACTTGTTCAACCGTTTCATCTGAAGTTGAGGGGCGTTCTGTTTTCTTTGCCAAGCACAAACAACCCTTCTCCTTAAATGTTGCGTGCCAAATCACAATGAAACGTCTGTCTGATGGCTGCTTTGAAAATTCAGTCCGAAATATGCGTTGAATACATGTCCATTGCTCAGTTTTAGCGAATTCTAGGACGCAAAACAACTTATCCTGCATTGTGAATGGCATTACTGCATCTGAAAAGATAAAAACCACAACATTTACAGAAGAAAACCTGGCGATGTCAGCTTTAAAAGGGTACCAGTTTCATCTTGTTACCATTTGTAGTACTTTAAATAAGAGTTGTTAGAAAGTGACACATACTTTTGAAACACCCTGTATATATATATATATATATATTTATAAACGTGCCCGGGGTGTTCTCGTGTGAAGAAGCTTGTCGTCATCAGGTCTGGAATGGGAGTATTATATCGGTTCTTTGTTTTTGTGCTTTCCTTCACCAAATACAGTTGTTGTCTCTTGTCTACGAGGCATATAATGGTCTCTTTCACTCGTTCTCGTTCTCGCTGATTATCTCGCTCGTTCTCTCTGATTATCTCACTCGTTCTCTCTGATTATCTCGCTCGTTCTCTCTGATTATCTCGCTCGTTCTCTCTCTCTCTCTCTCTCTCTCTCTCTCTCTCTCTCTCTCTCTCTCTCTCTCTCTCTCTCTCTCTCTCTCTCTCTCTCTCTCAGGATCTCTATTTTATTATATTTCTGAATATTTAGATAGAGTGATTCATACAGAGACATATATATCTATGTGTACAGTACACTATGTTCTTATTATATTTATATATATATATATATATTCAAGTTGATACATTGAAAGATGATGACATGAATAAATACATATATCCTATTGTAAAACTGTCTCATCATTATTCCCAGTACTCATGCAGTAAACTGAATAAAGTGATAACACAGAGTAATTTCCACCTCACGTTCGATGTCGTAAGGAGGCACGACCTGCTCTACTGAACTGGAAACTTTAGTTTTATCTTTGCTTATCTTAGACGATTTTGTTTGGCGTGGTAAAGAGTAGGTTCGTATTGCAGCTTTACCGCTTTGGTATTTATTGTGTGGTGTTTCACTTGTCAATGGCCATGATTTCACAAATACGAGAAGTCTAAACCATATAACTGTTACTACTACCAATATCTTCCGTTCACCTGTACTGCGTGGATCTAATGGATGTGTTTTTAGTTTGATGGAGGTCTACCGAGGAAACTAAAAATATATATGAATGAATATATATATACTGTATATATATATATATATATATATATATATATATATATATATATATATATACAGTATAATTATATACTGTATATATATATATAAATATATACCCCCAAAACTAACCACTGTCCCCTTAAAGTAAAGTGATAACACGAGTAATTTCAGTCTCACGTTTGATGTCGTAACAAGGCACGATTTGCTCTACTGAGCGGGGATCTTCTCTTGCCTCTTTGCGTATATTGATAAATTTGTATATCTATCATTTATCAAATCTGGCGAATATATTATTTGTTTATATCCGTTCTAGACATTCATTCATTATTTTGCATTTGTGCTTTTGTGTGTAAATCTAGAAAATCTATATTTTTATATTGGCAATACTGGCTAGAGATTTTCAGTTGACTCTTTGTCAATTTGGGTAAATCTGTGCGTATTTGTTTTATCTTATCCTTTTCTTTCTTATGTTATATAATCTGGGGAATAACTCATGTTTGCTTAAACTGTCATTACTTTACGATATTTGTCCTTACTTGTGATGGAGAATCTGGAGAACACCTAATTGTATTATTCTTCTCAGTGTGACTGCCATAATGTTTGTATAATTCGTTAACTTTTAATGGCTGTAGTGCATTCATCCTAATGCATATCTCTCCTATTCAAGGAGTTATTTATGTCGGTGGTATTTTTCGTAACACAATTACATCTCATTAGTGTTGACGTACTTTTACTCAGTTTTAAACATTTTGCATTTTAACTAAGCTGTTCCTATAATCGTTAGAAGAATTGACGCTTCTGATAAATGAAACACCAAACAGTAGTAGTAATTTTAGTAGTAGTAGTAGTAGTAGTAGTAGTAGTTGTTGTAGTTGTTGTTGTTGTTGTTGTTGTTGTTGTTGTTGTTGTATCTTTGTTTTAGTAAGTTAAACAACGCAATATATTTATTTCCACATTTACAAACATACCTTTCCCGAACCCCAGGACCTCAGCCCCCACTAATGAGCTCCATACACCCTGGGTTTTGTTTCTGGTGCGGGGGTATTGTAATCATGTTTGTCGATTTGTCACGAGGCCCATTCTCAAGGTGACAGGTTCAAGATTGGATGAGGTGTGTGGCGTGAGGTGTAGGGTGGTGGTGGTGGTGGTGGATCTTGTGTGTGTGTGTGTGTGTGAGAGAGAGAGAGAAACAGGTGTAGGGTGGTGGTAGATCTTGTGGGTGTGTGTGAGAGAGAGAGAGAGAGAGAGAGAGAGGTAGAGGTAGAGGTAGGAAGGGTTACCTCACGGAACTTTTTTCTATTGCTAGGACGATCACTTACATTTATCCTAGCCTAAAGTAGCCTCTCCTAATTAGGGTAAGGTTAAGAAACATGCATGTACAATCGGCCTAATAAGTGATGTCCCAGCTGTCATTATGTTTGGCTCGCTCTGTGATGTATTAATGTTTGTCAGATGTTGAATAGGGTGGGTAAGTGTAGGAAATGTTTTGTATATTTCACTGGATAATTATGAAGAAATCAATCTTAGATATTGCTGATACCAATTATTGATCAAAACATACTTGGTGCCGAGACATCACTTATTAGCGCGACTGTACGATAAATCATAGTGGGGAATTTATACACAGGCGTGGATATTGTTTGTATTGTTGCTGTATAATATGCATCTATTGTATGTGCTAAAATTATTATAATGACAGAACAATTTGTTAACTCAGTTCATCTATTCTGTCAGACTTTCTTGTGTTTTTTTTAGAACCCGGAAGCGGTGTCTTATTCAGTGTTTAAAATGACTCTCTGAACTCTCCAAAGAGTTAATAGAAGTAGTGACGGGGCCTTACCAATCATGCTGATCATTACCATCAATCTGAACGGTGGTGGGAGCAACAAACGTCTTCGCCGACTATTGCAGTGGCTCCCGATTAACAGGACCTTTTTAGAGGGAGAATATGGCCAACATTCTGTACAGCATGCTTAATTTATGCATCTAACCCTTTGAGTATATCATGGTGTATTCTTTAATTTCATATTGTAATGATTAAACGATTTTAGACACCTTTGAGTTATGGGACTTACAGGGTGAATTGAGATCATTTGAACCCCTTTTACACCAATACGTCCTCTCTATTCATAACCAGAATACATTTAATATGACGTTACTGTTCATTGCGATGGCTAAAATATAGGTTATAATAATCTAGTTGGTCAATCAGTGCACCACCCCTGATAAAATGTTCTTAAGGGGAGATTTCCACTTGAGGGATTTTTTTCTTTACCCCTTTCTCCCTCATGTTTAGCCCTATGGCTTTTGAGATTTTAAGACGTTCGCCCCATTAGTTTGGCAATTTTAAGAACTTTCACCCCATTTATGTCACTTTTACGACCTTTAGTGCCATTTAGGTGTCGATTTTTTCCTGGCGAGCGATAGCGAGCCTGTAATTTAAGAGGAATCGGCCTTCGGCCGGGACATTTTTCTACCGAAAAATGTACAAATTTATCTTGAAAGGGGGTCAAGGGAGTGTAATTTCAAGCTTGATGGAAGTCTAGGAAACACACTAAAAACCTCCCCTTAAGACACCTCACGTACTTAATGGATAAACGCCCGAGTACCTGCAGATTACTTCAATGGGGTCACCTCCGCCAGACTAGTTTTGATTCAAGCCATATTGCATCGCCATGGCATAGTCAGTAGATCGTCGGCTGCTGATCAAAGGGTCGGCGGATCGAGTCCTCACTGTCAAAATGTTATTGGTAGATGTCAAACCTGGGCAACTTGATCTAGCGACTCATAACAAACGCCTGTTCATGGCCACACCTTCTCTGGAAAATTGCATCACTTGTCTCTAACTGCCAAAGCCTGTCTAGGAATAAACGCAATCTCTAAAAATCCTGTCCCACGTTCCAATGCATTAGTACAAAACTCGAATTAGGTAATAAAGTATCTAAACGTTCTGAAGATCATTAGTAAGAAATATTTATCTTCTATCAATATGTCCAGAAATCATGGAATACAAGTTTGCAGCCACTGTAACAAGAATACAGCGGTAATATATATATATATATATATATATATATATATATATATATACGGTATATATATATATATATATATATATATATATATATATATATATATATATACCTGTATATATATATATATATGCCGATATATATATATATATATACCGGTATATATATATATATATACCGGTATATATATATATTATACTGTATATATACTGTATAAATACTGTAATTTATATCACCAACGAAAATACAGTAACTACAAAAATATTAATTCAATGCGAGATATACTGTAAAATATAGACCGCGATATTCTCCCTACAAATGCCCCCGGGTACCTGTGCTTTCCTACCTGAGCGGCGCGATAATCATCACCGGGGGTAGAATGAGCTTCACGTACAGTCGCAACCTAAATGTGTGTCTTGTGTTGTGAAAATTGTGAGTTTGTATGTAGCGAAAATGATACACCTATTATGCGTGATGCCATTGTTTACGTATGCAAATTAACGCACATACACAATTGGATAATGGCAACACGCACACACACACACACACACACACACACACACACACACACACTCACACTCACACCTCTCTCTCTCTCATTGTTAAAAGCAAACACTACAAAGCTTTCATTACCACACATATATCAATTATAATTGTGTGAAACTATGCCAACAAAAATTAAAACATCGGCAAACACATCGACAACAACAACAACAACAGCATCTAATAACAACACAAACATAGATATCAAGACACAATTATAACAGGTAAGGGGAGATATGGGCGTATTTATTTGCTTATACATATTTTTATTATATTATTAGTTTCCTCCCTAAACCTCCGTCAAACTTTAAAAAAACATTCATTAGATCCTCTTTCTAGATTAATGTGTACATTTTTCGGAACAAATGTACCGGCTGAAGGTCGGTTCTTCCGAGATTACAGGCTCACTATCGTTCGCCAGGACAAATATCGACGCCTAAATAGCACGAAAGGGTTTAATATTGACAAATATATGGGGCGAAAGGTCTTAAATCGACAAACTAATGTGGCAAACATCTTAAAATCTGAAAACTAATGGGACTAAACATGAGGAAGAAGGGGGACCAGAAAAACGGCCCATATCCCCTTAACCCGACCTGACTGCAGTTAATCGGTGGTTGAACTTCTAATTGTAATTCAATTTCGCTAATGGTGTTTCTTGTTGTCTTGCTTGTTGTTGTTCTTGTTGTTGTTTTCGTTCCCTAAGCTGCCTGGCCGAACAGCCCGAGTCCCAAGGAAGGTCATGGCCACGATCGGGATTTCCCACTGTCTTGCTTGTTTCTGATGTGTGTGCTTCTCCATATGCAATTATGATATACTTACTCTGTCAATATATATATTTTTTTTTAGAAATTGTGAGTACTTTGCTTGTGATTGACATTATATATATATATACCGGTATATATATATATATATCTATATACATACCGTATATATATATATATATATATATATATATATATATATATATATATATACCGTATATATACAGGTATATATATATATATATTTATACTATATAATATACTAAGTCTTTTAACTGTCCCTCGTAGCGTATCTGTAACAGGTTAAACAATACTTGGAAGATTGTCAGTGGATATATAAAATTCATATTTTAATTGCACTTCTTATAAGCTGGGGGCACTTTACGGAAAATCTTACATTTTTCCGTCCGATTTAAAGTACCATATATATCATAATAATGCCGACCGAATAAGCATATCAGTAAAAGTTATACAGAACTGAGTGGTTTTTTGCTTGGATAGAGATCAGTTTTATTCTTATATAACTATTTCAGAAACTCTGACACTTCTACGTCCGATTTCAAATACCCTATATATTTCATAATAATGCCATCCGAAAGAGCTTATCGGTAAAAGTTATACAGAACTGAGTGGTTTTTGCGTGGATGTATATATTTCTAGCGGGGCTGATGACTCTATCTGATGGTTCGGTGACAGTGAGTAAGGAGGTGTAACAAAGAGGGGTTGGAAATGCGTTCAACCCCTCCAGCTGAACCGACGTATGGGGGTGGTGGTGGTGGGGGGGGGGGGGTTGTTGTTATGATTTAGTGGCCGTTTTTTGGGGGTCTATTAATTAATGGTTTCATATATTTTTGAGTTTCCTCGCTAGACCTCCATCAAGCTTAACAAAAACACCCCGTAGACCCCCCTTCAAGATAAATTTGTAAATTTTTCGGTAGAAAAATCTCGAACATTTTATCTCCCCTTAACAGAGAGATAAAGTTCACGATACAACAGTGAATTTCCCGACCCTCAATTGCAAAATAATACAGAATAAACTGTCAAAATGCATAATAATCCTTAAGGGGTAAAATGCAGAATAAGACAGTAATATAACTCTGCTTTACAATAAATGTTTGTTTTCATAAATGACGTTGCATTCCATCAGCAAGATTGAATCACAACTCGGTAATCAAGTTAGGGACGTGACAATTTCTCGGCCCGTTAAGTTGAAATAGTGAATATCAGTGTAGCACTGGACTAGCCTAGAGATTTTATAGTAACAGAGATTTTTTAACTGTCTTCGTGGTGCAATGCATAAGTGTGTTGATTTTCGGTGTGAGCGTCCTGGGTTCGAATCCCCGGACTGCCACATGTGTTTGTTAATTTCATTAATCGAGTTTAGGAGTAAAGTTGATAATAAATACCGTCATATAATAGCCAGAAAACAGAAAACAAATGCGTAATCGAGTCTTGAAAGAGTTACTAACACCGAATATTTGAATTACAATATGGTCTGTTTAGTTATTTTTGATGATTAATGCTGATGATATTAATGAGAGGAGTTACATCGAGGCAAATCATAAGTAGCACTGACCATCATTATCTACTCCATGGTATCTGAAAGTCCAGGTTCGAAGCCCATTGATAGGTGATGAATCATGTTATGTGTATGAGTAGCCAAAAATAGAGTCAAGGGAGAAATCAATCCAAGGGGCATGTATCAATATTTCGTTTTTATTATTACTAAGAACGAATTCCAAGGCGGGTAGTATCTTGTGTTGAGCAAGTTATGGATAGACGCAACTATTTTGATTAAATGCAGAAGAGTCAAAGTAATATATATGTACCATATTTCATATTATGAAATGCAATAACAATAGTAAATAAAAACCTCATTTGAGGATGAACATTATTTTATCTCAAATCATATTGTCAAGTTTTCTGAGATAATTTTAACAATTAAAATAGTGACGATGTTAATACAACCTATCGAAAAGGTGTATGTTGTATTGTTTATTAATGTTTGTTTTTCTGCAGTCATGAATTCACGACACTATACATAATCAACTTAGTCAATATGATAAAATACGCGCGAATTAGATTCATAGGTCTGAAGTCGAAGATATCTGGATGAAAATATTACTCCTGAATCCTGGTTTTGTGTTTGTGTGTGTGTGTGTGTGTGTGTGTGTGTGTGTGTGTGTGTGTGTGTGTGTGTGTGTGTGTGTGTGTGTGTGTGTGTGTGTGTGTGTGTGTGTGTGTGTGTGTGTGTGTGTGTGTGTGTGTGTGTGTGTGTGTGTGTGTGTGTGTGTGTGTGTGTGTGTGTGTGTGTGTGTGTGTGTGTGTGTGTTTTAAGAGTTTCTAAGCCTTATGTATCTGTCAATTATTATAAAATATATAGTACAATAAAATTAACTTAAAACTTGAAACCCGAATTCGTCTCGTACGACCAAGCCCGAAAATTCCCGACTGAAAATATGGCCCCCAATCCAAGGTAGAGGTGCGAGACATTCAGAGCACCTCGAAACAAAAGAACTTACCCGGGCATAGTTTAGCATCCATAGAGCCCAAACCCACAGTCCCTAAATTACCTGATGATAATAACCCTTAAGCCCTTGGGAATAAGATCGAAAATAGCGTCTTTATAACCCAATCCCACGGCCCCTTAAACAAATTGGGAAATAGACTCTGTGGCCCCTTGGAATAACATCGAGTATAGCGTCCTTATGGCCCCATTTCTCAACTACTAAGAAATCTGGAAAATTGAGCCGCGCGCCGCCTTTGCGTAAGATCGATAATAGCGTCCAAAGACCTCTGAGACCCCTACGAAAACGACCCTTGCGTCCCCGTGGCATAAGATCGAAAGCCGGGGGCTCTAGGGGTCAGGAAGGGGACGTGAGGGATACGCCTGGGTGCCACTCGGGAAAAGCAGTAGATCTGAGGAGAGCAGGGGGAACTCGGGGTCATTATATATTTTTTAATGAACGTCATCCATCACCGTGATTTGCCGGCTCATAGGGACCGGCCGCAGACTCTTGTGGGCTCGGCTACCTCGTATTTGCCGGCTCATAGGGACCGGCCGCAGACTCTTGTGGGCTCGGCTACCTCGTATTTGGTGGGGTAAGAGAGAGAGAGAAAGTGTATGTGTGTAATAATAATAATAATTGTCGGTTTATTGTTCATTGCAGCCCTGAGGCTGAAAATATACAGTACAGAGTTTTTCTTAAACCTAGGTACAGTACAATACTTATTCTTTCTTAACTACGAGGTCACATGCGACCTTTGGCGACCGTGAGGTGCCTGGCTTCTTATCAAAGTACTGTACATACGTAGATGCACATTGTATGAGTGAGAAGATGTGTAGGCTAACACAAGCTGATAGCAGCTTGGTTATGAAGGAATCACGATGCAATTCACTCCGTCGCTCTCTATAGCCAAAAAAAAACACTTTAGGATTCTGATGGAGACTCGAACCCTCGCCTTGCGGTCAGCGCGTGACCACAGTACAGTGCCGTAGACCAAGGAACCACAGCGACCCATGTGTGTGTGTGTGTGTGTGTGTGTGTGTGTGTGTGTGTGTGCGCGCGCATGAAATAAGGATGAAAGCAAACAAGCACAGAGACATAAACAGGAACACAAACAGTAAACAGACAGACTAACATACACAGCAAAACAACAACAACACTTCTCTCTGTAGAATAAAACTCTCTTATGTTCTTATGTTCTCATATATTTTCCCCTCAGCAATTATCCAGCACACAGTCGTATAATGGTTTTCTTACACACATTCCGAGTCCCATTCATTACATCACACGGTACTATTATCCCCATTACCGATTGTCTCACTGTCGGTAATGATGGTAGCACTGGTAATATTTGGTATGGATATTGTGTAGCGTGTTTACCGAGACGAAGCGTAGATTGTTACGCACATTTTTATCGTTATTTTATTTTATTATATTTTAGTATCATTATCATTATTATCATTATTTTTTTTTTTTTTTTTTTACTTTTATAATTGTATTTATTTATATATATTTTTATTGTTATTTGATTTTGTGTCGCGGTTGGCAAGATATGTAATGACGCGAACATACTAAATGCCACTCGTTAAAATGCTAACCTACGTAATGAATTGATAGTTTGTTAGAGGTAATATATTATTCTGTGTTGTGCATTAGTGAATTTATGCGTGTATTTATTTCGGAAGGGTAAATTAGCAGTAAGGGTTAGGATTATCACAGTGTTTGGAAAGAGGACGCTATAGGTAATGCCAACGAACCTGACAATAATGTTGACCCCTTAAGGGGAGGTTTTTAGTTAGTTCCCTAGACTTCCATCAATCTTAAAATTACACCCCCTAGACCCCCTTTCAAGATAAATGTGTACATTTTTCGGTAGAAAAATGTCCAGGCCGAAGGCCGATTCCTCTTAAATTACAGGCTCGCTATCGCTCGCCAGGAAAAAATCGACAGCTAAATGGAACGAAAGGTCTTAAAATTGACAGAAATGGGGCGAAAGTTCCTAAAATCGCCAAACTAATGGGGCGAACGTCTTAAAATCTCAACATCAATGGGGCTAAACCTGAATGAGAAAGGAGTTCAGTAAAAAATCCCTCAAGTGGACATCTCCCCTTAACTGCTTATAACTCAAAATGAATGAAAGCAATAGGGCTGAAACTCCTCTCATTTGGGAAGAGTCCACCAGTTAATAGGTGTGGATATTTACAGCCAGTTTGCTCTAATTGGTGGGTCAGTCGGCCTGGTAAGTTATATCCCGGCCTGGTAAGTTATATCCCAGCTTTCATTACGTTTGGCTTGTTCTGTGCTGTATTAATGTCTATCAGATGTTGAATAGGGTGGGTAAGTGTAGGAACATGTTTGTATATTTCACTCGATATGAAGAAATGAAAGTTTAGATATTGCAGATATCAATATTGGGTCACAATATGTCTCAGCTGTCATAAAGTTTTGCTTGCTCTGTGATGTATTAATGTCTGTCAGATGTTGAATAGGGTGGGTAAGTGTAGGAACATGTTTGTATACTTCACTCGATATGAAGAAATTAAGTTTAGATATTGCTGATGCCAATTATTGATCAAAACATACTTGGTGCCGAGACATAACTTATTAGCACGATTGTACAGTCGGCCTAATAAGTGATGTATCGGCACCAAGTATATTTTGACCCATAATTGGTATCTGCAATATCTAAAATTGATGTATTCATTTCGAGTGAGATATAAAACAAAAAATCCTACACTTACCCACCCTATTCAACATCTGATAGACATTAATACAGCATAGAGCGAGCCAAACGTAATGACAGCTGAGACATTTTTTTTCCTCGTATTCACTGTCACCTATATAAAAAAATACAGATCAGATCAGATGAAGATATTGAGGGATAAGCCTTTACAACGGCACCTCGTATCTACATTCTACTTTTCCTATTTTTCTGAAGAGTGTAGAGAGAGAGGAGAGAGAGAGGAAGCTGTTGGAGTGGCTTTGTTATGTGTGTTCCTCTCACCTCCTCTTCCTCTCCTCCTTCATGTTCTCGCTGGCGCCTCTCGAACAAAAACTGGTGTCGTGTAAGCAAGGATAAACTGGTGGTAAACGCCGGGCACCGAACCTATTAATGCATTATTCATGTTCGGAGCGTAATCAAGATTTTAAAGACCTGCAAGCATTACGTGGAGATATAGTGTTAATTAGAACAGTTTCCCTTCAGATTTTGCTTTAACTAGATGATATTGTTTAGCTTAGGACACATCTAGAAATCGGTGAGAAGAACATAGACTTTATAAACCTTCGGACTCCAGCAGAACATATCAAAACTTAATTAAATCGTCTAGAAGTAGCCAAAAAATAGGAAGAGTGATATCACAGGATGCATTATTCATGTTCTGGGCGTTATAAAGATATACAAGACCTCCAAACATTATGTGCCTTGCTGTGGAGATCTAACGTTTTCAGTACGTTAATTGGCACAGTTATTCTTTAATTTTGGCTGCAGATAGACGATTATATTTAGAATAAGACGGACATCTTATACTCCCATACAAGGAAGACAGAAGTCATAGTATCGAGAGGTTTAAGGGAAGGTTTTTAGTTAGTTCCCTAGACCTCCATCAAGTTTAAAATGTCACCCTCTAGGCCCCCTTTCAAGATAAATGTGTACATTTTTCTACAGAAAAATGTACCGGCCAAAGGCCGGTTCCTCTTAAATTACAGGCTCGCTATCGCTCGCCAGGAAAACATCGACACCTAAATTGCATGAAAGGTCTTAAAATTGACAGAAATGGGGCGAAAGTTCTTAATTATGGTGCGAATGTCTTAAAATATCAAAAGCAATGGGGCTAAACATGAGGGAGCAAGGGGTCCAGAAAAAAATCCCTCAAGTGGATATCTCCCCTTAAACATTGGACTTGTAACCAATAATGCATCAATCACGTAACCACTCCCTCCCTCATGAAATGTGCTGTACAAGACCTGCAAGTATTACTTTCGTGCATGTGGATATTTGACACTTTCGGTATAATATTATTATTCTTTAAGGGGAGATATCGACTTGGGGGATTTTTTTCTGGACCCCTTTCTCCCTCATGTTTAGCCCCATTGCTTTTGAGATTTTAAGACGTTCGCCCTAGTAGTTTAGACATTTTAAGACATTTTGCCCCATTTCTGTCAATTTTAAGACCTTTCGTGCCATTAAGGTGTCGATTTTTTCCTGGCGAGCGATAGCGAGCCTGTAATTTAAGAGCAATCGGCCTCCGGCCGGGACATTTTTCTACCGAAAAATGTACAAATTTATCTTGAAAGGGGGTCTAGGGGGTGTAATTTTAAGCTTTATGAAAACGTAGGGAACAAACTAAATACCTCCCCTTAAATTCGCTGCAACTCTACGGTTATATTAAAATATCATCTACATATAAATAAGGCAAACACGGTCTTGACCACATTTTTGACGACCGCAGAACATTCCAAATTTGAATGATATCGTTAAGGGGAGATCTCCACTTGAGGGATTTTTGTCTTGACCCCTTTCTCCCTCATGTTTAGCCCCATTGCTTTTGATATTATAAAACGTTTGCCCCATTAGTTTAGCGATTTTAAGAACTTTCACCCCATATTAAGACCTTTCGTGTAATTCAGGTGTCGATTTTATCCTGGCGAGCGATTGCGAGCCTGTAATTTAAGAGGAACCGGCCTTCGGCCGGGAAATTTTTCTATCGAAAAATTTACAAATTTATCTTGAAAGGGACTCAAGGGGGTGTAATTTTAAGCTTGATGGAGGTCTAGGGAACAAACTAAATACCTCCCCTTAAGTAATATACATTAATAAACAGGAACAGAAGAACAACTATATTATTATTGGGTTAATAACAATAATGCATTATAGTCTATTGTTGTCCAGCTGATAGTAAATTGAATCCCTTAGTAACTGATTTATCGATACTTAATGGACACATATGTAACTACTATAGCTGTGCGTCGTATTAATGCCATGTTTTCATAATTAACAGCATATCTCGCTACAAAATCTACCTTATAACCGAGTACAAAAAGAGAGAACATGTCAATTTGGTCTCGGCTGGAAAAAAATAGACTATAGTCATGTTCCCTCCCTCCCTCCCTCCCTCCCTCCCTCACGTAATAAAGATGTATTCTATAATAGCGGTGTTGGACCTTCAAGCATAACATTCCCTTCTTCTTTTGTTTAACCCCTTCAGCACGATGACGTGTTACTTTACGCTTTATTTAGGCTACCGTTAGACAATCGTATTCAGCTTTGTAAGAATCTGTGGGAGCCAATGGTTATTTTGATGCCTAGAACTCCTTCCCAGCTTGAGTAAAATCGTCTAATGATAGCCAGAATAAAACGAAGAAAGACGTCATCGTATTTGAGGGGTTAAAGGTACAGATTTACGAGAGTTTTTTGCAGCAATATTCACTAAGCAACATAATTTTTGCAGCAATATTCACTAAGCAACATCATTTTTGCAGCAATATTCACTAAGCAACATAATTTTTGCAGCAATATTCACTAAGCAACATAATTTTTGCAGCAATATTCACTAAGCAACATAATTTTTGCAGCAATATTCACTAAGCAACATAATTTTTGCAGCAATATTCACTAAGCAACATAATTTTTGCAGCAATATTCACTAAGCAACATAATCTTGGCAGCAATATTCACTAAGCAACATAATTTTTGCAGCAATATTCACTAAGCAACATAATTTTTGCAGCAATATTCACTAAGCAACATAATCTTGGCAGCAATATTCACTAAGCAACATCATTTTTGCAGCAATATTCACTAAGCAACATCATTTTTGCAGCAATATTCACTAAGCAACATAATTTTTGCAGCAATATTCACTAAGCAACATAATTTTTGCAGCAATATTCACTAAGCAACATAATTTTTGCAGCAATATTCACTAAGCAACATAATCTTGGCAGCAATATTCACTAAGCAACATAATTTTTGCAGCAATATTCACTAAGCAACATAATTTTTGCAGCAATATTCACTAAGCAACATAATTTTTGCAGCAATATTCACTAAGCAACATAATCTTGGCAGCAATATTCACTAAGCAACATAATTTTTGCAGCAATATTCACTAAGCAACATAATTTTTGCAGCAATATTCACTAAGCAACATAATCTTGGCAGCATATTGTGGGTTTCTTTTGCATTGGTGCCGGTAACTAGATTAAGTCAGTCAGTCAGTCAGTCAGTCAGTAGCCAGCCCTTACTCCCACAAGGGGTAGGGAGGATCAGCAAGAGACACGGGAAAGCACACAAGCATTCAGAAGCACCAATCACTCATCAGCCCCCGAAATCAATGGCTTCACCTCAGATGTTATACTTCCGGACAAAGTATCTTCACATCAATATCTGGGATAAAGACCTTCCAGGTTTGTCAATTAATAGGGTCCAGAGATTTTAATAGGCTCAATCTAATAAACTAGATTAATAGTAGATTAATATTGTTAGCTGTGAATTAAGCCTAATTGTATACACTTGAATCAGAAGCTTCCAAACCGGAGCTGCCGAGAAAAATAAAGGGAAATCAATTGGTGATCGACTTTTTCTTAACATTCCCTTCTGCAGGCTCCTATCCGCTGTTCCTATCCTGAAGGCGGGGTCAGTCAAACGGTGACACTTTCTTAAGGCGTTTATCGCACCAATTGTCTGTCAGGCGCCTTAACAGTAATTGTTTTAAGACCTTGGGGATAATCGAATGTTGCTTACCACATCGATACGTCTTTTCTCGCATCTTTAATTTTAACACATAATAGTGTGAGTAAAATAAATACAATGGGTATTGCCACATAACGTTAAGAGGTTATCTTTTCTGGACCCCCTTCCCCCTCTTATTTTTGACATTTTAAGACGTTAGCCCCATTAATTTGAGGATTGTAAGGCATTTCGCCCCTTTTTGTGTTCTTAATTTTAAGCCCGGCCTTCAGCCAGGCCATTTTTCTACCACATCCATAGCGCCCACCCCTCGTGCCCTTCAAGGTCATACAAGTGGTGGTTAATGGGAAGGATAAGGGGCAGCAAGTATGATGGATAAAGGGCTGCACTATGATAGATAACAGCCGGGGTAGGGTATTATCCAAGACCTTCATACCTCACCAGCCGGACCTATCATTAAAAGGGGTTCACACAAGCGTTCAGGGTTTTTTTTCCGGCGATTTTTCTTGGCAACGATGATCCAAAGGCTACTGAATTTAAATTATCTAAATCTGCAGACAAACTATAAAAATCCACCTTCCTTCATATTACCGACACCAAAGGAAAATTAACCTCAAAATGTTGCCAAGATAAAGTTCTGGAAAGCCACCGAAAAATATAATCGTTTTTTATAAAACGATCTTAATATTTTGTTATTAGCCCTAGTAAAAAGAATACTTTTCCTGAAAATAATTGATCAGTATCATTGTCATAGAAACACTTATATTGATGTTGCCTACTATTCCCTATTCCAAGTAAGTAGGCCAGACATCGTGAATCCTAGCCTGTATAACTCAAATAGGGCTAAAGCAAATGAGCTGTCAATGTAAACGTCTATTCCCTGGTTGACCCTTCCCAAATGGTAGAAATATAAGCTGGATTACTCAAGTCGCTTGTGAGATCTAGAGGTTAATGTTGAAGAGTTTGGGAATACTTACTTGGAAAAGGGTGTAGAGGTTAGTTCGTTATACTCTATAGTCTATTCACTACAATTAGGCAATAAATCTCAACTTTAACCTCTTGTAACTCAGGGAGGGCTGGAACAAACGGGCTGTAATTTTCCACCGCTACTTACTGGTTGACTCTTCCCAAATCGAAGAGAAATATTTGCTCAATTACTACAGTCGTTTTTAAATGGTAGAGGTTAGTGCTCGAGATTTCTGGCCTAATTATAATTAATAGACTATAAGTAGCCCCACACATCCTCCTCCCCCCCCCTCTCACCCTCGGCCACCACCACACCACTACGGTCCATCATATTCATTAACGCCAGACCAATATATCTCTATTTGGAAATGGGTTGTAAATCCTCCCTCACCATTCAATTAAATCCCTCCACCCTCTACCCTTCCCTTCACCCCTCGACGTTCCCCTGTCCCTCCCCCTCTCTACCCCTACCCCCCTACCTTTCCCCTCCCCCTATTCCCTCGCCCTTTCTCTCCCCACCTCTTCCATCTTCCCCCACCCCTACCCTCTGTATCCTTCCTCTTCCCCTACCCTTCCCCTCCCCGGCCCTCTACCACTACAGCGATTATTCATCACAGGAATACAACAGGAACTAGTAGGAGAGAGGGGTGGAAACCCCATCAAAATTATGTAGTAAAGGAGAGAGAAAAAGCTTTAATTCAGTAGTTACAAACAAGTCACCTACACACATACACAGATTTAATATACACATGACTACTTACATAATCGAAGGTATACAGTAACCAGCGTCGTAGTTCAATTTAATTATTTACTCTTCAACTCTTGTGCATACTATATACTCCTTCAAGGAGCTCCATGTCAGGCACAATCCATCCTGCGAATCAAAATTATAATATACTGTAATTCTAAGGTACAGTCAACTCGTATAATCCGCAGTCTCAAGATATTGTTTTGGCTTATGATAAGCTTAAAGGTTAATGTATAAAATAAATGTACAATGTATAAGATGGAGAAGAGATGAATTAAGGCATGTATAAGCAATACAGTTTCCTAGAGCAATCTGAACAAATGTAATTGCATAACTAAAATTTCCGAGACTCTGCGGATTAAACGAGTTGACTGTACCATTGCATCTATTAAATCTACAAACCAAGGCAGCTTCTCCATTCATCAAGAGACCCCGTTTTGTGTACAAGCGATTTACGCCGACACATCAAAGAATCTCTAACATTGGCTTGACCTTTCTGTTTGATTTGGCAGATGACTTTAATATTACACTGATCATAATATCTCCCATATACAGAGTTAATTATATCTAACTTATCAACAGCTGTATTAATCATTATATCAATGGTATTATACTCGTCTTAGTTATTCATAGGTTTTATGTTAGAATCCGTAAGCCACTCATAGAATACGACACTGTTACATAGTAAATCCCTCTTTGCATACAAGCGTAACGAACGCAAAGAGATGAGGAGTAATTCTCGTTGACAAATGTACACTCATTTAATGTCTGTTTACCTATATGTGATTCACAATAAGAAATAACAAGTGATGGCATTTGAAAACCACGCAGCCCCAATACATACACATTGTTTGTCAAATGTTATCGTTTTGAATTTCATATTGTAACTATCTACATTGTGCAGAAGTAATGGAGTTGATATGTTTACCATTTGGAAAGATCCAATCAGTAAATAAGTGTGGACATGTACAGCCCGTTAGCTCCAGCCCTTCTTGATTTACCAAAGGAAAACATCGACACCAAAATTACATGAAAACTCTTAATGTTGACAAAGAAAAGGGGCGAAAGGTCTTAAAATCGCCAAAGTAATGGGCCACACGTCTGATAATCTCAAAGCTAATGGGGCTAAACATGAGAGAGAAGGGGCTCCAGAAAAGCGAACCATATCCCCCCCTAGGGCATAAATACAGTGTTTTGATGGAGTGTTCGTACTGTACCAAACCTTCCCTAGCTGTGGTCCTGTGGTCTGATGGATTAACCCTATAGATCACATAGCCTATAATGAGAAGATGATCACTTATAATGAGTCCTTCAGAGAGAGAGAGAGAGAGAGAGTGTTTGTGTGTGTGTGTGTGTGTGTGTGTGTGTGTGTGTGTGTCCTCCTTAAATGTCCGAGTTGTTCTATTTTTTCGTCTCATATGCTTGTAAAATCCTACACTGTGGGAGATCATTATTAATCCATTATAATTCAAGTAACTGGCCAATCATTCTATATTTTGTTTTTCCTCTGTATCTGATAATGCTAGGTAGGTTTTATCGCAGGCTTAGTTGCTTATTATGTACTTATAAGGCAGACGTCTCCGGCTGAGTCCCGTGCTCTTATTGATGGAGTATATTTTGTATGTTTTTGGATTTACTATCATTATTGTCATCTATATGTTGAGAACTTGGGTAATGGTATTTATCTCTGCTAATTCATAACAGATATACAGTATATATATATATATATACTGTATGTATACTGTATATGTGTGTGTACGTGTGTGTGCGCGGTTGGAGGGGCATAGGGGTGTGTGTGTGTGTGTGTGTGTGTTTGTATAAAGAGGAGAACAAGGATAAGATTATAACCATCTGTATCTAATATGCAGTATATATACATTGTTATAAACATAAAAACCAAAATCTACTGTACAATAGCTAAACTTTATAATTGTGCTCCATATGCTAAGGCGGTATCTATGTATTGTTTATTAATTACATAGTTAATGTCCATTTGCCTTGTGTTATGTCACAATTAATTATATATATATATATTCTTTGTTTAATAGCTAGAAATATAATTGCAGACTACAATGTGTTTTCTAACTTGCCAGACATATAATTACAGCATCTCTAACATAATTTTCGAGAAATGAAGTGCAATTTTCCAATTAAATTCTAATTGCAAAATGTGTTCGCTAAATCAAAGTTACACGTATGTTTTTCTTTTTTTCCACAGTGTACATAAGAGTCAGTCTATCCCTTACTACAAAAAAAAGAAAAAAATCCTAAAAAGAAGGAGTGTACAAAATACCCACCGTACAATTGTCTACCTCTAAATACCCCCTGTACCCCTCTCTCTCTCTCTCTCTCTCTCCCCCCCCCCCCATATCCCGCCACCACCCAATAACAGCCGTATGTCACTGCTGTTCTTTTTACGGTATCATTTCCCGTAGTAAGAAAGCAAATTATACGACTTTTCTCTCTCTCTCTCTTTCTCTCTTTGTTTTTGTTGCTCCAGACGGCAGATGACCCCCAGATATTTAGGCAGCTCTTAATGTCTGGTGTATTTGGGGTTCACGGTCTCTTCGTTTACAGGGTGTTTCGTTTAATCCCTAATCCAAAGTTGATTCAAGCACACCTAACCTCACCTACCCTTACATGCCTCTGGCTCTGATTCCCTATTGCCATCTCAATCTCTCAAATGCAATCCTAACCTAAACAAACTTAAACTGTTCAAGCCATTTAATCAAACTATTTTAATTTCCCATTATCAAATTTTTGATATCGTTAATCTCACATCTTTTATCTTAAACTACATTTCCTTGCCTGCTGACCTGTGCAAACCTTATCTAACAAAGCAAGAGGTAGTTAATCTAACCTCTCACAATCCTTAATAACCTACCCTAACCCTTTAACAAACTTCAGAGTGTGGCCAATGCAATTCGAACGTGCAGGAAAAGGCTTGTGAGCAAACGGACGTGTGAGCCCAATGACAGGTATCTGTAATTAGCAGTGGCTCACCTGTAAGTTCCACTCATTGGTACCTCAGTGTCGTAGAGTAAGGATACATCAGATTGGTAAAGGTTCCACAGTTCGGCGGGGATTCAACACACTGGCTACAAATGCATAACCCTCCCTTAAGCTATTCACGGTTGCACTAAAGTCTCCATTATACAGTGACACCAATTTATGAACACAACTGTACAAAACAAAACAATAACAGACAAACAAATATAAAGCCTCCTTCACTTCCATACCCAGCCTCAATACCCCATGTCTCACCTCCCCCCCTCACCCCCCTCACCTTCCCCCTTCCATTAACCCTGCAAATGAGGGGGTTTCTGAGGGAGTATTTATAATCCCCCTCACCCCTATGCCCCCCTCCTCACCCCCAAGAACCCCCTCCTCCTTCCTTTCCTCCAAGCCACTCCACCCACCCCCCCCCCTCCTTTCCTCTCTACAGAAACCTTAATTACAAAACATAGCGTCTCCGTGTCTGAAATTATCGATAAAATGTGTGCCTGGAATTACTGTCCCCCACTGTACGGCTGGGATTGGATTACTTGCTTATGAAGGGTACTGTGAATTTAAGGACTCATTTGTACAGTCACTCATAAAAAATCGTGGACCCCATATGTTTTACTGTAACCCTTTCTGTACCGGCGAAGCCTTTTTCATGATATTCTGGCAGCTATTAGATGATTTTATTCAGCTTAGGAATGATCTGCAGCAATTATAAGGCCTCGAAACACCGCAGTCAACCCTTTTAACTACCACAGATCCTTCCTAAGCTGTTTAGCTTATAACAGAGCTAAATATAAACCCTCTCCTAACGCCCCCCCCAGCCTCTCTCAACCCCCTCCCAGCCCCCAAGCCCTCCCCCAATCCTACCAACCCCCGAAGCCTTCTCTCAACCCCCATGCCTTCTCTCATCCCCCTCCAATCCCCCCAAACCCTCCTACCCCCTCAAACCTTCTCTCACCCCCCTCCCCACTCCTCCCAACCCTCCAAACACTCTCTCAACCCCCTCCCATCCCCCCCAGCCTTCCCTCAACCCCCTCCCATCCTTCTCCCAACTCCCCCAAGCCCTCTCTCAACGCCCCTCCCAACTCCCCCTCATCTCTATCTTGATAATTGTAACAGAAGCCTTAATCGGGTAGTGCAGATTAGCTCTGGCTGTGTTCCCTGTCAATTAGAGGAAATTGTCCATCAGAAAGAAAAAGTTGGAGGCGCCGAGGCAAAGATGATATCAGTTCCTCTGTTCATTGTCTAATTATTCTAGCAGGGCGATACTGGTGTAGCTTGTTTAACTCTGTGTTTGTATATTCTGGCAAACTTTAGACGATTTTTTGAACTTAGAAACGAACTCGAGAATTAGCAACAAGATCTTATTAGTCTCCAGTTCATTATCTAATTATTCTGGCAGAGGTTATACAGGTGTAGCTTGCTTAACCCCTTCAGAGTGGTGGATAACCTTTTTGGTTTTACTTACTTCATGCTACCGTCAGCCGATTTCGTGCAGGTTAGAAATGATCTCTAGAATTGGCGAGGCAAAGATGGTTTCGGCCCTCAGTTCATTATCTAATTATTTCGGAAGGGTGGGGCTGGGCAAGCATCTTGAACCCCTTTTTATTCTGGCTAGCTTTAGACATTGTGTATAGCTTAGGAACGAACTCGAGAATCAGAAACAAAGTCGTATCGGTCCTCAGTTCATTATCGAATTATGCTATCAGGGTGGTGGTATTAAACCTGTTAAACCCCTTCAGTGCGATGGAGACCCTATTTTACTTTCTTCGTGCTATCGGTAGAAGATTGTATTCAGCTTCTAATGATCTGTAGAATCGACGCGACAGTGATGGTATCAGTTCCTATTTAAAGCATTAATAGTTATAGTATCTCCAACTTTTTTAGTAATCAAGTACTCATTCAGCTGTTATAACAAATCACATATTTGTTTCCATTAAAATACCAGGTTGTACTATCAAATACGAATTTTAAACGACAAAACAAATATCTAAAGATGAACTTATAAACTGTACTACAGATACGAAAACATTGTGTAAGTGAAAATAATTGTGCTTTTAAAATTCTCCAACTTTCTTAAATCCAATCCTGTTATCACCCTGCATAATATTTATCTGAGATGAGCTGATAAGGGGGTAGTGCTCGTTTTTTGGTCGATATGTATATTAATTTATATATATTTTTAGTTTCCTTGCTAGATCTCCATCAAGCTTAAACAAAACTCCCCCTAGACCCCCTTTCAAGATAAATAAATACATTTTTCGGTAATAATAATAATAATAATAGTTCTTAAAGCTAGCGCATGCTAAGCCATCTAAGGATAGCCCAATAAGGCCGATTAGGCGTATTTCCATTGGGGTCCTGTACTACCCATCCCCTTGCTCATGAGGGACGCTAATGACTCAGTTCTTGCGAAAAATCTTTAATGCGCCGAGCGTGGGCGCGATCCTGGGCCTTTTGGGTGGAAGTCCAAGACGCTAGTCACTACACCAGCGAGGAAAATATCCTGGCCGAAGGCCGATTCCTTCTAAAATGACAGGCTTGCTATCGCTCGCCAGGAAAATATTGACACCTATATGGCACAAAAGGTCTTAATATTGACAAAGAAATGAGGCGAAAGGCCTCAAAATCACCAATATAATGGAACGAATATCTTAATATCTCAAAACTATTATGCTAAACGTGAGGGAGAAGGGGGTCCAGAAAAAGCGACTACCTTCCCCCTTAAATACAATCCTGTTATCGCCCTGCATAATAATTATCGTAGATGAGCTGTTAAGATAGGTCCGAATGTCAAGATCCCCGTCTGTCTGTTGTCTGTGGCAAGAAGGGCGGGTTTATTTTGTGCAAGTCAATTATATATATACCGGTATATATATATATATATATATATATAGGGGAGGTGTGGTGGAGTGGTCTTGCCACTGGCCTGGTAATCCAAAGGTCCCGGGTTCAAATCCCGATGTATCAATGGGAAGATATTATTGGGATGGAATTTGTGCTGTACCTAGTATCAGTGCATTACCACAAGCCCACCGAAACGTCAATAAAATACCCTCATTGTTCCCTGATTAAATAGCACTGTATGAACATTCCCATATTCAAAATATGCTATAGGGGTGCAATGCCTGGTGAGTTATCTGCTCAACAGGTGGCGTTGTGTGTGTGTAAGTGTGAGAGTCCGAGTGTAGGGGGTGAGACGGTGAAACACGGGAACGAGGTGGCTTCAGAGATGGGGTCGTTTCGGGCCGTGAGTGAGCACCGTGCCTCGTGTGAGGGCAAGATGGCGGGTGCTCGTTGTGCTCTGCGTGCTTCACGTGTCTCACTCCCTAGACTGGAACAAGACCTCACGGGCTTCATTGTAAAGCGGTGAATGTTAAGGCTCTCAGCCTATGCCCGAGAGGAAGTAAGTTGGAATATAGAAGAAAAAAAAAAAAAAAAAAAAAAAAAAAAAAAAATATATATATATATATATATATATATATATATATATATATATATATATATATATATATATATATGTATATATATAGATAGATAGATAGATAGATAGATAGATATATATAATTCTTCTTTATTCTGCAATCTAACAAACAATAACATGAGAGCATTGGAGGACTCAGTATGTTTGTAATATACTATATATATATATATATATATATATATATATATATATATATATATATATATATACGCGGTTCTGCCAAAGGTACTGTAGAGTCGTGGTCACAACTATGACCTAGCATATACTTAAAGTGGGTTACCGAAAATAAAATCGCTCTTTGGACATGTTCGCGACACTAATCAGACGCAACTACTTCATCAACCACTGGGAGTTTCCCTTTCTTGGACTGCAGTGGCTAGAAATCTATTGAATATTCAAATACGAAAGCATATATGGAAAATTTGGAAAGGCGTTGATTAAAGTCTATCAAAATATAAGACCATAAGAAAATGGGAGTCTGCTGCAGATTATTTGTTATATGACTTTACATAATTTATATTGCACTAAATTATATATTACATAATTTTATGCTGATCATAATACATGTTTAATATACTCTAATATATCATTTGGAGATAAGCCTAGGGTGTTTGAAGTTAATATTATCTAATTATTACCTCTCTCCAATAATTCAATATCTTACTGTTGCTAGATATAAGTTATTGAGCCTGAATTCAGTCTCTTAGGGCAGTTCAACTCTGAAGAAGCTCAGCCAGTTTTCTTTTGTTTTAAACTGTAATTTGATTGTTAGAGTTTAGATAAATATAACAGTAAGTTTCTGTCTCAAATCGGCCACTCCCAGAAAAACAAAATATAAAAAAGTAAAAACGGGGAATGGGCCTGATTACATACATACATACATACATACATACATACATACATACATACATACATACATACATACAAGTTCAATTTCAAATATTGTATATAATTAATAATTGCTATCAAGTATCAATATTAGGTATGTTCTCCAGTTATGACTTAATATATTTATCTCTGCCAACAAAATTGGACGGAGGTTATGTTTTCGCCTTCGTTTGTCTGTCTGTCTGTCTGTCTGTCTGTCTGTCTGTCTGCCTGCCTATAAACAAGATATATTTGTAATTTGTATTTATTTTGTTAAAAAACAAAAACTACGATTGTTAAAGATTGGGTAGATAAACAAAACAAAATATTTCAATTTGATTTCCAAAGACTGTAGGTATTTTAGAATGGCTATTAAATATCAGCAATTGATACGGTTTCCAAGTATGCCGTAATAAATCAACGAGTACAGTCGGCCAAATAAGTGATGTCGCGGCAGCAAGTATATTGCGATCTATAATTGGCATCAGCACTAGTTAAGCATTAATGCATCGTTGCGAGTGAAATATACAAACACTTACCCACCCTATTCAACATCTGACAGACATTATTACAGCACAGGGCAAGCCAAACGTAATGTCTTATTTGGCCAATCGCACAAGCCCTATTTTGTGTTCCTTATTGCTAGTCACGTTGTTTGTGAAGTTGTCTGCAGGTGCTGAACTCATTTCCTGCACCATTACTGCTCCATGATGAATTACTGCTTATTTTATCAGACATTAATTACAGGGCAATTATTGGGTTATTTATGCCGTTTATTTTTACTTATTTTCCTGTCAGTCACCACTCGAATACCACATTATTGTCTTGGAAGTAATATAATTATTCTAATATGGTTATTATTATTATTATTATTATTATTAGTAGTAGTAGTAGTAGTAGTAGTATTAGTATTAGTAGTGGTAGTAGTAGTAGTAGTAGTGTTAGTATTAGTATTATTATTAGTAGTAGTAGTAGTTGTTGTTGTTCTGGTTGTTGTTGTTGTTGTTGTTGTAGTAGTGGTATTATTATAATTGTTATCATCATCATCATCAGCAGCAGCACGTTATTATTGGTATGCGAAAATTAGCCTTGATATAATTAGTGAGTTGATAGTGAGTTTGACAATTCGACTACACCTCTTTCTTCTCCTGTTCTCTCCTATTCACTCCTATGTTATCCTCTCCTTTCCTCTTGTATCCTCTCCAGTTAGTCGTCTCTAAATTATCTCTTCTTTCTCTCCTCTTTTTCCTTATTCACCTGTCCTCTCCTCTCTCCTCCTCCTCCTCTGTCTTTTGATACCAATATTTACTAGCTGTTCGAATCCCGGGAGGATCATATGCTTCAATTAGTTTTTTGTAGTGCATTGGGGTTTGTAACGGAGGATTAATCTTAAGAACTGGGTGTTCCTTAATTCAATTGCCAATGTAATAGAGACGTTAAGAACAATGAGGAAAGCAACCCCGACCTCAGGCCTCTCAAAACCCGTTAGTGATCAGGATTTGTGGATAACACGTAAGAAATGAAGAACCTATTAAAGCCGTTGTGTGTATTTATGTGTATATATATATATACAGTATATATTGATTTATGTATATATTTATATAATCTCATGTATTCATTTCACTCCCAACACCAAACACCTCCCAATGAAATTAATGAAAGTATGTGATCTTCCCGGGATTCGAACCTGGGTTACCACATACAGATCTAAAACACTAACCATTACACCATCAGGACAATTTAAGGTTAATTACAAGACTACGATATTAAATTAAAGAGATGGTAAAAGCAAGGACAGTGAGGAAGCAAGCCCCTACCCCAGGCATCTCAGAACCGCTACATGCCAGATACACGGGCTGAAGGTAATGGGACTCTACTCAAAACCAGTCATAAGCAAAAGCCGTTCCCTTTAGTTTTTTAGAAATACTGGTCTAGCAATATTATCATGATTCTTTAATGGGATTTCAGTCAGTAAAAGCCACGTATATATATTTATGTTAACAATATCATTACCTTTATTTATGTTATCAATACCAATACCAAAAAGCCTTGAAAAGTTCTAGGAAATACAGATCGAAAATTGCCCAAGAATTGAGTCGTGTAGTTCCACCTTAAGGGCCTCAGCCAAGCACGTCAAGCGCGGGGGTCCACCCACTCGTTACCGGTACTACCATCTGGGGCCCTCAAGGGTTCGGAACCACGTCAGTGTACGGGCTAAACCGGTCCAACACACGAGCAAATACCTCCTGGATCAAACAATAAAATAAAGAGGCAAGAGCATCAAAGGTGACGCACTCAGATACTATAGTCTGTTTTCTTTTTCCAGATGATGGTGAATTGAACCCTTTAGTAATTAATATATCGAGACATAATGGAAAATATATATAAGTACTATGGCTTTGCATCATAAAAATACATATGATTATTGAATTGGAAAACAATTGTAACTACTATGTCTTGGTATCATATATATACCAAACATATTTCGGTACAACATATCCGTAAAAGCTGAGTATACAAGCATGATGAGGACATGGCAATTTACCCTCAGCTGAAAATAAACAAACTTCCTCCTCCCTCCCTTCCCACCTCTGCAGATAATGTACTCCAGTTCACGAAGAGTTTTGAGTCGCAGTTGCACCGGAGGTAACTAGTTCTGCCGACTAGCGCGCACACGCGGTGAACTGCAGCCAATGACCCCTTCAGGATACGAAGGGGTGTTTATTCATCTTAGTCTAGCTACGATTAGACGATTTTTTTAAGTTTTGGAAGGACCTGTGCGCGATAGCAGGTTAATTTGTATAGCTTGTAGCACTTTGATTCCTAAATATCCTTCCTGAGCTCAATACAATCGGCTGATAATGGCCAGAACGGAATTAATATAGGCGCTCCTAAATACAGAGAGGGTTATTATAATTATATAGAAAATACGATGAAAAACAAATTAATGTGTATATGTAACTATGAATTTAATCTTACCCACCTAACCTCCGATCCCATTTTTTGTCTGAGCCAGTCAATAAATAGAGTACGGTAACTTCTGCAAGTGATTAACATTCTTACATAAATATAAACATATCGTGTAGAACCGAATGCATCAAAATACCCAGTTGTACAAAGTAGCAAGCCTCTCATATGAATTAAGGGGAGGCTGGCCGTTTGTTTGATCTATTAATTCATTTATTCATATATTTGTTTAGTTTCCTCCCTAGACCTCCACCAAGCTTAGAAAAACACCCCCAAGACCCCTATTCAAGATAAATGTGTACATTTTTCTGTAGAAAAATTTCCCGGCCGAAGGCCGGTTCCTCTTAAAATTGCAGGCTCGCTATCGCTCGGCAGGAAATAATCGATACCTAAATGGCACGAAAGGTCTTAAAATTGACAAGAAAATGGGGCGAAAGGTGTTAAAATCGCCAAACTAATGGGCCGAACATCTTATAATCTCAAAACTAGTGGGGCTAAACATTAGAGAGAAGGGGGTCGAGAAAAACGGTCTGCCTCCCCAAAAATATATTAGGTATTTGTTTTCACTCGGGATCGTGTAGATTATTTAGTACCCGACACACACCCAGCGAAACCAGTTAGGCTGACTAGTGTACACCTCACACATTTATTGTTGTGACATATAAATAAATATATATAAGACAACGTAGCACTGTTCTTATATATACTATATATATATATATATTTTTTTTTTTTTTTTTTTTTTTAGAACCAAAATACCCCATCTTTTCCGTCCAGGAGTAACTCATTTTACGTACATGGTGACCGGACAATTCAACTATACCCTGTTACAAATATGTGGGCCAAAACTCTTGAACATTAATATGTATAACTCGCAATCGACTAGAGTAACCAAGCTCATATTTCTACCATTTTGGAAAGGTCAGCCAGGGAATAGGTGTGGAAATTTACAGTCCATTTGCTCTAGCCCTTTTTTGAGTTATAGAGTTTAGGGGCCACGATTTCTGGCCTACCTATTTGGAACAGGGTATAGTAGACCATTTCAACCAGTGGATCTCAACCAGTGCTAACTCCACCAATACTGTTAGGTTAGGTTGTAAATGATAAAGTTAGGAGCATAAGTTGGCACTACAGGTAGCGCCAACTAACTTGACAATAATCTAGATGCCTGACCTCTCTGTAACTCAAAAGGGCCTAAAACAAACTGGTTGTAAATATCCACACCTATTTCCTGGTGGACTCTTCCCAAATGATAGATACGTCAGCACGACTGCTTTCATTTATTTCAAGTTATAAGAAGTTAAATGGTCAAGATTACTGTCAAGTTCGCTGGCACTACCTATAGTTTGGTTGGCCCTGGTTGAGTTGGATTATAAGCTAAAGAAAATCAAGTTAAGGTTGCCAAAATACGATTAACATTACGACATCGTGCTGAAGGAGTTAGTTAATGGGGGTTTCCAGAGCCATCATCGTCCAAGTTGTCTGCTGAGTTTACGAGGACAAAATTATTCCTCTTAGAATTGTTATGGGACAAATAAAAGTTTTTCTCGCGAGCTCATAAAGATTAGGGAAGGGGGTGGCGGAGGGGGAGAGAGAGAGGGAGGAGGAAGAGAGAGGAAATTTGGAGGAGGGGGAAGAAGATAGGAGAAATTTGAGAAGGAGAGAAGAGAGGAGAAGGAGGAGGAATAGAGGAGATTTGGAGGAGAGGAGAGGAGAGAAGGTATTTGGAGGTAGGGGGGGGGGAAGAGAGGAGAGAAGAGGAAAGGAGACGAGGGTAGAGGAGAGGGGAGATTTGGAGGAGAAGAGAGGAGAGATTTGGAGGAGGAGAAAAGATTAGAGGAGAGGGGAAATTTGAAGGAGAGGAGAAGACAAAAGAGAAGGAGGGGATAAAGAGGAAAAGCATGGAGAAGAGAGGAAAAGAGGGGATAGATTTGGAGGAGGGGAAGAACGGGAGAAAGGATTGGAGAGGAGAGGAGATCTGTAGGAGAGAAAAGAATGGAGAAACGAGGAGGATAATTTATGTCCCAGACTGTACACAAAAAAGGAACACAAGGGAAACTAGAGAAGAGATATAATTTACTTATTTGATTGTGAACAACAAAAATACATATCATAGATACGTTTGTTGATTTAGGTTCCAAACATGTTTCACAACTATTTGTAATTTGAATTAATCATGCTCCAGTTATATTTGATCTCGCCTGAGGCATCAAACACATTTAATCTGGATTATATTATATTATAGATTTCGTTATAACTACATCTAATACAACAGCCTAAAGTAGAAATTATATTTAGAAAAAAATATAAATAATAATAATGTATTTTATTCCGAAGACACGTGTAGTTAATTCATTATAGGTAGGTCAGAATTTTTGACCAGTAACCTCTATAACTCAGAAAGGACTTGGACAATCTAGCTAGAAATGTCTACCCTTATAGGAAGAGCATTGGTGTGGATATTTATAGCCCATGTGCTCTAGCCTTTTATGAGCTGCAGAGGCTAGGGGTCAAGAGTTATTGCCTACTAATAATGAATGAACTAAAGTCATATTTGTTTGCAGGCAAATTATCTGAATGATTTTGTATATCTCTTCCAAAGAGTAACATCGCTGCAAGGGTATTATCTCAAGTATCATTTACATATTATAATATTTAGATGCATATGTTCTGGGTGTGCTGTCCTGAGTTCGAATCCCGGGAGGACCATATGCTTTCATTAGTTTATTCAAGTGCATTGGGGTTTGTAATTGATGATTAATGTTAAGAACGGAGTGTCACTTAATTACTATATTGCAAGGGACAAAATTATTCAGACTGGGATGAATGCAGAACTAGAATTATGTGAACAAATGTACTGTCCCTGGAAGGAAATACATGATAATATAAATACAATTTTGGCTATACAATACAGTGTATGGTGGTGTAATGGTTTAGGTGCTTATGTTCTGGATGTGGTGTCCAGAGTTCGAATCCCGGGAGGACCATATGCTTTCATTAGTTTATTCAAGTACATTGGGGTTTGTAATTGATGATTACAAATGTTAAGAACGGGGCGTTACTTATAAAAATATAAGGGGTCCACGAGGTTCTATGAGTGATTGCAACTTATATTTAAGTGGGTCGGTCTCTATTTTCTTAAGGCTCGACTCTAGGAAGCAGTTAGGCTAGGGCAATCATGCGGGTTTGGTCTATATTATTTATGCAACTGAGTTCTGAGCATATGTACCGAAATAGAAATCTAAAGCAATCAACCTCCCTTCCAACAAACCCACCACCAACTAACCAACCAACTTGCCTACCAACCAACCAACCAACCAACCATCCTTCCACCCAAACAAATACCTGGTGTGACTAAGCCTACTGTTGCCCTAATTGTTGACCCTCTGGTAGACCAACATACCAGCCAAACAAACAACCAACTTACCTACCAACCAACCATCCAACCAACCCACCAACTAACTCCCTAGCAGCCAACCTCCCATCCAACCAACGAATTTACCAACTAACAAACCAACCAACCAACTTACCTGCCTACTAACCAACCATCCTTCCAACCAACTAACAAAGCAACCAACCAACTTTCCTACCAACTAACCAAAACTTACCAACTAAGCAACCTACCAAACCAACCAACTTACCTTCCAACCAACATACCAAACAATCAAACCAACCAACCAACATTACCTGCCTACCGTTGCCCTAATTGTTGACCCCCCCCTTGGCTGACCAACATACCAACAAGGGGGGAGGGAGGGGGAGAGGTCACTGAACTGGTCACAGGTAGTTGATGATGGATGAAGCACTTGGGACAATCATTACCAGGGGCGCGTCTACTGTTTGGAGCTGGGGATTCCACTTTTTTCTGGATTAGTTTTATATGTTTTTTCTTTGATGTTTACTTGTTTTCTTTTTCTTCTGTTTTTCTTATTACAAGGGGCGTTTACTGTTCCGGACTTAGAATTCCACCTATTTTATATTTGTTTCTGGATTTTTTTTTTTTTTTAACTTCCTTTTCTTTAGTTTTCTTCTTGTTTTCTTTTTTTCTTTCTTATTTCCAGGGGCGTCTACTGTTTTGGGCTTGGGATTCCACTTGTTTCTGGATTTATTTATTATGTATATCATTTGTTTACGTATTATAATTTTCTTATTTGTGTCATGTTTTCTCTTATGTTTCCAGGGTTGTTTACTGTTTGGGCTTGGGATCCCTTGTTTTGATTGGTGTTGATTATGTTTAATGTTTTTTTCTTCACTTATGTTTTTGTCTTTTGTCTTTCTTATTATGAGGGGTGTCTACTTTTTGGGCTTCTTACTTCAGCTTCTTACTGATTTATAATTTTATTCTCCATCTTCCTGAATTTCCTTCATCTTGAGCCTGTTCATCTTAATCTTTACAGAATAAACACGAGGCGATTTTATTTAGCTTAGGAAGTAATCCATTTCATTAATTTAACTCCAACACCAAACACCTCCCAAAGAAATTAATGAAAGCATGAGATCTACCGGGATTCGAACATGGATTACCGCACACAGATTTGTTAAACTATTCGAACATGGATTACCACACACAGATTTGTTAAACTATTCGAACATGGATTACCGCACACAGATTTGTTAAACTATTCGAACATGGATTACCGCACACAGATTTGTTAAACTATTCGAACATGGATTACCACACACATATTTGTTAAACTATTCGAACATGGATTACCGCACACCGATTTGTTAAACTATTACACCAGCAAGACAGTTGTAAAATAGAATATCTCAATTAACTTTTTAGCTCACACTCTTTACTCCAATACTAAGTAAAGTGGGGGCACTCGGTTATGGCCTTGGAATTGCTCGGGTCCTTGGGGCTGTTCGGCCAGGCAGCTTGGGGAACAACAACAACAACAACAACAACAACATACTAAGTAAAGTTGTGCAATAATAGCCAAAATAATGAGGAAGTAAGCACCCTCAAACTGTCGGCCACTGAACTGGTCCCTTAATGGATGGGGTACTAGGACCTCCATCAAGCTTAACAAAACACCCGCTAGACCATCCTTCAAGATGAATTTGTAAATTTTTCGGTAGAAAAATGTCCCGGCCGAAGTCCGGTTCCTTCTAAAATTACAGGCTCGCTATTGGACGACAGAACAAAAATCGACACCTAAACGGCACGAAAGATCTGAATATTGACCAAAAAAAAAAAAAAATGGGGCGAAAGGTCTCAAAATCGGCAAACTAAAGGAACGAACATCTCACAATTTCAAAAGTAACATGCTAAACATGAGGGAGAAGGGGGGCCAGAAAAAGCGACTACCACCCCTTAAAACTGTGGGTTACTGAACCTTGATGGATGGGCCACTATAGGACAGTCATTTTAGGGCCGTCTACTGTTATAGGCTCAGAAAAAAAATCGACACCTAAATAGCACGAAAGGTCTGAATATTGACAAAGAAATGGGGTGAAAAGTCTTAAAATCGACCAATGAATGGGAAATACATCTTAAAATCTGAAAACTAATGGGGCTAAACATGAGGGATAAATCTTAAACTGTCGGTCACTGAACTGGTCAACTTGATGGATGGGCCACTAGGACAATTATTACCAGGGGCGTCTACTGTTTGGACCAGGTTCCCACTTTCTATGCTATTATTATTATTACTATATTACTATTATTGTTATTATAATTATTAGTATTATTATTATTATTATTAGTATTATATTTATTTGTATCGTTTTTTTTTTTTTTTACTTTTGTTAAGCTGTGTGTGTGTGTGTGTGTGTGTGTGTGTGTGTGTGTGTGTGTGTGTGTGTGCTGTTTGCTACTTCTATGTTTGTCCTTATTTAAAGTTATCTTCCCTTTCTTACTTAAACCAATTATATTCGCAATAAAAAATATAACAGCATCTTAAACTGTCGGTCAGTGAACTGGTCAGTTGATGGATGGGGTACTAGGACGATCATTAACAGGGTGTCTACTGTTTGGCTCAGGATGCCTTTGTTTTTGCTCTACGCTGCCTTGCTCTACTCTGCTCTATATTCACCTCATTAAATCCGCCAGCGAAGTTGGACGGAGGCTATGTTTTCGCCTCTGTTAGTTTGCCTGTTTGTAAACAAGGCATCTAACAAAGTTATCCTATTTGGTAGGTAGATAGGATATGCACGAAGGAAGAAGTGGTTCAATTTAAGACACGATCCGAAGATTTTCACGAAGTTTGATGGGCAGATACGATATGCGCCACGGAAGAAGTGATTCAATTTAGGAGGCGATTCAAATCATATCCTGGATCACAGACCCAGAAAAAACTATAGGCCTATGACATTAATGGTAAAGAAACAGCCAGTTTACGTGGAGGTATGCGCTCTACTAAGTGCCCCAATAGTTTGTTACAAATTGTTTTTTTCTTAGCTGGCGGTAATTAATGCGTTGCCACCATCTTCACTGAGGAGCTATTACCAGGTTTTTGTCGCATAAATGTGTTGTCAATTGTGAAAACTTGGCACTATTATGATGCAGAGAAATATCAGGGTTTTATATATATATACAGTATATATGTGTGTGTGTGTGTATTTGTGTTATCACTACTGTTATTGGATTAATACATCAATCATATTTACAGTACAGTACAGTACAGTACAGTACAGTACGGTATTTACACTAAACTGATTACAGTTATTAAGAATTTCAATATAATATTCTCCAACCGACACTTCAATAATCCCAACCAATCCATTTACACTACAATATCGGATTCCCCTGCTAACTACACATAGTATTTACCACCACTAATCCTGTTTAATTAACTGGGCTCATCCATTAATCCCTTAACCCCTTATGTACCGACGACGGATTTTAATTTTATTGTAGCTATATTTAATTTTATTGTAGCTATATTTAATTTTATTGTAGCTATATTTAATTTTATTGTAGCTATATTTAATTGTATTGTAGCTATATTTAATTGTATTGTAGCTATATTTAATTGTATTGTAGCTATATTTAATTGTATTGTAGCTATATTTAATTGTATTGTAGCTATATTTAATTGTATTGTAGCTATATTTAATTTTATTGTAGCTATATTTAAGCAATTTTCTGTAGTTTAAGAACGATCTGTGGTAATTAGAAGGATGAAGTGAGATTATTCAAAGCCTGTTAATTGCTGGAAGCCTTTTTAAACTGAATAAACTCCTCTAATAGTAGACAGAATAAAGTTAAAA
>CM064527.1:50626136-50638636 GCA_032716605.1 Paralithodes platypus | reverse complement strand
ATATAAGCATCGTTGGATCCGGGGCTGCATTTCTCTACTATTTTTTTTTATTTTTTTTTTAAACTTTAAAAAAAAAAAAAAAAAAAAATCTACCACCAATTAGCACGCCCTCGCTCCAACACTTCATTAATAGGCACATTTGACTATTTGCATTCCTTACCTCTCTTTCTCGTCAACCCTTTTCCATTCTTGGCCATTCTTCCACCTCATCACCAATTCATATATGCTAAAGATCTAGTTATCCCTCCTATTACCCCCGTTTTCCCTCACTCATTCTTCTATTTATCCTATTCTTTTGATTTTCTCTATACTCTTCTTCTGCTTTTCCTATTCCCCTCCCCTTCTTCTCATAATACAGTACACACCCCAAACAAATACCGGTATATAACCATCGTTGGATCCGTTGCTCCGTTTCCCTTCCACCAATTAGCACGCCCTCGCTCCAACACTTCATTAACACTCGCTCATCCGATGTATGTTTGTTAGTTTGTTGGATAATATATATTGGTTGTTATTTGTGTATTGCCAAATTTAGATCTATAATATCTTTGACATGCCCCCTAGACATCTTCATGCTAGAAATTACGTCCCCCCCCCCCCCCCCTTCAAGATATGAGAAAGTCTTCCTCAGACCCTTCAAGCTAAATTTGTACATTTTTCAGTAGAAAAATGTCTCGGCCTAAGGCTGATTTTACCTAAATTGCAGGCTCGCTATCGCTCGTCTAGAAAAAAAATCGACACTTACAAGTTGCAAAACGTCTTATAATCGCCAAACTAATGGGTTGATATACCTTAACATCACCAAACTAATGGATGGACAAATATAACCATCGTTGGATCCGTGGCTGCATTCTTTCTCTCCCACCAATTAGGAAAGGCTCGCTCCAACACTTCATTAACAGCTACAGTCGGTTCAAGAGCTTTGGGCAAGTAATAGATAATGTTTTATAAATAGTATTGAGGATTTCGGCTGCTTTTGTATTTTTTTATTTATTTCGTCTTTATCTTCCCCACAAAAAGCTAAAAAATGCGTCGCCAGACCCTTCAGGATAAAATAGGAAGAAAACAGATAGATTAATATATATATTAATATAATACAAATAAAAGCGTCCCTCCCTCCCGACCACTTTTTGCTAAATGTGTCCTGGCCCAAGGCCGGTTTTCTTGTATTTCAGGCTCGTTATCGATCGCCAGGACAATATCGACAATTGCATAGAGAACAGCCTATTATAATATCCAAGCTAATGGATCGAAACGTCTTTAAATCGCCAAACAAATGATCAAAACATTTAACCATCGTTGGATCCTGGGCTGCATTTCTCTTCCACCAATTAGCACAGGCTAGCTCCAACACTTCATTAACGGGAGATTTCCACTTGAGGGATTTTTTACTGAACTCCTTTCTTATTCAGGTCTAGCCCCATTGATTTTGAGATTTTAAGACGTTCGCCCCATTAGTTTGGCGATTTTAGGAACTTTCGCCCCATTTCTGTCAATTTTAAGATCTTTCGTGTCATTTTGGGGTAAAAAAAATCCTGGCGAGCGATAACGAGCCTGTAATTTAAGAGGAACCGGCCTTCGGCCGGGACATTTGTCTACCGAAAAATGTAAAAATATAGCTTGAAAGAGGGTCTAGAGGGTGTAATTTTAAGCTTGATGGAGATCTAGGGAACAAACTAGAAACCTCCCCTTAACGGGTACAGTGAGTTCAAAAGGTTTGGGAGAGGTATTGTGATTTATTGTGTTTTAATTTTACCGAGGGGATGGAGTTTTATATATGTTACCGAGGGGATGGAGTTTTTTTATATTTTTGTATTGATGTCATCTTTATATTGTCCACTAGAAATCTTTCGAGATAGAAAATGCCTCCCTAAACCCCTCTTCAGGACAAAAATAAATAAATGTTTCCCCCCTTCCCTCCCCCCCCCCCACCCCCACGAGCAATCAAATCAATAGTGTACATTTTTCAATTGTGTACATTTTTCAATTGTGTACATTTTTCAATTGTGTACATGGTTCAATTGTGTACATGGTTCAATTGTGTACATGGTTCAATTGTGTACATGGTTCAATCAAGGTTTCAAAATATTTAGTTACTGTGTCATTATTGAGTCCTCCAAACAATGGCCAGATATTCCTGTCCACCAATGTATCTGGTTTTTGGAGTAAGGGGTGTTTTTGAGCCTACTGTACCCCCTTCACACATTCGACACCTGCAACGGGTCACTGGCCAGAGATTCGCAGATAACGCGTACACACAATAGTAGCACATACTGTATACTTACATAACGTACACAGATAACCGCATGTGCGTATATATATATATATATATAAGCTAATGAATACACTACAACAGGTAACAAAAGCGTAATTTAACCTTTTATTCCTGTTACGATTTAATCTCTCTCTCTCTCTCTCTCTCTCTCTCTTTCTCTCTCTCTCTCTCTCTCTCTCTCTCTCTCTCTCTCTCTCTCTCTCTCTCTCTCTCTCTCTCTCTCTCTCTCTCTCTCTCTCTACAAGGTCAGAGAAGAACAATGGCCTTTTGCTACAGTTATGCGTCAGAGTAAATAGGTTTAGCAATTAGTTTTTTTTAGTTAGTATTTAGTTTGTATTTCTCCTTTTTTTTCTTTTGTAAGCGAGGCAACAACAAAACTTCCCTCCCCCTTCTTTGTATTATTTATTCAGGTTTTCTTTAAGTTATTATTTATATAATTATGTATTTTTTGTTTATGTATTTATATAATTTTGTTTTAATTACTCTATTTGTTTCTTTACTTTTAGTTTAGCATATACTGTATATATACAGTATATATATATATATATATATATATATATATATATATATATATATATATATATATATATATATATATATAGATATACATATATTTTTTTTGTATATGTCCGTAGGTAAGCAAGCAAGCAGGCAACCCTACACCCCAGCATATTTACACCCTCAGAATTATTACTTGTAGATCGTAGGGTGTCGCGGTGTCAGCTGGGGCGCCGCGTAGATCAGGTTTAAAGGGTCATTCATTTAATCAGCTGTACGGGCGGTTTCAAAATCATCTGGCCTTAATTATGTTTACTTTATATTGTTTTCTTATAGTATGCTAAATATATTTATAACCTCGATTCGACTATTGTGAGTGTGTATCTACAGTATATACCTTCCTTCTAAATATACCCTCTCCCCCTACCCACATTCAAACTTTTACTGACAGAATGGAGATACAATATCAGGCCTACCCTATTACCAACGTTTCGCAAATATCTTCTTCAGGTCACTAACGTTAGTGACCTGAAGAAGCTATTTGCGAAACGTTGTCAATAAAGTGCTCCTCCTCATACGGTGCCTTTATTCATTCTGTCAAGTTTTCGAAGTTTATTTTACATCTTACAGACATCACTGCATTGGTAATTATGGAAATTATACCTGCCAATTAGCCTCGTCTGCATTATAATTTAGTTGGTGTCAAGTTGATTGTTTCTGACTTGCACAAAATAGTAGCTAAAATTATTTCACAAAATATGTCCCCTTGGCCTGTTCTTAGTAAAAGGCATCACTCTTCTTCATGTACGCTACTTATTATGTTTTTATTATATTTTTTAGTTTATTTTTTGTTAAGTCAATTCATCTCGACAAAACTCATTAAGGGGGTAGTGCTTGGTTTTTTGGTCTACACATTTATTTATTTATGTATATTTTAGTTTCTTAAATAGACTTCCATCAAACTTAGAAAACACCCGCTAGACCTCCCTTCAAGATAAATTTGTACATTTTGAGCAGAACAATTTCCCGGTCCTTCTAAGATTAGAGGCTCGCTTTCGTTCGCCAGGAAAAAATCGACACCTAAAGGGCACGAAAGGTCTTAATATCGACAACAAAAATGAAGCGAAAAATCTGAAAATCGCCAAACTAACGGAACGAACGTCTTAAAACCTCAAAATTAATATGCTAAACATGAGGGAGAAGGATGTCCAGAAAAAGCGAGTACTACCCCCTTAAACTCCTCCTATCATTACGTTTACATTGCCCTCACAAAAATCATCCATCACCCTAAGCCAAGGTTAATAGTCCATTTTCTTCTATAACCATTAGGATTTTTACTTGACAACAAACAATATATCAGCCTAATCTATTTTTTCTATGCTACCCACACACATATATTTTTACTTTCATTATTATTTACTTGCTGTTAATTTTGTTGTCATGTGCAGCACTCATATATTATTCTAGATAAACTATTTATTCAACGTCAACCAGTCTTGCTACAGGTACATACAATATTTATAAATCCTTAAATATTCCTAATTTACCAGTAGTCCCATACACTTAGCTTGCATCAAGATAATTTCACAATAGTACTATTCTACTATTCGCGATATAAGCTGTCACCTGCCAGAAAGTTTAGAATCTTTGCAGCCGTTGTCTTAATCATTAATGGAAAACTCGAAATAGCTACACCCCTGCATATTCATACTAATGCTCAATTTATATATATATAATTCACATGTTCGGCTATGCAAAAATGGGAATAGGCCTAGCTGTGCAATAAAATAGGCCTAGCTGAGCAATAAAATAAGGACAAGCCAATTTCGTGCCAGCCATGAATAAACACACAGTTCCTACTCCACCCCACATACTGACCTCCCACATAATAGGTCAATCTCTCTTAATACTGACAAAGAAAGGGGGCGAAAGGTCTCGAAATCGCCAAACTAAAGAACCGAACGTCATAGAATCTGAACACTAATGGGACAAAACATGAGGAAGAAGGGGGGACCAGAAAATACGACCCATCTCCCTTTAATAGATTCCTTCTAGTTCGTATGTCTCACCTCAGTATATAGACACACACTCAGGGCCATCGATGAGGACTCCTATCAACCTTCTTACAGTAGCTGTCATATAGCCCTTTATACCTTTGCTGGTGAATCAGGTCTTTTTAAAATCGCAAAACTAGTGGGGCTAAAAGTGAGAGAGAGAAGGGGGTTTTGATTAAAAGCCCCAACCCTTTTCGACCCCGACTGTATATATAGCTCCTCTCTTCGCGAGCCGCTCCATTAGCCTGATACACCACTATAAACAACACTATTTATCGCGCCATCACAATTTATACCGAACCAACTAGTTACTATTTTTTTTTTTTTTTTTTTTTTTTTTTTTTTATGTCCCTGTTTAATAACCCGGGCCAGTTATCAATCTAGAAAGTAACTGACTCTTAATAATTATTATGAGGCTGGGTCCTGGTATTAAATGTTGGTGTTGATGAGTCTTCTATCAAACCAGTTAACCTCTTATGATTCTAGCTAACATTATGCGAGTATTTTCAGCATAGGAAACAACTCTTGCAATCAAAGGGGTAAAATATATCTCAATTATCCCCTAGCTCCCATAAACCGTTCCCTAAAATCGTCTAATAATAGCCCAACAATGGTGTACTAAAAGGGTGTACTAAAAGGGTTGATAATTCGGCCAGTTACCAATATAGAAGGTAACTGACATTGAGTTATGAGGCGGGGTCCTGATATTAAACTACGAACCTCATCACCATTTGGTATTCTTGAGTTCCTGCCTGTTCACTCCTTAAATTGTGGCTAACATTAAACAAAATATTTCCAAGCTGTCTTCGTATGTGAAAAATCAAATAAGATGCGAGGAAATTTTTACTCGAAGATAAACTAAAATATTTCTCCGGTCTTATCTCTTTCAGTTTCATCTCTTATCACTGACCCCCCCTCCCCCATATCACCTCGGACTTCCGACAAATAAGCCCAGGCGTCTAAACAAGTTCATCACACGTCATCCACATTAGGAGGATCATTCAGTCTCGGGGCCCAAACTCGTAAGCGATCGATACTTAATTGGTGGCGGCTAATGATAGGGACATATTGGGTTAAGGGGAGGTTTTTAGTTTGTTCCCTAGACCTTCCATCAGACTCGAAAGTCAATGACTGTCAACAGGGCAGCAGTTCTGGCAGCTCAGGAGAAAACAGTTTATTTTCATGATTCTCACTAACAGTCAGAAGCAACGAGACAACCAGGACGTAAATTATGAGCCAATCCATTCAATATTTACCTATTGAGGATTGCCTTTGCTCTCACATTGACTTCTATTACCTGATCCTTATCTTATCAACTCCAAGCACACCAGTTGACTGTCTAAAGAGCAGAGTTGAGCCACCAAGCTGTCCATAAGGAGAATTCTATCTATTTGTGTTTTCTTTTTTCTAGTCGCCATATTGCATACTTCGTGGTGTGCTACGTCGGTGTTCAGGTATTGCACATTTGGCGCCAGATTTGTGTGGTACATTGCAATGTGACGCATGCTATTTTTCATAGACAGTGAATCAAATTATTAACCCTTTCGCTATCCTGTGCACTCGGGGGTTGCCGTTTAGCATTCAGAAATAGAGTTATCTCAATTTCATAATTACCTCTCCAAAATTAGTTTTCTGCCCACAATTCACTCAAAGACAACTTCAGAGGTTGAAGTAACTAAACTAAAGGTTTCTAAACACCCCTGATGGTCACAAAGGCTTTTAAGTATCCCAGATAGGGTGCAAATCGCGTCCTGTGGGTGAAAGAGTTATTGTACATTAATTCTGTATTTTTGCGGGCCAGAAAACTAGTTTCGAAATATCACTATTTCGTATCTGAGTTCAGTACAAGAAAATATAATTCTTGCATTGCTTAACAGCACAGTAAAGTATTTTATTTTTCTACACATAATCGCTAAGAAAATATCTCCTCCTCTGCCATTCCAATAACTAGCTCGTATCTAACTCGAACATTTCTAGCACCATTAGAGGGCAGCAATTTATCGAAACTTAAAGAAGGAAAGACTGGTTTGGCTTACGAGTTTACGAATCGGAAGGTAGACAATAAGATAATCTGAAGAAGTTAGAATCACGCCCTCATCTGCAGTGATTGAAAGTGACGGGAAGGAGACACTCACTCACAGTCAATGGCTGTTTATTGCTCTCCTTGTCATAATTTATTTTATGCAACCCCAGCTGACCATTCGAGAATATGTCGTTATCTGTCTGGTCTGAATGGCTTTCTACATGCATTCAATTTCGTGCTGATGTTCTTTATTGATATTGCTTGACTATATTTAGAGGAATATGAAATGGGTTACAGTAATTTGGAGTAGGCTAGATTTAGCTGGGTATTTTTAATGCTAGTGAGGGAGACAAAAGGCATAATTGTCTGTAGCAAGTGCCTCCCCCGGAATTGAAATAGTGACACGGCCAAAATCAAAGGACGTTCGAGCCAAAATACCTGGACACACGGAGTTTGAAGCAATTTAAGTCATAGGAAGAGGGAAAGACTGATTCTGGGAGAGAATTCCAGAGCTCAGCTGATGAATAGAAGAAAGACTGAGAATAACGTTTCACTCTTGGGTTGGAGAGTTGTACAGTGTTAGGCTAATTTGACTAGTGCAAATAGAGTGAAGGAAAGCCATAACTAGAACTCGGTTGCACAATACATAATAACCTCCCAGATTGCTTGTGAAAGGTTGCCTGGAGCCTCTAATGACAATGACCACGATATAGACCAATCACTCCCCAGGGCCATTAAGGGGGGTCACCGGCCTGTTTTTTATCTTTCTCTCCTTTTCTCTCTTTCCCTGGCTTGTATCCATTCGGCCCCATTCAGCCAACTGTTTTAAGACGTTTAATAATAATAATAATAATAATAATAATAATAAACGGTTTATTAAAGAATGGCAGCCTCATGAGCTGAAAATACACATTTTCCAATTTAGTGGATGAACATGAGATGTACAGATATGAAGATGGTAAGCTCAGTTTACAAACAAAATAAATAAATACAATAATGATGCATGTGCAGAATACAAATTATCATAAAATAACCATGAGAGTAAGTGATATACAGTACATATACACATTTATTTACTTACTCATATACAGAACATACGTATATACACGTACGTGCGCACATACATATACATACATATACATACATATATAGGAACATAAGAACATGCAGTAAGTGTGCACATGTCCGTATACACAAACGCTCACGTATGCACACAAACATACATACATACAAAAACTGTTTTGGTATGGTCAGGGTAAAGAGGTGAAGGGTAAAGAGGGTGCAGCAATTCAAGTCCGTACAGGTATGGTCAGGTACAGCCTACTACAATGGGAGGGTTAATCCTGGGTAGTGTAGGTGTGTGTGTTAGTTAGTTTGTGTGTGTGTGTGTGTGTGTGTGTGTGTGTGTGTGTGTGTGTGTGTGTGTGTGTGTGTGTGTGTGTGTGTGTGTTTATCCCCATCCAGGTGTCGATTTCTTCCTGGTGAACTATAGCGAGCCAGCATTGTATGGAGATATCCGGCTTCGCCGGGTATATTTTTCTATCGAAAAATGTACAAATTTAGCTTGCTGTCAAAATAAAAATATATATATATATTGACACCTGGATGGAGGTAAATGTCTTAAAACAAAAGGCTGTATGGGGCCGAATGGATACAAGCCAAAGAGAGAGGGAGAAAAGGAGAACAAAAAGCGAGGTGGGCTCCCTTAACCCTTTGAATACCAGCGACGTGTGTTATAATATATTCTACCTATATTTAAACGATATTATGCAGCTCTAGAAGGATCTGTGGTAGTTAAAAGGGTTGGTTGAGATAGTTTTAAGTCTAATTATTGCTAGTGGTCCTTTTTAAGCTGAATATATTCGTCTAATCATTGGCAGGATATAATTAATGGATGACTCTGGTAGTGAACGGATTATCCCCTTCAGTACCGGCGACGCCCTTTTCATTACATTCTGGCAACTATTAGACGATTCCATTCAGCTTGGGAAGGACGTCTACATAATTATGAAAGAGGCTGCAGACTATCTCAATCTATCGTGTACTCTTCTGAAGTTTCATAAAATCGTCTAAGTGTAGCTGAAATAAAAACAATAAAAAACACATATACCAATCACACCAGGTCTACCAACCCTTTGGAAGACATAGCACCATCTGTATATCTATCTTTGGCTACTATTATATTCAGCTTAGGAAGGATCTGTGCGAGTTAGGTGGTTAATTGGGATAGGTTTTTGTCCATTTGTTTATCCAGTTCTCTACCTAGACCTGGTACAGTTTGACAGCTTTTTTCCCACACAATTTGTGGTGTCAACATTGATATAGCAGCTTATGAGGGATAGCGTATACATTGATATAGCAGCTTGTGAGGGATAGCGTATACATTGATATAGCAGCTTGTGAGGGATAGCGTATACATTGATATAGCAGCTTGTGAGGGATAGCGTATACATTGATATAGCAGCTTATGAGGGATAGCGTATACATTGATATAGCAGCTTATGAGGGATAGCGTATACATTGATATAGCAGCTTGTGAGGGATAGCGTATACATTGATATAGCAGCTTATGAGGGATAGCGTATACATTGATATAGCAGCTTGTGAGGGATAGCGTATACATTGATATAGCAGCTTATGAGGGATAGCGTATACATTGATATAGCAGCTTGTGAGGGATAGCGTATACATTGATATAGCAGCTTGTGAGGGATAGCGTATACATTGATATAGCAGCTTGTGAGGGATAGCGTATACATTGATATAGCAGCTTGTGAGGGATAGCGTATACATTGATATAGCAGCTTGTGAGGGATAGCGTATACATTGATATAGCAGCTTGTGAGGGATAGCGTATACATTGATATAGCAGCTTATGAGGGATAGCGTATACATTGATATAGCAGCTTATGAGGGATAGCGTATACATTGATATAGCAGCTTGTGAGGGATAGCGTATACATTGATATAGCAGCTTATGAGGGATAGCGTATACATTGATATAGCAGCTTGTGAGGGATAGCGTATACATTGATATAGCAGCTTATGAGGGATAGCGTATACATTGATATAGCAGCTTATGAGGGATAGCGTATACATTGATATAGTAGCTTATGAGGGATAGCGTATACATTGATATAGCAGCTTGTGAGGGATAGCGTATACATTAACGTTGTTACCTAAAGTAATTGATCATTAAAATATTGTCCCATACGAGCAAAATATTCCAGAAATTTTGTCGAAAGAATTATAATCATCGAAAATTGACGTTAAAAGCTCTTGTGTGATAACCTATACACCTGGGCCGTTTTTTCTGGCCCTTCTTCTCCCTCGTGTTTATCCCTATTAGTTTTCAAATTGTATGACGTTCGGCCCATGAAGAAGAAGAGAGACCCGAAAAACGCGCCATCTCCCCTTAATAGAGATACGCTGATGAATGTGATGGACGGGCAATACTCGTAACAGTCGTAATGAGGTTGGCAGGTGCTTTGTTTATGATTGATTTGATTGACAGGTAGACGGTGTTGTGAATACTATAGTGACAGTCTGTTTATTCTATGTTGGGCAGACATCGTATCCCTCAACCTCTCATAACTCAAAAAGGACTAGAGTAATCGAGCTAATATTTCTACCACGTAGAAAGACTTGGCTGGGGAATAGGTGTGGAAATTGACAGCTCATTTGCTCTAGCCCCTTTTGAGTTACAGAGGTTAGAGGTTACGATTTCTGTCCGACCTAGAATGAACGGACTATATAATGATGGTGTGTTACTTACTACACAGCGGTATGGTCGTAATAGTGGTCCTGATAATGCTATGGAGGCTGGGGATATGATGATAATACGGATAATTATGATGGTTATTATTAGATAGATAGATATACAGTAAAATTATAAATACAGATAATTAGATAGATGGATATATAGAGATAGATAGATAGATAGTCACTCAGTCATAATTTTATTTCATAAAAGACATATACATACACTTTTAACAGTTATTTACGTAATATACATTAAGCTAAAAGTCCTTAGCGCATAGTTGGTTCTGTGTTCTGTACATAAACAATTCTTGATCTGATAGCATTGATATCATTTAGCAATAAGTTAGTAAATCCATACTCATGTAGGATTATTTTTTCAACATCCTTTACAAGAAAAGATCTATGTAACATGTAATACATGTTCTTCTCTATAAAACTACATGGCTTTATGAGATTTCTATATACAAATCTTATTTTCATCCAGTTAACCAAATGCTTAAACACCATCAATCCACATTCTCTACAAGCACTGTGGTTGCTCTCCCAGTACTTCATATTCAATATTTTCTGTATTGCCTTGTGGTATCCAATGGAAAACTGCTTAAATGGTATATATATAACATTTTCTATTATTAAACCAAAGTTCAGCGCCATAAAAATTCAAACAGTCGTTTGAAATAAATTTAAAAATACTTCAGTACTCGTGTTGCTAAACTTTCTTAAAAGACAATTAAACTCATTGTAAAACTTATTTCTGCATCTTATCATATCCAAGTCATTATTAAGATTACAATCAGATAGATAGATAGATAGATATATAGATAGATAGATAGATAGATAGATAGATAGATAGATAGTCAGTCAGTCAGCCAGTCATAGTTTTATGATGATAATACAGATAATTGTGATGATGATAATTTGATAGATAGATAGATAGATAGATAGATATACAGTAAAATAATAAATACAGATAATTATGATGACGATAATTAGATAGATAGATTGACTGATTGATAGATAAATAAATAGATATACAGTCAAATAATAATATTAACAACAATAATGATAGAAATAAGAATATAAATACGAACAATCAATTTAATCAACAATTAAAACGGCAACCGATATTTTCCTCCCAACTATTTACGACTCAAGTCATTGCACCCAACCAGTTAGCCTGAATCACAACCATTACATCCATTACTACACCACTCGCTAATCACCTGCCACTACCACCATCTTTATACCATTAGGGCCAAATATAACTTTATAAATTTATCAAGACCGTTTTCAATGCTCCCAAGGATTATAAGTTCGATCTTGTATTATATTACCGATCTTTATTTATTTGTATATTATTCTGCAGATTTTGTTTAGTTCTTTATGCATTAAAATCGGCTTATTTGGGTGCTGTTTTCAATTTTCGTCTGTTAATTGTTTCGATAATTATCGGAGCATAGGTATTATAAGCTTCATCTGTGTGTCTGTGTGGATGTACTTACTCTAGTTGTATTGCGGGAGTGAGCATGCTCGTTATTTCCCGCATCCTATATGTGTAGGTGTTATATGTATCGTTGGAATGGCTGTGGATGTGTGTGAAGTCTGTATTTTTAGCCAATTGGCGACATCGGAAACGAAGGCTTAGGGTGGATCTGTATGGTACCATTCTCACTATAGACGGTACCGTCTCGCCCGAAGGCTTAGGTAGCCATTAGCTTAGGTGAACCATATGATACCCATCTCACCTTGTACCATTTTTGCCAACCCCAGATGGGACGTCACAACGTCGTCCACTTATTCCAGGTACCTATTTACAGCTAGGTGAACTGAGGCTAACACATGAAAGGAGACAAGCCCAATTTGTCTCCGCCCGGCCGGGGATGGAACC
>CM064527.1:50561136-50621136 GCA_032716605.1 Paralithodes platypus | reverse complement strand
CGTAAGAATGCCAAGGGGGCCTCTTCAATATTTTATTTATCTAACACTCTCTCGTTAGTAAAACTCACTCTCCATTTAATTTCCTGCGTCCCGTTCAGAGCACCGTATTTACAATTTAGTTTACCGTTAAGCATTACAGAGTCCCACCGCCACTTTTATATTCTGTTCACACCATCTCGTCTTTTATTTGGTCAGCCCTTCTATCGAGTCTTCTTTGTCTGCCGCTTTGTCCAATTTGCTGATGTCATTCGGGCTATTATGGCCATCGTTATAGCATTGTATTCATCTTCAAATTTAGGATGGTGCGGCTTTATTTAGTGGTCAGTGTTGATTTAGTAGTTTGTGTATACTTAGTAATTTGTGTTTATTTAGTAATCAGTGTATGCCAATTTGTCAACAAGATATACAAAGTGTTAAACGTCACTCCAAATAGTTATTATTGAATTAATAATTAACACGAATAATATAACAAAAATAACAAAATTAACAAACATACCATATGAGGAGGAGGAATTTATTAGCAACGTTTCGCAAATAGAGGCCTGAAAAATCTATATGCGAAACGTTGTCAATAAAGTGCTTCTCCTCAAATAGTGCTTTTATTCAAGATATACAGAACGACAAGGTATATATCCCTACGATGCATGGTGATTGTCTCTGTTTGGGAGCTATACGTAAGTGAATTACTTTTTATTATAGTTTCTATTGGTCTCTCCCGTAATCAATTCTACATTTACGTTTTCAAGCAGGCGCTTGTAAAATATACTTGGTTCTTTATTCTTCTGTAATTAATGTCCACAAATCATTCTTATAATCAATATAATTTTCAACATAGTTTTCCAACATATTTTCCTCTTTCTTCAATCTATATATACTTAATTTTCTATTGGTCATTTTAGTAATATTGTTTCCGCACAAATATAATTCATGTGCTTTTATGTTTTAAATATTTCTGTCTATCTATCTATTGCCGGACGCCTTAATGAGGGTGTCCATACACAGAAGGCCCCCAAGCGGACCTATTCCCGTTAAGAGGGACAACCCGAGCCAGTTTACTGAAGGACTTACAGGATTGACCACTCAATTTAGAATCCGTCCGACTCCGAGACCCTCTATGTATCTTATTAGCACTATTTTTCTACAGTGGTGTTCGGCTAGTCCATCCACTAACCTGTCTTACACTTAGATAATCAGTACGGATTTGTATCAGGTTTACTCCCCTAGACAGGTTGCCGACCAAGGCTGACGAGTCCCATCCACCCGGATTTTAATAAGGTTGTCTCCCCAAGATGGGTTGCCGACCAAGGCCAACGAGTCCCATCCACCCGGAAAATTTAATAAATCTTATTTACCATTCAAGTAATTTTAGGCTTTCAAACACACTCATAAATAGACTCGTTTCTCTATTCATCTTATAAATAGACTCGTTTCTCTATTCGTCTCATAAATAGACTCGTTTCTCTATTCATCTTATAGATAGACTCGTTTCTCTATTCATCTCATAAATAGACTCGTTTCTCTATTCATCTCATAAATAGACTCGTTTCTCTATTCATCTCATAAATAGACTCGTTTCTCTATTCATCTCATAAATAGACTCGTTTCTCTATGCATCATAAATAGACTAGTTTCTCTATTCATCTCATAAATAGACTCGTTTCTCTATTCATCTCATAAATAGACTCGTTTCTCTATTCATCTCATAAATAGACTCGTTTCTCTATGCATCATAAATAGACTCGTTTCTCTATTCATCTTATAAATAGACTCGTTTATCTATTCATCTCATAAATAGACTCGTTTCTCTATTCATCTCATAAATAGACTCGTTTCTCTATGCATCTCATATATAGACTCGTCTCTCTATTCATCTCATAAATAGACTCGTTTATCTATTCATCTCATAAATAGACTCGTTTATCTACTCATCTCATAAATAGACTCGTTCATCTATTCGTCTCATAATTAGACTTGTTTCTCTATTCATCTTATAAATAGACTCGTTTCTCTATTCGTCTCATAAATAGACTCGTTTATCTATTCATCTCATATATAGACTCGTTTTTCTATTCATCTCATAAATAGACTCGTTTCTCTATTCATCTCATAAATAGACTCGTTTATCTATTCATCTCATAACTAGACTCGTTCATCTATTCGTCTCATAATTAGACTCGTTTATCTATTCATCTGTAATTACTTTCCACTGATCACTCTTCTAATCAATGTGCATCTTATCTTTCCAACCCAATACTCTTAAGTGGTTATATTTTGGTCTATCTATTTACATATTCATCTATGTTTAGTGTCCTCCCTAGATCTCCATCAGAGTTAAACAAAATATCCATTAGATTCCCCTTCTAGATAAATTTGTAAATTTTTCGGTAGAAAAATTTCCCGGCCGAAGGTCGGTTCTTCCAAAATTACAGGCTCACTATCGTTCGCCAGGTAAAAACACCTAAATTGCAGGAAAAGTCTTAACATTGACAAAGAAATGGGGCGAAAGGTCTTTAAAAATGACAAACTAATAAGGCAAACATCTTAAGATCTGAAAACTAATGTGGCTAAGAATGAGGGAGAAGGGGCTCTAGAAAAAACAGCCCCCATCTCCCCTTAAATATATTCCCCTCTGTCTTCAATCTGTAATTACACTCTAAAAACCAATTCCGCGGCTACCTGGCTTCCGAACTGACCTCATCATGGCTGTAATTTTTGTATTCCAACCGGGTTCGGGCAGAATGTACAGTCGAAACTCATAGTACGCTGAGAAGGTTTATGATAATGTGTATGATAATTTGTGAGAGGATCAATAACTCGGTGTTTCTAGACGTGAAACAAATAATACTATAATCTAATGTGTTTTAAACTAGGGAGAAATTGGCTTGTCCCCATCTTTATGTTGCTATGTGGTTAACTATGAAAACGTGGCATGAATATGATGCATAGATATCCTAGTTTCATATTTTAAATTAGCTGCTAAAGGGACAACATTGATTCCACCACCGTCTCAGTTGCCTAGGAAAGACCTTATATTCAGGCTTTCTTTGATAAGTATCGACCCGAGATCTTCTCCTCGTTCAGGAGACTTTAATAAGCACGTTTCGTACTAAAGACAGGAAGGTTAGACCCAGATTCCATAAGAGAGCCCACCTATCTTTTTTTTATCTTTCTCTCCCTCTCTCTTTGGTTTGTTTTCATTCGGCCCCATTTAGCCTAGTGTTTTAAGTCGTTTACCCCCAACCAGGTGTCAATATTTTCCTGGCGAGCGGTAGCGAGCCATCATATATATATTTTTGTTTTGACAGCAAGCTAAATTTGTTCATTTTTCGATAGAAAAATTTCTCCGGCGAAGCCGGATTTCTCCATACAATGCTGGCTCGCTATCGCTCGCTAGGAAGAAATTTACACCTGGATGGGGATAAACGTCTTCAAACAGTTGGCTGAATGGGGACGAATGGATACAAGCCAGAGAAAGAGAGAAAAGTAGAGAAATATACAAAAAAGTCGGTGACCCCCCTTAAAATAACCGGTTTTCCCTCGGCATGTCAAGAATGTATTAATTTTGGTAATGATGTTGAATACAATTGCATCAGTGGCAGAGAGTTGTTGTATATAATGAATTTATAGATAGATAGATAGATAGATAGATAGATAGATAGATAGATAGGTTTATGAAGGATATGTGGGAATTAAAAGGATAAAGTCTATCTCAATTAACCCTCTGACTTCCATGTATCCTTCCTAAATTAACCCTCTGACTTCCATGTATCCTTCCTAAATTAACCCTCTGACTTCCATGTATCCTTCCTAAATTAACCCTCTGACTTCCATGTATCCTTCCTAAATTAACCCTCTGACTTCCATGTATCCTTCCTAAATTAACCCTCTGACTTCCATGTATCCTTCCTAAATTGAATGAACGTTTTCGTATTTTATAATTACCTTGGACTCGTTTGTCAAATGACAAAAATAGAATTGCAACCTTCCGAAGTTAGTTAAAATAAGACTTCAGAGGCTATCAACCCTATTGGATTATTAAGCCAGCACACTGCCAGTGAAGAAGGAGCCTCTCTGCGAGAACTCCAGTTCCTTCGTCTGTCCTACTGAAGGGTACTGTCACTCATTTAGTATATTCTTCCTACCGCCAGGCTCATTTATTCAGTTCACGAGGGACTCCCCGTTTGTCCATTGGTTAAGATCTTCATTACGACTTATAATGGTGTGCCCCAAAACAAGGGGCATTATTAATTTGTACACTCACTTTCAACAACAACGAACAAAAAAGCTTCCATTATTTACCATTGACCCATACACGTACAATTGGCCTAATAAGTGATGTCTCCGCACCAATTATGTTTTGATCAATAATTTGTATCATCAATATTTACACATGATTTCTTCTTTTTGAGTGAGATATACAAACATGTTCCTACACTTACCCACCTTATTCAACATCTGAGATACATTAATACAGCACAGAGTGAGCCAAACGTAATGACAGCTGATACATGACTTATTAGCGCTACTGTACAGTTGGCCATTATATATTTGCACACTTAACTTTCAACAACGAACAACAAAGCTTCCATTATCAACCATAGACCCATACACGTACAGTTGGCCACATAAATCTGCTTCCACTCAGTTAATTTATATACATCCATTTGAAGAGTATGGTTGAATTAGGAGTGTAGTGTCTTGTGCATTAATTAATTGTGTAGGTAGAAACTTATGAGGCCAACTGTTCACTAACTCCCAACGATGATTAACAGCTCAACACCCTAGACTCCCTTAACAGCTCAACACCCTAGACTCCCTTAACAGAACCAACAGACTGGACCAACCATATAAGACATAAAAGGCAACCCCCCTCCCCCCCCCCCCCCCCCACACACACACACACACTCCCGAGATGGGCTACACAAGGAACAAAAGGCTGGTCGAGGAATCATCAACAGCAGCCATAACAAAGCCATCGATAAGAAAATGTATGGTGAGCTTCATGCTGTATATGGGGGTGGCCATTTTGCATCCTTTTAATTGTGATGACCGATACACAGAGGAGAATGATCACCAGCCATGGCAAAGCCATTGATAAGAAGATCTATGGGAACTCCTATGCTGCATATGGGAGAAGTCATTTTGCATCCCTACACACACACACACACACACACACACACGAGGATCATCAACAACAGCCATAACAAAGCCATCGATAAGAAGATCTATGGGAACTTCTTTTCTGTTTATGGGGGTAGCCAATTTGCATCCATGCACACACAGGGAAATAATCACCAGCCATAGCAAAACCACTGATAAGAAGATCTAGGGGAACTCCTTTGCTGTATATGGGAATAGCCATTTTGCATTCCTATCTTTGTGATAGAAAAATTTCTCCGGCGAAGCCGGATTTCTCCATACAGTGCTGGCACGCTATCGTTCGCAAGGAAGAAATCGGCACCTGGATGGGGATAAACATCTTAAAGCAGTAGGATGCATGGGGCTGAAAGGATACAAGCCAAAGGAAGAGAGAAAGAGAAAGGGAGAGAAAAAAGCAGGTGACACCCCCTTAATATGCTAGGTAAACAAAATAGCAGGTGACACCCCCTTAATATGCTAGGTAAACAAAATAGCAGGTGACACCCCCTTAATATGCTAGGTAAACAAAATAGCAGGTGACACCCCCTTAATATGCTAGGTAAACAAAATAGCAGGTGACACCCCCTTAATATGCTAGGTAAACAAAATAGTTAATTCTCCTTATCGACGCCCCCCCCCCCCCCCCTCCCCACCGCACACACACACACACACTCTCTACCCGCTCCACATTACGGTAGCCGCCGCCGTTCGCCGATAGGGATCCTATTCATTTGCATGTAAGCGGGAAGGTCTCGGAATTAACATGTAAGTCCGCAGGGCAGCCATTCCGTAAACCCGTCATCATCACTCGGTCTGATAGTAACCCTTTCTGTACCGAAGCGTCCTTTTCACTTTACTCTGGTTAATATTAGACGATTTTATTCAGTTTGAAAAGGGCCTCCAGCAATTAACGGCTGCGAACTATCTCGCTTAACCTTTTTTTACTAACACAGATTTGTCTTAAACTGCACAAAATCGTCTTATTATAGTCCTACCTAGAATAAAATATTAAATAGACGTCGTCGGTACTGAAGGGGTGAACGACTTCAGTACGAGTGACGCCATTATTCTTCATATTATGGCTATCATTAGATGGTTTTATGCATCTTAGGAAGGACGTCTAGTAATCGGAGAGGTGTATTATATCTCCATTAATTCGTTGACGATCAAAAATCCTTCCTCTATCAATCTATCTATCTATCTATTTATTTACTCAGGCCCATTTCCCATTTTTTTTATTTATTATTATTATTTTTTTTTTATTATATATATTTTTTTTTTGTACTGGGGGTGTCCGACTCGAGACAGCCCGAATAGGGGAAAAATCCTAAAAAAGAGTAAAATCGTCTAATGATAGCCAGAACCAAAAGACAAATAAGTTCACTCGTACTGAAAGGGTTTAATATTCGCACTTCTTTTCTTTTGGGGGGCGTTTAGTATTGGCGTTTTCTTTGCTATTGCTGTTATTGTTTGGGTTTTAATTATACATAAATTAGAATGTATACCGATTTATTTTTTTCTGATAATGAAATTACCTGGAGAGGGAGTTTAATTTTCTGACGCAAATTGTTGGGTTTTCTTTAATATTGAAATGTTATTGTATACGTTTTAATGACGCAGAAGACGGTAGCTGGACTCAAACACTGACAACTTAAACATAGTGATGGAGATTTTTGGTTTATTGGTTACTTTCTAAGTTTGACGTGTAATTGTCCACGTTGCTTCCATTTTCATGTTATTGTTTGCGGTTTAATCACATAGAGGCTAGGTCAAGATCAACATGTGGTCCGCAGTTGCCCGGGTTTCTTCTGTTTTGATGTTAATCACATATTGTTTGCGGAATTAACATGTAGTCCGCAAACTCAATCAATCCGCAAACCCATCATCACTAGCTTCCCTCTTCATGTTCGTAATTATGTTTTCCTATTTTGGCGTTGATTATAATAATAATAATAATAATAATAATAATAATCGGTTTATTTCAAGCCGGCAGCCAATGGGGCTGAAAATACACAGACTTAACCTAGATCTTATCCTAATGGATCAACAGACGGATCCTGGCAGCTAACGAGAGCGCCTACATACTCCCAAGGGAGTAGGACGTGGGCAGGAGACTTTGTGATCCGCCCAGATCTTGCCTTCACGGCCAGGGAAAGTTTTTGAGAGAACTTCCCCTGCCGGCGCATGGGATCGAACCCCCGACACCAGAGCTAGCGCTCCCAATACAGAGTACTAAGCGCGCTCAGCACACCATGATGTGTGTGTGTGTGTGTGTGTGTGTGTGTGTGTGTGTGTGTGTGTGTGTGTGTGTGTGTGTGTGTGTTTTATTTTTTTGTTATTGATGATATAGTATGATTTATAGCTATATAGAACAAGATAGCTAGATCTTACATGGAAACTTTCAACATACTGATGGAGTGCCCTGGTATATGGACTGCACACTACTAATTTTACCGTTATTACCCTACACGTTTCTTGTATATTGATGTTATCGTTTGGGTTTTAATTACATGGAAGAAACTAGATCGTATGGTGCAGATTATTCTCTGATAATAAGGACTGCTGGTACGAGGGTCAGACTCCATACAGGACATTCAAACCTAGTGAAATAGAAGGTGGGTAGCAGGGGAATATATATATATATATAATTTTCTTGGGTTTCTTTTATGTTGATGTATGGAAAACTGGAGGATAGTGGGGGGGGTTTTGACGTTAATTGTTGGCGGTGGTTTAATATTGTTTTTATTTTGTACGTTTTAACTCTAAAGAAAACGGGAAGCAAACTCCAAATTAATTACTTAAGCAAGACGCAGGGGCGTTTTATTCTTCTATTATAAAGGCGACTGTTTATAGTTTAGGAATAAATGGTGCGAGTTAGATTTGTTTAGATCTTTCCTAGGCTTCACAAAATCGCCCAAAAACAAAAGTTACATTACGTTTTACGTCCGCAAGAGTCAAGCATTATTTTTGGTATATCCGAGGGTGGTATCGCATTCTTGAAACTAATGAGAGCGACGCGAACGTAACCCCAAAACACCGATCGAAATAACCCTTCCAAGTATAGTTAATCCCTTCTCTACCGGCGACGTATTTTTTTTTATATTCTAGCTATATTTAGATAATTTTGTGCAGTTTAAGAAGGATCTGTGGTAGTAAAATTGGTTCAGTGAGTTAGTTTGAGGCCTGTTAATTGCTGGAGACCCTTTTTCTACTGTATAAAATCGCCTAACAGTGCCCAGAATATAAGCAAACAGACGTCGCCGGTACAGAAGGTGTTAATGTCTTCTCACCACACGCCCATCACACGCCCACCACGCTGACTGATTCACGCCCATCACACGCACACCACACACCCACCACGCCCATCACATACACACACCACACACACCACGCCCACCACACGCCTGATTCACGCCCTTGGAATGCTTGTTATCTGTCACCTCCAATTATCGTACCATCCATCGCCCAGATGTACAGGACGAGATGCTGGTTGATCGTAAACATGCATGATATAGATTATTGGTGTTATATAAGATCGAAAAGTTAAGTCTAGCAAGCTGTGAAAGATTATATATATATATTACATGAATGAAGGTTTGATTGATATTGGAGTAAGGTATACAGAATTTGGGCATCTTAGGATTTACGAGAAAACAAAATATCTGTCCATTCGTCACATAGATATACATTATATGCTGTGCTTATTTTTGTTCACGAAATTCACAATTCATCAATTATGTCAGAATAGAATTGATGTATTGGATAAGGTTAGCCAAGGTTATACTAGGGGTTGAACACACTTGTATATTGACGTAGAACCGAATTTCAGGACTGTGGGTTGGGTGAGTTATATGCAGTGGGATCATTAGGCAATTCGAACCCAGGCTTCACGGGGTCTCGGGCACTTAAGATTCAGAGTTATGGTTTCATGGTCCGGGCTAAGGGTTTATTATATGTAACCTTGTTCTGACTCCATACGTACAGCCGACAACCCACATAACATTTACGGAACTACATTTACTTGTAGGAATTAAATTACGGTGTGAATTAAATCAACGGCAACACAAAAACTAAATGTAATAGTCTAATATACTTTGTCATATCCATGCTCATATATATCTAATATTGCATACACAAATTGTGTTCTGTAACAGTTATAACTATTGAAGGGTGTACATACCAATGTTTGGACACTTGATCCTCAGTGTTTTGGAGGACAAGCAGCCTAGAAGGGTCACTAGACCTGATGTTGCTTGATTTCCTTTGTACTATACTGTATACAGGATTTATGCATTAAGGGGATGTGGGTCGTTTTTCTGGTCCCCTTCTCCCTCGCGTGAACCCACATTAGTTTGGCGATTTTAACACCTTTCGCCTCATTTCATTGTCAATTTTAAGACCTTTCGTGCCATTTAAGTGTCGATTGCTTTCTAGCGAACGATAGCGAGCCTGAAATTTTAAGAGGAACCGGTCGGGACATTTTTCTACCGAAAAATGTACACATTTATCTTGAAGGGGGGTCTAAGGGGTGTTTTGCTAAGCTTGATGGAGGTCTAGCGAGGAAACTAAGAAATGTAGGAATTACTGAAAAACTCAAACTCATTTTGTTTTTCTGGCTAAAATTAGACGTTTTTATGCAGATTAGAAAGGGTATATGGAAGTCAGAGGGTTGATTGAGACAGCCTTTACGCTTTTAATACCCACAGATCCTTCCTAAGCTGCATAAAACCGTCTCATGACAGCCAAAATAAACTGATAAAACGCGTCAGAGCTTGAAAGGGTTAATATAGGTATGGAATAGATTGGGCTATATTACACAAGGTTGGGTTTGAGTAGGTTGACTAATAAAAGTGTTGCCAAATGGAAGAATAATTTGAACCGAGTTGCATAAAATAGACGTCCGAGCTCCGTTTTCTTTACTCCTACTTCACCCTCTCCCTCCACTCACTCTAATTCACAGGTTACATTACTCTATTTACATAATTGACACCAGGCCATCCATCCTTGTTCCACCTACTTTGCATCCACATATCCCTTTGCATACTCCCAGCCACTTGTGGATCACTCGACCAGTAGAGCATTTCAACCAGTAGATCTCAACCAGTAGACCATTTCAACTAGTGGATCATTTCAACCGGTAAACATCAGCTAGTAAACCATTTCAACCGGTATATTCTCAACCTAAATACTTCTCAACCGGTAGACCATTTCAACCAATATATCTCAACCTAAATACTTCTCAACTGGTAGACCATTTCAACGGGTACTTCTCAACCTAAATACTTCTCAACAGGTAGACCATTTCAACCAGTATATCTCAACCTAAATACTTCTCAACCGGTAGACCATTTCAACCAGTACATCTCAACCTAAATACTTCTCAACCGGTAGACCATTTCAACCAGTACATCTCAACCTAAATACTTCTCAACTGGTAGACCATTTCAACGGGTACTTCTCAACCTAAATACTTCTCAACAGGTAGACCATTTCAACCAGTATATCTCAACCTAAATACTTCTCAACTGGTAGACCATTTCAACGGGTACTTCTCAACCTAAATACTTCTCAACAGGTAGACCATTTCAACCAGTATATCTCAACCTAAATACTTCTCAACCGGTAGACCATTTCAACCAGTACATCTCAACCTAAATACTTCTCAACCGGTAGACCATTTCAACCAGTACATCTCAACCTAAATACTTTTCAACCTGTAGACCATTTCAACCAGTACATCTCAACCTAAATACTTCTCAACCGGTAGACCATTTCAACCAGTACATCTCAACCTAAAGACTCTTCAACCTGTAGACCATTTCAACCAGTACATCTCAACCTATATACTTCTCAACCGGTAGACCATTTCAACCAGTACATCTCAACCTAAATACTTTTCAACTTGTAGACCATTTCAACCAGTACATCTCAACCTAAATACTTTTCAACCTGTAGACCATTTCAACCAGTACATCGCAACCTAAATACTTCTCCACTGGTAGACCATTTCAACCAGTACATCTCAACCTAAATACTTCTCAACCGGTAGACCATTTCAACCAGTACATCTCAACCTAAATACTTCTCAACCGGTAGACCATTTCAACCAGTACATCTCAACCTAAATACTTTTCAACCTGTAGACCATTTCAACCAGTACATCGCAACCTAAATACTTCTCAACTGGTAGACCATTTCAACCAGTACATCTCAACCTAAATACTTTTCAACCTGTAGACCATTTCAACCAGTACATCGCAACCTAAATACTTCTCCACTGGTAGACCATTTCAACCAGTACATCTCAACCTAAATACTTCTCAACCGGTAGACCATTTCAACCAGTACATCTCAACCTAAATACTTCTCAACCGGTAGACCATTTCAACCAGTACATCTCAACCTAAAGACTCTTCAACCTGTAGACCATTTCAACCAGTACATCTCAACCTATATACTTCTCAACCGGTAGACCATTTCAACCAGTACATCTCAACCTAAATACTTTTCAACTTGTAGACCATTTCAACCAGTACATCTCAACCTAAATACTTTTCAACCTGTAGACCATTTCAACCAGTACATCGCAACCTAAATACTTCTCCACTGGTAGACCATTTCAACCAGTACATCTCAACTTAAATACTTCTCAACCGGTAGACCATTTCAACCAGTACATCTCAACCTAAATACTTCTCAACCGGTAGACCATTTCAACCAGTACATCTCAACCTAAATACTTTTCAACCTGTAGACCATTTCAACCAGTACATCGCAACCTAAATACTTCTCAACTGGTAGACCATTTCAACCAGTACATCTCAACCTAAATACTTCTCAACCGGTAGACCATTTCAACCAGTACATCTCAACCTAAATACTTTTCAACCTGTAGACCATTTCAACCAGTACATCTCAACCTATATACTTCTCAACCGGTAGACCATTTCAACCAGTACATCTCAACCTAAATACTTTTCAACCTGTAGACCATTTCAACCAGTACATCGCAACCTAAATACTTCTCAACTGGTAGACCATTTCAACCAGTACATCGCAACCTAAATACTTCTCAACTGGTAGACCATTTCAACCAGTACATCTCAACCTAAATACTTCTCAACCGGTAGACCATTCCAACCAGTATATTATCGTGGGCAAGGAATAAGCTATAAATTCATAGGTTTGTTACGTCTCTCACCTTGCCTTTTAACTAATGGCGTTTTTTGGTATCTGGTCCCAGGTTTGCAAGGTAATTATTGCCCAGACTTGCATAACAGTGAATAATAAAATGTATAGATTGCTTAACAGTTAGCCTTGTAGAATGGTTAATGATCAAGCTTGTTGACTCAGCAAATAGTTCATCGTCTTAATCACCCTGAAAATGTCTACAGCTTTAAAAAAAAGGAGACACAAATTTAAGAGAGAGAGAGAGAGAGAGAGAGAGAGAGAGAGAGAGAGAGAGAGAGAGAGAGCATGAAAAAAGAAGGTAGCAACGAGCTCCTGATGTTATTAACGTGCAATTAAAACCGTAGCTCTTCCGCATGGGCCATAAAACTCGAGACCCCAGCCCGAGACGCCACAAAACTGGACCTTAGGGGGGGGGGGGGGGAAGAAGGGGTGAAATAGAGGGGGGTAGGGGGGGGGGGCAACAGAGGTCCTCGCCCCTACCTCCCTGATATATCGTCCAGGATGTGCACTGTAACACAAGGAACTGGAGTTCTCGAAAAGGGGCTCCAGTCTTGAAAATGTACTTGGCTTGCAGTGTGCTGGCTAAATAATCCAGAAGGGTTGATAGACTCATAAATCCAATTGTAACTAACAAACTTACTGAATAACTGTAACATTTGAGCGCCCATTAGACGTAGCGAAACAGTGTTCAGTACTCAGTTTCCAGTACCGCACTCCCTTGAAGGGGTAGGGAGGATCTGGGTAGGTGAGGCACAAAGAGAAACAGTGAGGGAAGCCGGAAAAGTGAAACAGGAGTTCCAGCAACGCCTTCTTACATGCATATAGACCTCCACTGGATATTGCCCTGTCCGATTAGTATCTACAATCTCCCCAGTGCGAAGATCCATCTTAAAGTGCATATAATTGACATGATATTAAGGAACACCCCGTTCTTAACATTAATCCTCCATTACAAACCCCAATGCACTAGAATGAACTAATAACCAGAATTCATATTATCACCAACTCACCGATTTACTTACAAATAAACCTAATTAATAAAAGCAATGTAACTAATGAATACATGTGGCAGTCCAAGGATTCGAACCAAGGATACTCCCACCGAAATTCCGCACTTTAACCAATAAAAGAAAGGAACTTCATTTAGGTATTTGTGAGAATTATTGGTGTGTACCCATCTCTTACTGAAGCATCCCCTCGAGAGTTTTATAGCTAATTTCCATATGCCAAAGTGCCGGTCTAGTGAGGTTAACTGGGCGAGCATGTCAACACGGTATACGGGTGCGCCCACTACCATAAAACAATGAACACATTCTCAGGCCCCAAGGCTCCAGCTACCGTATGCAACAAGTGGTCTCAATCCCGCGTATGAGCTTTGTATTGCGTAAGTTGCCACCCACGGACACAGAATAATTGGGCGTTCATGTGTAACAAAAACTACACTAATTATAAGTGTTTTAATCATTTTCGTGTCCGATTGAAACATTTATTCCGTGTATTATTTTTGTTACATCTAAACGTTCAATCTTTACGAGATAAACCCCGTAAATATGAGAAACTTATTTTAATGTAACCGTCATATCAAATCACCACTATATTCTTGAAAAATAATGGCGATATTCTTTTTAGATTTTATCTGAGGGAGACACAAATCATTAAGCCTTTTCATACAAAATAATAGAATAGAATAAATTAATTTAAACGATTTTATAAAGCTTAGGAATGATCTGGGGGAATTAAAAGGGAAAGCCTATCTCAATTAACCCTCTGACTTCCATAAATCCTTCCTACTCTGAATAAAATCGTCTATTAATAGCCAGAAAATAGAAAAGAAATGCGTAATGGTATCTTAAAATTAATACTCCTCTAATAATTAAAGTACATACGTCGAGTTTAAGTACCTACTTCTTTAATAGGGCAGTACCTCAGATGTGGTATAATGAGTGGTTCTAATTGTACCATAGAACTTTTTTACGACATGGAAAAGTTTGATTAAAATCGTCTAATAGTAGCCAGAAAACATAAAAAGATGTGTGTAATAGTGTCTTGAAATTAAAACTCTTAAAATAATTAAAATACCTGCTTCTCTAATAGGGCAATACCTCAGATGCGGTAATGAGTGGTTCTTATAGTGCTCGAGAAAATTATTACGCCACCGAGAAATTTACGGCTTAATAGGAATTATGTAAATGGTTCAATAAAGATTCCTGCGAGTTCCGCGTTGGTTATACGGTCCATAGCAACGGTTCATACAACAGAGTGGGGTGAAGGCTGGTCCTATCCTATCTAGAGTGAAGTTTGGCATCCTCTACCCTACCTTAGCCGTTTCTGTCTGTCTCCTTTACTGCGGCTTGGGTCTACCGGACTCGGGACTGTTCGGCCATACAGTCTGGTGAACAGTTACTACAACAATAATAATAGTGTGGCCGTTTAGTAGTGTGGCTGTTTAGTACTCCCGGCCGAAGGCTGGTTGCTCCGAAATTACAGGATCGCTATCGCTCGCCATGAAAACAGAGATTCCTAAATGGCACGAAAGGTTTTAAAATTGACAAATAAATGGGGAGAAAGGTCTTAAAATCACCAAACTAATGAAGCGAACGTCATAAAATCTCAAAACTAACGGGGTTGAACGTGAGGGAGAAATGGATCCAGAAAGAATACAAAAGCCTCCCCTTAATCTATTCCTCCCTCCTCCATACACTCGCTAGCAGTATCGTCCCATCTCGCTACTCTATTCCTTGCACCTGCAGTATAATTTATTTCTGTTAGCCCTTACATAATACGGTGACGCATTCGTTTTCTGTTTGCTGGCTCTTATTAGACGATTATATTTAGATTAGGAATGGTATATACAAGTTTATCTATCTATCTATCTATCTATTGCCGGACGCCGTGATCCCCGAAGAGGTGGCCACGAACGAAACGGCCCCATGCACCTCTGTCCCCAGTCAGTCGACGCCCCTTCTCCCAACCAGCACCGCCTTCACTCATATACTTCTTCACTCCATCCTTCCACCTCTCATTCGGTTTAACTCTCCCTCTTTGTCCTTCCACCTCACTCGCGTACATTCTCTTAGCCATTTTCTCGCCTCCCATACGTTCCACATGGCCGAACTATCTCAAGGTGTTCCTTTTCACACTATCCAGCACATCTACATCCACACCATCCTCCTATTTTCCCATTCACTAAATAATCATCCTCTCATCTTCTCACCCTACCCTCCATTCCTTACGTCAATTACTATTTCTTTTCTCTCTCTCTCTCCCGTCCACTAACATTTCTGTCATATGTTTCTATCCTCATCCTCCTTCCTATTCCTTTCATTTACTACGTCCCATTCACTAAATAATAATTCTTTCATCATATTACCTTACCCTTCATTCCTTCCGTCAATTATTCATTCCTTTTCTCCTCTCTCCATGCCATTTCTCAAAACACCTCTCCTCACTAACATTTGTATCTTATTTTGCTATCTTCCTACATATGCACTAAATACATATCATCTCAACTCACTACCTTACCCTCCATTCCTTCCGTCAATTACTCATTCCTTTTCTCCTCTCTCCTTGCCATTCCTCCCAGCACACAACGGTACCCCTATCCTTACTCACGAACCCACACACACATCTTACCTTCGTTGAGTATCCGTCACTGAGTATAATATTATCATCTCATCTCACCTCGCTACCCTATAGTATATTTGCTGTAATTATGCGAGAAATCATGACTTCTAACCTCTGTAACTCGAAAACGACTAGAGTAACCGAGCTAATATTTCTAAAGTTTGGGAAGAGTTAGTCAAGGAATAGATGTGGAAATTTACAGCCAATTTGATTTAGCCCTTTTTGAGTTACAGAGGATAGAGGTCATGATTGCTCGCCTACTTACAGCGAATAGACTGTATAGCTTCCATTCCTTGCAAGTCATTACTCCCTCCAAAACCCTCTTCGAAATAAATTTGTACATTTTTCGGTAGAAAAATGGCCCGGCTGAAAGCCGGTTCCTCCTAAGTTACAGGCTTGCTATCGCTCGCCAGAAAAAAATATATATGCCTAAATGGCAGGGAAGGTCATAAAATGGATAAAGAAATGGAGCGAATTCCCTTAAAATTGCCAAACTAATGGGGCGAACGTCTTATAACCTCACAACTATTAGGCCTAAACAAGAGGAAGAGGAATATCCCGGAAAGACACCCCCTCATCACTACCCATTACTCAAATCAATCATAAACATCTTTTATCTTCGTTCAGTATTCCCCAATGAGAATAATATTATCATCTCATTTCGATACCCCTATACATGCCATTTCCTTGCAACTTCTTATATGATCATGACGAATTTTGACAGATTGTGACGACTTTATAGAAATTAGGCAGGATCTGTGGGCATTATGAGGGTGACAACTATCTCAACTACCCCTCTGACTTCCACATGCCCTTCCTAAACCGCATAAATTCGTCTAGTAATAGCCAGAAACCAGAAAAGAAATGCGTAGGCTACTCGTATCTTGGAAGGTTTCAGTATTCGCCACCCAAGTATAATATTAACATCTCATCCCTAAACATTCCATTCCTGGTTACCCATATTTTTCAGGGGGAGATTTCCACTCGATAGATTTGTTCTGGACCCCTTTCTCACTCATGTTTAGCCCCTTTGTATTTTAGATATAAATACGTTTGCCCCATTAGTTTGGCGATTTTAAGAACCTTCGCCTCATCTCTGTCAATTTTAAGACCTTTCGTGCCATTTAGGTGTCGATTTTTTCCTGGCTATGGATAGCGAGCCTGTATTTTATGAGGAACCGGCCTTCGGCCGGGAATTTTTGTTACCGACAAATGTACACAATTATTTTGAAAGGGGGTCTAGGGGGTGTAATTTTAAGCTTAATGGAGGTCTAGGGAACAAACTAAAAACCTTCCCCTTAACTACACTTTTGTATTCATTTTATGTTTTTATTTTTTATTTTGTTGCCAGTCGCCGAAATTCCTGAGAAGGGGTGACCAACCACACACACACACACACACACACACACACACACACACACACACACACACACACACACACACACACACACACACACACACACACACACACACACACACACACACACATCTTTATTACCGTAGTCCAGAATCCGCCACCACCCAGTATAACATTATCATCTGATCTATGGCTACACTTATACATAACATTCCTAGTAAATGTATAATTATGACGCTTATTGACAGTTTTGGCCGATTTTATACAAGTTAAGGGGGAGATGGGCCGTTTATTCGCCTTTTTAATTACTTGTTTATGATTTTCTTAGTTTCGTTCCTATACCTCCATCAAATTTAAAAAAAAACATCTGTTAGATCCCCCTTCTAGATTAATTTGTACGTTTTTTGGTAGAAAAATGTTCCGGCCTTCCAACATTACAGGCTCACTATCGTTCGCCAGGGAAAAAATCGACACCTAAATAGCACGAAAGGTCTAAATATTGATGAAGAAATGGGGCAAAAGGTCTTAAAATCAACTAACTAATGGGGCAAGCATCTTAACATCTGAAAACAAATGGGGCTAAGCATGAGGGAGAAAAGGGTCCAGAAAACCTGCCCATCTCCCCTTAAGAAGAATCTGTGGTCATCATAGGGGTCAAGACTATCTCACTGAACCCTCTGACTTCCACATACCCCTTCCTAATCTGAATAAAATCGTATAACACTAATCTAATTTATGACTTTTTACAGCTTAGGAAGGATCTGTGGGCATCATAGGGGTCAAGACTATCTCACTGAACCCTCTGACTTCCACATACCCCTTCCTAATCTGAATAAAATCGTATAACACTAATCTAATTTATGACTTTTTACAGCTTAGGAAGGATCTGTGGGCATCATAGGGGTCAAGACTATCTCACTGAACCCTCTGACTTTCCACATACCCCTTCCTAATCTGAATAAAATCGTATAACACTAATCTAATTTATGACTTTTTACAGCTTAGGAAGGATCTGTGGGCATCATAGGGGTCAAGACTATCTCACTGAACCCTCTGACTTCCACATACCCCTTCCTAATCTGAATAAAATCGTATAACACTAATCTAATTTATGACTTTTTACAGCTTAGGAAGGATCTGTGGGCATCATAGGGGTCAAGACTATCTCACTGAACCCTCTGACTTCCACATACCCCTTCCTAATCTGAATAAAATCGTATAACACTAATCTAATTTATGACTTTTTACAGCTTAGGAAGGATCTGTGGGCATCATAGGGGTCAAGACTATCTCACTGAACCCTCTGACTTCCACATACCCTTCCTAATCTGAATAAAATCATCAAATAATAGCCAGAAACGGAAAAGCACTGCGTAATTAAGGGAACATGGGCCGGTTTTCTGGACCACTTTCTCCCTCATGTTTAGCCCCATTAGTTTCCATATGTTAAGATGTTTGCCCCATTAGTTAGTCGATTTTAAGACCTTTCGCCCCATTTCTTCGTCAATATTTAGACCTTTCGTGCTATTTAGGTGTAAAAAAAAAAATCCTGGCGAACGATAGTGAGCCTGTAATGTTGGAAGAACCGGCCTTCAGCTGTGAGATTGTTCTACCAAAAAATTTAAAAATGTATCTCGAATGGGGGTTAGTGGGGGACGGGGGTGTTATAAGCTTGATGGAGATCTATGAAACAACCTGGAAACAAATGTCTCCTTAACACTAGCCCTTACTAAAAGAAACACAAAAACATCTTACCTTCTTTAACTATCATCACCTCATCTCCCTAACCCCCTCCCCCTACCTTCCCTTCCTTGCAACCCATTACTCTTTCCTCTTAACACCCCTCCTTCCAATTCTTCACAACAGACCCCTCCGTCCAATACCATTCTTATCTTCTCTTTCTATCCACTTAGTTATTCCTTATATTTACTAACCCCCCTCCCCCCCCCCCCCCCCACCCCACTATTCACTAGCATTATCTATTACAGGCTCGGTATCGCTTGCCAGGAAAAAAACATCGACACCTAAATGGCATGAAAGGTCTGAAAAACGCCAAACAAATGAGGCGAACGTCTTAAAAATTCACTATATTATCACCTCATCTCCCCCCCCCCCCTCCCCCTACCTTCCCTTCCTTGCAACCCATTACTCTTTCCTTGTAACTTCGCTCCTTCCTATTCTTCACAACAACCCCTCCGCCCACTCCACCCACGATAACGCCCACTCATCTCCTAGAGCTCCCATCTTGATTACGGTACTTAACTATAACGAAGACTGGGTAAAGAAAGGTTTGTTGATTATGATAACATGGCTTTAATATGTTTTAGAGGTCTATTAGATTCATCGTTTACCATTAATCGTCAAGAAATCTTGCTAAGAGATGTGTGTTTATTTTGAAGACTTGTCCTTGCTATGTTGCAAACAAAAAATAATAGTGTCCTTTTCTTGCCTATGTGAGTGAAGGAGACAAAAGGCTGAACTGGCTGTAGCGAGTGCTTCCCCCATAGTTGAAAAGGGTGACAGGGCCGAAATCAAGGGACGTTCGAGCCAAAATGCCTGGACACACGGAGTTTCAAGCAATTAAGGTCATAAGAAGAGGGAAAGACTGATTCTGGGAGAGAGTTCCAGAGCTCAGCTGTTGAATAGAAGAAAGACAGAGTAACGTTTCAATCTTGGGTTGGAGAGTTGCACAGAGTACGGGTGAGATTGTGTTGCACGACGGATACCACGTACCCTAAGTAGAGGAGGTGGTATACACTGGGAGAGCTCTGAGGAGCACTGATTATTGTAGTAGCGATAGAATAGGTAGAGAGATGCAACATAGCGGCGAAGAGAGAGAGAGATTGCAGAGTTGGAGAGTGGACGGGAATTAATGGTACGAAAGGCTTTCCTTTCTACTTTGCTTAGGAGTGCTGTGTGAGAGGAACCTCCCCACACATGTGAACAATACTCAATACAAGGACGCACTGTGCCCCTGTACAGAGGAAGAATTTATTAATCGTTGATAGATCAGTTACTAAAAGATTTGTGTTTAGTATGAAAACTCGTCCTTACTATGTTGCAAAAACATAATAGTTTCCTTTTGTTATAGGTGTCTAAAGGAGACAAAAGGTAGGTTGCCTAGAGCGAGTGCCCCCCCCCCCCCTCCCTCTGACTTCCATATACCCTTCTTAACCCCTTCTGTACCGGCGACGTCTTTTTAATTATATTCTAGCTATATTTAGATTATTTTGTGCAGTTTAAGTAGGATATGTGGTAGTAAAAAGGGTTAAGTGAGATAGTTCTAAGTCTTGTATTTGCTGGAGGCAACTGCATAAAACTGCATAAAACCATCTGATATTTGCCAGAATATTAATAATGTCACCGGTAATGAAATGGTTAATCTGAACAAAATCGTCTAACAATACCCAGAAAACAGAAAGGAGATGCGTCAGTCAGTCAGTAGCCATCCCCCACTCCCACAAGGGATAGGGAGGATCAGCAAGAGACACGAGAAAGGAAAACAGAGGTGACAGGAAAAGAACACACAACAGTTCGCCCACAAAAAACAAGCACGCAAGCATTCAAAAGCACCAATCACTAATCATCCCCCGAAATCAATGGCTTCACCTCAGATGTTATCAAGGAGATGCGTAATCGGAGAAATGAAATATCTACACAGCTCCCAGTCCGCCCCTCACCATGAAGAGCGCTCGTGTTTCATCCTTCCCTTGAAAGTAATTATGATAGGCCGAATTCGTGAGGTTCTGTAGTAGGTCGTGGTAGCGGTATCCTGGATAGCTTTATAGCCAGTAGATTATTATCAAACAGTAGGACATCTCACTGACTGGACTCTGTGAATGTTTAAATGTTTGAAATATTTAGTTTGGTTGCGTGTGTGTGTGTGTGTGTGTGTGAGTGTCTGTTTTTATTTCCAATGTTTATATTATCTCAACCAGCAGGACATCTTACTTACTTGAATCTGTGAATGTGCAATGTTTTTAAATGTTGTGTGTGTGTGTGTGTGTGTGTGTGTGTGTGTGTGTGTGTGTGTGTGTGTGTGTGTGTGTGTGTGTGAATTAGATACTGACTACTAAAACTGCTGAATGACGCCCCCCGTGACGCCTCCGTTACGAGAGAGAGAGAGATAGTGAGAGAGAGAGAATTAGAGTTAGAAAGAGAGAGATAATGAGAGTTAGAAAGAGAGAGGGAGAGAATTAGAGTTAGAAAGAAAGAGAGAAAATTAGAGTTAGAAAGAGAGATAATTAGAGTTAGAAAGAGAGAGAGAGAGAGAATTAGAGTTAGAAAGAGAGATATAATTAGAGTTAGAAAGAGAGAGAATTAGAGTTAGAAAGAGAGAGAGAGAGAATTAGAGTTAGAGAGAGAGAATTAGAGTGAGAGAGAGAGAGAGAGTGAGAACGAGAGAGTGAGAACGAGAGAGTGAGAACGAGAGAGTGAGAGCGAGAGAGAGAGAATTAGAGTGAGAGAGAGAGAGAATTAGAGTGAGAGAGAGAGAGAGAGAGAGAGAGAGAGAGAGAGAGAGAGAGAGAGAGAGAGAGAGAGAGAGACCTTTCAGCACCCTAGCGGTCTTGTCTCACTCGTTATTTATGTATCGTCTGTATGGGGAGATCATTTATAGAAGTTCCTCGATGGCCTAGTGGTTAAAGTGTTGGAGCGCTGCACTACTGGCCTGGGTTCGAGCCCTGGCAGGGTCTTATCACACAAATATTATATTGCATGATTATTATATTTTGTTTCAGTTTCCTCCCTCCATTAAGCTTGAAGAATATTACACACCAAGACCCGCCCCCCCCCTTCGAGATAAATGTGTGCATTTTTCGGTAGAAAAATACCCTGACCAAAGGCCGGTTCCTCCTAAATTGCAGGCTCGTTTTCGTTCGCCGGGAAAATGGGTGACACCTAAATGCCACAAAAGGTTTTAAATTAACACAAAAAAACAGTGAAATGTGTTAAAACGGCCAACACATGGGGGCGAACGTCTAAAACAAACTCAATACTAATGGGGCTCAACATGAGGGAAAAAGTGGGACTCCTATGCATTGCTAAAAACAATTATCTCTGTGATCCCTGTGCGAAGAAGAGGAGGGGGGGGGGGTAGGGGGGAGGGGGTCTTTCAGCATCCTAGTGGTCCTGTCCCTCTGTAGTATTTATGTAGTCTTGAAGCGTCGGTGGTGTGGGATGGGGCAGATAGGCACAGTGATATGGTCCTTGCTTATTTCGGCTATTATTAGACTGTTTTATTCAGGTTAGGAAGGGTGTATGGAAGTCAGTGGGCTAATTGAGATAGTCTTTACCCTATTTATCCTCTTAGATCCTTCCTAAGCAGTATAAAAGCGTCTAGTGATAGCCAGAATATACTGTCAATAATGCAGTATTTATGTAGTCTTGGAGTGTCGGATGGGGCAGATTGGCACAGTGGTATGGTCCTTGGGTATTTCGGCTATAAAATCGTAGTCATTTACTTAACCTTTGTCTTGATGGTGTGATGGTTAGAGTGTTTAAGATCTGTATGTGGTAACCCAGGTTCGAATCCCGGGAATATCACATGCTTTCATTAATTTCATTGGGAGGTGTTTGGTGTTGGAAGTGAAATTAAGACATTTGATTATTATTAGACTATTTTATTCTGATTAGGAATGGTGTTATGGAAGTCAGAGGGCTAATTGAGATAACCTTTACCCTTTTAATTCCCACAGATCCTTTATAAACTGTACAAATTCGTCTAGTAGCCAGAATAAACTGTTATATACTTAGTATTTATGTAGTCTTGAAGAGTTGGCGCGTTTTTATTTCAGATTAGGAAGGGTGTATGGAAGGCTGTGGGTTAATTGAGATAATCTTTACCCATACTATTCCCACAGTTCCGTCCTAAATTCTATAAAATCGTCTAGTGACAGCCAGAAGAGACTGTCATATTGCGTAATAATCTTGAAAGGGTAAGGTTAAGATAGATTATTGTTACTGCGTCTTAGATGTGGGCAAATCGGCTCTGCATATGGGAGAGAGAGAGAGAGAGTGTTAGTGAGCGAGTGAGTGAGTGAGTGAGTGAGAGAGAGAGATGTAATGAGTAGCAGAGAAAGACAAAAACAATCCAAGAGAATGCAATAATGTGAGAGGAAGATGAATATGCTGGTGAGTAGACCGTATCCACCTGGAGATGACGGGTGGATATGTGGATGAGTTGTGGGTGGTTGGGGGGGGGGGGCGTGATGTGATGGGGATAAATTGGTGGAGGTATGGGCGTGTCGGTACAGTCACGCTCATAAATCTTGTCCTGTTCCTGAGATGTCACGATTGTTTGTTTATATGTGTTAGATTTTTTTTTTTTTTTTTTTTTTTAAATGGGGAATGTGCCTGAGTAAATATATAGATAGATAGATAGATAGATAGATAGATGTGTATGAAGAAGACAAAACGCAATACTGATTGTGGTAAGTGTCCCCTCAACAAATAATACATATATAAATAAGATATAATAAGAGAAAACAATTATAGTAAAATTATTAACAGAATACAGGAGTGTGTATATGTTTTCAATTATATGTATATATATATATATATTTACTTAGATATTTAATTATGTAATGCTAATATATATATCACTGTGTTAATATAAACCCATAGTTAGGAAGAAGGGACACAACTTATGACCCTGTTTGTGGAGGTCAGCCGAGTGTGACCGTTGCTATAGGAGGTATATGGGGCTTTGACCAAGAGGGGGGGGGGGGGGGGCCATAGGAAGCTCGACCAAGGGGAGCAAGGTTACTAAATCAGGACACACAGTACCGTTAAATCCGTTCTCAAAAGTCGCTAGAAGATCAATAAAGATTAAATAAATGCCAAAATCACTGGAATATCGCTATAATTCACGTCATTAGATGTAATCATTTGGCCGCTAGATCGATGTAAATAGTTCTCAAAATTCGCTAGAATGCTGATAGACGGGAAATAAAGGCTGAAGTCAATAGGATAATGCCATAATCTCTAGAATATCGCTAGAATTCATGTGGTTTTATGTAAAAATTTGCCGCTAGATCGATGTTAATACCTCTAGCTCTAATTCATGTCGCTAGATGTAAACATTTGCCACTAAATCGAAGTAAACACCTCTAGATCTAGCACAAAAGTAGCTATATTGGCAATACTGAGGGATAGGATACGGAGGAACGGAAGGGTAGTCAGGAAAACAATAGAAAACGAGATGAAGGGAGATAGTCGGAATAGAAATGTTGTTTGGTGTCTGAGTCAAGAAGGAACCATTGACCCCGCTACCCATAGGTCTAACAAACATTACTTCACGCACACTGTTTACAAAAATTATGCAGTATAGCTAAATTAGTTAGTCAGTAGCCAAACACCCACTCCCTAAAGTGGGTAAGAAGGATCAGCAAGAAAAGACTTGCTGATCCCTTAGTAGAGTAAATTCTGGAGGTGGGATTCCCACTCCCACCCTAAAAAAAATTACTGATCAAATATATTAATGAAACAATGGGAATACGAGATGAGGGGAGACGGAAATAATAATGGTGTTTGGTAGCTGAGTCAAGAAGAAACTTTACTACCCTTATGTCTAGGAAACGAAATTGATTGTAATTTAATGTGTAAGAGAAGCACGCAAAATATACAATTATAATATATGAATAGTCTGATAGGGAGGGGGGGGGGGAGACGAATTATTCATATAATTACGATAAAACATAGAAAATACTTTAAACCACGATAGGGATAACTATTAAATATGTAACGTCAAACCTTCACTTGACAGAATTTGAGATATCCGATTCAGTTACCCTTCATATTCCGTTCTTGAACAATATATATTTTGTTTTAGGACTACCGGCAATAAAATATCTAGTATTGGCAAAATGATTCCTACCTTTTTCTAGTAAGGAACCATTTGCATAGAATGTGTACATACAAGGGCTAATAAACAAGCAAATATTTTCTGAAAGCATATAGTTAGTTAGTTAAATTAGGACTTCAGAGGCTTCAACCCTTCTGGAGTATTAAGCCAGCACACTGTAAGTCAAGAATAGCGTCAGGACTGGAGCCCCTTTTCGAAAACTCCAGTCCCTTGCGACACTATATATATATATATATATATATATAGACTTGTGTTTGTTGTTATATACAAATACTGAATAACAACAACGGTACATGTATACGTCCATTGAAAGGTCCTGACGTAAGAACTGCAGAAACAGAAATGCTTCAGATCTATACCAAGATTCAGGAGAGGGAGAAATATATATCGCCAGAGAGTGACACGAAAGATAGGGAGTTCTGGGAGTCATACTATATCTGAGAGTGATTTCGGGAGAGTGATTTCTGACAATAGTGTTATTCCTGAAATTCGTCTGCCTGTGTAATATTATACACACGAATATTTCAGTGTATAACATTGGAGAATGCGAGAGAAAGGCTAACAGAAACAGTAATGTAAGGATATTCTGACAAAGTTCTTTAGACATTTGACAAGGTCGAAAGTACTATCAAAACAAAAGAATATCTCAAGTCGATAAAAAGACTGTGACAGAATTTAGAAGCAGAAACTAGCCAATAACATATATCCAGTTGTGTAAAATATTGGTGAGGTCTTACGTCAAAATGGCCAGACTGCAAAATAATCACAACCAAGTGTAGCTTTTTGGATTATGGCCATTTAAGTGTGTGGCCGTTTTCACCTTCTTCCAACTTGGACGGACCTCTACCGGAACAAAACGAGTCTTTCAATCTTTGTTTACCATCTGAGGAGGAGCGCAATGGCGTTATCTGGGGCTCTGTAGTATATATTAGTTGTTGTTGTTGTTGTTGTTGTTGTTGTTGTTGTTGTGGGAGGCCTGGTCAGTATTTGGTTCGTTTTCTTCTCACGTTATTGTTTTGTTCTTGAGTTTCGTTTCTCTTTATTTGCGTCTCATTTAATTCGTTTTCTTCCTTATTTGTTGTTAAACCTAATAGTCTCTCTCTCTCTCTCTCTCTCTCTCTCTCTCTCTCTCTCTCTCTCTCTCTCTCTCTCTCTCTCTCTCTCTCTCTCTCTCTCTCTCTCTCTCTCTCTCTCTCTCTCTCTCTCAGTAGATAGTATTTTGCACACTCTGTAAAAAGTGTAGTGCACTAAACAGTCTCTCTTCTTCCACTTCGAGTATCTCCTCGGAATGGACCGCAAGGTCTCTGAGATACTAACAATTCCTTGTAACTCCTTGTAACTTTATTTACCCCCTTTCCTCTCTTCCTCTTATTCTCTTTTCACTTACACACTCACTCCCTTCTATCCCGTCTCTCTCACTCTCTCCCACCCCAACCACCCCCTTTGCAAATCTCTCACTAAATATTCCCCCGCGCCTCGGCCCAATAGATCAACCCGTCCTTTGGTTATATCTGGAGGAGGAATAAATCAACGCAGGGTATTGGGCCCTTGGGAGGAGTATAGCGGTTTGGGAGGAGGAGGAGGAGGAGGAGGAGAGGAACAAAAAGAAGAAGAAGAAGAAGAAGAAGAAGAAGAAGAAGAAGAAGAAGGATGTGGATGAGGAGGAGGAGGAGGAAGAAGAAGAAAAGGCAGAGGATTTTTTTCCGAAGGCAAATTAAGTTTTATTTGCTTAAGCTAAGGCTGGTATTTTCGGATTCTCCCTTTTATACCCCATTAGTTGGACGATGTTAAGATGTTTCGTCTTTATGCAAGTGTCAGATGTACCTGGTGCTTACAATTTAGAAGAAAACGGCCTTCGGCCAAAACATATTTATCAAAAATTGTACAAACCTAGCTTGAAATGGGTCTAGGAGCAAACTTTAAAAATGGTTTTAAAATTGCAGAAACAATGAGAATCGTCCGTTGCTTATATATGTAGGAAGAATAAATCAATGTTATTATGGGGCCCTCGAGAGTAGCATGTTTCAAGGAGGAGGAGGAGGGGATGGAGTTTTTTTTCGCAAACAAATGGAGCGTGAAGTAACGGGATTGTGTTAGATATTCTGTGTGTATAGCTCATGATGATAATGGTGATGGTGATGACTGTGATGGTTGTAAGATTGTGTTGGTGATGGACAGAGAGATGGTGGTGGGGGAAGGGGGGAGGGGCTTTACGTAGGCAAGTGTTTTCATTCCACCAACCAGTATTTCAATCAATAGTAGTAGTAGTAGTAGTAGTAGTAGTAGTAGTAGTATACAAATGGAGCTTCAACTAAGACGATCGGAACAGTGGAATATATATATAACTTCTTTTCTTTCTTTAGTTTTATTATTATTTTTCAACTTGTTTTTTCATTCCACCAACCAACGTCTCAATCAATAGTAAAAGTAGTAGAAGTAGTAGTAGTAGTAGTAGTAGTAGTAGAAGAAGTAGTAGTAGTACTAGTAGTAGTAGTAGTAGTAAACAAATGGAGCTAGGATATGTATAACTTCTTTTATTTCTTTTGTTTAGTTTTCATTCCACCAACCAGTGTCTCAATCCCCCAATACAACCTGATAATCTCTATCTTGGTCAATGATAGGTGCTATTCAATTACGTACATTAGATCTCTTCCGAGCGAACTGGAGTATGGGTATCTTAATGAGAATCGCAAACTCAGGAGGTTGTTCATCTCAGGGGGGAAAAAAAACAAAAAAGATGAAGTAAAAATAGGTAAAAAATCAAAGACAGAACAATAAACAGGAGAGGATAAAATGTGCTAGTAGGTACAATAAAGAAATTTAGGACACGAGGGGAAAATAAATAATAAAATTAAACCTAGTGGTTATAAAGGAAGAATGTGTACGGGGTATTAAATATAGATAATAGTGACACCTAATATATATATATATATATATATATATATATTAAATAAAGAAATGAGCAGTAAAAAATATAATGATATACAATAAACAAATTAACAACTCGATCCTTCCCTCAGAAAAAGGTGGGGTGACTTTATAACCACTGTGTTTAGCTTACCCTACCGTTGTGGCTGATTCTAGTTTAGCATGTCTTCATTTTCGACTTCTGCTTGCGGATTCAGTGGCGATGTATGTATTTTTCTCTCTAGCCCGACGGATATAATTAGCGAAGCCTTTTTGTGGCAAAATTCGATCGAGATACATATATTTTACAACTTTTTTTTTCTTCATCAGTCTCGGCGATTTTCCTGGCATTAAATTGCTATAGTTGATTAAAATGTCATTAAACTTGAATTCAAAAGCTTCCAGGCGAGATTTGCCGTGAATAATGGTCAATAACAATGTTCTAGTGATATGTCCATTAACCCCTTCTGTACCGGCGACGTCTTTTTTTCATTCTATTCTCGTTATATTTAGAGGACTTCTAGCACCTTAAGAAGGATCTGTGATAGTAAAAAGGGTTAAGTGAGAAAGTTCGAAGCCTGTAAATTGCTAGAGGCCCTTAATAATCTGAATAAAGTCGTATAATCGTAGCAAAAATAAAGTTAGCAAGACGTTGGCGGTATAGAAGGGGTTAATTTTCTGGAGCAGGTTACAATTTCAGTGCCAGTGTATATCTGTGTTTTTTCCTGACTGCCTGTGGGTTTGTTTTATCCAATCCAGTTTTAACACTCTATGGTCCGACGTCTTGAGGTTATTAGGATATTTTGTTTATTTTGAAGGTTTTCCTTCTTTTTGCTGGATTCGAGCATTGTATTTTAGAATGTCCTAAGTCAACACAAATACCTTCCCTTCCTTCAAACTAAAAACAAAAAATGCCCACGCATACCCCATTCAAGCTAAATTTGTACATTTGTCGATAAAATAATGTCCCGGTCAAAGGTCAATGTCTTCTTGATTACAGGCTTGCTGTCGCTCCCTCAGAAAAATAAAGAAAAAAAAACATATCAACGCCTGAATGAGGTGTAGCGTCTTATTATTGCCAAACTAACGGGATTAAACAAGTGAGGCCCAAAAGAACCCCCCTCGTAACAAATAGAGTAAAAGCTTCACCCAGGTATTCTTGATGTTACGCAAGCAAACTTCTCCAAAGATTCATCTCGGCATTCTCGATGTTACGCAAGCGGTATATAATAGGTTCGTTAATGGAAGAATTTAATGGGAGATGGGTCGTTATTATTTGCTCAGTTATGTATGTTTTTATTTTGTGATTAGTTTCCTCCCAAGACCTCCATCAAGCTTAACTCTCTCTCTCTCTCTCTCTCTCTCTCTCTCTCTCTCTCTCTCTCTCTCTCTCTCTCTCTCTCTCTAATAATAGCAAGTGTTTAATCTCTTCAATACTAAGACGTAATTTTAATATTTTTTTGGTTACCATTAGACGATTTTGTTAAGCTTACAAACTACCTCTAGGGCTCATAGGGGTAAATACGATCTCAATGAACCCTCTGATTAATCATAGGTCCATCATAAACTGCATAAAATTGTCTAATGTTATCCAAAATCAAATATAAAGAGGTTTCTTGGTGCGTTTGTTTTATTTATTTATTTATTTGTATTTTTGTTTAATAATTATTTAGATGAACAAACCATTATTGAAAATAATTCGGGGATCTTTTGCATAGGTTTCGAAAGCTAGGTAGGTAGGGTTATCTGTTGACTAATTGCCAATGGAAGTTTAACTTGCCGTTACCAAAATGAGGAACAAAAATGTTCTCTATTGACATTGACTTCAGCTTTCAAGAACCGTTTTAGCCCAAGCTGTTAACACGCCAAGGCAACTTAAAGCCCCAAATGAGAGCGAGTGATAGCCAGATTGTCCCGATAATCTGATAATAGCTACTCACACTGCCTGGTTAAAGAGAGCAAGGTGGGGTAAAACTGCTGATCTGAAAAACATCAACTGGCTAACTAAATCGCATTTATTTTCCTTTTAGTCCCCCTCAAGGTAAAAAAAAAAATAAATAATAATAATATTTGATGGATAATACAATAGGTATATAGCCTATGTACAGTATATATATATATATATATATATATATATATATATATATATACCGGTATATACAGTATAATTATATAATATATATATATATATACTGTATATATATTCCCCTCTTAACCTCCCTTCAAACTAAATTTGTAATGTTTTCGGTAAAAAAACGTCCCGGCCGCATATAGCCCAACTGTATTATGGTTCGGGACCACTGGTGAGAACGGTTCCGCGCGGCCTATTTAATGGCTAACTCAGCTAAACTCGCGCACAGTTTTAAATCTTATATATTTTATTAGTTAGGTTAGGTTAGGTTAGGTTAGGTTAGGTTAGGTTAGGTTAAATGGTATACATCCTGTTTAGATAGATTGAAATATATTTATATACAGTATATAACCTAACCTAACCTAACCTAACCTAACCTAACCTAACCTAACTAATAAAATATATAAGATTTAAAACTGTGCGCGAGTTTAGCTGAGTTAGCCATTAAATAGGCCGCGCGGAACCGTTCTCACCAGTGGTCCCGAACCATAATACAGTTGGGCTATATGCGTCCCGGCCAAAGGCTGATTCTCCTAAATCATATAATCGCTATCGCTCGCCTTGAACAAATCGACACCTGAATGGGGTGAAACGTTTTTTTAATCAGGAAACTAATCTGGCGAAACGACTAAATAAAAACTAATTGTGCAAAATAGATGGGATCCAAAAATATGCCGCCTTTGGGTTGAATTGCAATAACCAGAATGTCCCGATATAGCTACTCCTGCTACCTGGTTAAAGAGAGCAAGGTGGGGTAAATCTGATGCTTCAGAATCATTTAGCCACTTACGAGTTTAAGGCTACAAGGAAGTTATTGTACGTTATTGTATACTTGCTTTGTATAAAATATTCGTTTTTGTTGGAACCTCCTCATAACCCTCATCCTATGACTTAAATTGCTTCAAACTCCTGGTGTCCAGGCATTTTGGCTCGAACGTCCCTTGATTTTGGCCCTGTCACTCTTTCAACTCTGGGGGAGGCACTCGTCACAGGCAGTTCTGCCTTTTGTCTCCCTCACTCACATAGAAAAAATATAGTCTATTATAATATTTACCTCATACAACCCACCCGGGATTCGAACCCTGTTGATCACAAGGTCCAGGGCTCGAATCCCGGGGGGGTTGTATGAGGAGATAGTCTATTATTTGTTCATTTACACAGTGAGGTTATCGTGCTATCCCAGCTGATAGATAGTGTTGGATTATTGAGGGAGTAAACAGATTGAGTATACATGTACTCAAAGCATATAGAATTGAATTGTGACAGAGAGAGAGAGAGTGAGCGATTTACATAGATGCACTGACCACACAGACCTTACGATCCCAGCGAGGTGGTCAGGACTTAATTCTAGTAGAGATAACGAACCCGAGAGTAAGGGACAGTGGAAGGATAGGATAGCAAAGAAGAAGAAGGAGAGAGAGAGAGAGAGAGAGATTCCCCTTAACAAAAACTAGCTTCTACTGCGCACTACCCAATTATTTCTTGTTTTTTATAACTAGAAAGCTATACCTCCAGATTCCTAATATAACCTCTGACGTCAATGCAATACTAGGAAACAATAGCAGATCCCAGGTTGAGATCTATAAGGAAACGGAGAAAACTAAAAGGCTTAACCCTATTCGTTCCGAAGTAGGTCTTTTTGCTTGCTCACATTAAAGTAGAATAACCATTCGTATAATGATACAAAAACTTGGATAAATTGACAGATGCGTTCCATTAGTAACTTTATTTGCACTCAAAGCAAAATCGTTCTCAATAAAGTGTTTCTCCTCAAAATGGTGTTCATATTCGTGTATTTAAATGTAGCTCTGCATAGTTATGAGTATAAGAAAAGGGAAAAGTTCTATAAAAGAGGAAAACAATCATACTAAGAATATATTGTAACAATAAAGTATCAATAATAATATAATACTGAAAATAATAATAATAATAACAATAACAATAATATAAATAATGATACTAATCCTACTACTAATACTAATACTACTTTTACTACTTTTATTACTACTGCTTTTACTACTACCAATAATAATAATAATAATAATAATAATAATAATAATAATATACCATCACCAACACCATTATTAGTATAAACATCAACATTACCACCAGCCAATCTAATCACAGCGAATAAAAACCGAACATTTATTATCGGGAAGAACATAAAACCCATCACCCATTTCACAGGTGAACACAGACAGGTGGGGGAAGAACATAATGAACCGGAACAAAGAACAAAAGAACGCGAGACATTACCTGTGAAAGAATTAGGGGAGCCCACCTCGCTTTGTTTTATCTTTCTCTCCCTCTCTCTTTGGCTTGTATCTATTCGGCCCCATTCAGCCTATTGTTTTAAGACGTTTTCCCCCATCCAGGTGTCAATATTTTCCTGACGAGCGGTAGCGAGCCAGCATATATTTATTTTTGTTTTGACAGCAAGCTAAGTTTGTACATTTTTCGCTAGAAAAATGTCTCCGGCGACGCCGGATTTCTCCATACAATGCTGGCTCTTTATCGCTCGCCAGGAAGAAATCGACACATGGATGGGGATAAGCGTCTTAAAACAGTTGGCTGAATGGGGCCGAATGGATACAAGCCAGGGAAAGAGAGAAAAGTAGAGAAAGATAAAACAAAAACCGGTGACCCCCCCTTAACCAGGTGTCACACGAGCGCTTTTTCGGGCAATTTTCGATTATCAAGTTTCGTCTCGTGCTATTATTCTGAGGCTCTTTCGCATTGGCATCGGAAACTAGATCGAAGATAGATGATGTTAGGTAGTTTAATTCTTATGGAACTTATATTTTGAAGCTGCCAGACTACAATTGCCAGTAAAAATTGACGGAATAATCGTTCGTGTAACACCGCCTTCAGCTCTGCATCACGTTAATTAAAATGTCTTGGAAGATAAAACTGATTAAACTGTTGATAGATGTCCAGCCAATCCACTTTATCAAACGAGGAAGAATGGAAAAATGGAAAAAGGAGGGAAGTGATGTTAGAGATATAAAGAGTATTGCACAGGACATTGACACACAATAAGAAATGGAAATTAAGATTTGTAAATATAAATTACCACACAGTGAACTATGTATACCCCATAGCTGGGTGTGGCCGACTCGAGACAGAGCCCGAACAGGGACAACACAACATAAAAATACAAAATATAAATTCACGCACATCTAGGTCGCCTGGGAGAAGACCTAGAGACCCAGGATCACTAGGGGCCTCCAGCATTTCCCTGGCCCCAGAACTCTAGGAGAGGTTCCGGTCCTAGCAGGCAGACACGCAGCGGAGGCCACCTCACATTCAGGCATGACCCTTCATATATACTGGCTACCCGGGCCAGGCACCTGACGGACTATTATCTAGTCCAACAGTAAACAAAAAATTGATTCTGTAACACAACTAGACTCCGTTCAATTCATCTTTCCAGAAAGAGTATATGGGAGTAAGAGGGTTAATTGAGATGGTCTTTACACTTTTGATTCCAGCAGATCCCTCCTAGGCTGTAGAAAATCGTCTAATAATAGCCAGAACATACTGTCAAAACGCGGTATAATCCTCAAAGGGTTAATTAAGACTCACATGATATCCAAATAACAAAGACACTGCATACCAAATACTGTCAATTTTGTTATTAGTGGTTTTCGAGCAAAAGGGACATTGAACTTTGAGTCACCCAATAAAGTCTGGTCCAGCATGGAGAAAAATAAGAGCAACGGGAAATGTTCACTTTAGACCAATTACTAATTAATTTTCAACACGTTCGCCCATTACTTTGGCAATTTTAAGACCTGCCCCATTTATATAATTTTTTAGAACTTTTGTGCCAATTGCGTGTAGATTTTTTTCCAGGCGAGCGATAGCGGGCCTGTAATTTAGGAGGAACCGGCTTTTAGCCGATAGTTTTCTACTGATTAATGTGTACAAGTTTAGCTTGAACGGAGGTCAGTCTGTGTGTGTGTAGGGGTTGGGGTGTGGGGTTGGGGGAGGGGTGGAGGTTGGAGATTTTTTTCAGTTTTAAGGAGATCTATGACACAAGTTAAAATAAAAATCGCATGGACATTGAAAACAAAAAATAAATAAATAAAAAATACATACATAAAATAAACTAAGGGCCAATGAACTGAGGCACCTATAAATCTGGTCCAGCATGGAGGAAAAATCAGCGGGAAACGACACTTAGAAGATAAATGTGCAATAGAAATAAAACCACTTGCAAAATATGGTGGTTTAATGAGAGCTCTGTTTTATTGTTTTAGTTTTTTGTTTCTCTTCTGTGCTTACTTGTTTATCGTAATAATAGTTATTTATTATTTGGTTTCTAAATTGTACCATTAGTTATTCATTAGTTATTAGTTATTTATTTACGTTAGATAAGGATTAAACCACCCCCATTGTCTTCAGAACCTGTTGGGATAATTAATGCTCTACTTTATTGGTTTTAACCCCTTCTGTACCGGCGACGTTTTTTAAAGTTTATTTTAGCTATATTTAGACGATTTTGTGCAGTTCAAGAAGGATATGTGGCAGTTCGGATTGCAGGGCAAGTGAGTGGGGAGGATGAGAAGGGGTAGGTGGTGTGGGAATTGGTATTGGTGATGGTGAGGGCCTATCTATGGTGTGTGAGGGAGTCCTGGGAGACTCAGAAGAGTCGGGTTGCTTGAACTCCTCGTCCTCCATGGCCCTCTTGCGCACTGCGGTCCCCTTCATAGTGTGGGGCTTCAAGGTCCTTTTCCTGCACTGAATGGCACAGCCTACACCCTCTTGCCCCTGATATTTGAGTCGGGGTCCCTGCGCGGCTCCCCAGAAGAGTTCGGGTACATCTCCTCCTCCACTCTTCCCCTATAGGTTAGGGTTGTCTATGGAGTTAGGCGGTCCCCCTGTAATAGGAGTGTCTCTGGTGATAGCTGTCCCCCTGTAATAGGGGTGTCTCTGGTGATAGCTGTCCCCCTGGTATCTGAAAGGGGTGTGGTCCCCCTGTAATAGGGGTGTCTCTGGTGATAGCTGTCCCCCTGGTATCTGATAGGGGTGTCTCTGGTGATAGCTGTCCCCCTGGTATCTGAAAGGGGTGTGGTCCCCCTGTAATAGGGGTGTCCCTGGTGATAGCTGTCCCCCTGGTATCTGAAAGGGGTGTGTCCCCCTGTAATAGGGGTGTCTCTGGTGATAGCTGTCCCCCTGGTATCTGAAAGGGGTGTGTCCCTCTGTAATAGGGGTGTCTCTGGTGATAGCTGTCCCCCTGGTATCTGAAAGGGGTGTTTCCGGGTGGATGGGACTCGATAGCCTTGGCGGGCAACCTATCTAGGGGAAGAAACCCTACACAAATTACCGATGGGACATGCTAATCGGTGCCGCTTACAGGTGGCGATTTTTATAACAGTAAAAAGGGTTAGGTGCGATTGTTCGAAGCCTGTTCTTTGCTGGAGACCCTGTTTAAACTGAATAAATAGTCTATAGTAGCCAGAGGTAATTACAAATACGTCGCCGATACAGAAGGGGTTAATTACTTGCGTGTGTTTTTACGTCTTATACCTTGTATACCTTGCTTCCCTCCTTCATTTAGTCTTAAACTGCTCATTGTATCATTAGATTTGTTTTTCAATATTCTTATTTCAACTGCAAAGCTAGACTGGTTCATTCATATCATCACCAACCCTTCAATTAACTTACAAATAAACCTAATTAATGAAATTAATGAAACAATTAATACATGTGGTACTCCATGGATTAAAACCTAAGATGGTCACCGCGCACTAAGCATTGCGCTATTAAGACAGTTAAAATGTTTATACACAAGCCTACGATACATTATGCATTCTCGAATACTGCATATTAAGCTTATAACAATTCTAGTTAACTGTCTTTCTTAATTATTTAGTCTTCATGATGATGTGGCTTTATGTATTTGTTTTTCCGTCCTCTACTAAACTAGCCACCCCCATATTTGTCTTATTTAGAAACTTCATGAAATCGACTTGATGCCACAGAGTTGGAGGCAATGTATATGCAAATATTCATAGTGATTGATAGGTTCCTTTTCTTATATTTATAATTAATACTGAGTATATCATTAATCAATTGGTTGTACAAAAAACACGCCTTCCCTCATGTGGCATAATTCCTAATTTTCCCAGCCTTTGTACCTATTATATTCTAATAGGTCTTAACTGGTCAATTATTTTTGTTAACGATATTTTATGCATTTATTCATTTATTGCCGCTGATCGGTATCGCTAACACCTTCCTTTTATTATACCCATCAATTAATTATCGATTCTTGCAAACAAAAACTTAATTGCTGGATTTCTTACCTTACTGACCGGTGCTGAAGACCCTCAACCGGTTCATTTATTGTCCCCTTGAGTTAACGCCGCCAAAGGTTATGATAACAGACCAAACTGTGCAATCTCAAGAAGATTGCGTTTAATGACCCCAGATTTTACGGTCATAAACAATAGTTCGCTGATTATCTTGCTAATCTATCTAGCTATCTATTGCCGGACGCCTTACTCCTCTTAATGAGGGTGGCCATACACAGAAGGTCCCCAGGCGGACCTACAACCTGTAAGAGGGACAACTCGAGCCAGTTTACTGAAGGACTTACAGGATTTTGCCACTCAATTTAGGCCCCGTTTGACTCTGAGACCCTCTATGTGTCTTGTTAGCACTATTTTTCTACAGTGGTGTTCGACTAGTCCATCCACTAACGTGCCTTACACTTGGATAAGCAGTACGGATTTGTATCAGGTTTACTCCCCTAGACAGGTTGCCGACCAAGGCTGACGAGTCCCATCCACTCGGATTTTTATAAGGTGTCTCCCCTTGCTAATAAACTAGGTAATTTTAAGTTACCATCACTTTTCCCTGACAGTCCTTACGTGTTTAATCCTAATAGTTTGTGACTATATAGTACTTATTGTTCCTCGTTTTAGAAATGTCGGGTTTTGTTCCCCTTCTCTAGATTTTACATAGATTATCATAAAGGTTTCTCGGTGAACTATTAAATTTGGCTGTACAGTCGTGGCTTTAAATTGCAGTAAATTGCCATGACGTACCTGTACGGCTCCCGAAGTGTAAGGGTTAAAGATTAATTATTTCAGGGTGGCAAAATCTTATAGTTATTGTAATCGGAAGCTGCACGACTACAATGGCTGCAAAAGAGATCATATGATTCGAACCTATAGGTGGAAAGAGATTGAGGAAACTTTAAAAACTCGAAAAAATATATAATTGCAAGATTTTAAGGCCTGCTGTGCATACCCATGAGATAAATTTGTAGTTCCTAAAACCAAAACCTCAGACTTGAACCTATACGTGGAAAGAGATTGAGGAAACTTGAAAAACTCGAAAAAAATATAATTGCAAGATTTTTAGGCCGGCTGAGCATACCCATGGAGATCGAATTTTAGTTCCTCAGACAGATCACCTTGAGGCAGAACGATTTAGGCCTAGTGTGAATTACCTAAACTGCTATTATCCTAATTGAACACGAGCCACTTCTGACAGGTTTTCGAGGGACGGGGAATAAAAGACCTGAGGAATAAAACACTACTAAACCTTTATGGAGAACCGATGTTTTATATAGTCATATTTGTATTCACCAACCCACCAAATTAATTTCCAAATAAACCTAACTAATAAAATCAATGAAAGTTCGTTGACTTGCAAATGTTTCTTAACATTTTGGTATTTTCTCGAATGACCTGAGTGCGAAAACGCCACTAAAACTATATGTAAACGCAATTTTTGTTATATACTGTATAACATCGATAGGTTCGTTGACTTGCAAATTTGTCTAACAAATGTTCTAAGCAAATTTGTGTAACTGTGTCGGTGGTGTAATGATTTAGATGCTTATGTTCTGGGTATGGTGTCCTGAGTTCGAATCTCGGGATGACCATATGCTTTCATTAATTTATTCAAGTACATTGGGGTCTGTAATGGATGATTAAAGTTAAACCCTTCTGTACCGGTGACGTCCTTTTCTTTTTATTCTGGTAACTATCAGACGATTGTATTCAGCTTAGGAAGGACTTACTACCCATTAAAAGGCAGCAGACTATCTCAATTAACCCTTTTAACTACCATATATCCTTCCTAAGGTGCATAAAATCGTCTGAATATAGCTGAAATAATACAACAGGCATTCCCTGGTAATGAAAGGGTTAAGAACAGGGGGTTCCTTAATTTTCTCCGCTAAGGGGTCATCAACTTGGCTTCTAGCGGGTCCTAATTCGGCCACCTATCTAGTTTCACCACCCCCTTGTCCATTTATGTGATATCCTAAATAATTCTTGGCTAAATTCCTCGTCACCATCCTTGCTTCAAAATAATTGGTGTACAAATTTCAGTATCTTACGGTCGTATATCCTAGGGGTTGTTCTCTCCTGAATACTCCACATTCCGAGATAATTCAACCATACCTAAGCTAACCTAACCTGTACCGAATATGCGCTTAAATTGCATTTTCTAATACCCACAATTTAATACCTATTACATGCCGAAAGAAATCTCTATCTTGTGCCTTTATAGTTTTATAACAGACACGATACATTGCCTATTAAATGCAGAAATACATTTATACATGAATCTCCTGCAGTCTTGATTATATAATATACACGATTTATTACCACTACATGCAGAAAAAAAGTTCTTTCAGCATTTCCCATTCTCCCAGCCACCACCCTTCACCCCGTTTTCTGCAGTTCCATTTTCGCGGCGTCCATTGATTCACTGAGGGGTAATGTTTATATATTTATTTGTTTTATATTAATTTATTATTATTATTATTATTATTATTATTATTATTATTATTATTATTATTATTATTTGATTATTATTTTGTTTTTTTAGTTGCTTCACTAAACTTCCATCAAGGTTGAAATAACGCCCCAGGACCCCTTTCCAGAAAGATTTTTCCAGACCGAAGGCCGATTCCTCCTAAATTACAGGCTCGCTATTGCTCACCAGGAAAAAAATAGATACCTGAATGGCACGAGAGGCCTAAAATCCCCAAACTAATGGGTAAACCTTATATAATATTAAAACTAATGGTGCTAATCATGAGGGAGAAAGGGGGGACTAGAAAACCAACAAACGCCGCCTTTCACCCCGTTTTATATTCCCGCAGTTTCATTTTGGTCGCGTCCATATACTCACTAATTAAGCCCACCTCTGTTCCGCTCGCGTACCATTTTCAGTTTCGCAAAATAATGGGTTGGTTTGATGCTATTTTCGTTTTTTGCATTGATTACTGAGTTGTTTTTTCCTTTTCTATTTAAGGGGAGACTTCTATTTTATATATTTTGATTATTATTATTATTAGTATTATTAGTATTAGTATTTTATTTTTATTTATTTGTTATTTATTTGTTAGCTTCCTTTCATATTTAGCTCCATTGGTTCTGAGGCTTAAAGACGTTCGGCCCATTAGTTTGCCGATTTTAGGACCTTTCGCCCCATCATTTTGCATAGATAAATCATTCATCAGTTGTATGCATTTACCAATTTGCATATAGAAATCATTCGTCAATTATGCATTTCCCGTTATGCATACATAAATCACTTGTCAATTATTTATTTTCTACTTTGCATAGACGAGCCATTCATATATATTTGTTCATACACTTGCTTAGGGATTTTATATGCACCTACTGTTCTGCATATTTAGATAACTCATTAATTTTGTATTCACTGTTTTACGTATATAAATCATTCATCAATTTTGTATTAACTGTCTTGCATATTTAAATCACTATCAATTATGCATTTACTGATTGCGTAGATTAATTATTCATCCACTTTGCATTCACTGTTTTGCATATATAAATAACTCATCAATCATGCATTTACTGATTGTGTAGATAAATCATTCATCAATCATCCATTTACCGTTTTGCATAAATAAATGATTCATCAACTCTCACCTTAGCCATTTTTCAGTATTAGCATCGAGTCTCTGATACTGCCACCATAAATCAACGAACACTCCTCCAGCTGAACACTAGCCCTTATTACCTGCCGACAACACCTCTTAGGGGGAGTTCAACTTTATGTTATTCTATCTATAAAATTAAACCAAACGAATATAAAGAAAGAATTCGTAGGAGGAAATAAATAAAGATAGTGTGTTATATATGTGTGTGTATATTATATATATACTGTATATACAGTATACATTATATATATATTTTTTTTTATTTTTTTTTTCTCCCTATGTCGTAACCTCTTTGGGAATGTAGAGGCCCATACTAGTGGGTTGGGACAAGGGATTTTAACCCGTTACTCCCTCCCCCACCCCCACCCCTCACCGACACCACCTTACATCCCAGCCCCCACCTTACCTCCCAACCCCCACCACCTCCACCATCTTTCATCCAAGGACCCCCCCCCCCCTCCCCTCCACCACCACCACCACCTTACGTCCCAGTCCCCACCACCAGCTCTACCCCCAAACCTCACCCCTACCACCACTACCATCACCACCACCACCTCCCAACCCCCTCCACCACCACCCCCACCACCACCACCCCAGCCATACCCCTACGTCAGATAACTCAGGTACTATAGGGCCCCCTCGGATAGGGAGGGACCTTCACCTGGCCGGATAATTCTAGGAGCTGGTGAATATAGTAGAGATCGTGATGTTAGAGAGAGTGTTCTTTTTTTTTATAGGTGCAATTTTCGTGTTTTCTGTTTTTTGTTTGTTAAGTATATATACTGTATATATATATATATATATATATATATATATATATATATATATATATATATATACTGTATATATGTTTATTGTGTATATATACTGTATATAGATATATTGTATATATATAGTGTGTGTGTTGTGTGTGTGTGCGTGTGTGTGTGCGTGTATGTGTGTGTGAATGGAGACAAAAGGCAAAGCTGCCTGTAACAAGTAAGAAGATACAATTCAGCATTTCTTTTCCGTGTTCTGGTTGTTTATTAGACGATTCTATTCTGCTTGGGAGGTGGCACCAAGATGGCAGAGGTTAGCCACATAGGATTTATATACCACAACTAAACAATGTTGCTCATACCATTATTGCCGAATGCTTAAAAGGGGTCACCGGTTTTTTATCTTTCTCTCCTTTTCTCTCTTTCCCTGGCTTGTATCCAGTCGGCCCCATTCAGCCAACTGTTTTAAGACTTTTATCCTCATCCAGGTGTCGATTTCTTCCTGGCGAGCGACAGCGAACCAGCATTGTATGGAGAATTCCGGCTTTGCCGGAGACATTTTTCTATCGAGAAATGTACAAATTTAGCTTGTTGTCAAAACAAAAATATATATATGCTGGCTCGCTACCGCTCGCCAGAAAAATATTTACACCTGGATGGGGTTAAGCGTCATAAAACAGTAGGCTGAATGGGGCCGAATGGATACAAGCCAAAGAGAGAGGCAGAGAAAGATAAAAAATTGCGAGGTGGGGTCCCTTAATATGATAATATGGATATACGCGAGTGTACATAGAGGAAGTTGGCAGAGGTTGACTGATCTCTGTGACTAAAGGGCCTCTATCTATCGTATAGGGGAGGAATGACCCGTTCACGACATTGAAAAGGACTTTGTGTTTGCTTGTTTGTATAGAGAGAGAGAGAGAGAGAGAGAGAGAGAGAGAGAGAGGAAGAAGAAGAGATAAAACAAGAGCGAGAAAAGAGAAAGAGAGATACAAAGACACTTGGAGAGAATAAGAGATAATGAGATATGAAGAGCCTAGGAGAGAGAGAGAGACAGAGAGAGAGAGAGAGAGAGAGAGAGAGAGAGAGAGAGAGAGGAAGAAGAAGAGATAGAACAAGAGCGAGAAAAGAGAAAGAGAGATACAAAGATACTTGGAGAGAATAAGAGATAATGAGATATGAAGAGCCTAGGAGAGAGAGAGAGAGACAGAGAGAGAGAGAGAGAGAGAGAAAAGAGCGAGAAAAGGGAAAGAGAGATACAAAGACAACTTGAGAGAATAAGAGATAATGATATATGGAGAGATAGAGAGAGAGCACTACCCTCTTGATAATACACCCATAAAAATCGATGGTTCACTGTCGGATTCACCCAGCCTCAGTTCTCTATCTTACCGGGCCCTTATATAAAACGCCTAGTAATGATCGGAGTCCAACAAAACATTATCCGCTTGATAAAAATACAATCTCAGTTACCCATAAAAATCAGCCAATACTCCCATACACTGCAAACGGCTAAAGTCCCCCCCCCCCCCATTCCCTATTCTACTGGGCCATACGTACAGATGCCCATAGAAGTTCTGCTCCTCTCAGTGATCGCATACATGGAAATATGCGCATGATTGAATTACGAGTGTAGTTTCGTATACTGTGGTTAACTCATCTGATTAGTCAGCCATAATTGAGAGAAACTACACTCGCAATTCATTCGTACTATAGTCTATTCACTGTAAGTTGGCGAGAAATCATAACTTCTAACCTCTGTAACTCAAAACCGACTAGAGTGAGCGAGCTAATATTTCTACCATTTGGGAAGAGTCAGTCAAGGAGTAGATGTGGACATTTACAGCCAATTTGCTCTATCCCTTTTTGAGTTACAGAGGATAAAGGTCATGATGTATCGCCTACTTACAGCGAATAGACTATAGTTTTACATTCACACATAAGATCACGACGAGGGACAGAACTTGCGTGGGCAACTGTACATTTTCTATTACTGGATGGGAACAAAATCCTTAATCCGCTTGATAAAACAAAAATATGAATAAATAAATAAATAAATACATAAATAAACGCACTTTGTCTATGCCCTGAATGCGCTTGAATGGGGCTAAGCGTCTTGTTTATAGGAGCAATGACCGTTTACCGACATAGTAAGGGAGATATTTACCTCTTCAGCACCATGACGTAATTTGTATAATATTCTGGTTACCACTAGGCGATTTGCTTTAGTTTATAATCTATCTCTACGGCTGAAGTGGGTAAATACGACCACGATAAACCCCTCTGAACAATATACTGTAGGTCCTTCTGAAACTGCATACAATTGTCTAACTTTAGCCAGAACCCAAGGTAAAAAGTCGTCACGGGGCTGAAGGGGTTGAGGCATTGTAGGGAAGGAGATATATTACTGTATTGAACATAAACATTTGGCATTTTGGCTCGAACGTCCCTTGATTTTGGCCATGTCACTCTTTCAACTATGGTGGAGGCACTCGTTATAGGCAGTTCTGCCTTTTGCCTTCCTCAATCACATAGACAAAAAAAACACCATGTGAGAAGGAGCACTTTATGCATTGCTATCGAGGGAACAAGGACGGGGCCATTGTTTGCACCAGGAGGGACCTGTTCGCGACACGATAAAGGAGCTTATAAATGTGTTGGATCAACATGATGGTACCTCTTATTGAGCCCATCCAATCGACAAGAATGTTAGGAGAATAGCAGTGTATGGGAGGAATGACCTTTGGCACGACCATATGCAGGATTTCCTTATTATTATAATTTTTTAATTTTTTCTTAAGAGGAGATGGGCCGTTTATTTGGTCTATTAATTCAAATATTCCTTTATTTCTTAGTTTCCTTGCTAGACCTCCATCAAAGTTTAAAAAAACATCCATTAGATCCCCCTTTTAGATTAATTTGTAAACATTTTGGTAGAAAAATCTCCCGGCCGAAGGCCGGTTCTTCCAACATTACAGGCTCACTATCGTTCGTCAGGGAAAAAATCGACACCTAAATAGCAGGAAAGGTCTAAATATTGACGAAGAAATGGGGCGAAAGGTCTTAAAATCGACTAACTAATGGGGCAAACATCTTAACATCTGAAACTAATGGGGCTAAACATGAGGGAGAAAGTGATCCAGAAAAGCAGCCCATGTCCCCTTGAGGAGTGGCAGATGCAGAATCTGATATCACACAGCTTTGTTCTTCCTTTGTATGAAGGATACAGAAAGGCAGAGTTGCCTGTAACGAGCGTCTCCCCCAAAGCCAAGAGAGGGACAGAGAGCCAAATTCAAGGAACGTTGGGGTCATAATGCCTGGGCACATTAAGTTTAAAACAGTCTAAGTCATAGTATGAAGGAAACATTGATTGAGGGAGAAAGTTCCAAAGCTTGCTTGTTGAATAGAAGAAAGACTGGGAACATTTGTTTTATCTAGGGTTGGAAAGCTGTACAGAATAGGGGTGTGATTGTGTTGAAAGGCGAGTTCCACCCGCTCGCCGTAAAGGAGGGTATATACACTGAGAGAGCTCTGCAGAACACTAATTGTTGTATTATGATAGAATAGTGAGAGAGAAACAACATTGCGGCATTTAAAAAGATAGTGTAGAGAATTAGTAGGAGGGGGTGAGTTAATAAGAAGGAATAATTTGGATTCTACCCTTTCGAGAAGTGCGGTATGGGTGGAACCTCCCCACAAATGCAAACAGTGCCCATGTGAAGAGGACGTAACTGTGCAAGGATAAAGAACCCACGGAGACGGTTGAGCGGTGGCTGGGAAGTCGTTTTTTAGCAAGAACGGTGATATGGTCTTTCCAGTTGTAGAGATTATTGGCTTGTGCTAAGGAAGTATGATATTATATTGTTTTGAAATTATTAAAATATTGTTTTGTCAGACAACGAAGAAAATTAAGGGGGATGGTTCACTTTTTGGACGATTTTTTTCATTTATAAATTATTGTTCTAGTTTACTCCATAGACCTCCATCAAAATTTAAAAAAAGAAAAAACATCAATGAGATCCACCATCTCGATTAATTTGTAAATTTTTTGGTAGAAAAATTTGCAGGTTCTTCCAAAATTACAGGCTCACTATTGTTCGCCAGTAAAAGAATTGACACCTAAATAGCACGAAAGGTTTTAATATTGACAAGGAAATCGGGCGAAAGGTCTTAAATTCGACAAACTAATGAGGCAGACATCTTAAAATCTGAAAACTAATGAGGCTAAACACGAGGGAGAAGGGGATCTAGAAAAACTACCCATCTCCCCTTAAATGAGGTTACATCCACCATTATCCCTTAGCAGATACGATAAGGCATTTCTGGTCTGTTTTCTGGCTATTATTAGACGATTTTATTCGGATTAGGAAGGGTATGTGGAAGTCAAAGGGTTAACTAAGATATGCTTTACCCTTGTCATTCCCACAGATTCTTTCTAAACTATATACAATCGTCTAATGATAGCCAGAATAAACTGTCCCAATGCTGCTTAATGGAGGTCTAGGGAGGAAACTAATAAATGAAAAGCCTAATAATAATATAAATATAATATAATCAAATTAAGCTCCCCTTAACTACTTCAGCACGATGACGTAACTCTCCTCATATTCTGGGTACCTTTAGATGATTTTCTTTCGCTTATATTATATCTTCAGGTCTCAAAGGGGTATATGCGATCATCATAAGCCCCCTTAGCAGTAAAGGTCCTTCTTAAACTGCATAACATCGTTTAATTTAACAAGCATAAAAGGCAAAATTATGTCCTGGTGCTGACGGGGGTAATGCAAAATCGACACAGAACAGATAACATCCTAATTGTCTTTGAAGTAACGGATCACCTAACAGTTTGGAGTCCAAGAAGGGATGAAAAAATAGAGAGGAAAAGAAGTAACGACAAACGTAAAGAAAAAGTGGGGTTGGCCTGTGGGAGCTTCGGTATCGTTCAGGGAGGCCAGTCGGTTGTTCGTCATCCTGTCAAAGTAAATAAATGTCGTTTGCTAAATAATCGAATACTGTCAAATACGTGAAGCAATTGATTCCGGGGGCTGATGAGTGATTGGTGTTTCTAAATGCTTGTGTGCTTGCGTGTGGGCAAACTGTTATATGTGCTCTTCTCCTGTCACCTTTTTTTCCTTTCTCGTGTCTGTTGCTGATCCTCCCTACCCCTTGTGGCAGAAAAGGCTGGCTACTGACTACCTGACTGTTAATTTGTTAAATAAATTACTTAGATAGATGAACGGATTCCAAATAAATTAAGAAGAATTGATACATGACAACTGATTATTATCAACTGTCGTTTTGTAAATATAGTATGTGTGTACTTTAATAAAATATAATTTGTATATATACTGTGTCACAAATAAATGAGATCTGGCCTCTGGGAGACTCGATATGGTTCAGTTGAGATGCTCGTCTGAATGTCAGGCCAAATAAATTATACTTTCTAATTAAGTGACGTTTGCTAAATAAATCGCAATGCTAAATTAATTACGGTAGATAAATTATTGACGTGAGTATAAGTGAAGTGTGTTACCTAAATGATGCTGGCCAAATAAATAATGTTCCCTAAGGTTGATAAATTGAGTCTCTTAAATACATTATATCATATCAAATAAAAGAGTTTTCATTCTCATGTTTCCCCTCATGTTCAGCCCCATTAGTTTTGATATTTTAAGACGTTCGCCCCATTAGGTTGGACATTTTAAGACCTTTCGCCCCATTTGTATTTATGTTAAGACCTTTCACGCCATATAGAAGTCGACTTATTCCTAGCGAGCGATAGCGAGCCTGTAATATATATATATATATATATATATATATATATATATATATATATATATATATATATATATATATATATATATATATTGGCTCGAACGTCCCTTGATTTTGGCCCTGTCACTCTTTCAACTATGGGGGGGGGGGGCACTCGCTACAGGCAGTTCTGCCTTTTGTCTCCCTCACTCACATAGACAAAAACAACAACAAAATAAAATATTAACTCTGCTGTTGCATCACCCGATAAACAGGAACAGTGCAGTCACTCAAAAAATGTAGTGGACTTGGCCTTCAATACCGTATCTGTCAGCCCGGTACTGCGAGCCTGGCTTATCTTAATGTCCGTTAACGTTCCTCTAAGCATCACTAAAAACCACAGCGACAACTTTGCTGCTCCGTAAGGGGGTGGGGAGTTTTGTGTTTCTATTCCAATCCAGATGAGGCGGCTATTACGTATGGTCCTTCTCTTCAATGATACTTGTAATTGGATCAGTATGTTTTCATATTTTAGAAGTAATCAAACTGTTTCGTTATTCAACTTCCAAATGCCACTCCACGTATCATTAATAACCAAGTATACTACTTTAACAATGTACTAATGGTTTGAGAACATCCTGCTTGTTTAATTATGCATTATTATTATTGTAATATGTTTACCCCATAGTAATGCAAAATTGCCAGATATACAGTACATATATAATGAATATCGTAGTGATATTGTGTGTGTGTAGAAAGGTAATCACTTAAGAAGTGGCGTAGCCATATTTAAAGAGCCCAAAAATGGTCGCATAAAATATACACTTGCATTCCACAATAGAAACATTTTATAGTAGGATCACGTGCAGCTGATGAGGGTCTGAACTGGACTGCTGGAATCTTTATGGGACTGCTGAGCCTTTAGTTATTTCATTAGCGTTTTATATAGGAGGAATCAGCATACCAAGGACCTACGCGAGTTCTTTCTTATTTCGCATTTTTATGTGGGAATGTGTAATTTATGTAAACCTAGTTGGTTTCGCAAAAGTCTATTCACCTGATCCATAAACGGTTTCATGACATATTTTAATATGGTGTTACTCTCTTTTATCAAGTTATCCTATGCCCTGTTCCAAATTAGTAGGCCATAATTCTTGAACATTAACCTCTATAACTCATAAAGTAATCGAACTAATATGTCTACCAATTGGAAAGGGTCAGCCAGGGAATAGGTGTGGAAATGTATAACCCATTTTGAGTAAAGAAAATCGTCTAATGGTATCCAGAAAAAATAAAATTACGCTATGATGTTGAACGAGTTAAGGGACGGGTAGTTGTATTTTTTGGACCCCTTCTCCTTCATGCTTAGCCCCATTAGTTTTCAGATTTTAAGACTTTCGGCCCACACCCCTCCCCCCTCACACCCGCGTCTTAAATTAAGCTAAAATCCCGTCAGTTCACCCGGCCTTGAACCTCACGAGAACTAACGTCATTTAACACATTTTTCTCTCGCTTTTTCTTCGCTGCATTTTTGGGGCGTGTGACTTTTTGCGGTTCCTTTGGTTTATGTGACTGGTGACAGCCGGGCGAAACATTGACTGCCCTGGGTTCGATCCGGACTGAGAAAATGCGCCTTTTTTATGGTCCTGGCAAAACAAACTTAATTTATTCCTAACATCATCCTGGAATTTACTTCGCTAGTTGTTGAATTGGTGGCATTTCGTCTGTATTATTATAGATTGATATATGTTGTTATTCGTACTATTCTTTCCTAATTAAGTTCAAGATTTACAGTATTCACGGTCTGTCAGTTTCTTAATTATGTATCTTTATTTCTTCCATATCTCTTGAAACATTCATTGACAAACACACACTTCATTGACACATAGCCAAATCTTCTGCTCAAGGAGTCTTTTCCAGTATCAATTAAATCATGGTAATTCCAAATTTCTCATATAAATTTGACACATCATGCAACGAAAGCCTTTAAGTCTAGCGAAAACGTTTATATATGTGTAAGTGTGAATGTATATACTCAGGCACATACCCCATAGCTGGGGAGTGGCCGACTCGAGACAGAGCCCGAAAAAAACCTAACACTCACGAGAAGACCCAGAGACCAAGGATCACTAGGAGCCTCCAGCAATCTCCAGCCCCTAATAGAACTCATATTTTTCGATGTTTTCTTTAGATAATTATGCTACTTATGTTGATACATAAATCACTTGATTTCGAGAGAGACATTGTAAGCAGAATACATTCACGCGATGCCCACTTCAAGCGTCACACAATATTCATCACAGCCTCTTAAAAGATTCTAAGCTCCGCGTTAAATTGTGATTACAAGAGATACGGCAAATTATTAGCATTAGTAGTAGTAGTTTTAGTAGCATTCGTGTTATAAGTGATAGTAATATATGGTTTACAAGCCATATAACGCAGATCCCAAGGTCAAGTAGTATCTCCTTGCTCAAGGTTCAACGTGGTGGCACTCACAAACGCAAGTCACTGCTCCTGCAAGCAAAGATTAATAATTACATATCAAGGAAAACCCATACCACAAACGACCTATCAACGCCAAGAAGCCCCGCCACGGATCAATTCGTCGCAGTCCCTTGTAAATCAAAGGTAATCGTGGTGTAGACATCAACCAATAACAATTCGGTGAACATTAGAATCTAAATGGCAAGTTTGGCTCTCCGGGGAACCAGAGAGGCCTAAGGAGGGTATCACACGAGAGCCTTAACCCTTTGAGTACCAGCGATGTGTGTTATATTATATTATGCTAGCTACATTTTGACGATATTATACAGCTTTAAAAAATCGCAAGTTGTCAGTTGAGCTGTTATTTCTACCTTTTGGAAAGAGTCAATTTATAAAGCGGTTTGAAAAAATACAGCCTTTCCTGGGTTACAAGAGATTAGAATTAAGTTTTCTGGATTAAAAACGGAACTATAGGTATATTTGAATCGTCTCTATTATTTTCTTTGATAACATAATATGCCTTATTCAACAAGAAAATTATCTCGTGACACTGATTTCCATGAATCTATGATATTTATTTATCTGCCTGTGACAGAATTTTCCAACTGACTAAAAATATTTGGACGTAACAAAAATTCTCAACAAAATCATACGTTTGAAGGGAATGACACGTCTTTTCCTACCTCAAAAAAATATCAATAACAAAAATAAAAATAATAAAAATAAAAAGTATGCCGATGTTCTTATTTCAGAAAGAGATACAATAATAATAATCATGATTATAACCTTTTCGAGTCTACATGGTCGAACACCAATTCTATAAGTGAAAACACAGGTTCCATTGAAATACTCGTAATACTGTTTTGTCCGAGTGTGTGTGTGTGTGTGTGTGTGTGTGTGTGTGTGTGTGTGTGTGTGTGTGTGTGTGTGTGTGTGTGTGTGTGTGTGTGTGTGTGTGTGTGTGTGTGTGTGTGTGTGTGTGTGTGTGTGTGTGTGTGTGTGTGTGTGTGTGTGTTTTTTTTTCTTTTCTTTTTTGCGTTTTGCCATGTTCGCTCCCTTAGTTTGGAGATGAAAAGACGTTTCACTCCAGTAGTTTGGCGATAATAAGGCGCTTCATCCCATTCAGGTGTGGCGTTTTCAATCATATTACTTTTATTAGATATTTTCGTTTCCCCTCGATCATTTTCACAACTTGGAGAGGATCTATGTATAAAACACTTAAGACAGGCAATTACCTCTATGCATATGCAAGACCGTTCCACAGTGACCATAAAATCGTCCATAGATAGATAGGAAAAACAAAACAAAAAGGTATGAGAGTAAAAATAATTACAAGAAGAATAGAGAAAAAGAAGAAAGCATTAATAATATTCACACTCATAATAGAATGAAGCAAAGCAAAACAAATAAGTAATAAAATCAGAAATAGAAAGAATATGACAAAGAAACAGACAGACACAGCAAAAATAATATAGAAAAAAATAGAAAATAATTATAACAAAATAAAGCAAAGCAAAAGAAAAATAGCAACAAAAGAAGAAATAGAAAGAATAAGACAAAGAAATAATCAGACAATACAAATAATATAAGATAAATAAAAATAAAAATAATAAAACAAAAATAAAGGAAAGAAAACGGAGGGAAGGAGGGCAGGAAGATGGGTAGACTCGTGTAATTTATGTGGACAGTGTGAAAAAAGTGTCTGTCGCGGCGAGTGATTTAAAGGGGGACCTGGTCACTACCCTACCTCTCTGTCTCACTCCCAGATACACACACATACACACACACATATACACATGCATACGCATATACACACGCACACACTCCACCTTCTTCACTCTCTTCCTCTTTCATTTTTCTCACATATTGTATATTTCATTTTGTAGGTTAGATCCTTGCTAGAATCTCTTTCTCTCTCTCTCTCTCTCTCTCTCTCTCTCTCTCTCTCTCTCTCTCTCTCTCTCTCTCTCTCTCATTGTACCGTGTTCTACCGCAGGAGACTGTACAGTACACGCAGCCAAGCCACACTACTACCATCCATCCTCACAAACTGCATTACATCCACTATAAACCATCCCTTCACGCAGTCATTAGTCCACCAAATTACCTTTGGGATGAGATGTACTATGTAGCCTCCGAGAAGTCCACCTGTTACAGAGATATATTATTATGTTATTTTTGTCATGTAGACTTAGGAGTGTTGACGTTTTAACATACAAACCATAAAAACACAATGCTTAGATTAACTCTGAATACCTAGCTTACCATTATCATACCGAAAACAGTTAAAGTATCTTCCTTATATACAGTATGTAGCACGATACCTCTTAGACGTCTTGGTGGTTGTACTGTAGTCTATTTTGTTCAAGTTGAGAGGCTACTATCTTTATTACTCAGCTATTACGTATATTTTGAAGCGAAATATGGTGTTAATTATCTAAACTTGGCGTTATTAATATACAGAGACAGTAGTTTCATATTTGTGCATTAAGTATCGAGAAATCAGCTACTATGGGATTCAATTTACCATCAGCTGAAATAAAACCTGTTATACTATCCAGCAGCTCTCCAGCCTTGTAAACGGCATTACCATCCCTTCACGTGGTCATTAGTACAACAAATTGCCCTCGGGATGAGATGTACTGTGCACCCGCCGAGAAGTTCACCTGTTACTTTTGTTTTACTATATTAGTCTGTGGTTATAGAAACGGGAAGCACACACCAATATCATTTAACAAGCCAATTGATAGGTTCACTCTGAAATATTTAGTTTACTATTATTATACTGAAACAACAAATAAAGTTAAAAACAATTACAGTCTGTTCATTCTAGGTTGGGCAGACATCGTAACCCCTCACCTCTCATAACTCAAAATGGACTAGAGTAAGCGAGATAATATTTCCACCAAATAGGAAGACTTGACTAGGCAATATGTGTTTGAATTGACAGCTCATTTGTTATAGCCCTTTTTGAGTTACAGAGGTTAGAGGTTACGATTTTGTCCAACCTAGAATGAACGGACTATAGCCAGCCTCACAAGCCGTATTACATCCACGATAAACCATCCCTTTACGTGGCCATTAGTCCACCAAATTACCCTCGGGATGAGATGGACGGCTGCTGGGGAGAACCTTTAATAACAAAGTAACTACCCCCCTAAATAACAAAGTAACTCTAATTCTCCCACTCCAACCCTAGTCCATCTTCAACTATCCCCGTTCATCATGCTTCTCAAGAGCGGCCCCTAAGGATCTGAGCAGCCAAATCCAATACTTGTTTCGACAATCATTACCTTTTCTGACAATGGCGCATGTTTTCATTTCATTTCTTTTTGGCTGCTTCAAGCTCCGTGTGTCCAGACATTTTGACTTAACGTACCTTGAATGTGTCTCTCTTTCACCCTTTCAACTATTTTTTTGGGGGGATAGGCCTACTTGTTCCAAGCAACTTTGCATTTTGTCTCTTTCATGGACTTAGACAAAAATACACCATCAGAGCGCACATAATGCAACAAAAGGAAAAACGTGGGTGTGAACGGGATATGCCGTGTTTGGGCCAATCAGCTTTCTGCAGCCTCCCGTTTTCTTATGTTCTTATGTCACACATATTTCACCAGCTTTTAGACGATGTCGATCAACTGCAGACATTCTTTGCCTTCTTACGCATCAAATCAACCAAGCTACAGACCAACATGGTGAAACACATACAATAGCACTGGATATATCAAAGGCATTTGATAGAGTCTGGCATCAATCCTTATTGTCGAAGATGTCACACTACGGCCTTGCATCATTAGTTCCACTAATGTCTTCTTATCTTCATAACAGAAAAATATGTGTAATGGTAGATGGCCTTTATTCTCAATTTCACTCAATAAATGCTGGTGTTCCCCAGGGATCAGTTTTGGCCCCAACTCTGTTCCTCATTCATATCAATGATCTCATATCTACCACTCATAATCCAATACATTCCTACGCAGATGACTCAACACTCCACAGTTCCTTCACATTTACCAATTCTTTCACCCAACCCGATCTTATAAATTCAAAAATAAACACTGCAATTTCTCTGAACCAGGACCTTTCTAGAATTAATGAATGGGGACAAAAAATTCTAGTTTCCTTTAATGCACAGAAAACCAAGTACATTCAATTTTCTAACCGACAGAATCTCACTGACTCCCATACATTTTTTAATGATGTAAATATTCCCACTTCTCCTAGTATTGACATTCTCTGTGTAACACTAACTACTAACTTGAGCTGGACACATTATGTTAGAAGCATTGCTAAGAATGCCTCTAAAAAACTGGGACTCCTGTACAGAGTTCTAGAATTCTTCACTGACGAGCAGTTGGCCGTGATATATAAAAGTCATGTGCGTTCTCAGATGGATTACTGTTCACCTCTGTGGGGTGGAAGTGGAGTGGTTGCATTGAGGCAGTTGGACAAAATTCAAAATAAAGCTATTAGATTAATCAATAACCCTGCAATCACACAGGACCTTCCTACATTATCCATACGAAGAAACGTTGCATCCCTTGCATTATTCTACAGATATTTTCACAGCAATTGTTCCGAGGAACTTGCTTCAATTGTGCCGCCTCTCCACATCTTTCCCCGTAGAACTAGGGCAGCTGAGAGCGCCCATGAATTTACACTTTCTCCTCCACAATGCAGAACTTCTGCTTATCAAAATTAATTTATCCCTAGAACTACTACTCTTTGGAATTCACTTCCCTCGAGTTGCTTTCCACAAACTTACAATCTACAAAAGTTTAAATCCAGTTGTTACAAACATTTTATGAATGGAGGATGCCTTTAGGCACATGGACCTTTTTGTTTTATCTGTGTTTTTCCTTCCTCCGTTCATTATCTCAAAAAAAAAAAAAAAAAAAAAAATGAACGGATGTTGTTTAAATTTCGGTGATATGAACGGATTTTCTTTAAATTTAAACCATAAGTACACTTTGGCAAGCTGAATCGAATGGCGCAAACAGAATTAAAATCGGACCATTAGTTTAGGATTTCGATTTTGACTGGGCCTTCCTGGAGGGCCCAGGGGACCGTTTTTTGGACTTTAAAAGTGCTCTGTAGCCCAAACTATAAGTCCTAGGGAATTCTACTTGGTGCCATTCGATTTGTCTCGCCGAGCTGCTTCTAGACATGGTATTAGATTTCATTTTCGCCCAGCCATTCGCCCAGAACGAAAATATTTTTCTCAAAAAAACTTTGGTATATTTGTTATATAATTTTGACCTATTTTTAGGCCCCCTAGGCCTATTTAGAGCGCCCATTAATTTACACTTTCTCCTCCACAATGCAGAACTTCTGCTTATCAAAATTCATTTATCCCTAGAACTACTACTCTTTGGAATTCACTTCCCTCGAGTTGCCTTCCACAAACTTACTATCTACAAAAGTTTAAAACCAGTTGTTACAAACATTTTATGAATGGAGGATGCCTTTAGGCACATGGACCTTTTTGTTTTATCTGTGTTTTTCCTTCCTCCGTTCATTGTCTCTTTAAAAAAAAAAAAAAAAAAGCTACACAAATATTTACTAAGTACAATACACAAATGTCAACATAGTTGCGAACCACGGCACTAGAGGAAGCACTAAGAAAAACAAATAAATACAAACACACACACAGAGAGAGAGAGAGAGAGAGAGAGAGAGAGAGAGAGAGAGAGACAGATCAACCACTGAAATCATAACCCCCACCTTTTATCCTCGCAGCCCCATTGTTTTTTTGCCGTAATTAAGTGGAGTAAATATTTAGTAACGTTTGGTAATATCCCTCTCAGTGGCAGGGTCAAATTGGTCCCGCTTATTACGATCTTGTGCTGGAATGGTTATGTATTGGATATTTGACTATTATTACCGGTATTATTATATGTTTGCATTATTATCATCATTTGTTTTGTTTTGTTTTTTTAATTGGTAGATTTGTTTTATTATTCTCTTGGCTATTTTGAGACAAGTTATCCTCTTAGTTCAAGGGTCAATATTTTCCCAGGCGAGTAACAGCGAGCCTCCAATTTTGAAGAAGATTTGTTTCTACTTAAAAATTTATAAATTTAGCTTGAAGGGGGGTCTACCAGGTGTTTATCTTTAGCTTGAAGGGGGTTTGGGGAGGCCTTTTTTGTAGCTTGAAGGGGAGTCCACCGGGTGTTTATCTTTAGCTTGAAGGGGGTTTGGGAAGGCGTTTTTTGTAGCTTGAAGGGGGAGTCTACCGGGTGTTTATCTTCAGCTTGAAGGAGGTTTGGGGAGGCGTTTTTTGTAGCTTGAAGGGGGGTCTACCGGGTGTTTATCTTTAGCTTGAAGGGGTTTGGGGAGGCGTTTTTTGTAGCTTGAAGGGGGGTCTACCGGGTGTTTATCTTTAGCTTGAAGGGGGTTTGGGGAGGCGTTTTTTGTAGGTTGAAGGGGAGTCTACCGGGTGTTTATCTTTAGCTTGAAGGGGGTTTGGGGAGGCGTTTTTTGTAGCTTGAAGGGGGGGTCTACCGGGTGTTTATCTTTAACTTGAAGGGGTTTGGGGAGGCGTTTTTTGTAGCTTGAAGGGGGGTCTACCGGGTGTTTATCTTTAGCTTGAAGGGGGTTTGGGGAGGCGTTTTTTGTAGCTTGAAGGTTAATGTAGGGGCACACTATAATACTTGGTAATGTTCGGTATAATACCCCTCTCAGTGGCAGGGTCAAATTGGTCCCGCTTGTTACGATCTTGTGCTGGGATGGTTATGTATTGGATATTTTACTGCTATTATTATTATTATTATTATTATTAGTAATAGTAATAGTAGTAGTAGGAGGAGGAGGAGGAATAATAGTATTTATTTTTATGTTTCATGTACTTAACATTATAATGATTATGCTTTAATTCATCCCCTTCGTGTGTCTGTATTATAGAGAGAGAGAGTGTGTGTGTGTGTGTGTGTGTGTGTGTGTGTGTGTGTGTGTGTGTGTGTAGGGGGGGGGGGATGAAGAAGCAAGCAGGCAGCCATGCAGTCAGTTCATGCATATGCATATAATCACATACACATGCATTCCTGTTTATCCCCCCTCAGCTTTAACTTAACTTAACTTTAGATACAGTGAGGGAGAGAGAAAGAGAAAGAGAGAGAGAGAGAGAGAGAGAGAGAGAGAGAGAGAGAGAGAGAGAGAGAGAGAGACAGAGAGAGAGAGAGAGAGCGTGCAAGCAAGCAAGCAAGCAAGCAAGCAAGCAAGCAAGCGTAACATACAACAAAGTGAGAAGGCCATACTAAATTATAATGCTTACCTATAATATAATTCCTGTTATGGTCTTAATCATATGCACACAATTTTCAAGCCGCTATAAATGTACTCTTCTTAAGGCGGAGAACGCTGACAAGGTGCAACTACTGAAACCTTATTGTTCCCGAAGTTTGGAGGGGTTTATACTCTCATACTTTCTTCATTTATTATTATATTTGATCACTTCTCCTAGTTTAGCCTGACTTAATCTACCTTAACCTAGCTCCACCTCACTTAAACTACGCTAGCTTAACTTAAGCTAACCAAACCTGACTTAACATAACCTAATTTAGCAGTGCATCACTTAATCTAGCCTTTCGTAACCTACTCTAACCTGACTTACCTAACCGAACCTGACTTACCTAACCTGACCTTACCTAACCCTAACCTAACCAAGACAAACCTCAATTAACCTTAACTAAATTAGCTATTGGGTTAACTTAGGTTAGGTTATTCTATATTCAGGTTAGATTAGGATAAACGACCTTAATCCCATCTGTACCGGCGACGTTTTTTAATTTTATTCTAGCTATATATAGACGATTTTGTGAACATTAAGCAGGGTCTGTGGTAGTATAAAAGGTTAAGTGAGATCATTCGAAACCTGTTAATAGCTGGAGACCCATTCTAAACAAAATGCAGCCAGAACAAAATAACAAAGACGTCGCCGGTACAGAAGGGGTTAATCGCCCTGGTAATAAAGGCAAAGTTTCACCATTGTATAAAACCATCCAGACTTCAGGTATATGCTACCGGAGCCCCCTTATGGCAGAGGGATAAGTTACAGGGGCAACAACGTCCACTAAATGCACCTTCCCAGGATTTAATGGTCAAAATTGGAGCCCTTGATTGCACGTGGAGCCAAGATACAGTGAGTAAATATATTCGTATACTCGAAAGACGGTGGCCAAGCTATTTTAGGGAGTTAGTTTAGCGGTGGTGGTTAGAAAAGATAAAATGTTTTGTTTGCTAGCTTGGAGTTACGGAGAAGCTCACGAAATATATATAATCATCGCTATGTTGCAGTCTAGAAATACGCAATGGATCGAAATACATAGCAAACAGATTCACGATGAAGCAACTTGGTTGAGCCCGAGAACTTTCAGTCTTCTACTTTACTTGTCACTTTTCAGCTTGTTCTTCCTCTGTCCAATTACTCTTCTTTCCTATTTTACTCCAGCCATCAAGTCTGGCTTGGAGCAACTTGGTTGAGCCCAAGTACTATTATCTTTTACTGTATTCCCATTTCTCAACTTATTCTCCCTCTTTCCCAAACTCTCTACTCTCCTACTTTATTCTAGCCATCTTTCGTTCGTTCGCAAAAAATATATCATAAAATCTCTTGCACTCTGGATATATATAATTTATCAAAATTCAATACTATTCGGGGGCTTGGTCTAGATCAGTGGTTCTTAACCTTTTTAGAACCGCTCCCCCCTTTGGTCAGGACTGTATTCATGATGCCCTCCCCCCCCCCCCCGCCTCTGATGCCTAGAAAACGATTTTTTTGGTTATCCATTCCATATGTATGCTTAAGACGCAACTTACGTAAGATACTGTAAAAAGGGCGACAAAATAACCAATCTGCATGCAAGGATTAAAACTGATTAATGGTTTTATGTCAACACTACATGTGGTTGCTCGGAATGACGGTTGTGAATTTGTCCTATCAAAGTTTCTTATTTATATATATTTTTGTGATTACCCTGTATGCATTTGAATGGCCTAGCCCTATTGTGAACTCTGATTACCCAACGCCCCCCCCCCCCCCCTAGCATTGTCAAACGGCCCCCTAGAGGGGCGGGCCCCCCAGGTTAAGAAACGCTGGTCTAGAGTTTGTGTACCAGCGACGTCTTTTATATTTCGTTCTAGCTATATTTAGACGATTTTGTGCATTTTAAAACGGATCTCTGGTAATAAAATGAATTACGTGAGATAATTCGAAGCCTTTAAATTGCTGGATAACTGAATAAAATCGTCTAATAGTAACCAGAATATAATTATAAGGCTGTCACCGGTACTGAACGGGCTAAATAGCAATGTATTGTTTTCAGTTTGGACATTATGGAGGAACTCCAAATTATAATGAACAAATTGGTTGGCTATTTTACAGTCTGGAAATACATAGTTTATCGAAATTCAGAATTATTATGGAGTTGGTCTAGAGGCTATGGGTTAGATACAATCTATTGTTTGCAGTTTGGACCTATGGAGAAGCTCAAAAATATAATTTAAAAATGGCTATTTTACACTCTGGAAATACATAGTCTATCGAAATTCAGAATTATACTGTTATTAGTTTGGATGTTAAGGGGGGCTGGTTCTTTGTCTCGCCCCCTTCTCCCTCATGTTTAGCCCGGCTGGTTTTGAAATTTTAAGACTGTCACCCCATTAGCTTGGTGATTTTAAGACATTTTGGTCTATTTCTTTGTCAATATGAAGACTTTCGTGCGATTTAGGTGGCGATATTTTCCTGGCGAGCGATAGCGAGTGGTGGGTGGGGAGAGAACCTTCTGCTTTGCTATCCTTACCTTTTACTTTGTAGCACATTCTATTTTAGCATTAAGTCCGGACTGCCTAGTAGGGACCGCGAGGTCTGTGCAGTCTGTGTATCTATGTAACTATATGTAAATGTGTGTGTGTGTGTGTGTGTGTGTGTGTGTGTGTGTGTGTGTGTGTGTGTGTGTGTGTGTGTGTGTGTGTGTGTGTGTGTGTGTGTGTTACTGATGTTTCTCTATCTACCACTTTGGCATAAATTTGTCCCCTACAATTAAAGGTATCTAATTAAGGCTACTGGATACAAGTTTGTAATCAGCTACATTGGGGGAAACGGCAAAAACTATCACGAGAGAGAGAGAGAGCGAGAGAGAGAGATAGAATGATCACTGCCCAACAGCCTGGATTATCTTTTGTCTTATTTACATAATCGCTTTTTTCCTGCATCTATCTTAATAGTATCTGATCTAGTAAACAAACTATTGTAGCAATCTTTTCTATGAACCCCGTTACTAAATATTACTATAATCTACAGTATAGTCTGCTCTCTCTCTCTCTCTCTCTCTCTCTCTCTCTCTCTCTCTCTCTCTCTCTCTCTCTCTCTCTCTCTCTCTCTCTCTCTCTCTCTCTCTCTCTCTCTCTCTCTCTCTCTCTCTCTCTTACTCTATCTATGAGTAACGTTAGATCAGACGATAACAGGTAATTAGGGTACATGTCAGTAACCAATTAAAAGTTTCACCCGTTCCCAGTGACGTTTATAGGTGGCTTCAAGTACTAGGCCTTCTACTACAGTCCATTTTCTTCCAGCTGACGGCAAATTAAATCCCTTTAGTGACAAGGGACAAGTGCTACTATGTGTGTGTGTGGGGGTGGGGGGGGGAGTAACACTAGCTGATCCGGCGTTCTGGGTGGTTGTTTATTTATATATACCGGTATATAATTATACTGTATATATATATTTTTTTTTTTATGAGGGTTTTTACTTCTTATCAAGTTGTTATTATTAGTTTTCCCCCCTCCCCCCCCCCCCCCCCTAAACCCTCTTCAGACTAATCTAGCGCCTCGACAGCCTTTTTCTTTAGGGGCGAC
>CM064527.1:50533636-50558636 GCA_032716605.1 Paralithodes platypus | reverse complement strand
TTATTTTCTTAACTGTTTATACCATTATCAGCGGCTAGACTAGAATTAGACTATCTTTATCAATGTAATTATTATCAACATATAATTCAAAAGTGATCAAACTAGAGCTGTAGACCAAATAATAGCTCTTACAAACCTGCCTTAGCATGCAACCACATCACCTGACTGGAGGGTCAAGGGCAAACAAAAGACTTTGCTCTAATGTCCAGTTTCAGATTAATCGTTTGCTTTCAAAGTGGAGATGCATATGATAAGCTTATAATTACGTAAACTCTGTAAAGTAAATGTGGACAGACCCTATTATGTTTAGAGGAGAGTAGTGTCTAAAATTTAGCAAAACCCGGAAATCCTGTTGGCAGAGAAAACTCGATTATTTTCCTAGGTGTATCATAATTGATAGTTAAAATTAATTGCATTAAAGTCTAGTATGTAAATCTGAGTATGACTTTAGTAGTTATATAACACATACAAGACTTTGAAATGTGAAAGCAAACCACGAAATGTATTGATCTGTATTGAAGCATTGTAAAACGCACCCATACTATTCGCAAATACTGTAGTCAACGTCTACAAAATGCTGAAGGCAACTATTCATTCACAATAAATACTTCCATCTTATGTTTTGTAGATTCATAATAAGAGCCATATTGGATCCAACTCGTATTCAAAACCTTCTAAGGTTTGCCTCATCTGTTCGGAAGCGTTATATGGTTAATTAATGATTGTACTTTGTTGTACACATGTCAACGATTTTGCCTTTAGATTGATATTACGAAAGTGAGCATGGATGCTGTGAAAAATATTATTCACCTCTACTTCCTTTAAAATTGACTTAAAATCAATCTTCAAAGGCCTAAATTCCAGTTTCTGAATTATGAAGGGATCGAGGGCTCAGTTAACTCACTCAGACGATGACCCATCAGATCATTCCTTAGCCGAATATGACCGAAAAATAATGGCCAAATTGATATGAAGACAGATTATAACGGTGCACACTGGAAGGGTTGAGTAAGTGAAGAGGGTATAAATAATTCAGAGTAGCTATCATCAATTGTCCAATTAAATAGACCCCCAATCATTCACTCAACCTTCAAGCTCTCTAACGTCTTGGCCTCAGCTCAAAGGTGAAGTACAATGGGTATGGTCAATTTATATTTATTTTATTTCATATATTTGTTTTCTTTGTGTTTTACTATTAAAAATAGGGGTTGCAGCTTCTGAGTTCTGGGTTTAATTTAGCAGCTTGTTTTAAAAGAGGAGTTTTCTATGAGCTCGCCTGAAGAAAACTTTTGTATTCACCCATGTAATGATTCTTATCATCATATATTCTACCTTGACATACAAAGAGGGAATTAAAGCTGATTCGAGGCAATGTATCAGTACTTTTGAATGCGACTGTGCAGTATTTACCCAACTGATCATTTACTGTTCCTTTTGGAACGGAAGCCTTTCGTCAAGTGTCAAGTTTTAGATCAGTACACTCCTTCATGGCCTCTTCCTAAATCATTAATTTAAATAAACTTTCTGTTGGACCGTTCTGGTTACTGGGGGTTCTCTATTCACTTACTTTGTTAATTAACACTTAATTAACTTGGCTTACGATTTCTCTAGTTCACTGCCCTCTGTTTCCTAATCAAAGCCACTTATAACCCATGGGCAAACTACATAGCATTAAAATATCGTGTTAACCCGTTCAGTACCAGGGACGACCCTTTTATCATGAGCTGGCAACTATTAGACGATTTTCAGCTTAGGAAGGAACTCTAGCAATATTATAAGTCTTCAAACTATCTTCACCCAACCTTTTTAACTACCACACACCATTCCTAAGCTGCATAATATCCTCTACATACAGCTAGAATACAACATAACGCACGTCGCTGGTACTCAGAGGGTTAACAGTTACGTATATTGTAATTATATAGTTTTAGGGAGACACTCGTTACAGGCGGCCTACCATTTGTCTGCTTCATACACATAGACAAATGGATTAGTTATGCAACAATTATCTTTCTTAGTGGCTGTACTAATTTTCACTTTCGACTATGATGGCCTAAAGCCGGAGTCACACGAGCCGTTTTTCGAGCACTTTTTACGGGCAATTGTGGTCATAAGCCTTAAAAACATTCACTTTATCAAAATTCATCCGGCTAGCATAATCTACCTTCAGTCTAGTTACCGATACTAGTGCGAAAAAGTCCCGAAATAATACGAGAAAAAACTTGCTCATGGAAAATTGATGGGAAAGCGCTCGTGTGACAGCGGCTTAACTCGTGTACCGTGGCGCTAATAAGTCATGTCTCAGCTGTCACTACGTCTGGCTCGCTTTGTGCTGTATTAATGTCTGTCAGATGTTGAATAGGGTGGGTAAGCTTAGGAACATGCTTGTATATCTCACTCGAAACGTATAAATTAAGTTTTAGATATTGCTGATACCAATTATTGATCGAAATATACTTGGTACCGAGACATCACTTATTAGGCCGACTGTACACCTTTCTCACAAATGTGTGTGTATACTTTACATGTGATATAAATGCTATAGCCTGTTCCAAATAGGTAGGCCAGAAATCGTGAACCCTAACCTCTGTAAATCAAAAAAGGCTAAAGCAAATGGGATGTGCATTGGCTCACCTATTCCCTGGCTAATAAACAGTTGCTGGAGTTAAAAGGTGTGTTTTGCATGTTTGTACCTCGTTGATTGCAAAGTTTCCTCTCAACACTGTTTAAAAGCGTCTAATGGTAGCCAGAATAAAAGCAAAACAAAAGTGGAATGAAAGGGAAAATAAGGGAATTTCCTCACAGTGCAGCCTGATTAAATACATCTCCTTCTTCCACATCTATTGTAGCCAAAAGTCCCCCTAAAACAGGTTCCTTTTACACCACCGCTGCAGCCGATCCCCGCAGTGATTGATCGTAAAGAACCTTATCTATTATCATAAACAACATTCTGGCGAGTCTTATCTGCCCATACTGACGGTTTTAGAGTAACTATTCCCACTAATCCGAGACGCCAGATATATATATTCACCTACAGTAGGTGACACTTCATACAAATAACCGCATCTTCATGAAAAATCTAGCTTTGCATAACCTAGTGTAACTCCTAGTGTACTCCAGCCTTTAACGTATATATATATATTATGTAAAACATAGATAATATATAATATATAATAGAGAACGTTGCTGTATGCATATACATAATCTCTCTGATGCAATGTTGTCTACGAAAGGTCAGAATTGGGTTGTGCTGTATATAAAGTGTTGTGGCATGAACTGTAAGGTGCATGTTGAAGAGAGAGAGAGAGAGAGAGAGAGAGAGAGAGAGAGAGAGAGAGAGGGGTGGGGGAGGGGGGGTAGGCTTCTGGATAAGGCCTTAGAACAATCTGTACATTAAGTTAGTTGATTTACCAAAGCTTGCTGCCGTGGGACGTGGTTTCTTAGGAAGCTTGAGCATGTTTTCTGATTTTATCTTGATGCAGTGGCTCTTCTACCAACGAAAATTGGACAAATGCCACAAAACAATTAACTGACTCTTTTAAACAACTGCTAGAATATGCTTGTCATATAGATTCTGACCTAATACAAACACTCATATTTTGCTACTAATCAAGATTATAGTTAAAAAATTGAAGAGCGATTTAGCCACATACTTTCAGAATTATGGTGATATTTGTGTATGATATTCAATTTATTAGACGAGATCATTCATCTTACGAGGGATCTGTATTCATAAATGTATACAAATGATCTCAATTAGCTTTGTGACTCCATCATCACCTTCACAAAATAAATATATTAGTTTAAGAATAGGGCCTAGCCATAAAAAAGAAGAATGCGTTTACAGTAACAGGAAAAACTGCCCAAAACGTAGTGGCTGCTTAAATGTTGGGTGTCTACATGAAGATTAGAGGGTGTGGAAGTAAAATAATGGAGACTAAAGCGATAACCAATACTTATCCTGCTACCGATTAAAATAATAATGAGAGATTGTATGATGTACTTTAGCATGATTTAGACGTACAAAATCCCCCCCACCACCACCACCAACCCCACCCCAGACACGCAAACACACACACAAAAGGTAAAAATAAACAAATATATAAATAAATATATAAATAAAAGCTCGTCTGTGTAAATGTCGGGTGTTTACAAGTTTCTGAAATCACTCGTATCTCAAGTCACTCGTATCTCAAGTCACTCGTATCACAAGTCACTCGTATCTCAAGTCACTCGTATCTCAAATCACTGGAATCTCAAATCACTCGTATCTCAAGTCATCCGTATCTCAAATCACCCGTATCTCAAATCACTCGTATCTCAAATCACCCGTACCTCATATCACTCGCAGGAATCTCACCTGGAACGCAAACATCAAAATTCTAGAATTTAAAACACTTGTTCGGCCACACTTAGAATACTGCGACACCGTCTGGGATCCACACACTCACAACAATATAAATAAATTAGAGGCCATACAAAACAAAGCTGCAAGATGGATCAGACGTGATTACAGACACACTACATCTGTCACTTTGCTCAAATAAGACATTAAACTCGACCCACTTACACAAATGCACAGACAACAGATGTTATATAAAATCACCAACAACTTAGTAGACATAGACAAAGATATATATTTACACCCTACAAGTATACGATTTACGAGACGATGCCACAACCTAAAATACCACACATATCAGGCAAGCACGGACATATTTAGACAATCATTTTTTCCCCGCAGCATCCAAGAGTGGAATCACCTCCCATCTCATGTAGTTAATAGCCCCACCCTTGATTCATTTAGAACTAGGATCACCAATAATTACATCCCTAATCCTGATCCTGTCCCCAACCATTAGTCCTAAAAAGAACAACCCCTGCATATCATGCCTCCCGAGAGCGGCCCTCTGCGGGTCCCTCAACGTAAACGTAAACTCGTATCTCAAATCACTCGTCTCTCAAATCACTTGTCTCTCAAATCACCCGTATCTCAAATCCCCGAATCTCAAATCACTTGTATCTCAAATTACTCGTCTCTCAATTCACTCGTCTCTCAAGTCACTCGTATCTCAAATCACTCGTATCTCAAATCACCCGAATCTCAAATCATTCGTATCTCATATCACCCGTATCACTCTATCACCCCACTCTAAACCACTGTTTGGACACTTGATCCTCAGTGTTTTGGAGGACAAGCAGCCTAGAAGGGTCACTAGATCTGTTGTTGCTTGATTTCCTTTGTACTCCTTTGTATCTCAAATAACTCGTCCTCGTGTCTGTCTTCCTAAGTGACCAGAGGGATAGCTGGGTAAGTACCATCCGTCAGCCTTCATTTATATTACATAGTTAGTGATTTAACCATATGTGAGCTCATTTCTATATCATATATTATTATTTAGTAACATATGTTGAGCTATCTGTTACAGAGACCCCCACAACCCCGCTGGTACTACCATTGATATAGAAAATGTCAAAATACAAAACAAAAAGTGGAAAAGTGAACAAAAATAGTTCTCCACTGATCCAAGATGGCCGCCTTTTTTGCTTCCACCCTTATTTAAACCCACAAATTCTAATGACAAATAATTTCATGTGCAGCGGTAAAGACATACGATATACTGCGATGACTAATACTGTAAGACAAAGCTATAGACAACACATAGTGAATTATATCGCATACCTGACCTAAAATGTATAGGGTAAACCTGACTTTTAGCACCAACATCTATTTTAGTTAGTATTTTTGGTTGTGTGTTTTTGTCCTTCAGACATAGTGTTGCATTACAATGATTTGGAGCAGAAATGAGTATATACCCATTTTCCAACTATCTAAAAATACAGCCCCCACTAGTGGGGAGGGCTATGAAGATCAAGCAAAATATGGGGTTAAAGACAATAAAATAACACAAATAAGCTATATATGACAATAATAGTTTGCCGTGGGATACAGGATTCCGCCCCCCCCCTCACCCCACCAGGATTTATTGAAATTATCATATATTTGTCAGTAGGGGACAACAAATATTGAGAAATAATTATTGGTAGTTTCGGTAATAAGTACCAGAATATTAATACCCAAATCGAGTTGGAGTCACCGCTAATATTATACCCTGAAAGGTTTAATACCGTAAGAGATACTAAACTAGTCAAGCCAACTATTCTCTTCATAAATATCAGAATAAGAAAGCTGTCAAAGCAAAACGTCCGAGTCATTATTCAAGAACCGCTTGGTAAGATCCTGTGTAGAACTGTTTTTTTTTTTTCAGATGCCTATTTACTAAGAAACATTAAACAATATCTTTAACCTAACCTAACTAAACCCTAACCTAACCTAGTATATTAGTGGACTATTTATGAATGTAAAATGTGCAAATATAGTATAACTTTACCAAATTATTGAGATACAAGTACAGGTCTCCCCACTACACAGGATTATTCAGAACCGTTTTATAATTACCGCTAATGGTCATCTGGGGGTATGAGTAACTGAACTTCAATTATAATGAATTCACACGAGCGCGTTTTTCTTGCAACTTCTGATCTGAAACTATATTTAAGCAACATTTGATTTACATATTTATATTCTATCTTTTGTTTATTTATTTAATTCCATGATGTTATTTGTATTTATTTATTTATTTATTAGTATTAGTATTAGTATCAGTATTAGTAGTATTAGTATTTTGCACTGGTATTAGTAACTAGACTGCAGGTAGATAATAATAGGTGAAATAATGTTAATTATAGTATATTACAGAAGCTGCCTCCAGCGAATTGCAAATAAAAATTGTGGGAAAAACGTTCGTGTGATTATCGACTGCTATGAACTCCAGGAAATTCCACAGAACCCATTCTGTGACAGAGGGCATCAAGTCTGAGCTACACCACCGATAATTCCAGCATTTGTTCAGGTGTGGAAGCTTCTGAAGTGTTATAGGACTTCAGCTCACCATAAACATCTAACGCTAGTTGAGTTACCGATCCCGATAGAATGATCCCCAATATGTTGCCAAATGGAAGGATACCGATCAAAATTCATCAATAAAAACCACCCGTGCGCCTTGGCCATAATCAAGTAGCGCAGGCACGGTAGTCACTCAAAAATAAACCTCTTATGTTTTTTTATTAATGCTATTACAGCCATCGGGATTCATCTATACAAATCATTTCACATATATATTAAATGACGTATGGATTATTATCAATGTATGTAAACAAAAAATAATAAAGCAGAGCACATACATATTATATACAATACCGGTATACTTGCCTAAGGATACATTTCGGAGAGGCAGGTTTTGCTAGTGACTGTTCGCGAGCAAGCGCCGGGAGCACGGGTTGTTTTTACTCCTCGACGCCCTGAGAGCTTTAAAGGGGTACTATTCGCTTTGTATGGAACTCCTTCTCCCTCGTGTTTAACATATTAGTTTTGAGATTTTAAGACGTTCCTTCCATTAGTTTGGAGATGTTAATACCTTTCGCCCCATTTCGTTGTCAATTTCAAGACCTTTCGTGCCGTTTAGGTGTCAATTTTTTCCTGGCGAGCGATAGCGAGCCTGTAATTATAAGAAGAACTGGCCTTCGGCCATGACATTTTTCTATCGAAAAATTTACAAAATTATCGTGAAGGGGGGTCTAGAGAGTGTTTTTGTTTTAAGATTGATGGAGTTCTAGCGATGAAACTAAAAAATAAATGAATAAATGAATTAATAGCCCAAAAAACTGAGTAGTACCCCCTTAACTGTTGGCAGATCCCGATTTATGACAGGTCGGGAAAGGTAGGAATACGTTAATTGCACATCTGATGTTTGGCTTGCTGGGCGGGTTCTTGGGGGTGGTGGTTTGGTGGGAGGAGGAGGATTTTTTTTGCGGCGTTGAATTTGGGGTATTGGTGGAGGGAGGCAGAGTTTTTTTTTTTGTGGGGGTCGAGGGGTTGGGGTATTTGTGGGGGGCTGAGTTGGGGGTGTTGGTGGGAGGGAAGAGGGTTTTTTGTGAGGGTAGAAAGAAGTTTTTTTTTTTGGGGGGGGGGGAGTATTGGTGGAGGAGTGGGAGGGTATATTGTGGGGGTAGAAATCAGGAGGGTATTTGTGGGGGTGAAGTGAGGGTATTGGTGGAGGTGGGGGAAGAGGGTTTTTTGTAGGGGTAGAAATCAGGGGGGTATTTATTGGGAACTGAATTGCGGGTACTGGTGGAGGGGGTGGGAGGGTATATTGTGGGGGTAGAGGGCAAGGGGGGTATTTGTGGGGGTGAGTAGAGGTTGTAGGTATGGGAGGGGTCAATATGGACGTTGGTGGAGAAGGGCTAATATTGATGTGTGGAGGAGAAGGGAGTGCTTGATGGAGGAGGAGGAAGGTGTTGGTGAGCAGGATGTCAAACGAAAGCCGAGTCCATTATGTTTAGTTTTCATCATTGTATATGTTAAGAAGAAATTATGCTTTATAGTTCAAATGCTGTCTTTGGAAGTGATCAGATGGCCAAAACAATGCTAGTTCATGTTAAGTTTCTTGTAATCCCTCTTATGTTCATTTAATTCTTCAAACAAAATTGCTCCAGTTTGACACTGTTGGTGAGGGAAGGATGAGAATTTAAAGCACATAAAAATAAATGGGGTTGAATGGATGATTATGTAAATTATGAAGAAAAATATAGTGTTGAATGTTAATGGAGACATTTTGGGAGATGGAAAATTTAAATAGGTGATTAAAAACCATATATTCTAGCCACCCTGACTTGTTAAGCATATATATGAAAGAGACAATACATTTATTATATTTTCTGTCTCTACTGTTCAACTTTTGTATTATCTTACTTACCACCAAACGAATTAATGGAACCGTGTGATAGGCCTCTCTAAATCAAGGGATGAAAGACTAGGAAGACCTGAAGGAGGCAGGAAGTGGAAGATATGGGAAAAGTTGGCTGGAAGGAAGAGAGGCAGTGACGAGGAAGTGAAGGAGATCTTAGTGAGGGGTCAATGAGGCAGGCTGGTCAAAGAGAGTTCCTTATATTTAGTCAATCCATTAAGGGGACCCACCTCGGTTATTTTTTCTCTCCTGTTCTCTCTCTCTCTCTCTGGGTTGTATCCATTTGGCCTCATTCAGCCTACTGTTTTAAGACTTTTAACCCCATCCAGGTGTCGATTTTTTCCTGGCGAGCGGTAGCGAGGCAGCATATTTAAAAAAACATGCTTTTGACAGCAGGCTGAATTTGTAAATTTTTCGATAGAAAAATTTCTCCGGCGAAGCCGGATTTCTCCATACAATGATGGCCCGCTATCGCTCGCCAGGAAGTATCGACACCTGGATGGGTTTAAACGTCTTAAAACAGTAGGCTGAATTGGGCCGAATGGATACAAGCCAAAGAAAGAGAGAAAAGGAGAGATAAAAAAGCAGGTCACCCCCCTTACGTACTGGTGACGACATTTCTGTTATATTCTGTTAACTAACGATTTTACTCAGCTTATGAAGGACGTCTATCAGTTAAAAGGCTACAGACTATCTCAATTGATCCTTTTAGTTACTATACTGTATATCCTTCCTAAGCTTCATGAAATCGTCTAAATGTAGCTAAAATTAAATAAAGGAGACGTCGCGGTAAGATCCTGTGTAGCGAGGAGAACAGTATTTCAGATACCTATTTACTACGGAACATTGAACAATATCTGCAGCCTAACCTAAGCAAAACCTAGCCTAACCTAATCTAGTACACCAGTGGACTATCTATGAATGTAAAATGAAAACATATATTATAACCTAACCAAATTATTAAGATATAAGTACAGGTCTTCCCGTTACACAGGATTATACTGACGTGACCAGCGTTGTGGGGATTAGTAGTAACATTAACCCCATGCGCATTATGATGCGTTTTAGCATTTTCTGCTGGCTATCATTAGACAACTATATGCAGCTAGGGAGGTTCTGTGGGAGTTAAAATACCAAAGACGGTCTCAATCAACCCTCTGACTTCCATATTATGCCCTTCCTAATCTGAATAAAAGCGTCTATTAATATCCAGGACAAAAAAATGCGTCATCGTATCTTGAAATGCTTAACCCTTTGAGTACCAGCGACGTATATTATATTTTATTCCAGCTATAGTTAGACGATGGTATGCATCTTAGAAAGGATCTGTGGTAGTTAAAAGGGTTGGTTGAGATAGCTTGAAGCCTTATTATTGCTAGAGGTCCTTCCCAAGCTGAATAAAATCGTCTAATAGTTGCCAGCATATGATGCAAAGGACGTCCCTGGTACTGTACGGGTTAAGTCAAATAATAGGGCCTATATGCGTTACCTGCTGCTCTTTATATATATTTACATAATTATATTAAGTAAGGAGAGAGAGAGAGAGAGAGAGAGAGAATTCAGATACAGTGTGAAATCAAACTAAATTCAACACCGTCTAAGGGATCAATGTACTGTTGTTGCTTGCTTTCCTTTTAAAGTCAACTGCAATAATTAGTAAGAGAAGCTGAGAGTATAATCATTTATATCTAATATCAATTAATCATTTAATTTACTTGTCTTTTGTGACAAAATGTGAGTGAAAGATGTTTTTTTATGAATGGAACAAATATGTGGCACACCTACTTAGCCGACGTGGCACCACTGTTTAGTTAAATAGCCGAATGAATGAAGTTAAATAGATCAGTAGTAAAATTAAAAATCTGGAATGAATCAGTTAAAGAGATGATAGTAAACAAAAGATTACTGAATGAAGGTGGAATTTCCTCTTTTCGGCCATAATGAGCACTTCTACTGTTGTCTGAGTATTACATTTCGTAGATTTATACTTTATACAGTTAAACCAAGTCAGTAGACATATATTAAAGCACTATAAATGAGTAAACATTCAGAAAATAGCAGGGAGCTTGTACGCATGCGCTCTGAGCGGCGGCCATGATGCTGACGTCACGGGGTTACCATATCGCCGGTTACCATAATTATAAGAAGTGAAGAATACACGTAATATTGTAAATAATTATCGTGGCACAGGGCCAAAACTATTTAATTTAATGCTAGTATATGCTATTGATTATACTGTATCATGCAAAATTCGGCTGACCTGCTTAATAAATTGGTTTGCAACGCTTAATTTATTTACAAAGGAAGTATCTGGTACTATAGTCAACGACAACATCACCTCCCCCCTCCCCTCCCCCTCCCAGGCAAACGATTGAAAGCAAATTCACCTTTTCTGTGACTGTGCTTTAGGTATGACAATGGCCCACATTATCTTCTGGTGTAGTATATAAAGCTACGCAATATGTAATCATGCAAAGGGATAATGTGTGGCCCATTAAGCAAGAAGAGTGGAAATGTATCAAACTCTCTTGCAGTATCTGGCATTTTATCTAGTGTGAACGTGCCATCAGCCGCCATCATGTATCCCGCAATAACTATACATTGCAAAATATAATTACTTCTAAGCAGTTTTACAAAACCTCTCTTATATTATGTTAGGAAAACATCATGCGAGTATATCGGCATGTAATACTTTTTTGTAGCCAGTATTTAACATGGAAAATTGTCCATAACGTGTTTACTACGGATAAAATAACAAGTATTCAGTAATTTTTAGTTATTAAATTAATATTGTATTGTTAAATGCTGCATACAAACTTAATTTTTACTTATGTAAGGAGAGAACAGATATGAGTAATGATTGGTAATTACAATGACCTAGAGAAAGAGAGAGAGAGGTTCAGAGGGCAGCTGGCAATGTAGTAAAATTTAAGCAGTAGATATTTGTTCGATAGTCTGACAGTATTTAAAGGAACCTAACTTATTTAGCTTAATTAATCCAAATTAGATTAGGTTAAGTTAGGTGGCTTAATGTCCACGGGAGTCACAGATATAGTTAAGTGAGACGCCCGTCGAAGATTTATTTTTCCAAATTAGGAGTTAAAGCCTTCCAAACAGAGCTTTCCCACGAAAATAGTAGCCTATGTTTTCTCAACCGCTGTTCCAGTCTCGTTTGTTCTAATAATTTTCATCGTGAATGGCTTAGCCTAATAATTAATATAACCTAATTGTAGGCCTATTTACTTCACGACAGGGTATGATTTTAATACATTGATATTTTATGTAAATAAATAAAAATTGTTTAACATAAGCCTATGTCAGAAACTTTCAATTAATTTTCACTGGCTAAATGAAAAACTACATAACCTACAATCAACTGTCAACGGTTAATATATCGATCGTTGCTATATTTACTTTAAAAGTGAGTTTATAATGGTAAGGGAGTGAGTATTGTGCTGCAAAATAGTGTTCACGTACTTTAATTAAATGTAGCCTATCAATTTACTAATATGTTGTAGCAGAACATTTTAGCGAATGATTCTTCTTTATGCATGGAGCAAATAGGCTATGTGGCGCGCCTGCTTAGTTGATGTGGCACCACTGTTTAGTTAAAAAGACGAATTAATTAAGTTAAATAGAACAGTATTAAAAATAAAACAAATGAATCGGTTAAAGAGATGATGGTAAACACAAGATTATAGTTAATGAAGACGATTATTATTCTTTTAGCCTAGTATAGCCGTTTTTGCTGCGGCCTATTAAGTATGTTTAATATTTATACAAGAAAACACAGTACAGTATAATTACGTATTCACTATAAATGTTAAAATGAGTAAAACTACATAAAACAGCGGGGAAATTGCACGCATGCGCCCTGGGCAGCATGCTGAGGTCACGATGTTACCATATGGCTGGTTGTCATTTTATAAGTTCGGATTTCTCGTAATATTGGAAATATATATTGTGCCTCTAAGCCCAAACTGTTTATTATTTAACTACTATACTCTTTTGACTATACTGTATCATCCATGTTTAAATTGGAAGGCTGGATTAAATGCTTTGTTCGTCTCAAGTAGTTTGCAAAGGAAGTACCACCGATGATAATCGAATAGAAGCAATTGTACTCTTTTCTGTGGCTGTGTTTGAGGTAAGATAAAGAATTATATAAAATTATAGTGTAGTATCGAAATCTACACGCACAGGTATAATATAATTATATAAGGCCCAAGAAACAGGAAGACTGGAATTATAATACTCTCTTGTTATACTAGCATTTAATCTTGGCGTGAGAATGGCATCAACCGTCATCATTTACCTGGTAATATAATATTTACTGAATATCCTGCATAAGATCAATCGTTTTAAGGTATTTTAACAAACTCTGTTAAATTTTAAATTATGATAGAAGACGAATCAATGTAAATGTAATATTGTATATAACCGAAAAACAAGAATATTTCCTTAGAAAACGCATACGCCAAAAATAATGCTAAGTACTCAGTCATTTTATATTAGTAATCAAATTTGCTTTGTATTGCTATCAAAGGACTAAAGTTCACGCAGTGAGGCTATAGTTCTGACTTTATTGTTGACTAACAGTGTGCTGACTTAATAATCCTATAGGGTTGATAGCCTCTGAAGTCAAATTTTAACTAACTAGGCATTCCTGTTAATGACATACTATAGACTCATTTATTTGTATCATTTAAGTAAGGAACGAATAATATTAGTGAGAAGATGAATAATAATGGGGATTGATAATTATAATGAACTCCAGAGAGCGAGGGGAGGGGGGGGGGGGGAGCTAGGCTATATCCCACTAATGAGCAGTTGGGTGGCCACAGTTCTGGAGCACAGAAATGAGGGGGACTAATTAGTTATACACATAATTGCTGGGTACGGCAGGGAATTCTTATATTGCAAACATTCCAATCCCGATAATTATGGAAATCATCATTAAGGGGAGACTGACCATTTTTCTGGACCCCCCCCCCCCCTTCTCCCTAATGTTTAGCCCCACTAGTTTGGAGATTTTAAGACGTTGGTTCCATTAGTTTGGGAATTTTATGACCTTTCACTCCATTTCTTTGTTAATATTAGGACCCTTCGTGACATTTAGATGTCGATTTTTTTCTTGGCGAGCTATAGCGAGCCTGTAATTTTAGGAGGAATCAGCCTTTGGCTGGGAAATTTTTCTACCGAAAAATTTACAAATCTATCTTGAAGGGGGGTCTAGGTGGTGTTTTTCTAAGCTTGATGGAGGTCTAGGGAAAAAAACTAAAACAATATATGAATAAATTAATGAATAGACCAAACAAACTGCCACTGTCCCCTTAATGACCTGTTTTACGTGGTTCCACTTGCACCCTAATCCAAGTGTTGTTTTACATTTAGCTAAAGCCGGTATCATACGAGCGCTTTTTCCCTCAACATTTATCCTCAACACTGGTCTGGCAGCTTATAAGATCAACTTTTAATATACTACGGTTACTTAAAGTTATCTGCCAACACTCTAGTTTCCGATACCAGTGTCAAATATTCCAGAAATGTTGCCAGAAAATTGTTGATCATCGAATGTTGACTATAAAAGCTCTCGTGTGATACCGTCTTTAGGAACTACTTTTTCTAGAGTCTTTTTATGCCTGGGGCTCGATACTGCTGCTCTCCTTCGTTAACTGGTAATGGTATACAGTATGGTAAATATGGACGATTTACACTTGAGTTTTTCCAGTTAATTATATTCCCAACTTTTTTTTCTAGCAACAATTTAAGACTGTCACTAACTGGAATCGGCAACTAAACTTATGAGAAATTATAATATGCTACGGAATTATCGTAAACGCAAATCTCAAAAGCTCTCAGATCGGAGTTACGGTGAAAATAATAACGACGGGAAAAAGCTCTAGTGTGATATATTTATGTATTATTTGTATTTCTTAGTTTCCTCGCTAGACCTCCATCAAGCTTAGAAAAACACCCCCTAGACCCCCTTTCAAGATAAATTAGTACATTTTTCGGTAGAAAAATGTCCCGGCCGAAGGCCAGTTCATTCTAAAATTATAGGCCAGGAAAAAAATCGACACCTAAAGGGCACGAAAGGTCTTAATAGTGACAACAAAATTAGGCGTAAGGTCTCAAAATCGCCAAACTAACGGAACGAACGTCTTAAAACCTCAAAGCTAGTATGCTAAACATGAGGGAGAAGGGGGTCGAGACAAAACGAGTACTATACCCCCTTTAATGATTATACAGCAGTCCAGACCTTTCACTAAGCATAGTAACAAGACCCTATTATAGTTGCTCTGGATCTGATACAACGGGTTCAATGTCTTTATTCCTGTATGATAATGTTTGGGTTTGTGTGTGTGTGTTTTTTTTTTTTTGGGGGGGGTTCTGTTTCGCCTCATTATTCATTCGGTTTAACTGACGAGCGAGAGCGAGAGGCTTGTGTTTGGTTGGGTATTTGCGTGTGTATGGATTTTTTATAGATCCCTGTTTCGCCTCATTATTCATTCGGTTTTTAATTGACGAGCGAAAACGAGGATGGGGGTGGGGGTAACTTAAAAACAAATTGCCCCCAATTTGCAAACACAATCAAGTCTTGGGCTTGAAATAAAATAAACTCGAATAACTTCCTAAAATGTCTGATTAGTTGGGGTTAGGGGTTTGTTTTTACCTTTCACTAAGAATAAGCGGAGGACCCTATTAGTTGTGCTGGATCTGATAATTATGTTGGGTTCAATGTCTGGATGAACCCTCTTCCTTTATGCTAATGTTACGATGGGGCGGGGGATGTATGGGTGTGTGTGGGGGAGGGGGGGACGTATGTGTGTGTAGTGGTGTGTGTGTGTAGGGGGGGGTGGGGGAGTGTGTGTGCGTGCGGTGGTGTGCGCGTATGTGTGCGTGTTTATCTGCGTGTAGGGGTGACTGAACCACTCACACAAAAGATCATGTTAATCAGTAGGTGCCAAAACACCCCAGTTCGGTTAAGTTAATATAGGTTAGCATAGGATAAGCTAGGTTACGACTATAAGCTGACATTGGTTTAGTTAATTTAGTTTCATTTTCATTGTTGAGAGCTACTGGATTAATAATTATAATTGGTCTACTGGTTGACTTGTGCGGGCATTGGTTACATGTTGAAATTACTTTGCTTACTTTATGCATAGAAGTATTTGATAGCAGTACACTGCTGCAGGTTGATAGTAGATAAGCTACTATATATGGAATGATAGTATTAGTTATTAGATACATTGAAGTTGTTATAAAACAATACCAACAATAGTTTTCCAATTTGCCTGGGGGCCGCAGAGTTCCAGAGAGAAGATGTTGTGCCATTACGTAACTCATATATAACCAATATTTTGCCGTGGAAGGAGAATAATTTTATCTTATAACTGTGTTCGTGGTGTAATGGTTTAGATGCTTATGTTCTGGGTGTGGTGTCCCGAGTTCGAATCCCGAGAGGATCATATGTTTTCATTAATTAATTCAAGTGCATTGGGGTTTGTACTGGAGGGTTAAGAACGGGGTGTTCCTTAGTTGTGCATACATTATTATTCTATATCTGATTTTGTCTTTACATTGAGGTATTTATTTCAGATAATATTTGCAGGTAACACGACTCATCCCCATCATATAGTGAGGTAACCGGAATTTCACGTATGATCGTTTTATAGCTATTTTTTAATTTGGTTTTATATTTTAGAATGTTTAAATATACTGTAATTGTATAACAGGACACTTACGTAATATATGTTGTATAGTTCTATCTCTCTCTCTCTCTCTCTCTCTCTCTCTCTCTCTCTCTCTCTCTCTCTCTCTCTCTCTCTCTCTCTCTCTCTCTCTCTCTCTCTCTCTCTCCTCTCTTCTCTCTTCTCCTCTCTCCTCTCTTCTCTCTTCTCTCTCTTCTCTCTCTCTCTCTCTCTCTCTCTCTCTCTCTCTCTCTCTCTCTCTCTCTCTCTCTCTCTCTCTCTCTCAAAATATATATCTACAGCGTACATTCAACTTCGCAATTATATCTGCATATAAATCTCTTCCGTGTTATCTCATTTCCAGGATAAGAAAATAGTTAAGGTGAGATTAGACATTATATGATCACCCAGAAAGTTCCCTACCCGCCAGGTATTGCATTAATCTAGTTTATAATGAACTTCAAACCCAACCTGGAATTAGTATCCAGTAACTCCGGCTAAGAATATACTTCGGTAAGGCTTTCTCGGATTTGGAATGAGGAAGTGTGTGTGTGTGTGTGTAGGTAGGTAGGTTTGAAAGGTTTGAAAGGTTTGAAAGGTTTATTAATGGAGCGACCCCAAGTGGGGTATTAAGAGTACATACTTCAATACAAATACAAAATTCAATAACACATAATATACAAAACAACAACATTATTTGTACATAATAATATTTCAACTTGACTGGTGGCCTTGTTGTAAGTTCAAGACTTTATGTCTTGAAATAATTCATAATTTCTCCTACAAATTTGTCAAGTTTTAATATAACTGCATGTTGTGTACTGCTGAATAACTGTGACATTTTCATAGAATTAGGATTATTATAATAATATTTGTTAAGGTACTGCCTTCTGTAAACATTAAAATGTGAACATTTGAACAAAAAATTGAATTCATCACCGACTTCATAACTGTTACATAACGTACAAATTCGCTCGTTTACATTTATGTTGTTGTGTCTACCGCTGACAATAGGCAGCATATGATTACCACATATGAATTTACACAACCTTATTGAATATTGCTTTGGCAGTTTAAGTAAATAATCTTGGATGCGGTAATCGACCGTCATTATTCTGTAATTCAAACAAACACTACTTCTATTAACTTCCTCCGTCCATTTTTGCCTATAAATATCCCTAGATCTAAGTTTAAATGCTTCTTTAAACCAGTTACCAATAATATTATTTACATCATTAAATACATGCGACATTGCATTGCTATCTAGTAAGCATTTGATATTATTTAACCAGGGTAATTTGTACTGTTCTCGATCATACAAAACTTTCATTAATCTATACAAAACACTTGAAATTTTATTTTCCGTATCACTTGTAATCCTAAACCAAAAATGTACCATTCTATTGTCTATGATTTCCTGCAAACTTCTAAAACCTGATTCACCATACACCATACATGTTGCAGTTGATTTATTCAACCTCAAAAGTCTCTTCAAAAAGCTATTGCATGTCCTTTTTAGGTGATCAATATTCTCACAGCCCCATATTTCACTACCGTACAATAAGATGGGTAATACTAGTTTTTCGTATAAATCGATACTTGTGTCGAACGGTAGGTTAAGCTTGTTAATTGTATTTAATAACCCATAAGTTGCTCTCTTACTTTTAATTACTTGTTTTGCTTTAGCTTTATGAAATCGACCTTTGAAGTTAAATGTTGTGCCCAGGTAAGTATAATCATCCACTACCTGGATTTCATTATTACCGAATTTAAATGTCCTATGTTTTCTGACCTTACCCCTGGAAAATATTACAACTTTAGTTTTACCAATGTTTACCTGCAGTGATGAAAGGCTACAATACTCCTGAACGGCATTCAAAGCAAACTGTAAATCATTTTCATTTTCGGCCGTAACTCATATCATCATATCATCAGCATAAAGTAGGCAAAACAAATTAAAATAAAGTTCAGCATCATTCTCGCCCAAGAACCCTGCAACATCTGTACTGATAGTTGTGTGTGTGTGTGTGTGTGTGTGTGTGTGTGTGTGTGTGTGTGTGTGTGTAGTTGGGTATGTGGGTGGATAGGTATGTTTGTGTAGGTGGGTATGTTTGTTTTGGTATGTGTGGGTAGGTGCGTGTTTGTTTTGGTGTGTGTGTGTGTGTAGTTTGGTATGTGGGTGGATATGGTATGTGTGTTTAGGTGGGTGCGTGGGTGTGTTTGTTTTGGTATGTGTGGGTAGGTGTGTGTTTGTATCTGAGGGTGGGTGGGTGGGTGTGTTTGTTATGGTGTGTGTGAAGGTGGGTGGGTGGGTGTGTTTGTTTATATGTGTGGGTAGGTGTTTCTCTTTGTTTTTTTGTTAGTGTGTTTGTAGTTTGGTACGTGGGTGGATAGGTATGTTTGTGTAGGTGGGCGGGTGTGTATGTGTAGGTTAGTTGATTGTATATGCGTGAATTCATGTGGTATGTAGGTGGACATGTGGGTGAATTTGTGTATGTACTGTACGTAGATGGTTAAGTTTATTCGTGGGTGTGAGTGAGTGTGTTTGTATGAGTGTGAGTGTGTTGGTGAGTGAATGGGTGCATAGGTGGATGGGTTTTGTGTGTGGAATAGGATGTGGGTATTTGCGTGGGTGGATAGGTTATTATTATTATTAGTAGTAGTAGTAGTAGTAGTATTTATTTTATTTTTTTTTATTTTTTTTTATGTGTTTGTTTTCTTTACCACATGCCTCGATGTCATAGAGACAGGATAAATTCACCACATGTGAGTTTCTGGCTATAAGAAAGTTGGGGCTTTAGGTATCGATATTTAGAAGAATTATATAAGCTATGTGAGTTTGCGATGGCTAGGAGTTTGCTATATCTAGCGTTATGTATTTATATAGACAACCATATTTGAGCCGGTAATTCTGCTAAATAGCAATGTAAACAATTAAAACTCCAACTTTCCTTATAGCCAAAAACTCGCCAGTGGTTAATTGTAACACCAATGCCTGCAAGTTTGGCTATTCAGAATATATTTGCCCAACGTTCTGGAAAGCCTAGGCCATCGTAAAGCAACAATAGACAAGAAAAGTCCGCTTGGCCAGAACTTCCATAATAAAACAAGCCTTTCCGACTTATCTTTTTATTACATATCGTACTCCCTTCCCCCGATTGGGGCATACAGTACGGTGGCGCTAATAAGTCATTCCTCAGCTGTCATTACGTTTGGCTCACGCTGTGCTGTATTAATGTCTGTCAGATGTTGAATAGGGTAGATAAGTGTAGGAATATGTTTGTATATCTCACTCGAAATGAAGAAATCCTGTTTAGATATTGCTGAGACAAATTATAGAAGAAAATATACTTGGTGCCGAGACATCACTTATTAGGCCGACTGACTGGATAAATCTAAGGAGGTCCCTGGTTCTTTAGGTAGTACTGGGATCGTTGGCACCTCATCTAATGCTTACTGCAATAATCTTATTTATTTAGTTCACTCCCAACACCAAACACTTCCCAATGAAATTAATGAAAGCATATGATCCACCCGGGATTCGAACTTGGGTTACCACATACCGATCTTAAACACTCAAGCTAATAAACACTATTAAAGGCAAGGGACTGGAGTTCTCGAAAAGGGGCTCCTGTCCTGACGCTATTCCTGACTTACAGTGTGCTGGCTTAATAATCCAGAAGGGTTGATAGCCTCTAAAGTCCTATTTTAATTAACTTATTATAAAGGAGAGGACGATTTTCGTATTACGGTACTGCTTTGTATTTTCGTTTATCATTATTTTGTTCCTTTCTGGACATTTTAAGACGTTTCACCTCACTAGTTCGACGATTATAAAACACTTTACCCCATTCTGGTGAAGTACACTCGCTCCAAGAAGTATCTGCACCCCCCTACGCTGTTCATCTGGTGTGTACAGCTTGATAAGGTTGGCACCTCTGCCTGCAACTATATCCATGTGTCAGAGACGGATAGGGTTGGCACCTCTGCCTGCAACTATATCCATGTGTCAGAGACGATCGTCTCTGACACATGGATATAGTTGCAGGCAGAGGTGCCAACCCTACCGAGCTGTACACACCAGATGATCAGCGTAGGGGTGCAGATACTTCTTGGAGCGAGTGTACATGGCTCTATTTAATTCACGTTACCTACCTATTCTTCTATCTTACAGCTAAGACCTTCTCCCACTACAATCTATATTCCCTAGACTTTATCTATTTAAAGCAAACTAAGAAATCCCACTTTTTTATGTGTATGAAGGAGACAAAAGGGAGGCTGCCTGTAACGAGTGTCTCCCCCAAAGCCAAAAGCGTGACAGAGAGCCGAATTCAAGGGACGTTGGGGTCAAAATCCCTCGGACACACGAAGTTTAAAACAACCTATATACCCGAAGACTAACTAAGAATTTACCTGCATATACAGAACAAACAACATATACAGAACAAACAACATATTCAAAGAGCTAATGATGAGTAATAGCAATCTAGCTGATGATTGACAGAAATGGTATAATAATATACTGTAATGTCCATACTGTAATGTCCATGCACCTTCGGTTATATTTATTATCATAGTTGAATCGTTAACTTCAACTTCCTTATCAGATGCGCCAGTTTACTGTTCTGCATCTCATTGAGTTATGTAATCTTAGCAAATTGGCATATATTATCTCCAACAAAAACAGAGTACACATCAAAGAATAGACTGAATAATAATTATGTAACCCTTTCCTGTAACATAAATGGTACACATAAACAGTGCTCTTCGGTTTTGTCTATTCAAATTACAACAAACACATAAGCGATTGAAACATGTATATGTATCAAATTTGCTGCATTATTTATATATACTGTATGTATTATATTTATATATATATATTGTATAACTTGAGCAAGAACTGTATTTCGTTGTTAGCTTTGTCTGTACCACCATAGTAATGCATTTATTTCACTTTCTCAGCAAAAAAACAAAAAAAAAAAAAAAAAAGGCACCAACCAATAACATTAGAGCCATCAGCCACAATGACCAACACAACAACACAGGTACTCCGTGGAATGCTGTATTTCTCCCGTCATGGAGAGTACGTGATGAGATCCTTCCCACTCTAATAGTGACATATACAGTGTCATTGGGTGCAGATGAACTATTATTTTTATCTTGCTTTTATTGGTCCTTTCTTCTACGTATATTTGATCTGTCTAGTGGTTACTTTTCCAACGTATAGGAAGACACTATATACATTCCAAAATCAACCATAACAACTGCCATGTTACTAAACTCTGAATTATACTTGTTCTCTCATTTTAGCAGGATGCTTCTCTTATAAAGGAACTGAGCATATTGTGTTATAGTCATATTATGTTCAAATACGCACACTTGTGTGTGTGTGTGTGTGTGTGTGTGTGTGTGTGTGTGTGTGTGTGTGTGTGTGTGTGTGTGTGTTTGCGCTCTTGAGATGCGTCATGAGTTCTAATTCAGATCGTGCAATGTTGTCCATCAATTTAACTGCCCATTATATAAAAGTTCGTGGCATATATTTAAGTTGGTTGACAGTACTTAATTATAATACATATTATTTCGTATTAGCGATTATAATCTTAAATAAAACAACGGTAAGCATTGGGGAACTATAATAGGTATATACTGCTAGTAAACACATGAATAATTAGCTAATGTAATTATGAAGAACATGTTTACATTATCCTATGCTACATTTAGTGCTGTATTTCTGTTCGTTCATTATTCACTAAAGCTTATTGTAAAATCTGTCTGTCTACAATATATATATATATTTTTTTTTTTTTTCTATGTGATTGAGGGAGGCAAAAGGCATATATATATATATGTGTGTGTGTATGTATGTATGTATGTATGTATGTATACTTATCTATTCATTTTAATTATTAGTTTGTATTTATTTATTGTTATTTATGTACTTTTCCTAGCAGTCATATGTATCGGTGTGAAGAGGGTGTCGACCGCATTTGTTCACAGGTCATACCAATGTCACCTGTACACTCTCTCTCTTTCTCTCTCTCTCTGATTGTCTTTGTTTTTTGTGTATCATCTGTTATGTTCTATTTTGATATCAGCTTCACGTATTTGATCTGAATTGACCTCGAATTTACTCAGCTAGTCAATAATGATAGTTATTTTTCAGTGTTATTCTCTTCTGCTCTGTGTGGGTTTTCCTGTTATATTATGTTCGGTTTACATCTGCTGTGCTCTCATCTGTGTGTGTGTGTGTGTGTGTGTGTGTGTGTGTGTGTGTGTGTGTGCTTCAACTGATCTTCTCAACCGATTGGATTTAATTGAGATTGGTTCTTTCCGGTTTAGTTCTAGTCTACTCTAATCTCTTAAATTCTAGCATGCATTATATATTTTTGAGATTCTACTCTATTCGCATCTTTTTTCTCCCATCGCCACACACTACTCCCTCACACACCCCTATCCATCTCCTCCACTCTCCCCCCCCCAACCCCCACATCCTATATCCCTCCATCTCACTCTTTCTCCTAGCACCACAAGCTACTCCTCCACTGTCCATAGTCTCCTATCCACCTCCTCCAAATCCCCATCCCCCCATCCTCTAGCCACTAACATCCTCCCTCACTACCTATTCCCCCGCACCCACCTATCCACCCCACTCCCCCACATCCTCTATCCACTCCCTCCCCCACCAACTACTCCCTTGCACTCTCCTATCCACTCCTCCCCCACCCACCCCCACACACACATCCTCTACCCACTCCCTCCCATCCCCCCAACCAACTACACCCCCACACTCTCCTATCCACTCCCACCCCCTCCCACTTCTCCACCCTCTACAACATGTACCCACTCCCCCTCCCCACATCATCTACCCATCCCCTCCCCTCCTCCCCAACCACCTACTCCCCATCACTTCCCTATCCACTCTCTTATCCACCTCCTCTACTCCTCTCCACCCCCCTCCCCCACATCTCCTCTACCTACACAATCCCCATCCTCCCCAACCACCAACTCATCTTCACGTCCCTATCCATTCTCCTATCAACCTCTTCTACTCTCCTCCCCCACACCTCCTCTACCTACGCACTCCTTCACCCCCTCCTCCCCCTCCCTCCCCCACCACCTACTCACACAGGACCGGAGCGTTGGTGGGATAATTACCGTCATCAACGTTAATAGCTCACGCTGGTTATGTTGTTGAGTGCTGCTTCTGTGGCTTCTTGTCCCCTTCCTACCTCTACCCTCATTCGATCTTATTTACTCCTTTACTCCGATTTCTAAGTTACAGGCTTGCTATCGCTCGCCCAGGAACACAATCTCCCCTCCTTCAATCTGCAAAGTCATTATCAGTCCATTTACATTCTATAGTGCTGTAATCGAGAACAAAGGGAATAGACTCACACTCTCCTCCTCTTAACAATCTGACCTTACTCATCTGACGATATCAAAGTTCCAGATTCAGTAGCTTGAAAAATTGGGAACGGGCTGACACGACACAGGAAGCCAAGATTATAGGAGAGGGATGAGAGAGGAAGGGGGGGGGGGGGAGCTAGCCAAATGAAAATGGAGTGTCCTCAGTTTTTATAATGAAGAAGAGTGTACAAAGGAAGAAGGAAATAAAAGAATAAAAGGTGGAAAGGCGAGACAAGAAATCAATTAAATCCTGGCATACCTTTTGAGCCTCAGAGACTTACAACACAGAGTAGCTCACTAACACCCACACACCAGGTGTTATATAAGAGCTCTCTCTCTCTCTCTCTCTCTCTCTCTCTCTCTCTCTCTCTCTCTCTCTCTCTCTCTCTCTCTCTCTCTCTCTCTCTCTCTCTCTGTTTGTGTGTGTGTGTGTGTGTGTGTAATACAAAAAAAAAAAAAAACACAAAAAAAATAGGAACCATGCTTACTGTACATTACTGAAATGTTTGTGGACATGCAGTAATGCAAGTAATGGTCACTCTTCTGTAAATCTAAAATGGCTTACTTAAGAATGGAAGAGGGGTGGGACCTTCTATTTTTTTTTTTTTTTTTTTTTTTTTAAGTACTAATACAAATGACTATATATGAATACACATGGAAATTTTTTTGAAAAAAAACGAAAAACCCCAACCCCCCCAAAAGGGGACACTAATATCCTAGACTCGACTGCTCGTTTATAAGTAAAGGGTGTGAGAGAGAGAGAGAGAGAGAGAGAGAGAGAGAGAGCGAGAGAATGAGAGAGAGAGACAGAGAGTAGAGAGAGCAAACCACCACCCACCCCAAACCCACCCCTCTCCTCAGTCTCACCCCAAAGAACTAGAGTATCAAGACCGGTTAGCAAATTAATGATAAAAGCCCCACCGGAGAAATATAATGATGGGCAACACACGGGCTGATGCTTGCCTGCAGACGACCCGAGCCACTAGCCTCTGGGGGGTGTAAAAAAGAAAAAGAAAAATAATACTAAAAAGAACAAAAAGAAACTAAACTGGTATGAACCCTCCTACACAAAACACACGCTCGCTCTCTCTC
>CM064527.1:50477251-50533536 GCA_032716605.1 Paralithodes platypus | reverse complement strand
AAGAAGTAATGAATACATTGGAAATTGGATGTAAAATAACCCAAGTAATGGAAAGCAATTTAACAGTATTAATAGAGCAGGAAATAGAGAGCTCTTTCTTGTAAATTTCAATCGGCTACATATTTCGGTAGAGATTATTTGTATATTTTGTTAATATTGTTATAATTATTAATATTATTAATATTATTATTATTGTATATATATATATATATTGGTAACAAGCCAAAATGTAAACCTTACAATATCAGATAGCATAATTATTTATTCCTAATCATGCTGCAATAGTTGTGCTTTTTTATTTCAATCAAGGAGGAGAATATCTTGTCTCGAGGAATCGTACTTCTGGAGGGGAAACATTTGGGACTTGTTTTTTGCATTCGTGTGATATTTTAGTGGTATGGTTTGGTTTTTTTTTGGTGGATACCACTATGCTTAAGGTAGATCATTATACCTGCCAGAAATTTTACATGAACTTGAAATTCAGAAACGTCCAGAACAGAGCTGCGGAGATTATATGTCTGGAAGAATGAATAGAAAAAATAAAAAAAAAACGTTGGAAGGAGGAGGAAGAGAGAGCACTTTAAGCAGTTAGCACTTTATTGACAACGTTTCGCAGAAAGATGATTATTAGCTTGTTTCAGGGTCCGTTCTGGAAGAAGAACTATCTTAAAAATGTAAAAAACTTGCAATGCAAAACATAATACAAACCAAAAAGGCCTAGGAGACAAAGACAATATAAAGACAAAATAACTTAACAAAATCGCTATGTGGAAACAACGCTTACTAAAGTAAAAAACGTTTAAAATAAAAGAACACAATCCACCACATAGGGTGTACATCACTATTATGAGCAAGTCAATATGGTCAATATGGTCTATTAAATTAGATTCTTACTAAACCCATTGTCTACTAAGTCAAAACAATTATTTTGTTATTCATAATACTCCGTGTTAAACATAATGTATTAGATTATAATGCATTGATGGAACGTTCCTGTTGATGATATTATTTAAATCATGTGCCCAAGCCAAAATATGTAGACACTATACCCTGACTAACTACAGCAGGAGAGGGAGATAGTCGATTTATACCTGGCGAGCGATAGCCACCATATGGATAATGTGTTAAGACAGCTGGCTAAATTTGTAAATTTTTCGATAGAAAAATTTCTCCGTCGAAGCCGGATTTCTCCACAAAAATCCTCGCTATCGCTCGCCAGGAAAAGATCGACACATATGGATGGGGACAAATATCTTAAAACAGTAGGCTGAACGGGGCCGAATGGATACAACCAAGAAAGAGAAAAAAAGGCAGGTCACCCCCCTTAACTATAGCAGGAGATGGATGGTATAATGACCGCACAGGCTGAAGTGATGCATGTGGGGTGGACAGTAGCTATATGAGGGAGCTAATGAGTTGGGGATAATTATAATGTGGATGAACAGTTAGCTATGTTAATTGGATGGTGGGAATGCTTTTAAAAACTAATATATAATCAAAATAATAAATAACAAAACATGTATATTGGATGGTGAGAATGCTTTATAAAACTAAGTATATTAAATATAATAAATAAAATAACTAGGTATGTAAATTGGAAAGAGGGAATGCTTTAAAATAACTAATTATAATAATGTGCATGAACAGTTAGATACGTAAAGTACTTACAACTTATTTTTCACTTGTATTTCCAACACATTTATATTCTATTTTATCACTCGTATTTCTAACTTACTTGTATTCTACATTCCCATTTGTATTTTCTAACTTATTTGTAGTCTACTTTCTCACTTGTATGTCTAACTAATTTGTGCTACTGTATCACTTATATCTAACCTATTTGTATTCTACTCTCGCACTTGTATCTTCTAACTTATTTGTTGTCTACTTTCTCACTTGTATTTTCTAACTAATCTGTATTCTACTCTCTCACTTGTATTTCTAACTTATTTGTATTCTACTCTCTCACTTTTATTTCTAACTTATTTGTAGTCTACTCTCTCACTTTTATTTCTAACTTATTTGTATTCTACTCTCTCACTTGTATTTCTAACTTATTTGTATTCTACTCTCTCACTTGTATTTCTAACTTATTTGTAGTCTACTCTCTCACTTGTATTTCTAACTTATTTGTATTCTACTCTCTCACTTGTATTTCTAGCTTATTTGTAGTCTACTCTCACTTGTATTTCTAACTTATTTGTAGTCTACTCTCTCACTTGTATTTCTAACTTATTTGTAGTCTACTCTCTCACTTGTATTTCTAACTTATTTGTATTCTACTCTCTCAATTGTATTTCTAACTTATTTGTAGTCTACTCTCTCACTTGTATTTCTAACTTATTTGTAGTCTACTCTCTCACTTGTATTTCTAACTTATTTGTATTCTACTCTCTCACTTGTATTTCTAACTTATTTGTAGTCTACTCTCTCACTTGTATTTCTAACTTATTTGTAGTCTACTCTCTCACTTGTATTTCTAACTTATTTGTAGTCTACTCTCTCACTTGTATTTCTAACTTATTTGTAGTCTACTCTCTCACTTGTATTTCTAACTTATGTGTAGTCTACTCTCTCACTTGTATTTCTAACTTATTTGTAGTCTACTCTCTCACTTGTATTTCTAACTTATTTGTAGTCTACTCTCTCACTTGTATTTCTAACTTATTTGTAGTCTACTCTCTCACTTGTATTTCTAACTTATTTGTAGTCTACTCTCTCACTTGTATTTCTAACTTATTTGTAGTCTACTCTCTCACTTGTATTTCTTACTTATTTGTATTCCTCGCCTCGTCCACCAGCGCACCAGAAGCTGAGAGGAAGATGGTGGCAATTATAGTCTCGTTTGGTACTTTGGTAGGGTGGGATGGAACCACTTAGCAATCAGGGTATCACATGGGGAGGCGATAATACAACAAGTGCTGTAACGGTTCAGAGGGTAGTGCTTCTTTATTTTTATTTATTTTTTCCTGGGTAGTAGCCATTTGACCCCATGCAGCCTATTGTTTTAAGACGTTTATTCTCATCCAGGTGTCGATTTACCCCTGGCGAGCGATAGCAAACCAGCATATTTGTTGTTATGTTTTAGACAATTGACCTAATTTGTAAATTTTTCGGTAGAAAAATGTCTCCGGCGAAGCCGGATTTCTCCATGCAATGATGGCTCGCTGTCGATACCTGAATGGGGAGAAACCTTTTAAAGCAGTAGGCTGAATGGGGCCGAATGGAAAAAACCCAGAGAGAAAAACCAATCGGCTCCCTTAATGTGGTAATACTGAAAGGGATGATGATGATCATCATCATCATCATGATCGGAGAACAAGGGTATCACATGGGGTGGGGGAGGAGGGGGGGTAAAATACAAGTGGCCATTGTGCTGTACCGGTTAATGTGATGATGATGATGATGATGATGATGATGATGATGATGATGATGATGATGATGATGAGTAGAAGGAATAAGATAGCCACGGAAATAATATGTTAGTGTTAGTAGGTATAATCCTACCACTGAAGAGTGGAATATTTACATGGCAGTGAAAATATGAAAGTGACAGTACGTATGAAGCTTTATAACTTTTTCAGCTCGTCTTAAGCTAATCTTCAGGTGTAAAGAAGGTTGAGATGAGATGAAAGGGTAGCTTCTTTACGATTAACATTGTTTTCGTTATGTAGACTTAGGTAAGCATTGAGGACTTACATTGTAATAATAATGACAAAGACAACGAAAGAAGTGGGGGTGTTTATAATGGTATTTAAGATGATGACAATGATGGTAGTGATAATAATGACAATCAAAAAAATTTAATACGAAAAAGATGATGCTGGTGATGTTGTTGATGGTGGTAGTGAGGATGGAGGTGGTGATGATGGTGATAATGATGATGGTGATGATGCTACTGATTATAATAATGGTGGTGATGGTGATGATGATGATGATGATGATGAAGGCCATGGTGGTGGTGATAATGATGATGACACTGAGGGTGATAATGACGACGATCAATATGACAAAGCCACTTCCATTATCTCCCCCCCCCCCCCCAAATAGGTGCGTGGCAGAAGACATTACGACCGGGGATATCATAGCTGGCCCCTTGATGAGACGCCTTGTTACCTCGTAAGGAGGAGCATGATTCGATTCCAAGATAGATTGATGCCCCGTAACCCCGAGGGAGCCAGGTATAGCTTATCGCGATCCATTTGGCCCTATTAATGTGTTGAATGAAAAGGCTTGGGGGAGGCTTTGTATCTTTTCCACTTCTTAGCTTCATTTATTTATCTTGTTTACATGTTGACGTGTGTTGTTTTCTTTATTGTCGGTGTATATTCTTGTTTCTGACGTAACAATTATTTCTACAGTAAGATATTTTATTTTAATTGTACTCTTTCTTTTATAGATTGCGTGCAGACTCTTCCTCCTTCGCCACTTCTGAGGCACTAAGGAACTCGCCAACAGAGGTAAGTTATCTGTGTATACACTTTGTCCTAGCACGTATTGTTTATAGCATATACTCTATTGAAGGTTGTAGGAACGCTAAAAACAGTGGGAAGTTATAAGATGGTGAGTATTGAAGTAAAACAAAATGCTGCATGATAGTGATTTGGATACGTTTGTTTTTGTTTGTTTTGTTTTTTTCTTTATATTGTACCGTACCTGTTTTGGTTTTATTTGTTTTGCAAGTTTCACATTTTTATGACGTAAACAATCTCCTTTTCCACTTCTTGTTAATTAGGTTTTATCCAAGCAAGAGGGGCGCCATAAAATATATGTTCCCCTTCTGTATGTATTATTCTCTCTGTAGATATCTTTTATTCAGTATTCTATAAATGGATATATAATCGTGGTCATGTGCTTAACCTTTAACTGTCTTGATGGTGTAATGGTTAGATTGTTTAAGATCTGTATGTGGTAACCCAGGTTCGAATCCCGGGAGGATCACATGCTTTCATTAATTTCATTGGGAAGTGTTTGGTGTTGGGAGTGAAATAATAAATTAAATTATTACAAAATTCCCTCATTGCTAGAATACCAGGCAGCTCCCTAGCCAGCCCTAACTGTTCCTTGTTCCCAGAGAGCTATTCAGGGGCTTTAATTTGTTCACTTGTTTAGATTACCGCGTGGTGCCTTTTCCGGAGCCTATCATTGAACACCGAAGGTAGAGCTTGCGTGGACTCAACCCTAAACTCAAGTCACATGAGCACTTTTCAAGCAAGTTTTCTCGACAACTCTCTGGTGTGGTTGCAACTGAATTCAAGCTTATGGAAATTGCCACAGCATAAAATATATATACTTCCATTCTAGATGCTGACAAGGAATGCAAAGATTCCCCCCAAAAATGACCACAGTATAATTTGCCGGTCAAAAATTGCGGGTTGAAGGTCTCGTCTGACTCTACCTTTAGTGACAAGAGGGACCAGCTTTTAAGGGGAGGCTGGCCGTTTGTTTGGTCTATTAATTCATTTATTCATATATTATTTTAGTTTCCTTCCTAGACCTCCATCAAATTAAAAAAAACATCCATTAGATCCCCCTTCTAGATTGATTTGTACATTTTTCGGTAGCAAAATGTCCCGGCCACATTACAGGCTCACTATCGTTCGCCAGGGAAAATATCGACACCTAAATATTCACGAAAGGTCTAAATATTCACGAATAAATGGGGCGAAAGGTCTTAAAATCGACTAGCTAATTGGGCAAACATCTTAGCATCTGAAAACTAATGGGGCTAAACATGAGGGAGAAAGTGGTTCAGAAAACCGGCCCATGTTCCCTTAAGTGACAAGAGGGACCAGCTTTTGTTCATCCTATCTCACCTACGCTGTTATTGTTTTGAAGGTCAAGTAGCTATCTATTGAACAACGAAGGCAACTGTGCAATGACCTCTAGTGACCTGGGATCCGGACCTACTGTACACTTTGGCTGGGTCCTATCCAGAGAGTGATTTGGCATCCTCTACCCAACCTTAGCTGTTTCTGCCTGTCTCTTTTACTGTCCTACTTTTCCTTCTGGGGCCAGGGGGCTAGGAATCCCCCTCCCCTTGTATAATTCTCCTACTCAACGAGATAGAGAAACGGGCGAGAGAACACGAAACTGGTCCCGGACCCTGAGAATAGGAACTTTAAATGTTGTTTCTGTTCGGGCTCTTGTCTCGTGAATATATACATACATACATACATACATCATCTTCTAATATTACATTATTCACTCCAGTGGTTATTAAAACAACAGGTTAACTGGAACTATCCTCATCTAACCTAATATCGAGTAAAATATGATCGCTTTATATATATATATATATATATATATATATATATATATATATATATATATATATATTGGTTTTGTTTTATTCAGGGAAGATATCTGGGTACCTAATTCCAACTCCCTGTTTGTTGGCTCTCACGATTGTCACCATATTTGTACACATTCAAACTGTACCTTATCAAACTGAGAAATAAAAAGCATCTACATAAAAAAGGGGTTTGATATCCTCTGCAATGGAACAAGCACTAACCAGACTCTATAGGAGTTTTTAACCTGTAATGTAATTCGACCAGTTATAATAGCCTCGAGTCAGCAAGGTATTGAAAGAGAAGACCTAGAGGAACATAACATACCTGGATCCAAACCTTTGGTGAAGATACTGATGGGAATTCGTGTAAATTCCATAGACGGACATTAATCTAAAAGTCCTACGAACGAAGACCAACGAATAACAGTTAAAGAGTGTCTGAAATCATCTAAGGACTGTCTAAGTATAATGTTTTCTTATCAAATTACGTAGTTGTTAATCTAGGCTTGTTCACGAATTATTGAATCCGCCTGTACGTCCGTGAGAGATGAGGGGTAATTGGCAGGCTCAATAGAAACGTAATAGGCGGCGCTATAAGTGAAAAGTTAATCTCTACAGTAAATGACATCTTGTGAACATGACCAAAAACATTGGTGCCACGAGAGATATGGGGTGTACGCAACTAGAGACCCTATTGGAACAGAGATCGGTCAGCCTTAGTCACTTTGGTGTTCCTGGTGTCATTAGCCTCGCTTTACCCTCTAATATGTCCCAATAGGTAGCGCCAGCGAACTTGACAATAATTTTGACCCCTTAACTTCTCATAACTTAAAATGAATGAAAGCAATCGAGCTGAAATGTCTATCATTTTTTGAAGAGCCCACCAGGAAATAGGTGTGGATATTTATAGCCAGTTTGCTCTAGGCCCTTTTGAGTTATGAGAAGTTAAGGGATCAAGATTATTGTCAATTTCGTTGGCGCTACCTCTAAGCGTTTCCATTGCGCCCAGGGATGACCACATTCCTCTTCAGGTCAAAGTCCAGTATAGCATCAAACATGTAACTGATAGAACATCCACGCAATCGTGGCTTTAAGGGGATATAACATGGGTACAACACGGTGGATCAATTTCGGCTAAACCTCTCCATTTGTTGTCTACTTCCTTCATGCCATCACGAACCATACAGTATATTCCTACCCCAGGCCTTTAGCTTAAATAGGTGGCGGGCTCACGTGCAGTGGGATGATCGGACAACTCAACCAGTACATTTTGTTTTTCACTATATTCGATTTTTATTTTAAGCTGGCTGAAGGTTTACTCGATTAGCAGTAGGGTTACCCTAGTTGATTTGACTCTGGTTGAAATGGTTTACTGGTTGAATTGTCCGTGAACTAAGTAAATTTAGGTTCGAGCATATTTGGACATGGTATATTTGGCCCTAGTTGATTTGACTTGATTTGATTTGATTTGATTTGAGATCTATTGACTGAAATTATTTCCTGGTTAAGATGTCTGGGATCCAAACGGGTGATTTTCACTTCCTTGTTTCTTCAGGTCGATGCTTTCAGGTGTAGCTCGTTTTGTTTTTCTCCCTCGCTTTAATTCTCTTTAAAATGTGTCTTGTCATGTAAGCGATTTAAAGAGTGGTATTCTGGGGCCGATCGAGTGTGTTGTCCCTGCCTGCAGTCTTGAAACAACCACGACACCAAAGTCGTCCTTAGAGGCATGTCACCTCTATTAAGTAATAGACTCTCTCTCTCTCTCTCTCTCTCTCTCTCTCTCTCTCTCTCTCTCTCTCTCTCTCTCTCTCTCTCTCTCTCTCTCTCTCTCTCTCTCTTCTCTCTCTCTCTCTCTCTCTCTCTCTCTCTCTCTCTCTCTCTCTCTCTCTCTCTCTCTCTCTCTCTCTCTCTCTCTCTCTCTCTCTCTCTTGCAACAAAAGAAGAATTGATAGAGAATTTGAATGTTGGTGATGAATTCAGTAACAGCGACCATCGTACGATAACTTTCACTTTAAAGTTTACTAGTAACGAACCAAATAGTAGCATAAAAAAAGTCCCTAATTTCAAGAAAGCAAACTTCCATAAACTTAGAGCTATGTTTAAAGAAACTGACTGGAGCTTTTTAATTCACAATAACGACATAAATACATCTTGGAAGTTATTCGAAGCCACTTACCTAAAAGCAGTGCAAGACTGCATACCATCAAAAACTCGGCGTCCAGGCCATAATAATAAGCCCAAATGGTGGAATAAAGATATTTCAAACTGCCCTGCTTGGCTAAAAAATGTGCTAATGATAGATTAAAATCCTCACAAAATGACGAAGAACGGCTGAAATTTGTAGAGCTACGACGCAAAGCCAAAAAGTTAATTAAGCAAAGTAAAAAAGACCTTAGAGTTACATATTGCGAATCAAAGTAAAACAAACCCGAAAGAATTCTATAGTTTATATCAGAAAGAAAAAAGTTGTTACTTCAACTGTTGGACCGTTAGTCGATGAAAATGGAGAATACACCAAAGACGAAGAACAAATGAGTAATGCCCTCAATACCTTCTTTGCATCAGTTTTTACAACAGAAGACCTCAGTGATATCCCTACACCATCGCCGATTCAGATTGATAATTCAGATGTTCTAAGCAATATCACCGTTACAGAGAGAGAAGTATTGAATTGTTTAGATAAACTCAAGGTAAATAAAACGCCCTGGACCTGATACAATCTCGCCTAGAGTTCTAAAGGAAGCTAAGAATGAGCTCTCTAAACCACTGACATTACTATTCAATAAATCCTTGCAGTCTGGAACTATGCCCGATCAGTGGAAGCTAGCCAACGTAACACCGATATTCAAAAAAGGCAGCAAATCCCTACCCAGTAACTATCGTCCAATTAGCTTAACCTCAGTTGTATGTAAAATGCTAGAAACGGTCATACGAGACAGACTCGTAAATCACTTAGAGGAAAATAACATACTTAAAGATACTCAACACGGCTTTCGTAAAAAACGTTCCTGTTTAACAAACCTCTTAGACTTCTTCCACGATATCCTCAACCTCTACGATGAGAGTAAAGCTGTAGATATTATATACCTTGATTTTCAAAAGCGGTTGACCAAAGTTCCCCACAAACGTTTACTGCTAAAACTAAAAGTGCATGGAATACAAGACGGTGTGTTGAAATGGCTAGAAAAATTGGCTCAGCGACAGAAAGCAAAGAGTAGTCATAAACGGTAAGGCATCAAAATGGACCAATGTAAGTTCGGGGGTACCCCAGGGATCGGTTACTAGTACCAATTCTCTTTCTAATTTACATCAACGACATAGATGAGGTTCTCACCTGTACAATCTCAAAATTTGCTGACGATACAAAAATTGCAAATAGCGTACTCTCAAAAGAACAAGTTGACGATATGCAACACAATCTAGATAATTGTCATGTTGGGCCCAAATTTGGCAAATGAGTTTCAATGCGGATAAATGTAAAGTACTACATATCGGATACCTAAATGAGAAAGCAAACTATTTGATGAATGGCACTCAGCTTAAGAATGTAAACAGAGAAACCGATCTGGGAGTAAACAATATCGAGTAACCTAAAACCGAGTCAACAATGTTCAGAAGTTGTTAAGAAGGCAAACAAAATAATTGGCTTTATAGGCAGGTCATTTGAGCATAAATCCAAAGAAGTTATCCTAACCCTTTACAATTCATTAGTCCGCCCTCTTCTAGAATACTGCGTTCAATCCTGGTGCCCTTATTACCAAAAAGATATAAACAAGCTAGAACGAGTTCAACGTAGAGTTACCAAAATGATACCTAGCCTAAAGAACAAACCATACGAAGAGCGTCTTAGAGAATTGAATCTATTTCCTTTAACCCAGCGCAGATTAAGAGGTGACTTAATTCAAGTGTTCAAAATCATCAAAGGCATCGACAATATGAACTGTAGTAAGTACTTCACTATCGACCAATCTAATTACACGCTGGGGGGGGGAAACGGTTGCAAAATTATTGGTAAATCTTTTAACTCACACGAATCTAAGAATTTCTTCTTCAATCGAGTTGTAAACTTGTGGAATGGGCTTCCCCGAAACGTTATAGACTGCATCACCGTTGATTCATTTAAACTCCGCTTAGACAAAATATCTCGCATCAAACCCGCGACTGACTGGCGTTTGTAAATGAATAACTATTTTATCCACCCCTCAGTTACTAACCCATCTGTCCCCTACTAACTTCCTAATCCTGCCACGGACATTAGTTCCAGGGCAGTATTTCCCTTTCCAATGTTCCCTTACACACTCTAAACCACTGTTTGGACACTTGATCCTCAGTGTTTTGGAGGACAAGCAACCTAGAAGGGTCACTAGATCTGTTGTTGCTTGATTTCCTTTGTACTCCTTTGTACTCTCTCTCTCTCTCTCTCTCTCTCTCTCTCTCTCTCTCTCTCTCTCTCTCTCTCATAAGTATATATAATCACCTTTCCTTATGCAATATCTTAGCTACATTGCCAATACAAACTTCTCACTGAGACTGATACTAGTTCTTGTATAGAACAAGTTAATGGGTAAATATATAAATAATAATGTGTTTATTTTATTGTTAGTATACTACACTTGCAAACTCATTCTCCCTGGAGGGGATCATAAGGTTCATGATATAGTAACTACTCATTGTCATTCTGTTTAACTATTCGAAAAATATGATGCATGTTGACAATTTATTCTAGCTAGTATTAGACGATTTTATACAATTTTGGAAGGATCTGTGGGAATTAGAAGGATAAAGTGTATCTCAATTAACCCTCTGGCCTCCATATAGCCTTCCTAATGTGAATAAAATCGTTTGATATGTGCCAGAAAATAGAACATAGATGCGTAATCGAGTCTTCAAAAGGCAACATCTTTCCTCTGACCCGTACTCCCTCCAAGCGCCGTGTGTCATCGGTGAGATTTTATCAGAGAAAAAACAACACAAAAACAAAGACTGATGATAGCCCAGGTGATCGACACTTAAAAGCCCTTGGAGCACACGGCACGTATATTTTTTTTTGTCGCATTATTATTATTATTACAGTACTATTAGTAGTAGTAGTAGTAGTAGTAGTAGTAGTAGTAGTAGTAGTAGTAGTATAATGTCTCGACTCGGCCATCCCCATAAAAAAAATGAAAAATGGGGAATGGGCCTGAGTACCTACATACATGCATTATTATTAATATTATTATTATTATTATTATTATTATTATTTGTGTATATATTTTTGTCTTTACCTATCGAAAAAATAAGACCCTTAAATTGAGCAACGGTATCGGCACTTGATGGGATATTGTTATGAAAATTGTTATTGAAATTGTTTTGTCTCCGCATCATATAAAAATTATAGGTTTTCATTATCAACAATATATTTAGCTACTAAATCCTTGAAATGACCGAGTAATCAATTCACAAGCAGCTGAAAAAATTATGAAAATATTTATGTATCTATCTATATACCGGTACTTAGGCGCATACCCCATTATTTTTGTTAATTTTATTGTTTTATTTTATTATTATTATTTTAATTTTTTAATTTTTAATTTTTATTTTTTTGTTGCTAGTGGCCGACTCGAGACAGAGCCAAAATAATAATATAACACAACAGACTAGCTCTTAACACGGGCATCATGGGGTAAATTTAGATTGATAGTATACGTGTGTAGTTGTTGTTCTTATGTTGTAAGGGTATATTGTATTGTATCCCACGGCAGATTATATTATTATCCCGGGGCTTGGTGAGGGTGTATAAGAAGTTTATAAGAAGTGCAATTCTGTTATATGACCCGGCGTCGGTCACAGGGTAAGGCGTCAATGTGTTGCACAGGACGAAAATGATTGCAATATTTTGATCCCTTGAACACTACGACGCGTTTATTCTGGTTATTATTAGACAATTTAATTCAGTTCCTAATCAAGAAAGTTAGGAAATGAAAAACAAATATTATCGTCGGATTGAATAGTTGATCTTAGTTGTTTCTACACTCTGGATTCCCAAGAAATTATGCATATAATATTATAAGAATCATGCACCTGTTGGAGTGTAGCTACAATAAGAGAAAAATAGAAGATGTTGAGAGAGAGAGAGAGAATGAATAGTTTGGCTATGTTATTAAGACAATTAGTTAGTAACTGCACTTGTGTCTCATTATTTGTTTAAGTCTGTCCTTAACGTATTTTTCTTTTAATTAACTCTCACACATCATCTCGCTTAACTCTTTTAGCACCATGATGTAATTTTCAGCATATTCTGGTTATATTTAGACAATTTTCTCTAACTTTTAATTTGCCTCTAGGACTTAAATGGATAAATACGATCTGAATGCAACTTATAAATAGCATAGGTCCATCTTAAACTGCATAACATCGTGGCATTATATATAAACTATATATATATATATATATATATATATATATATATATATATATATATATATATATATATATATACTGTATATTCTACCTTTTCTATACAACCACACTCTATTTGGTTTGTAATCCACCTTTTGCTCACGATATACTTAATCTTTTATTTCTGTTATTTATTTGTTGTTATTAAATTTCATCCAAGACCCTTCAAAACTCCTCCAGTTCTTCCACCCTCAACTCTTGCTCTTTAAAAGTTCACTATTCTCTCTCTCTCTCTCTCTCTCTCTCTCTCTCTCTCTCTCTCTCTCTCTCTCTCTCTCTCTCTCTCTCACACACAGAAACAGTATCTCACTTGGACTCAATCCCATGTCCTCCCTCATACACTTCCTAGTAGCATTTCTCTATTGCACTATTTCACATTTCTAATATTTTCAAGCTCGAAATCCCTGTCCCATTTCCACAACTTTCATTCAATTTTCCTCTCTTCGTCAAAGACAAAATTACATTGTTTTCATATTACTATAGTCAATTCATTATAGGTAGGCCAGAAATAGTGACCACTCGCCTCTAAAGGTATAACTCAAAAAGACCAGAGCAATCGAGTTAATATGTTCACTATTTGGGAAGAGTCAGCCAGGGAATAGGTGTGGACATTAGCAGCCCGTTTACTCTATCCCTTTTTTAGTTACAGTATTTCCTCTCCTCACACTTTATCTCTTCACACTTCCTCCGCTCACACTATTTTCCTAATCTGTCTCATTATCAAACTTATTTCCTTCATACTTACTCCTCTCACAGTTCTTCTATTCACACTAACTCTCCTAATTTTCTCCCCCCACTCTCTCAAATTTGGTTGGTCTCTTCTTTGCACGTACCATACCGTCTTCATATTCCTCATACTTTTCTCCTTCATACCCTCTCATAGTTCCCCTCACAACCTCCTGTCCCACTCAGAACTCTCACAGATTTGGTTAGTTTCCCTGGTGAAATAACCTCACCTCTCACATAAAATAATATCTTCCCTCACACTTTCTCTCACATTTCCCCTCATACTTCCCCTCCCCCTCCTCACAACCCCCTCCCCCCTCACAACTCTCACATATTTGGTTAGTTTCCCTGGAGAAATAACCTCACCTTTCACATAAAATCAACTCCTCTTCCCTCACATCTCATTTACCCTCACAACACCCCCGTCCCCCTCACAACCTCCCCTCCCCGTCCTCCCTCACAACTCTCACAGATTTGGTTAGTTTCCCTGGTGAAATATCCGGAGCCCCGTTGCCATCTTCCCGCATCGAAAACCGATTTCAAAGTCTTTAAACTTTCAACAAATAAGATCTGACAACTTCTTCTTCTCAGTTCTCCGCCGAGCCCCCCCCCCCCCCTCCCTCTCTCTCTCTCTCTCTCTCTCTCTCTCTCTCTCTCTCTCTCTCTCTCTCTCTCTCTCTCTCTCTCTCTCCAAATATTTCCCCCAAAAAAAAAAAAAATTCTCTGTACCTTTATACCATCAGATTACCATCAGATTGTTTGGGGATTATTATAGGGTAAATAGGAGGGATGATTGTTTTGTTAAGGATTTATTTTATTGTTTGTTCGGGAATTTTTTAGGGTAAACTGGAGGGATGGTTGTTTTGTTAGGGATTTATGATAGGGTAAATAGGAGGGAAAATTGTTTATTATGGATTTATGATATTGTTTGTTCGGGAATTTTTGAGGGTAAATAGCAGGAATGATTGTTTGTTGGGGATTTAGTATAGGATAAATAGGTGGGATGATTCTATATTTGGTATTCATTCTAGAGAAAACGAGAGGGATTGTAGCTTGTGATTTTGTATATGTCGGTGTATTAGTTGTTGTTGTTGTTGTTGTTCCCCAGGCTGTCTGGCCGAACAGGCCCAAGGTCTCGAGCAAGGCCAAGGCCATAAACGAGCGCCCCCACAAAACCCTCCCTGCTTACCACTAACAAAGCCCGGGTGACCGAAGCCACTCCAAGGCAGGGAGCTGAGGAGGGTGCGGAAACGCCCGGGAAACCAAAGCCCCACCCAAGACCCTGTGCCCCTCAGCAATTATGAAGGAAAATTGAGGGGCAAGGGAAAAATGTGACGCTTTGGCTCCCAATCTTGGCAGTAAGGAGGTCAATCCATGGAAAAGACGCCGTCACTTGAGATCTAGAAGATATATAAGTAAAAGGAACAGTCAGAGTAAGCTATGGGTATGGCAGAGATCGCTCAGCTCTCACTCTGATAGACCAGCCCATCACCACATGACTAGAACCCAATCCTCTCAGCATCAGCTAGGAACGGCCCTAGAAAGCCGTCCTTTGGCGGGGGGATAGCTCCCCTATTTCAACTCCTTTCGGGGTTGGGCACCCGCCACGGTGTATTAGTTATCTGTATTTGCGTATTTAGTTGTTTTAGTACAACTATTTGGGTTTGTGAGGGAGTTTTGATATATATATATATATATATATATATATATTATGTAGTGACCCCTGACTGGCCCGGGGCTCTCAACTTCTCCCTAGTTACTGTACGCTCCGTGCTTCTCTGACTCTATCTCCTTCTCTCTCTCTCTCTCTCTCTCTCTCTCTCTCTCTCTCTCTCTCTCTCTCTCTCTCTCTCTCTCTCTCTCTCTCTATATATATATATATATATATATATATATATATATATATCATTGTCTCTCTTTCTCACCAGTTGTCATTGTATCTGCTCCATCCTTCTTCTCTTTCTCTAGCTCTAGCTCTAGCTCTATATCTTCTCTCTCTCTCTCTCTCTCTCTCTCTCTCTCTCTCTCTCTCTCTCTCTCTCTCTCTCTCTCTCTCTCTCTCTCTCTCTCTTTCCTTACTAATATATTTATGGTATTATTGGTGATTCGTTCATGGATGTATTACTTATTTAGCAAAATGTGTTATCAATTTGCCTCTGGTTACATTTGACAGGATTTTAGTTATAGAAATAATTGTGTTGATTTGTTTTGTCTTATTAATATTATATGTGTCTACTTCTTACCTATTTCCTGTGTGTACGAATGAGACAAATGGGAAAAGCTGTCTCCCTCTGTCATACAATATAGTAAAGGTATATCGTATGTTTATAACGAATATTTCTGAATAGTTACTTTTTCTGTATTACATAAATAATTTGAATCATTGTTTAGTAGAATTCTAATATTTAGTGTGTGTGTGTGTGTGTGTGTGTGTGTGTGTGTGTGTGTGTGTGTGTGTGTGTGTGTGTGTGTGTGTGTGTGTGTGTGTGTGTGTGTGTGTTTACATGCACTCGTACAATTTAAACAACGTCTGTAAAGGAAACTTACAAAGACTGACCAAGCTAACCAAAATGCCAACTAATATATATATATATATATATATATATATATATATATATATATATATATAATATATATATATATACGCTAGAGTTATACCTGAATAAAGGGAATCGCTCTACAATAGACTTGAGTTATAGTTGTAAACATATGAAGCAGCTACATATATTTTTCAGGGTTAGATTTGTTTTATCACAAAAGGATTTTTTCTGTTCTGTATATAGGGCAACACGGAAGCATGTTCTATTTATCACTACCAGGTGATACTTTTCCTTCTCTATTATTTGATTTCTGAACACCTGATGGAAGAATGAAAAGATACATAATGTTCTTCGTATCATCAACAGTTTTTGTTTGTATTTATGTGTTGTCATTCTATTTATGTATGTTATTATTTATCAAATGGTATATGTCACTATAATTATCTTGTCATATTTCAGGAATTAAGATGAGGTCTTGATAGTTTTTAATATGGTTATTATGATAAGAATCTATAGTCTAATATTTTATCGGGTGGTAAATGTCATCCTTTAGCAAATGATTTATCGATACTTTATGGAAATTTATGAAGCTACTTATATTTATATAAATATGTATCTTCGTATTGAGCAACCAAATGTTCCTTACAAAACTTTGGTAATTGCTGAATAATTATGGGAGGCGACATAGCAATTTACCATCAGATAGAAAAAATAGACAATATATATATTTTCTATTGGGGATAAGGGTGAATGGGGAAGTACCAATTGGTGGGGGGCTGGTTGGGGGAGGAGCGACTGAGGGGGGAGGGAGAGATTGAAGGGTACAAGAGAGATAAGGGGGGGGGGGGTATTTGTAAAGGGGGGAGGGAGAGACGAAGGGGTGATTTGGGGGCAAGAGAGGCGATGTGGGTAGAGGGAGAGGGATGGAGGGGGACAAGGGAGATATGGATTGGGTGGGGGGGGGTGGGGGGGTCATTGTTAAGGGAGCGCTATTGAAGGGGATGGACGTACGAAAGGGTGATTTGGGGGCAAGAGAGGTGACTTCGGGAGGGGGGGGGGGGGGGGGGGGGGAATGATGGTAGGGGACAAGGGAGGTATTGGTATAGGTTATTGTAAAGGGGTGCTATTGAAAGGGGGGAGGGAGGGACGGACGAAGGGGGGATTTGGGGGCAGGAGAGGCAATGTGGGGAATGGGTGGAGGGGGGGGGGGGAGACAAGCCAGGGGGACACCATTCACCAGGGGGAGGGGAAAATGAAGAGTTGGTGAAAGGGGCGACAAAGGAGGTACACAAGGGGACACAAAGGGGACTCTACACACACACACACACACACACACACACACACACACACACACACACACACACACACACACACACAGGCCAGGGAAAGGGAGGGAGCTAAGGGATTGAGGACTGCCTTTACATCAACTGTCAACTGAAAAAATGCTTTGTGTACTGTATGTAATAATAGTTATATAATAATGCCTATATTACTCTGTGATAATTTCATATATTATATATATATGTATATATATGTATGTGTATATATATATATATATATATATATATATATATATATATATATATAATATATATACAGTATATAATTTGTTTTCCAACACACACATACGCTACGTGCAACATATTACAACGCCTACCTTAGTATTATACCAAGAGCCCATCCATCAACAAAAATAAAGTTGAAAACAAACCAACTACACGTGAAAAAACAACACACACACACACGTACACGCACACACAAACACATACACACACACACGGATAATAGCAAACAGAAACCAGCTGAGGAGGAGGGATATAGGCTGGTTTGGTCTTACATAAAGCCTGACAGACCTGGTAGTAAGTCCTATATGCAACCCAGTTCTTACCATTCCTATAGTCGCCTACTTAAGTTATGCTTCGCTTTGTAATGTTAGTCATGGAAATATAATGACTGAATTACCAGTGTAGGTTATTTTAATAGTTCTTCTATCTGTTCAATCAGTTCATGACAAATTACTGTCGTTAATCCATTACACCGCTTTGTTTTTCATATATAAAATCACGGACAGGGAAAACATTTTTATACTCACACAAATGTTACCGGTATATCACAAAAATGCTATAACTCCTAATTCACTATGCAAGCACTTAAATCTTCGAAACTTTAAAGTAAATGTTTAAACTATTTAGGATATGATATAGCACTGCACTATATCGTTTGGGACCGACACAGATTCAGTTGAGAGTCTAGTTATTATATCTAGTGAATGTTTTAATGGGCAGAACAAGGTTGTATTGAATAAGCCCGCGCCCCTAGTAACCTGACTAAGGCTTGGTGGTCCTTGACACTAATCCACCCGCGAGTCTTCACTACCCAGTTTACAAAAAGGATCTCCCAGAAGCTTGTCTCTTGTCCAGCCCTCAAAAGATCTGGGAGGGGGGAGGGGGACCGAACATTGCCGTATGAAAAATAGCTACTATGATGGTAAATTAGTTATATTGCAGTTAGTTTATGTAGATACTCGATGTTTAGAAGGGTGATATGTTAGTTTATGCCATGTTTGTATACTGGAATTAATTTGGTAGTTGTATGCCAGAGGGAAGCAATTTTTGAGTGACTATTTTTTGGGTACGTGGCATCCTCAAAGAAAAGGGGATTTGGGATTCTTTTTGCTTTATATATTTCCTTTCTCTTGCTTCTTATTTTTCTTTTTTATAGTAAGGATGCCTGACGAGGGTGTGGTGTGGCGAGGAGAGGTTGGCTAAGGAGGAGAGGAGAAGTAGTTTGTTCAAGATCAGTGGTGGTTTAGGTTGTGTCTGAGAGGGTTCTGGGAAACACTCAACCAGTAGACCATTTCAACTGGTAGATCTCAACCAGTGTCAAATCTACCAGGGATAACCAAACCAGTGCCGATGTATCGTGCTAATCTTGCTTAATCTAACTTTACCTAACCTAGCCCCTAACTTAACCTCACTTAACTTAACCTAACTTAACCTAACCTAGCCCCTAACTTAACCTCACTTAACTTAACCTAACTTAACGTAACCTTACCTCACCTAACTTAACTTAGCTTAACCTAACCTTGCTTAACTTAACCTTACCTAACAACTTAACCTAACCTAACTTAGCCTAGCCTTACCTAACTTAGCCTACCCTTACCTAACTTAGCGACCCTAACTTAGCCTACCCTAACTTAACTTACCCTAACATAGCCTAAATTTGACAATGGTTGAGAGCTAATGGTTGAAATGGTCTACTGGTTGTCCGGTCACCAATGAGAGTTGCGTTTGTTGAGGCTGGCATGCACGCTCAGTTCGGCTTGTCAAATCTAGGTACTATACAGGCCTGTTTGAGCCTATCTGGTAGTGGTTTGACGGTGTATGCATAACAGTCAAGCCCTACCACACACGCTTAGATTTTTATACTATATTTCTATGTGAGGGAGACAAAAGGGAGAACTGCCTGTAGCGAGTGCCTCCCCCAGAGTTGAAAGAGTGACAGACAAAATACCTGGACACATGGAGTTTAAAGCAATTTAAGGGGAGGTTTTTAGTTTGGTCCGTAGATATCCTTTAAGCTTAAGATTACACCCCCTTGAGCCCCTTTCAAGATAAATGTGTACATTTTTCGGTAGAAAAATGTCCCGGCCAAAGGCCGGTTCCTCTTAAATTACAGGCTCGCTATCGCTCGCCAGGAAAACATCGACACCTAAATTGCATGAAAGGTCTTAAAATTGACAGAAATGGGGCGAAAGTTCTTAATTATGGTGCGAATGTCTTAAAATATCAAAAACAATGGGGCTAAACATGAGGGAGAAAGGGGTCCAGAAAAAAATCCCTCAAGTGGATATCTCCCCTTAAGTCAAGCAATTTAAGCAAGATTAGCCTCAAATTAACATGTACTCGTCTCAGTGCCACACAGGCTACTCTGTAAAAACTGTGTGCGCAAATGTAGCAATTATGATGTACCTAAAAAGCGTCTTAGTAGTTAAAATTTGAATATACAGTATAAAGTGACTAATACGTCTATGTGCACCACTTTTGGTCTGATCAACCCCTTATGTACCGGGGAGATCTTTCTTTATATTATTCTAGCTATATTTAGACGATATTGTGCAGCTTACGAAGACTCTGTGATAGTTAAAAGGGTTAAGTGAGATAGTTCGAAGCCTGATAATTGTGTTGAAGCCCTTTTGAAACTGCCTAAAATCGTCTAACAGTACCCAGAATAGTTAAAAGGAGGCACCGGTAACGAAGGGATTAAACGAAAAAAACAAAAATTGTAGTTTGAGCATTTTTTTTTTTTTTTTAGTGGGAGGGGGGGGGGGGAGGTGGCTTGACGGTTTGTGCAGCTTCCGCAGGCTTGCACAAACCGTCACTTCTATACTAAAGTTGGATTGGTATACGTTCCTGAAATCTTATTAATTGATCTTAATAATAAGTTTCATAATTATATTTTGTTTAAGCGTTATTTCCACATAGCGATTTGTATTCGTTATTTTGCCTTTATATTGTCTTTGTCCCAGTTTTGCCTTTATATTGTCTTTGATTGTTTTGGCTTTATATTGTCTTTGTCCCAGTTTTGGCTTGTTTATTTGGCAAGTTTTACAATTTCATAACTTGACTCCAGATCCTTCAGTACAGTGTTGCACATGTGAATCTGACTTACAGAACACATAGTCTGTTCACCGGTACCTGGAGAAAATGGTTTATAACCGATTCCTGAATTGCTCAATAAAATTTGTGTAGCGCTATTCAATCTCGGAGCGCGGGCTTGAGATAAATGGCGCTATATAACTGGCTGATTATTATTATTATTATTATTATTATTATTATTATTATTATTATTATTATGAGCATAATAGAATACATAGCCGTAACCACCAAATTTTTTCACTTTTTATGAGTGAATTCGAACACATTTTAGAGAGCTCACTCATTTAATTTGGAATTTATTACAGAACAAATGTATAACATGCATCATAATTGATAAAAGTTTTAAAATGTTCACACAAACACGATTGAGCGTTCTGGTTATGTCACGACTGAGTTATAAATTACGCAAACTAATTTGAGAGCGTCAAACAAGTGAAAAATAATGAAATACGCTGCTATTTATTTGCAAAAGTTATTGAATGGATAATGTCTACTCCTGTCTTTAGCCCCATTAGTTTTCAGATTTTAGGATGTCTTCCCCATTAGTTTGTCGACTTTAAGACCTTCCGCCCCATTTCAATGTCAATGTTAAGACCTTTCGTGCTATTTAGGTGTCGATTTATTTCCTGTCGAACGATAGTGAGCCTGTAATTATGGAAGAACCGGCCTTCGGCCGTCACATTTTTCTACCGAAAAAATGTACAAATTAATCTGGAAGGGGGATCTAATGGATGTTTTATTATAAGTTTGATGGAGGTCTAGCGAGAAAAGTAAGAAATAAAGGAATATATGAATTAATAGACCAAAAACCTGGCCCATCTCCCCTTAACAAAGCTGCGAAGGGAAAATCAGTCTTTGCCTTTTCTTAGTGGAAGCATTCCAATTTAATTTAATTTACTCTTCTCTTATCACATATCACCTCATTTCATCTATGGCCATACTCTTTTTAAGACATGATTTGTATTTCATTTTATTTTTTTGCCTTTATATGTACACTATTTTGGTACCAGTGACTTGCATGTTGTAGACAATTATAATTACACCAGGTAAGATATAATTACACCAGGTAAGATATAATAATACCAGTAGTTTATACTGTTGAATTAACAACAATAACTATGTTAATTTCATTACAACCCATGATGAAGTAATCTTTGAAGACCTACCAATTGTTGAGTGTTAATAAATTGTACGTATGTGGTATAAATTAATTGCCTCGTATAATTTATCAATTTATCCATGGCTTACATAATAGTTAATCATGAACTGTTTAATTAAGATTCGGAAATGAAATGCTGTACTCTCGATCGATGTAGCAAAAGTTTAGACAGATGCAATGTGTTTATTTATACTGTAAAGTTAACAATGGATTTTGTATCGGGCTTGGAATTCCACGTAGTTCTATAACTGTTTTTTGAAAGCTAAGCACTATATGGTTTTGTTGTATATTTATTTATGTATTTTGCTTCATTATATATTTCTTAATCTTTTGATAGCTTTTTAATTTACATGAGCATCGTTTTCAGTATGAAAGGGACAAATTTCCAAGATGTTTTAAAAACATATTACATATTGTTCCTACGCAGCTTTAATAAACATTTTGACAACTAAACTATGGGCGGGTGCCCAACCCCGAAAAGGGTTGAAATAGGGGAGCTATCCCCCCGCCAAAGGCGGCTTTCTAGGGCCTTTCCTAGCTGATGCTGAGAGGATTGGGTTCTAGTCATGTGGTGATGGGCTGGTCTATTAGAGTGAGAACTGAGCAATCTCTGCCATACCCATAGCTTACTCTGACTGTTCCTTTTACTTATATATTTTCTAGATCTCAAGTGACGGCGTCTCTAACGTGGATTGACCTCCCAATCTACCAAGATTGGAAGCCAAAGCGTCACATTTTTCCCTTGCCCCTCAACTTTCTCTTCATAATTGCTGAGGGACACAGGGCCCTGGGTGGGGCTTTGGTTTCCCGGGCATTTCCGCACCCTCCTCAGCTCCCCGCCATGGAGTGGCTTCGGTCACCCAGGCTTTATTGTGGTCGGCGGGGAGGGTTCTGTGGGGGCGCTCGGTTATGGCCTTGGCCTTGCTCAGGGCCTTGGGGCTGTTCGGCCAGGCAGCTTGGGGAACAACAACAACAACAACAACAACTAAACTATTGCTTAAAAAAGTGTCACGTATTGAAGGAATTCATTTTAATGATCATGGCTTGAAGGAAGTGAGTTCCATCATCATTATTCCCCCGATTAATCTATAAATCGCACCGAAAACACACCACTAACATACAGTAGATTAATATCAACCCGACAGTGTTTATTCACGATGCAGTTAATTAAGCTGTGTTCAGTAATGTCAGCAATGTGTTATAAAGTTACCCCTTGAGGAGTATGATCCTTATTAACAGTATATTATGGCTATCATTCAATAATTATATTTAGCTTAGGAAGGATATATAGGACCCCGAGTCGTAAGTTAATTGATATTGGCTCTTTAGATTCCAAGTATTTTTTCCTAAGCTGTTTAAAATCGCCAAATAATAAAAAAAGGACGAATCGAGTCCCAAAACACTAAAAGGGTTAACAGATCAGCGTCTTCGTGATCCAGTTTAGCACACCTTGATTTAGGAGTATTTTTACAATAATCCAATAGAGAGTGTATATTTGAGATTATAAAGATAGGAAGCCATTTTGTTCGTGGGTGTACAGAGTATAACAAAGCATTAACCCCTTCTGTACCGGCGACGATTTTATAGCTTTACACCGGCTACTAATAGACGATGTTATTCAATTTCAAAGGGGCCTCCAGCAATTAACAGGCTTCAAACTATCTCGCATAGCCATTTTTACTACCACATATTCATCTCAAACTTTAAGAAACCGTCTAAATTATAGCTAGAAATAGTTCAAAAGACGTCGCCGTTACTGAATTGGGTTAATGCAACGAATACAACTTTACTAAGACATTTCACAGTAGCTAACCTTTGTCTGTGATATTATGTGATTATCATATGCTGTGACCTGCATGGCCTCTAACTTTGAGCCCAGTTCGTTTATGCTAATTACTGTATATAATTACTGTATATAACTCTGAACTATAATTCATTGTAAGTTACCGCGGTGTTATTATGTGATGTGTGTGTGAATAACAGTACTTTTGACTCAAATTCACATTGTATTTTTTCGACACAAATGAAGGAACTTCAGTCGGATAAAAAGTATATATATTTTATACATTATATTGTCTATCACCTAAGGATATAAATATAACTTTTGAATGATACTTAAAAATCAAAGGATTATATGATATTTTTTTTCTAAGAGGTCTTTCCTAAGTTATGTACAATAGTTTATATATATATATATATATATATATATATATATATATATATATATATATATATATATATACTGTATATAAAATGCTGTGTATGGTAACTCATATATGATTGCCCGGGTGACTCTAAATTTCCGCTAAACCCTGTCCATCATAAGTAGGCCAGAAATCCCACCACTAACCTCTATGACTCAAAAACGCATTTGAGTAATAGAGCTGTTATTTCTACCAATTGGGAAGAGGCAGCCAGGGAATTAGCTGTGGAGATGTAAAGCCTATTTTCTCTAGCCCTTTTGGAGTTAAAGAGGACATGGGTTACGATTTCTGGCCTACAGTACTTCCAGCGGCAAAATGTTTTCGTAGGCATCGAATCCGAGCATAAGGAAACTATAGTGTGCATAGTCTATTCTTTCCTTTAAAATATATTTTTGCATTTTTCGGTAGAAAAATGCACAGACCGAAGGCTGGTTCCTACTATATTGCAGGCTTGCTATCGCTTGCCAGGAAGAAAACGACACGTAAGTGGTACGAAATGTCTTAAAATTGACAAAGCATTGGGGCGAAAGATCTTAATATCGCCAAAAGTGATAGGGCATATGGCTTAAAATCTAAAAAACTAATATGGCTAAACATGAGGGAGAAGGGGTCCAAACAAAAATATAAACTTAACTTGTCCGGTGACCCATGGCAGTATATATTATAGGCACAAGGCCTATAATATAAAACACATGGGTCGCAATTGACCACTTGCATGTTTTGTTCTATAAGGAAGTTGGAGCTGTAAACATCGATAGTAAATATAAATGCAATACTAATATAGGTTTCTGATGGCTAAAGAGTATGTTGAATTGGATTTGATGAATTTATAAATGAACTACAACCGTATTTTAGCTGGTAATTCTGCTAAATGTCGATGACCACAACTCCAACTTCCTTATAGCCAGAAACTCGCAAGTAGTCAATTGAGGCGCTTAGTTTACGATTTGGGTTGTGTTTCTCGTAATAACACACACACACACACGCTGGGCCGGGGGGATTTTTGTGTGTGCAACTGTGTGCTTGTTTGTATGTGTATGTGTGTGTGTGTGTGTGTGTGTGTGTGTGTGTGTGTGAATGTGTTTGCTATTTTGTGTTTGTGTGTGTGCATGTGTTTGCTATTTGTATTGTTTTGTGTGTGTGTGTGTGTATGTATGTGAGCGAAAGTTTGGGTTGGAAATGGGTGTGTGCATGCGTCGGTGTGTGATGGAGTGCTATGCCTTCGTAGTATGGTTCTCAAAAGATTTATTAATAGATACATGGGTCGGCATTGAAGCGCTTATTACACGATTTGCGTTGTGTATCTCGTATACTGTAGGTAGCGCCAACGAACTTGACGATAATCTGGACCCCCTTAACTTTTTATATCTTTCAAAATTAATTACAGCAATTGGGCTGAAATTCCTATCATTTGGGAAGAGTCTACCAGGCGATAGTAGTGGATAATTACAGCCAGTTTTCTCTAGCCCCTTTTGAGTTACGAAGAGATCAGCTATCAATATTTGTGTCAAGTTCGTTGGCGCTACCTATAGTAACAACGCATGCTGGGCTGGGGAGATTTTTGTGTTCTTGTGATATAGACCTTGAGGGAATGGTTCGCTGTTTATATTTATGGTGTGTGTGTGTGTGTGTGTGTTTGTGCGTGTGAAATTTTGTGTTTTGGGTGTTTGCGTGCGTGTGTGTGTAAATTATTGTTTTACTGAGTTGGGCATATCAATTAATTTACACTACTAATATGATAGTTTATTAAGGGAGGGGAGGGGGGGGGTTAACTTTTTGGGCGATTTTTGCATGTATTCATTAGTGTTCTAGGTTCCTCCCTAGACCTCCATCAAATTTAAAAAAAAGCATCCATTAGATCCCCCTTCTAGATTAATTTGTACATTTTTCGGTTGAAAAATTTCCCGGCCGAAGGCCGATTCTTCCAACATTACAGGCTCACTATCGTTCGCCAGGGAAAAAATCGACACCTAAATAGCACGAAAGGTCTAAATATTGACGAAGAAATGGGGCGAAAGATCTTAAAATTTACTAACTAATGGGGCAAACATCTTAACATCTGAAAACTAATGGGGCTAAACATGAGGGAGAAAGTGGTCCAGAAAACCGGCCCATCCCCCCTTAAGGGGGTGTATTGTTTAGTTTGCTCACTAGAATTCCAACAAGATTATTAAATTCTGTCCCCGGCCAAAGGCCGGCTCCTCCTAAATTGCAAGCTTGCCATTGCTCGCCAGGAACAAATCGACACCTCAATGGCACGAAAAATCTCATAATTGACAAATAAATGGGGGCGAAGTTTCTTAAAATCTCAAAACTAAGGGAACTACTGTACACGTGAGGAAGAAGTGGATATCCGTGACAAACAGCGAGGGTTGAGCACCAAACCGTCTCCCAACATGGGTCTGGCTGGGGTAATTAATGGAAGTGAACTATTGATCGGTGGTGTACGAAGACCACAGACCAGAGAGAGAGGGGGCGACGGGTTGGTTGGTTTTGTGGAGGGGGAATAGCAGGTCAAAACAGCAATTCTCCTAAACGGCCACAATCCTAAATGGCCACAGGAAGACCAAAGACCAGAGAGACAGAGGGACGGGTTGGTTGGTTTATATTGTAGAGGGGGAATAGCTGGTTAAATCGGCCGCTCTCCTAAATGACCACAGACCAGAGACAGAGGGGGCCGTGTCGGTTGATTTATTGTGTAGAGGGGGAATCACAGGTCAACACAGCCGCACTCCTAAACAGCCGCACTCCTAACTGACCACACTCCTAAACGGCCGCACTCCTAAACAGCCGCACTCGGTAATCTGCCACAGTACTACATAGTTTAGTTTAGGCTGAATTTGGCTAGGCTTGGTTAGGTTAGGTTAGCATAAATCAGGTTAGAATACGTTAGATTTGATTAGGTTAGCTTAGATCAATGTTAGAATACGTTAGATTGGGTTAGGTTAGCTTAGATCAGGTTAGAATACGTTGGATTTTGTTAGGTTAGCTTAGAAAAGGTTAGATTACGTTAGAAATCTTCTTTGGAATTTCGTCTGCCTTACAATATACATCTATGAGGCAAAGGCTATAGGCGACATCAACGCTGTCTTATATTTGCTGTCAGAATAAATATGCCGATCGATAATTTCCAAAAAAAAATCACCATTTAGTAAGATGTGAATTTCTATATCTTTATTCCGAAGATAATTCATCATTGCCAATTATCGATTCACCACTTAAATGTTTCCTGCTATAAGGAAGTTAATTAGAGCTGTACACTTTGATGTAAGGCAGAAATTTCCAAATATATGTGAGCTTTTGATGGATAGAAAGTGTTATATTTCATTTGTTTTTCTATGCACTACAACCGTATTGTAGCTGGTACTTCAGCTATACTGTATATCGATACCTATAGCTCCAAATTCCTTATAGTTCGAAACTCATAAGTGGCAAAGTAAAAGGTTGCTTATGTAAACAACTTCTCTTCTAAATGCTGACATTATGCACATAGTCTAGTCGACTAAATCTAGTCGATATTATTTAATTCAGGTAAGAACTTTTAGCCTAGATAAAAAGAGAACAAATTATCTCTGTTCTTCCGCTGGTAAATAAAATAATAAAATAACTAAGACTCGACAAACAAAATATATTTTAGCAATATTCATTCAGTATATGTATTCGATATTTATGCCAATACCTCATAAACATTTAGTGTGCATGCCAAATGTATTGAGGTATGAAAATAATAAAAAATAATCAATAAATTATTTACTATACGTGTTGCGGTATTTACAACGTTCAGTAGTTTTAGCAAGTTCAGTTTACTCTGTTAACTGTTCTATTATGATATTAATAGATTAGGATAAGTTCGGATGGTTTAAGGTTAGTTTGAAATATATTAACAAACTAGTTTTGAAGAATTTGCATAACTAAGTTTTACGAAAGATTAGTGAAGAACTGTGTCGTGCGTCTATCTGGATTTAATATGAAAGTGGCACGAATTTTATTCTTAAAAAATGCACAGTGCAAGGCGTACAGACTGCATACACAGTATTAAGGATACGGACCATTTGTTCACACGTTTGGTTTTCATAATTACAAAAACGTGTATTAGACCATTCAGTTTGTTGTTTTGGATAGTCAATAGACAGCTGTAATTATTTTGATTTTTTCACGAAAGATAAATACAGTTTTTTTAATAGTACTAATAAAAGGAACATCCGAATTTGTTTAGTAGGAGTATGCCCGATAGTACTACCTGGCTTAAACCAATAGCCCTATATAGCTTTTATTATTTCTTGATAGAATCAATAATACAATTTTGGAAATGGGGGACCCTGGGATTTGGAGTTGTAGAGGCAAGGTATAAAGTTACAGAGGAACGAACTACGCTGCCATGTCAGCATATTCCCGAAGTTCGGAGCTTTGTGTACAGTCACGATACTATTCTTATACCAGGACGATCGAGGTACCTTACCCTATCCTGAGCCAACCTAACCTAACGTAGCCATTAAGATAGGTAAGGTAAAGTTAGGCTAAGTTTACCGTGATCACACTGGTAAAAAATGCTAAAATAGGCATATAAACTAGAGCGAATGACAGGACGATCTGGGCAACCTATCCTAATGTAATCGCCAAGGTAGGTTATATGAGGTGAGGTTGCGATGAACTAAGTTACCCTGATCGTCCTGCAAGTAAAAGTAGCGCGAGGAAGCCCACACGTCTAAACTTCAGGAATCTGCGCCCCGTGACTGGTGTTTAGATACCGGGAGCGAGCGCCACACCTCCCTGCGTGCCTACCGCTCGTCCACCAGTGAGTCGGGGAGAGGGGAGAGACTGTAAGCCGCCTCCCCTCAACAGCCCCAGGGTGGTACGATAACCTAAGACACGGAGTAGCACATATACGAGTGAAACATTACATTGCGTGTGTACATTTAGAATCTGGTATGATGGTATTGAATGTCTAACTTGATTCGGGTGTTCTAAATATCTGCTCTGGTTTGGTTGTTTGTAGAGAGCGTAAAGTATCGATAGGTGGGCATGGGTAACTGTGCGGTAGTAGCAGGGGTGAGGGTAAGGCTTGGGGGGTTCTGGGCGGGGCCTGACTGCCGGCACATGAGCACGGGGATCGCCTCGGGGCAAAATGGCTCCCAACAACCGGAAACTAAGAGAAGCAGTTTTGGCGTTCCCTGGGTGGCCTTCCCCTAGTTTGACACTCGCACTCCTCTGGGACACACCGAACCTCGTCAGCGCCAGCGTGAGTGTGCCGCCCCGGGCTTAAAACACACCTGGCCGGAACAGAACGTACACATACACACACACCTGATAAACACACATGCATCCCGCGGCTCCCATAAGTTTCAGTTGATTAATTTGCCAACACGTGAACGACCGCGAGGATTATCTTAGCAACGTTGTGCCACTGAATCGCTCCCTGTACCATTTTCCCTACCAAAAAGAGCACCCCGAAATACGAAACTAAGCCCTAATCCCGAGACCCCAAGCTCAGTGTTTTGGTTCCTACTTCCCTTCCCCCCTGTGGCACATCGTAGTGAGTGCGGTGGACGGAGTGTGTTTACAAAAGTCGCCAGCTATGGGCCCCCTCGTCCTCAGCGGGCCCCGGGAGACTGTGTGAGGGGCCCTGGTTGTCTTGTGAGGGGCCTTAAGCTGCCTCTTCGTCGCCATCGTCGTATTTCATCCTCCTGCACCTCTGGATTAAGACGCCCTTCGAAAATTCACCGCCATCATGATGAACGCGATGTTCTACCCTCAGGTAAGTCCTCAAACACCAAGTATTGTTAACCCCCACTGTACAGGCGACGTTTTTAACATTGTATTCTAGCTAAATATAAACGATTTTGTGCAGCTTAAGAAGGATCTGTGGAAGCAAAAAGGGTTAGGTGAGATAGTTCGAAGTCTGTCAATTGCTGGAGGCCCTTTTAAAACTGAATACAATCGTCTACTAGTAGCGGAAATAAAGTTAAAAGGACGGCACCGTTACTGTATGGGTTAATTAAGCCAGTGAATATGAGAACTACAAAACTCGTATTCAAGTAAAAATGCTGAAAACATATATTTACCTATTGTTTTACTATTTGTAACATCAAGAATAATGGCATTTAACAGACAAGGAGATACGATACAATCTGCATACTTATTTTTGTCAAACGCCTTCATTAGCTGTTACGATAATGTCAATATAGGTATTTTAAATGTAATGCACTTCGTATTATTTTAAAATTTTATAAAGAACACTCTTCAATCCTGCTATTCAACAACACAAACATTACAATATGAACATGCAACGGGTTTTTAAAAGCAACTGAGAATATTATACACCATTTGCTAGTTCCTTAAACAATTATATTAAAATTAGACAGCTCACACATTGCTGAAAACGCAAGAACAATTCACTAGTTTCCGGATCCCAAACGTGATTAAAGTAATATTCACCATCTCACACACCGCTGTAAACGTGAACAAATATGTTCCCCTTTATGGCAGATCGACACGAGGGCTTCTTCCGTTCAGTCTGTATCCGCAAAGTCGTTTTGTAGTAAAATTATGAAACGATATTACACCGGTAGCGACGACTAGCCCAAAGGTAAAATATTATAGATGTCAAAATTCCCATAAAAGTTGATATCATAAGCTGCCAGACTATTTACAAGTATTTCCGTACCAGTTAAAAAAAAGCGAAAACTATGCAGATTATTAATATTTAATTAATTATTATGTTCTCTCCACCACCCAACTCTACTCCTAAAATCGATTAATGAAATTAACAAACACATATGGCAGTCCGGGGATTCGAACCTAGGATGCTCACACCGAAAATCAACAAACTATGCACTGCACCACGAAGACAGTTAAAGTAGAAATATTTAGAAATCGATGTATAATATTACTACATTCTAAATATTTCCAAATATTACGTACCGGGAATAATCAATCGTATAAAATCCACCTTTACGAGCGAACTACTCACACCTTCCCCCTTAAGCTGGTGGTGATGAATACGAGATTAATGCTGCATTCTAAAAAAAAGAAAAAAAAAGACGCTTTATGAATCGCAGCGAGTGTTTTCCAGCGTAACTCAGCTTTAAGTCAGGTTCACACGCGAGCAATTGACTAGTTGCTAGTTTCGTTTTATAAGGAAGTTAGAGCTGTGGACATCGATATTTAGCAGTATAACCAGCAATAATACGGTTTTAGTAATTTAGTAATTCAAGACATTATTTATCCATCAGAAACCAAGATAATTACTGTATTTGTGCTTAATATCGATGTTTGTAGGCCGAACTTCCTTATTGACCGAAACTCGCAAGTGGTCAAATTCCTTGACAATTCTGCTCCGTGTTGTAAAAGTCGCGATTTTATTCTTACACCAGGACGATCGAAGTAAATTATCTTATACTTAAGGAGACAGTGGAAAAAACCGACACCTAAATGGCTCGAAAGCTCTTGATATTGATGTAGACAAGTGACGAAATGTCTTAAAATCGACAAACTAATGGGGCTGAACGACTTAAAATCTGAAAATTAATGGGGTTAAACATGAGGGAGAAAGGGGTACCATAAATCCCAACCTTCCCCCCTTAACCTAACCTAACGTAGCCAGATAGGTTAAGTGAGGTTAGGTTAAGCAGGTATCACACGAGAGCTTTTATAGTCAACATTCGATGATCAACATTATTCTGGCAACGTTTCTGGAATATGGTGCACTGGTATCGGTAACTAGAGATGAACTTAGGTAAACGAAATATATAAAAAAGTTGACCTCATAAGCTGCCAGACCGGTGTTGAGGATAAATGCTGAGGGAAAAAGCGTTCACGTGATACCGGCTTAACTGATACATAAGATGAGTGTATAATCATTGACTTGTTCTTATGATTCGAGCAAATTTCAATCAGGTTTTCTTGACCCCTTTACCACTATTACAGTATTTGCATTGTTCTCTGGATACCCTTCGACGATATTCTTTATTTTATAATCTGCCTCTGGGACTCAAAGGGGTAAAGACGATCTCAATAAACCCTCTTAGTATCATAGGTCCTTCTTAAACTGCATAAAAACGTCTAATTTTAGCCAGACTCAAAGGTAAATAGGCGTAATGGTGCTGAAAGGGGTAAATACATAAATGCTACAAATTTGAGTGACTTATAATGATTGCCAAAATAGTATAACTTGAAAGTGTGTTTAAATCAATAACATTATGACGGGATGGGCTTGTTTATTTGTTCATTTGATGTATGTACCTTTATAGTTTTGTATATAGTTTCCTACCTAGACCTCAATCAAGCTTAAACCTCCCCCCCCCCCCTCCCCCAAGACTCTCCAAGATAAATTTGTACATTTTTAGATAGAAACATTTCCCGGCCGAAGGCCGGTTCCTCTTATGATACAGGCTCGATATAGCTCGCTAGGTAAAAATCGACACCTAAATGACACGATAAGTCTTAATATTGACAAAGATATGGTGCGAAAGGTCTTAAAATGGCCAAAATAATGGGCTAAACGTCTTAAAATCTGAAAATTAATGGGGATAAACATGAGGAAGAAGGGGGACCAGAAAAAAACCCCATTTCTCCTTAAAATTTGGGCCAATCTTTTTCAAGTTTATTATACTACATATTATATAGTTTATATTACTACTATATTAACTGTCTTGATAGCGTAATGGTTAGTTCGCAGAATTTCGGTGTGAGTGTCCTAGGTGCGAATCCATGGAGTACCACATGTATTGTAATAACTTCTTAAAATCTAAGAAATACAAGTATATTCTGTTTAATTAAGATTATACAAATACTGCATAAAATATGGCATAGCCTATATTATAATAATCATGTTGTAAAATGTAGAAATTAATGTGGTGCCTATAAAAACGTTTAGAATATTTCAATTTCCCTTGGAAATATTAGTTATGCGTGCAATAAAAATTAGACAATTTTGCATATAGAAAAGCATTATTATTGAGAACATAAATTTAGCATTATAGATTTAACCAGTTTTAATGCTTTCGATAAATCATATTTATAACAAATATCCGTACGAGTTGATAAAGCGAACAGTATACAAATGTTTACTATTGCCTTAATATAGAAATATAGAAATGAATGCATACTATCGCTACATTTTATATATTTCCAAACATTATCGAAACAGCGAGATGATTACAGAAAAATCCCATAATCTATGCTAAAACTCCCTGCCTTTTATAAACCGTACATATAATATTGAATTAAAAACAATTACAGTTATTAAATGCGCTTCTAAATCATGCAATAATTGATATCCACATTTATGCAGCTAGAGTATATTGCGTGTATTAAATGTGCAAAATTATATATCTGACAAGAAATATTTTACATCTATATTTAACGAGGATCTATTAGGTGATGGTAAATTATCATATTATTATCCATTTGAAGATTATAACGCATTTTGACAGTTTATTCTGGCTATCATTAGATGATTGTATACGGCTTAGTAAGGATCTGTGGGAATTATATGGGTAAAGACTATCTCAATTAACCATCTCACTTCCATATACCCTTCCAAATCTTCAAACAAAAATTTAATATTAGCCACAAAACAAAAACGAAATGCGTAATCGGTTCTTGAAAGGGCAAATGAAAAACAACTTTCTATATTGCGATTGTGGGTACGGATTACAATATTTACCGGCGCCATCATTTAAACTATATTTTGGCTAATATTAGACGATTTCATTCAGTTCAAAAAAATGCCAGACCTTAAGATATTATTTATATTAGTAGCCGTAACTGTTTCACCTACGCCTTGGTGAAATATGAAATATTGTATTGGGCATATTAGTGTGCATTATTATTTAATACTTGAGGATAACCAATTTAGAGTTAGCAGTTTACAAGCCATTTGTACCCGTTCTATACTCCTTCAAAAAAACAAATATATATATATATATATATATATATATATATATATATATATATATATATATATATAATTTGTAATAATTATAATATTACCTTATGTATTATTCTTAATATTACTATTAAATTTGGTGTCGATATTATCTCCACGTGTGTTGCGATTCCATTTGTAGTATCGGAACGTACTTAAGAATTTGCATCTTACATAGCTAAACAAAATATTTATTTTTATTTATTATTTTTTACCAGTAAAAATGCAAAGCTGCTATACATGATTTCGCTATAGCCCTTTCCTTTAAATAAACATTGTATATGATATAATAAGGGTAATATATGTACGATATCCCGAATAACTTGGAATAGACGTGTCACCGACACCCAACAACATTAATATCGAAACACTCTTCTAAATCTTTACCATATTTCATAAACTTAAACCATTATTTTGTATGACTAATTTAGGCTAGACAGGGATGTTTAGACTATTCAATATATATTTAATTCAATTACGTTTTCGTTGTCGTTGAAAAAAATAGCTACATTAAATAGAACAAATAATTACCGTAACTAAATTGTCATGGCAATATTCAAAAATTATAATACACATATCAACATATATATTTTAGCTACCTATGCTCATGAGATTATGTATGTATTATTATTTATGTTGTCATGTATTTTAAGATAGATATATAGATCTCCGATTTTCGAGGTTTACCACTGAATCTTATCTAAATGTATACATATCAATGTTAGGTGGATATGTAAGGAAATAATTAATCAGCTTAATTAAGATTGTAGTACTCGCATGTTATGGACCCTCTTCTCCCTCATGTTTAGCATAGTAGTTTTGAGGTTTTAAGACGTTCTTTCCGTTAGTTTGACGATATTGAGACCTTTCGCCTCATTTTGTTGTCAATATTAAAACCTTTCGTGCTCTTTAGGTGTCGTGTGAGCCTCTAATCTTAGAAGGAATCGGCCTTCGGCTTGACATTTTTTACCGAAAAAATTGCAATTTTAAGTTTATCTTGAAAGGCGGTCTAGGGGCTGTTGTTCTAAGCTTGATGGAAGCCTAGCAAGGAAACTGGAAAATAAATTATATATATATATTAAAAACCAAACACTACCCCCGTAAGGAAATAATTAATCAGTTTAAACGTCAAACAGTTGTATAATAGAACCATGTGAATTTAATATCACGGGGTATTTAGCAATGTAGTTAGTTTCCGCACTTCTAATGTGAAAACCACTTCCTATCATAATTAATTAAGGCAGTATTATAAATGTACCCAGCTTATTAAAACGCTGTAGGGGAATGTGCGGCCAATTGCTTCCTATTTTTAGTTTCAGGCTATAAGGAAGTTGGAGCTGTAAACATTGATATACAACAGAAATACAATAATGATGTATAGGTTTCTGATGGATAGAAAGTATGATAAATTATTTGTTATGGGTATATAAATGCACTACAACCGTATTTTAGCTGGTAATTCTGCGAACTAACGATGTATAAATAAAAGAACACAATCCACGACATAGGGTGTACATCACTACATGAGCAAGTTAATCTGGTTCCCAAGCAAACTAATCGCACATATAACAACGCACTATCATGTTCAAGGAATTAGTCAATTTGGGAAGTCCGGGACGTTCTGGTAAATTTTACTAAATTATGTATGAATAAAGATTATATTTTACTCCTGACCGACAAGTATTGGTTAGATCGGGTTCCACAGTTTTTCGGAGGGGTTTTTATTTTTTTGTATTTTTTTATTTTATTTTTTATTTTTGTTCCTCCATAATGATATGAAATGACTACAGTGTATTATTTATAGTGCCGTTATCCTCGTTCAATTAAATAATAGTATCAACCCTTTCAAGATCCAATACGCGTTTCTGTTCTGTTTTCTGGCTATTATTTGACGCATTTATTCAGATTAGGAGGGATGTATGTGGAAATCAGAACAAAACAGCCCAGCTCCCCTTAATGTGTGTGTTGTTCCATTAAAATGATGGTTGAACACAATTGGATGAAACTATTGGACTATTGAAAAACTATTGAAAAACTATTGAAAAACTATTGAAAAACTATTGAAAAACACAATATTAATTAACTTGGTTAATAATTAATATTTCCTTAACAAATATTTGTTCTAACTTTGTGTGCCAAATAGTTTGACTTATTTATTATTATTATTATTATTATTATTTTTATTATTATTATTATTATTTATTATTATTATTATTATTATTATTATTATTATTGTTGTATGTGTTATTATGTTTATTAGTAGTAGTATTTGTATCAGTATTATATATATATTATTATTATATTTGTTTTATTATTACCATTATTATTAATATTATTATGAAGTATTAATATACTCATTATTAATAAGTATTATATTACTCATTATTTTAATTAGCATACTTATAATTAGTAGTAGTAATTGTGGTGGAATTTTTACTAAATCAAAAATTATATTTTCGAATCTAAAGCTATGAAAGCCTTAAGGTCAAAGACAAAATAAATATTAAATATGTTTAAGGGAGCCCACCTCGCTTTTTTTCTCTTTCTCTCCCTCTCTCTTTGGCTTGTATCCATTCGGCTTCATTCAGCCTACTGTTTTAAGACGCTTACCCCAATCCAGGTGTCAATATTTTCCTGGCGAGCGGTAGCAAGCCAGCATACATATATTTTTGTTTTGACAGCAAGCTAAATGTGTACATTTTTCGATAGAAAATGTCTCGGATTTCTCCATACAATGCTGGATCGCTATCGCTCGCCAGGAAGAAATCGACACCTGGATGGGGATAAACGTCTTAAAACAGTTGGCTGAGTGGGGCCGAATGGATACAAGCCAGAGAAAGAGAGAAAGAGAAAAAAGCAGGTGACCCCCCCCTTAAGTTCATATGAAACCAGATGTATTCGCAACCGCATGCTAATGAGAAAAATTATAATGAATGTTTAACCCTCTTAGTATTACGGCACGGAAATTAAAACTTACTCTGTCAAATTAGAAACCGATCCAGAATTGCGTAAAAATATATTAACTAGATGATTATATATTGCAATCATATCACTCTATTTTGTGGGAATAAATGGGTCTATCTATTTATCTATTTATCTATTTACTCAGGACTATTTCCCATTTATTTATTTTTTATTTTTATTTAATTTGTATTTATTTTATTTTTTAAATCTATGGGTAATGGGTAATAACAATTTAGTAGGCTACATATTAGGAGTACTATTTTGAACACAATGTAGAAAGCTTCACAATTCTTGGCATTAATTGTAGAACTCCTTCATAATACAAATTATTAATGTGTTACTATATTGATGACAGTGTGATTTAATTAAGGGTATATTTTAACTTAAGAAGTGGTTTTTTTCTGGATTCGCTACTCCCTCATTTCTTCATCAGATTTTAAGACTTTTCGTGCCATTTAGGTATATCCTTGTTTTTTCCTGGTGAACGATACCGAGTCTGCATATTATGAGGAGCGGGAAATTCTGTATCGAGAATTTACAAATTTATTTCAATTTGGGGTCTTGATGGTATTTTGTAAGCTTGATTTAGGTCTAGGGACCAAACTAACAAAAAAAATCCCCTTAGATTGCTACGGAAAACTATTATTGTCATAATATATATACAGTTTATATATATATATATATATATATATATATATATATATATATATATATATATATATATAATACCATACTAAATAAAAAACCAGTTTATCTTCAAGGTTATGTTCAGCTAAAGGAAAAATTTATTAATTCGATTGGTCTATCTTACGCATCGTTTCTCTTTGTCTCTCTCTCTCTCTCTCTCTCTCTCTCTCTCTCTCTCTCTCTCTCTCTCTCTCTCTCTCTCTCTCTCTCTCTCTCTCTCTCCTATATTAATCTGTCGTTTCAAAGTCCAGTCACCCCTGCTCTTCCTCCTCTCACGTACAGTACATTAATATTACACTACAATTTGGAATTACAAAATATGTGATGACATTCTCTTCGAAGTTCCATTACTATATTAGGGTGCTGATATAATATATATATATATATATATATATATAGTAGAGAGAGAGAGAGAGCGAGATTAATTTACGTAAATGCATGCGTTTTTACGGTCGTTTCTTATACATCGGATTCTCCGTGTTGATCAGTTGGTATAAACCTGATGATTGGCTATACATTTAATAGTGTTGAGGTTTTTCGTGAGATCTCTGGTGATGGCATATTGGTAACTCTGAAATATTGTGTGTGGGTAGTTATACAACCTGCTACCACTTTAAAATTATTGTAGTCTGGATGCTGTTGATATTTTGGGAAGGAGAGAGTGAGTGAGTGAGTGTGCGTGTGTGAGAGTGTGTTTGTGTGTGACTGAGTGGGGGAGTGAGTGATTGTGTGTGTAAGAGAAACCTCACAAACACCCTCCACAATTCTACAAGCCCTCCCCTCATCTATACCTTCCCAACTCTCCAGCCATGAACCAGCCGACCAAACACACGAATCCGTCTGCCCAGCTGCCAGAAATCACATCCACCTAATTTGCCACCCATTCTCCACCTCTCTCCCCACCTCTTTACCCACTCCACCTTTTCTCCCCACACACCCCACCTATCCTACACCCATCTCCCTTTCCCCACCCACTCTATCTACCTCCCTACCCATATCCCCACCTATTCTCCACTCCTCTCTCCCCACCCACTTCATCTATTCTCGACCACACCCTTCCTCACCCACCCCAACTCTTCTGCACCCTTTCCCTATCAACCCCATCTCTTCCCCACCCTCTTTCCCCACCCGTCTCCCCAGCTTTCTCCCCACCTACCCACTGCCAGGCATCACGTCCAAATAATCTTCTCTTTCCACCCAGCCACCCCCTCCATCATAAACATATATCTGCACGATTAATAAAGCGGGGTTTGCAGAGCTAGTGGGTCGAGTGTTTACCCGAGAGACGCCCGCTTGTATCCAGTCGACCGCCTTCCTTTGCCTGCGATCTTTTCATGGCGATAGCGAGCCGTAACCTTTGTTTTGTTTCATACACTCATTAATGCTTACTCCCTGGTAATGTTACTCGGCTTAGGAAGGACCTCTAGGAATTGGATCATGTACAAACTTTCTTTATTACTTTATTGTCTCTCTTTCTCCACTCACCCACACAAATCACCCAACTTCCACCTCTCAGTATTACCTCTTTACTACTCACCTAAACCCACCCCATCCACTTCCTCCCTACCCTCTCCCTACCAACCCACCCACCTCCTCTCCACCCATTCCATCATGACCATTTATGTGCGGTATTAATAAAGTTGTGTGTTGGTAGGGTGGTAGGGCGGCGTTTGCAGATCTAGTGAGACCGGTGTTTACATTGGAAACCGCGGCAAAAGCGGTATAAGGACATTTCGGGACGATTTTATGCAGCTTAGAAAGACCCTCCACTCTTCTCTCTCTACCCACCCAAAACACCCGCTCACCCACACATCATCTCAACTACCCACTCTACCCATCTGCCACACCCATCTCCGAACCCACCATAAAACCCACTCATCAACTGCCCTATCCACCCCACCCATCCCCCACACACCTCTCCCCATCCACCCAAACACCCACTATCCCACTCACCCACCCACGTAACGTAGAGTTACCAAAATGATACCTAGCCTAAAGAACAAACCATACGAAGAGCGTCTTAGAGAATTAAATCTATTTCCTTTAACCCAGCGCAGATTAAGAGGTGACTTAATTCAAGTGTTCAAAATCATCAAAGGCATCGACAATATGAATTGTAGTAAGTACTTCACTATCGACCACTCTAATTACACGCGGGGTTGCAAAATTATTGGTAAATCTTTTAACTCACACGAACCTAAGAATTTCTTCTTCAATCGAGTTGTCAACTTGTGGAATGGGCTTCCCCGAAACGTTATAGACTGCATCACCGTTGATTCATTTAAACTCCGCCTAGACAAATATCTCGCATCAAACCCGCGACTGACTGCGTTTGTAAATGAATAACTTTATTTTATCCCCCCCTCAGTTACTAACCCATCTGTCCCCTACTAACTTCCTAATCCTGCCACGGACATTAGTTCCAGGGCAGTAATTCCCTTTCCAATGTTCCCTTACCCACTCTAAACCACTGTTTGGACACTTGATCCTCAGTGTTTTGGAGGACAAGCAACCTAGAAGGGTCACTAGATCTGTTGTTGCTTGATTTCCTTTGTACTCCTTTGTACTTAGCCAACCCACCAACCAACCCACCCCTCTCCTCACCCACTATCCCACTCACCCACTCCCACCCCTCTCCCCACCCACTATCCCACCCACTTAGCCAACCCACCCCTCTCCTCATCCACTATCCCACTCCCACCCCTCTCCCCACCCACCCACCCACCCCTCTCCTCACCCACTACCCCAATCACCCACCCACTTAGCCAACCCACCAACCAACCCACCCCTCTCAACCACCTACCCACACGCCTCTACTCACCCCTCTCCCCACCCACCAAACCACCCACTCCACCATAAACATATATGTGCGCGATTAATAAAGCCGTGTTCGTGTGGGGGTAGAGGGCCGTGTTCGTGTGGGGGTAGAGGGCCGTGTTTGCAGACCCCGTGGAACCAGTGTTTACCCAAGAGACCACCACCGCTATGGCAGAAGGCGGAGGAGGGATATCTGGGGGGGGGGGGTTTCTGGACCCTATTCTCCCTTGTGCTTAGCCCCAATAGGTTTGAGATTTTAAGACGTTTGGCCCATTAGTCTAGAAGGCGGAGGAGGGAAATCTGGTCCATATTCTTTAGGAGCGATGGGCGTATTTATTTGCTCAATTACATATATTTTTCTAGTTTCCTCCCTAGACCTCCATTAAGCTTAAAAAACTACATGCCGAACACCCTTCTTCAAGATAAATTTGGAAATTTTTCGGTAGAACAATTTCCATGCCGAAGGCCTGTTCCTCTTATAATGCAGGCTCGCTATCGCTCGCTAGGAAAAAAATTACACCTAAATGGCACGAAAGGTCTTAAAATTGACAGAAATGGGGCGAAAGTTCTTAAAATCTCCAAACTAATGAGCCGAACGTTATAAAATTGGAAAACTAATGGGGCTAAACATGAAAAAGAAGGGTGAACCAGTAAAACGACCCCTCTCCGCTTAAGCAATGAGAGACGGCTTTCTATACCCTTCCCTGTAGTACTTATCGTGAAGGGAAGAGCTACCCCCTTCCCGTGTTCAGATTACGCCCTAACGACCTTACCGACTTATATATATATATATAGGCTACTGTAAAAATTGAGCACTTGATGGCTGCAAATGAATACTAAGCGTTTTGAGTTGATGATGTGTTGTAAGTTGAATTGATAAACCGAAGAACACTGTTTATGAGTAAGTGTATAATAATTATTAATCGTACATAACTTATAAAACATGTAAATTTGAACAATCAGCGACTTTTCTAACTATTAAAATTATACTAAATATGGTTTGGTGCATACGGACTCTGCACAGAAACAGATAGTTCGCTTAAAGTAGTTGAAGTGGCGATGACTAAAATGTGTTCTTCAGTAACAAGTGGCAAGGATAAAAATGCGTTCGTTTCATCCCATTCATTTAGGAATCACAATGAACAAGTTGAAATGAATGGAATGAAAAATTCCTCTTAAAACCAATGAGTAGTATTATGAAAGATTCGTTTATCCTGCCCTGTTCATTTACAGTAAATAAGAAACAAATTGTAACTTAACCAGGAATTAATAGCCCCCGATTGCCTCCCTCTCAGTTAAACTCCCTCCCTTCTGTTGTGAGGGTGGTGGTGTTAGAGGCCAGTGGAATATGACCCTTACTGCCCTATGCCATAAGGGTCAAGGGCCGGGCGAAAAAACACACGGGGGAGGGGGGGGGGGGGGACTAGTGTTTGTTCGGCTCTTGGAGATATTGGGGTTTTTATTATTCATATGCATTGGTTGTTGTTTTCATGATGTGTGGCGTGTGTAACAGTTGGCAAATGGGGCCTTTTGTTGTTTTATATATATACAATATATATATATATATATAGCAACCTACGCCTACGCCTATATACAGATATTAATAGACGTATAAATCCTTCCTCCCTATATTCCGTTTTCAGTTCTTCATATTATCATTAATATCATCATCGATATTCGCATCCTCCTATTCTCCTCTTCTTTCTCCACCTCCTGTACCAGTAACCTCACATCATCTGCATTCATTATTGCTTCCTCCTCTTCCTCCTGTTTTCTCATTATTCCTCTGTCTCATCCACCTCTCTTCCTCTTCCCCTCACTTCTCCTCCCCCCTTCCTCCACTTCTCCTCCACTTCCTCCTCCTCCTTTGCATCCCCTCCTCTCCCTGTCCTTCATTCCCCTCCCTGCCTCCCCCCCCCCCTCCTCAATCTACTCCCCACCCCCCATTCTATTTCCCCTCCACCCTCTCTTCCCTCCTTTCCCCTTCCTCCCTCCTCCCTCCCTCCTCCCTCACCACTCCTCTCCTATAGCTGTTCGATCGGTTACCCCCATCCCCCCAATTTAAACAATCGAGAGGGGGATTTGGCCACCGTGCAAATTAAATGGGTCCCCTCTCCTCATCCCCCCCCCCCCCCCCGCCCCAGCCCCCCTCGGTCCTTGGGGGGTGAAGTGGAAACCGCAGTCGTCGTGAGAGAGAGAGAGAGAGAGCGAGAAAGAGAGAATATGAGAGAGAGCATAGATTATTACCACTGCGGCATACTGTACATGTTATAAGAGCTAGAGAGAGAGAGAGAGAGATAGTGAGAGTGAGAGAGAGAGAGAGAGAGAGAGAGAGTAGAACCGAAAGCGAGTAAAAGAGAGAGAGAGAAAGCAAGAGCGAGTGCGAGAGGGAGAGAGAGAGTATCAACCGAAAGCGAATAAAAGAGTTCTTGTGAAACGAAAACAGAATAAACCATATACAAGATCCTAAAAGGGTAAGAAAGGGGAAGAAGAAGAAGATAAAAAAGATCAAAGCGGAGGGGATAACAATACTATAGTTCGTTCCTTCTAGGTCGGGAAGAAATCGTATCCAATAACCTCTCAAAATGGACTAGAGTAATCGAGCACATATTTCTACCAAATAGGAAGACTTGGCTAGGGAATAGGCGTGGAAATTTACAGCTCATTTTTGCTCTAGCCCCTTTTGAGTTACTCAGAGGTTAGAGGTTACGATTTCTGCCCAGCCTAGAATGAACGGACTATACGAGAAAAAGTACAAGAGGAGGGACAAGAGAAGAGGTGGATATTGGAGAGAGAAGAAAGACCACAAGTGGATGTTGAAAAGTTGGCAGAATGAATATACACACCATCTGAGGAGGAGCACTTTATTGACGTTTCGCAGATAGCTTAATTCATCAGGTTGCTAACAAATACTGGTACCCAGGAGGCCTCCTATAGTCTATTCGCTGTAAGTAGGCGAGAAATCATGAACTCTATCCTCTGTAACTTACAAAGGGCTAGAGCAAATTGGCTGTAACTTTCCACATCTATTCCTTGATTGACTCTTCCCAAATGGTAGAAATATTAACTCGATTACCCTAGTCGTTTTAGAGTTACAGAGGTTACAGGTCTTGATTTCTCGCCTACTTACAGCGAATAGACTATAGTACCAGTATTTGTTAGTGACCTGATGAAGCTATCTACGAAACGTTGTCAATAAAGTGCTCCTTCTCAGATGGTGATTTTATCCATGCTGTCTACTTTTCAACTACCGCTCAACATTATAAATATTAACAACAACAATAATAATAATAATAATAATAATAATAATCAAAATAATCAAACACATCTTACCCCTTCAAAAACATTCCCCCCAGCCATTACCGTCTCCATATTCAACATCACCCCTTTTTTATCGCCGTATTATTCCCGCATACAACATTTATACCTTCACCGTCAAATTACAATATTAAGGGGAGATGGGCCGTTTATTTGCCTTTTTAATTTGTTTTGTGATTTTCTTAGTTTCCTCCCTATACCTCCATCAAATTAAAAATAAAAAAAACATTCATTAGATGCCCCTTCTAGATTAATTTGTACATTTTTCGGTAGAAAAAATTTCCGGCCAAAGGCCGATTCTTCCAACATTACAGGCTCACTATCGTTCGCCAGGGAAAAAATCGACACCTAAATAGCACGAAAGGTCTAAATATTGACGAAGAAATGGGGCAAAAGGTCTTAAAATCGACTAACTAATGGGGCAAACATCATAGCATCTGAAAACTAATGGAGCTAAACATGAGGGAGAAAGTGGTCCAGAAAACCGGCCCATTAAGGTCTTTGTTTGGTTCGCGTCCATTTGCGCTCTCGTTTCCTCTTCCTGCCTAGTTTTTCTTGCTTATTCCAGAACCCATTTCCTCGTTACCTCCGCTAACAAATTTGGACGGAGGTTACACTTTCGTCCCTGTTTGTCTGTCTGTCTGTAAACAAGATATCTCACGAATTTGTTAACCGATTTTCACGAGCTTTGGTGGACCGATAGGATATGCACCATGGAATACGTGATTTGATTTAGGTGGTGATTCGACGATTTTCATGACATTTGGTGGGCAGATAAGATATGAAATATGAACCGATATTCACGAATTTGGTGGTCAAATATGATATGCGCCAAGGAAGAAGTGATGTAAATTAAGAGGCGAGGAGATTTTCACGAAATTTGGTGGCCAGATGGGAAAGAAAAAATCTAGCGTAGGTGAAGGTTGGCGCTCTACCTAGTGCCCTTCTAGTGTAGCTTTTAGTTTGCTCTTATTTAGCTCTCACTTAACCCTTTTACGCATTTATGACGCAGAGGTTGCCAGATTAGCAATAAGAAATAGATATCTCTCACTCTTATAATTACCTCTCCAAAATTAGTTTTCTGCCCACAGCTAACTCAAAGACAACTGCAGAGGTTGAAGTAACTAAACTAAAGGTTTCTAAATACCCCTGATAACAAAGGCTTTAAAGTATCCCCAATAGGCTCAAAATCGCGTCATATGTCGGAGAGGGTTAATTCTTGTAAAGCTCTTATGTGTGCCCTCGTTTCCTCTTACGGTCTCTTTTTTTTTTTTTTTTTTTTTTTTTTCCCCCCCCGACTCTCCCAGACTTCATTTCCTTATTTAGGCTGGTGGGTGGTGATGGTGCTTAGAATCCCTATAGCAACAGGCCATCCTCCGCCATATTGGTGCCACTGGTGTTAGTAGTAGTAGTAGTAGTAGTAGTAGTAGTAGTAGTTGATTAAACAAAAATAGTAGTAGTAGTAGTAGCATCAGTAGCCTTTCTTTGCAGTCAAATTTTCCTGTACCTAAAAAGACATTTGGCAATACTGGTAAGAAATAAATAGTTTTGGTGTTTGTATATACATTGTACACTCAGATGCCATAGTCTCTAGCCCACTCATAAATATTCGTGCATTTCACCTATATATATATATTGATGGAAATGCAGTATATATCTGGATACGAATTTCTGAATAAAATCTTCTATACTTCTACTACAAATCTATGTGTTATTTATTGAAAATCTAGTTGTATCCATAAATCAATCAAGATAATTAATATTGCATCTCTCTCTCTCTCTCTCTCTCTCTCTCTCTCTCTCTCTCTCTCTCTCTCTCTCTCTCCATATCCGCCGTTTCCCCTCATTTCTGTTGATAATTTTCTCTCTCTCTCCCCTCACTCTCGTCGCCCCCCGAGGCCCCCCTATAAAAACGGAAAGCAGGAACTGAAGAGGGGAGAGAGAGAGGGGGGGCGCTTCGACTCTCTCTCTCTCTCTCTCTCTCTCTCTCTCTCTCTCTCTCTCTCTCTCTCTCTCTCTCTCTCTCTCTCTCTCTCTCTCTCTCTCTCACACACACACAGACACACAAAACAAACACAACTGAATCAACAATAATTTACGCCTGACGCACATGACGCACATAAACAGTCACATGTGCACGGTTTCCATACGCACACACTCCTCTTGATTGCTGACCCAAATGGAAAACACGATTACATTTTTTTTTTTTTTTTTCATCCAAATTGTAAATATTATCCCACGAAAAAATAATTCCCCGCAATGTTTATTTTTAGGCTTTGGTAGTTTTTGCTCAATATGTGTTTGTGTTTATTTAGCGCTGGGGGAATTTTAATAGTATATGAAAATATCTGAAGAAAACAATATATATATATATATAAATATATATATATACCGGTATATATATAAACGAGTAGAATATTTTATCAGTAAGTTGTTTGTCATTATATATTTTATCCATAGCAATCAGACGACACATTTATTTTTTAACTTAAAAATATACTATATATTGTTTAGGTAAGGAAAGATTTACAAGATTCAGAGGATTAAATTGGAAGGCTTTCCCCTTTCCATCTCTCTCTCTCCTCTCTCTCTCTCTCTCTCTCTCTCTCTCTCTCTCTCTCTCTCTCTCTCTCTCTCTCTCTCTCTCTCTGTGTTGTAGGTCCTTCATGAAACCCCTAAAATCGCCTTGAGGTAGCCATATCAAAATGTAAATAAGTAGCCTTCATTTTACGAATGTTACTTATGGTGATTTTAAGGGGCGATGTGCCGTTTTTCTGGTCCCCTTTCTTCCTCATCCTTATCCCCATTAGTTTTGAGATTTTAAGACGTTTGCCCCATTAGTGTGTCGATTAAGGTTAAGACCTTTCGTGCCCTTTAGGTGTCGATTTCCTGGCGAACGATGGCGAGCCTGTAATTGTGACATTTTGTTATCGAAAAATGTACAAATTAGTCTCGTAGGGGGATCTGATGGATGTTTTTTTAAAGTTTGATAGAGGTCTAGGGAGTAATCTTAAAAAAAAATAATAATAATAATATATATATAAATAGTGCCCCCTAAATAAGAACTGTCACCTTAAGCAAGAACACACCTATTGATAATATTCGGAGCATTACTAGAATTATGCTACTCTCGACAGTACATATCACATATAACACATTATATAGTCATGAACAGGCGGTATCACACGAGCGCTTTTTCAGTCAATTTTCGATGAGCAAGTTTGGTTTTGGCATTTTCGCGTTGGAATCGACATTTAGACTGAATGTATATGATTTTAAGATACTGGAATAACGTATACCTTTATTTACAACGATGCCAGACCACAATTGCTTGAAGAAACTGCCGGAAAAAGCGCTCGTGTGACACCGGCTTCAGACAAGGATTGCTGAGCTTGCGATGACTGTGAAATGATTCGGTACATATGCCTGCACTTTGGTAATGAGGACAGGGGTGCTCATAGCAAGGATAATTGGTATTTGTCTAATGGTGTTCTATGTATGATATCAAAGTCCACTTAACCTCTTCTGTACCGGCAACGTCTATTTAATTTTATGTTAGCTACATTTAGACAATTTTGTGCTGTTTAAGAAGGATCCGTGGTAGTAAAAAGGGTTAAGTGAGATAGTTCGAAGCCTGTTAATTGCTGGAGGCCTTTTGAAACTGATTAATATTGTCTAACAGTAGCCAGAATAAATCTAAAAAGACGTCGCCGGTACAGAAGGGGTTAATGCTTGATGGTGGTTGTGTTTTAATAGTGGTGGTGTGATGGTGTAATGGTGGTGTTAGAACGAGCGTTTATCACCATTATGGGGACAATTATCACAGCTCTTAGGGTACCATTCCTTAGCTTGTGTTGTGTACTATGTGGTGTGTTGTGTTGTAATAGTAGTGGTGTTATGGGGTGATAATGGTGTTAGTACGAGCGTTTATAAGCGTGATGGGGAGGGAGGGAATTAATACAGCTCTTAGGGTCCCATTCCTTAGCTTGTGTTGTGTACTATGTGGTGGGTTGTGGTGTGTTGTGTTGTAATAGTAGTGGTGTTATGGGGTGATAATGGTGTTAGTACGAGCGTTTATAAGCGTGATGGGGAGGGAGGGAATTAATACAGCTCTTAGGGTCCCATTCTGTAGCTTGTATTGTGATGTGAAACTATGTGATGAGTTGTGTTGTGTTGTGTTCTAATAGTGATGATGCTATGGGGTGATAATGGTGCTAGGATCAGCATTTATCACTGGGATAGGGTCAATTAAACAGCTTTTAGGGTCCCGCGGGCTTGTCGCAGTATTTTTGGCTGGGTCATTCTGCTAGAAGTTCGCAGGTGTGTGTGTGTGTGTGTGTGTGTGTCTGTGTGTGTGAGAATGAGAGAGAGAGAGAGCGATAATAACGAAGCGGGCGTCACCTATACTGAAGGGGTTAAGGGAAGGATGGGAAGCTGGGAAGGTGAAGAAATGGGGGGAAAGGGAGGATAATGGAAACAAGTGGAGGGGACCCCTTTGAGGAAAGTGATAGGGGAGGAGAGAAGAATGATTAAGGAAAGAATGAGGGCAGTGAAAAGTGAAGGAGGATAATGAGGATATGTGGACAACTCCTTGAAATTTCTCCCTCAATCAATCTTTCCCTCGTTCTATGACCTAAACTGCTTCAAACATATTGTGTTCCAGGCATTTTGACTCCAACGTCCCTTGAATTTGGCTCTGTCACTCTTTCGGCTTTGGGGAAGACACTCGTTACAGGCAACCAGCCGTGTGTATCCTTCATACACATATATACAAATATATTAAGAAAAGGCATATCTAGAGGAGGCATGAGAGAAGTGGATTTAGCAGAGAAAGGAAGAAGGGGATATGGAATGAGAATAATTATACGAATGCACAAAAATATATAAAATATGCAAAATATGAATGCAAAAGGAGGGATATCAGCATAAAAATTAAACTACTAGAATACAAAATTCGAGGGCCCCTTTTCATTCTAATTCGAGGGCCCCTTTTCATTCTAATTCGAGGGCCCCTTTTCATTCTAATTCGAGGGCCCCTTTTCATTCTAATTCGAGGGCCCCTTTTCATTCTAATTCGAGGGCCCCTTTTCATTCTAATTCGAGGGCCCCTTTTCATTCTATTCTGGCAACATTAAACGATTATGTTCATTATTGGGAGGCCATCTAGGAATCAAAGAGGTCATGTGTATTTCAATTAGCACTCTTGACTCCCACAGTTCTTTCCTAATCTGAAGAATTGCTATAGTAAAAGAGGTTGACGATGGTAGTAAAATAATATAGTAATACTAAATAGTAGTAGTATTGATTCATTAGGCTTCTCTCTCTCTCTCTCTCTCTCTCTCTCTCTCTCTCTCTCTCTCTCTCTCTCTCTCTCTCTCTCTCTCTCCCATAGTTCCATTATCCACAATTATCTCCCCACTTCCCCCATTCTTCCCCTAATTATCCCCCTCTCCCCTCCCCCCTACCACTCTCCTTTACGACCCCTCTTCCCCTCCCAGCCCTTCTCTATTCCCTCCCCTCATTCTTCCCCTAATCACCCCCTCTCCCTATACCACTTTCCTCTACGGCCCACTATCCCCCTGCCTCCCTCCCTTTCCCCCTTTTCTCCCTTAATCCCCCCCCCCCCCCCCCCCTACCACTTTCCTCTAAGGACACCCCTCCCCCCTCTCTCCCCGCCCTTCTCTACTCCCTTCCCTCCTAGTCATCACCCCCCCCCCTTCTCTGCCCCCTCGTTCCCCGCCCTTCCCTCATTCTTCCCCTAATCACCCCCTCTCCCCCTTTTCTCTACGCCCCCCTCCCCCACGCCCCGGCTGGAGCGAGTCACGACTAACACGGGCGGGGCTGACACGCTCCGACGGGCTACTGTTCCATCCTGCACGCGAGGCTGCGGTGTCCTGCGGCAGTCGCTAGCCCAGTCATTACCCTCCTCCTGACCCGGCCCCGTCCGTCGCGATCTCAGGTAGCCGCAGCCGCAAGTATCCGCAGTCCCAAATAGCCAAAGATCCAATCCTAGACAGGGGAGAACGTACGTCTTCACTTCAGGAGGCTTATTTATTAATAATAATAAAGTTTATTTCCACCGATTGTGGTTAATCTTCTTACATGGTATTTACAAATATATATACAGTTGGGGTTTAGTGTTTGAAAAGTAGCTAAAAGATAGATAGGAATACATAATTAGTCTGACATATCTAAGGAGAAGCGAACTTGTGAATTTTTATCACGGGATTTTATGATGTGTGATGACAGCAGCGGTGGTGCTAGTAGCATCATGAGGGAGGGAGATGGGTGTGTGTTCTCTTACGACAGCCCCGACCGATTCAACCAATCTGACCTGCACATGGCTCCTCCCACTTAAGCCCCTCCCACTCCCATTGGCCCCTCCTCAATATGTTAGCTCCACCCACTCTCACCTCGCTGGGCTGACATTGGTTAGCGCCAGTTGTGGGAGGGTCGCATCGAGTTGTTAGATTTGTCCTTTTATAATAATCAATGAACGTTTTGTTAATTATTTCCATGTGTTTAACTTAAGTAGTAGCATATCAACAACAATTTAGAATACTTTGATGAATTGTCAATACAAAAAGATAACACATTTGAGCAATCCTGTGAATTGTTTGAACTCATATTGATTACATAAACACAAAACATCTATAGTATTACACACACTTTACCAGATAATTATATAATTTAATTTAATCATCCCTTAAGTGGGGATTACACAACAATTTACGCAACATATTTCCGCAGTTAGTAATATTTATTGGAGATAATAAAGTTTGAAGGTGTCTTTGGCAACTCTCTCATGGACGGGCAGGACAATTTCTGCAATCTTCATTAGTGTCAAAACTTAAGTATTATAGTTAATCGCGCGTCCAGCTCGCGCGTAATGATACACACGGATGAGTGAACACGCCAGAGGTTACGGATAGATTACGGTAAGACGTAGGCCAGGAGAAACAGCCTCGGGAGATCGGGAAACCGGGACGTACTCTCGAACGCTGTGGTTTGTTGTGATCGATGGAAGGTGGGAAGCTTGTGTTCATCCTCGAGCAGACACGCATGCAGGCGGGAAGTTGACTGGTCCAGCAAGTGTTGTCAATTTAGCTGCTTTCCCGCTAGATCTAGACGTATTTGTGGATCTAGAGGCAAATGGTTACATCTAGCGATATGATATAGATTTAAGCCAGTTTAGAGAGATAAGTAACACCCCGTTCTTAACATTCATCATCAATTACAAACCCCAATGTACTTGAATTAACTAATGAAATATTGGAGAGATTTTGCCGATATTCTAGCTATTTTCAGCATATATTTACTATCTAGCTGACTTGATTTGGTAACCCTGAGCCCAGCTTCTTTCTTGACACATCCTTTCATCTTTTTCTTTTTTCTTCGCTTCCTTTTTATTTTTTACTTTTATGCCTTGGCAAATCTCTTCTCGCTTCCTCCAATTGTTTTATTTCACATTTCTATAATAGTTTCCCATTTATTTACTCATTTTTTGTCTCCTACTTTTTTGTGTTGACTCTTCCTCAGCCAAGCTCTCCATCCCTTCAATGATGTTATTTGACTCCACTTTTCTACAATACATGACCATTCTTAGACTTATATATTGAACACCTTGGCCTTAGCCTTGGCACGTAAGTCGAGTTTGTAAATTGGGAGTGGTTTGGGGATCTGGTTGGAGTTATAAGGAGTTACAGGGACTAGTTAGTATCTCCGAGACCTTGCATTCCATTCCAAGGAGATACTCTAGACAAAAAGATATTGTATAGTGCAGTTAATTCACTAAATAATTTTCAAAATACTATCTTCTCTTTACTTAATCTGTTCTACCTAGAAGTATCAACAACTTCTGAGGGAAGTTTGTTCCTAATAGAACAGCTCTTTTATGTGAAAATGTTTCCACATACTGTATATTAGCTATACACTTCTTCATCTCTAACTTCCATAGTGATGTGCTGTATTCATATTGAGGCTAAGCAATTCGGAGTTCTTGGTTTTGGGTATGTTGAAGATTTTAAGTGTTCGTGTTGGATTAAATTGAAAAGGCGTGGCTCATGAATAATGGGTCTGACTGGACTCTCTCTCTCTCTCTCTCTCTCTCTCTCTCTCTCTCTCTCTCTCTCTCTCTCTCTCTCTCTCTCTCGTACTTACTGGCCCCATGAAAATCGGCAAACTAATGGGGCGAACGTCTTAAAATCTTAAAAGCAATCAGGCTAAACATGAGGGAAGAAGGGGTCCAGAAAACATGCTACTCTCAGTTTAGTTATGGATAAAACATAACAATTACCATCAAATAAATTGTAAATTTTAAAACAGACCCCCTCAAAAACCCAAACAAATCCGCTGCAACACATCAGTCAATACATATAAATACAAAAATCTAACCCTTTACCAATAATTTTCGGCTTTGTTCCCTATGCTAATAACCATTGAACCCTGAGTGAGGCAGCCTACAACACAAACAACCATTTACTATATTTTATGCATGCGTATTAAGGGGTAGTAGGCTACTTGGTTTTTGGTCTATATATTTATAAAATAATTTATTTTTTGAGTGTCCTCGCTAGACCTCCATCAAGCTTAGAAAAACACCCCCTAGACCCCCTGTGAAGATAAATTTGTACATTTGTCGGTAGAAAAATGTCCCGCTAAAATTAAAGGCTCGCTCTTGCTCGCCAGGAAAAAATTACACCTTAAGGTCACGAAAAGTTTTAATATTGACAACAAAATGAGGCGAAAAGTCTCAAAATCGCCAAACTAACGAAACGAACGTCTTAAAACCTCAAAACTAATATGCTAAACATGAGGGAGAAGGGGATCCAGAAAAAGCGAATAGTACCCCCTTAATACCGTGAAGAATTAATCTCCCAAACAGAACATGGGTTACGTTCTGTTGATTTTATGGCCTGGCTGATCATTCATTTTCAATTTCCGAAATGGAGTTAATTAAGGTAAATGTACCATGGATGCCATTTTACGGTCGGTCTGTTGTTGGAATATAGTTATTTATCATAATATCTCTAAACACGCCACTTTGATGTATTGCCTGGCATCACAGCGAGGGGGGCGGAGGGGGCGCAAGGGGGTAGGGACAGAATAATTCCAGTGTTTATGTATTTATGTTACTGCGTACGTGGCGGGGTGATATACCTGGCTTTTCGAACTAGGGGGATATCACTGATACACGCCCTTGTTTTGCAATGAGGCTTAAATGTATGTATAAATTATAGTGTTTATGGACAAGGACATGTTTTCTAGTTTACAAAATATGGGTATGTAGAGGTATAATATTTTATGTCCGTGGTGATCAAGTACAGTATTTAGTTTGTTTTGTGTAAATGAGGATGCATTGAACAGCGAAATGAAAGCAGTAGAACCATTCCCATAGCATATTTATAGTTTACCAATAATCGGTTTCCTTTACAGACTACACTACTTATTACAATATACTTTACTAACATAATAAATTATCAATATATTTAACCATCATATATCTAAATACATAATGTAATGAATTGTGTGATATTACTCGGCTTACATTAGTCATTTTTTCCATTTTAGCTCTTAGCAAATGAATAGCAAGTAAGGTTGAGTAGTACTTTAGCGCTAATACCTATCAACATTATCCGTGACACAATCTGTTTTCTCATTACTAATTATCTTCCATCTTACTCGCAGCAACAATTTTATTTTAATATATAATATATTTTAAAAGCTCAAACTTCAAATCATATAAATGTAAATACAGTACATGTTTTACGTATACCCACAATAGTTATTATTAGTAATCGTCTTATGAATGACCAACCCGCCAAATAAAAAACACCTTATATAAATATGCATTCCCAGAAGCCCTAACAAAAAGTCCCTCTCACGGTGAACATGGTCATTTGTCTATTTTTACCCCGGTTCGTAGATTATGAAAGATATTTTTGCATGGGTGGGCTTTGTTGTTGGGTGGGGGGAAGAAGATGCTAAGTCACGGGGGGAGGGGGGGGGGGGGTCCAAGGAGGTGCGACACTATCAGGTGCGACGTTTTAGGGGGTTTATTATGATTTTGTTCTATTATTGCTGAGGGTTGTGTTAGCTTTTGCCAATTTTCGAGTAATGTGATTTTAGTTTGCCCCCTAAACTATAAACGAACGCCTCCTCACACTCCTGCAAGCTAATAATAATAATAATAATAATAATATTGATAATAATAATAATATTAACAATAAAAATTATAATAATAATTATAATAATAATAATAATAATAATAAGTAGAAGAAGAAGAAGAAGAAGAAGAAGAAAGATACGCCCCCAGACCCCCTGCAAGCTAAATATGTTTAACAAATGGTAGAATAATATCGCCACAGCACATCAGCCACAATCTCGACCAGTGTCAGTTCAACCCAATACTGTTAGGTTAGATTGGATTAAGTTGGACTGGGTTAGGTTAGATTGGGTTAGGTTAGATTGGGTTAGGTTAGATTGGGTTAGGTTAGATTGGGTTAGGTTAGATTGGGTTAGGTTAGGTTGGATTAAGTTGGACAGGGTTAGGTTAAGTTAGGTTGGGTTAGATTAGGTTATATCGGGTTAAGTTAGATTGGGTTTGGTTAGGTTGGATTGGGTTAGGTTAGGTTAGGTTAGATTGGTTGAGTTAGGTTAGGTTGGCTTAAGTTGGGTTTGGTTAGGTTAGATCGAGTTAAGTTGGGTTGGGTTACGTTAGGTGGGGTAAGGTTGGGTTGAGTATGGTTAGGTTAGGTTAGGGTTAGGACTACAAACTATCACTAGTTGAATGATCACTGATTTAGATCTGCTGTTGAAATGGTATACTGGTTGAAATGGTCTACTCGTTGAAATAGTCTACTCGTTGAAATGGTCTACTTGTTGAAATGGTCTACTGGTTGAAAAGGTCTACTGGTTGAAATGATCTACTGGTTGAAATGGTCTACTGGTTGAAATGGTCTACTGGTTGAAATGGTCTACTGGTTGAAATGGTCTAATGGTTGAAATTATCTACTGGTTGAGTGGTCCGGGAACCATGCCTTACGAGTCGTTGATCCTACTTGGTCTAATCGTTCGCTGATATTCTGTTATCTTAATTGACCATGTTACGTAAAAGGTCTATTGAAATCACCCCCAAAGAGGAGTTAGATATTTGTTTTCAGTGATAGAGAACTGATGGATTTGCATAATCTGAATCCACTGTCTTAATAATCAATGTTATGCAATGGATTAATCTTATGTAAATATAATTATACTTTATATGTATTCTATCAAATTACTAAACTGATTTTAATGTTTATTTTTATTTGAGAGTTCATTAGCAGCACAGATCACATTACATAACTGTGTTGGTGGTGTGATGGTTTAGATGTTTATCTTCTGGGTGTGGTGACCCGAGTTCGAATCCCGGGAGGATCATATGAATTCATTAATGTATTCAGGTACATTGGGGTTTGTAATGGAGGATTAATTTATTGATTTTGTATTAATTTAATTCGGGGGTGTTTGGTGATGGGAGTAAAATTAATTAACTAAGATTACTCATGCTCTCGCAATATGTGGGTGGGAGAGAGAGCCGAGAAAAGCATAAAACATGTATTTTTCCATCACTGATTCATAAAAAGATTCATGATTTATAGCCTTTGAAATTCTTGAGCTTAGGTTGAGTTTCATGATCAAAGAAAACATTTGTATGGATCCAGAATTTCAGGACTAATTAAAAGTGAATCATTAGTCTTCATCTCCGCCTGCATCAGTGATTTTCCTGGACGATGATGAGACTAAAAAATAATCAACTAGTTTATTATTATTATTATTATTATTATTATTATTTGTATTACCTCTAATTAAAAGGAAATAAGTCTTTAGCATAATATATTCGAGTGAAGGTTTTATATCGAGCATTTGTTCGGTTTTATACATATATCTATCTATAGCTATCTATCTCCTATCTATCTGTCTGTCTGTCTATTTTCTATCTATCTATCTATCGATCTATCTATATGTCTGTCTGTCTGTCTATTTTATTTATTTATAGATCTATCTATCTATCTATCTATCTATCTATCTATCTATAAACATAAACGTTAAGGTACAGTTGGTATAATTACTGTCGTGTGTAATTAACTCGTCCACTACCACCATCACCACCACCACCACCATCAACCCCAGCATCCATCACTACCACCACCACCATCAACCCCACCCTCCATCACTACCACCACCACCCTCCCATTTTACAACCTCCCATCTCATTCTCTTTACAACTCTTTATAAGTTCCCTTGCCACTTCCTCCATGGCGCTGTGTATGCGTGTGTGTGTGTGAGAGAGAGAGAGAGAGAGAGAGAGAGAGAGAGAGAGAGAGAGAGAGAGAGAGAGAGGGAGTGTGTGTGTGTGTGTGTGTGTGTGTGTGTGTGTGTGTGTGTGTGTGTGTGTATGTGTTTATGTGTGTGTGTGTATGTGTGTTTATGTGTGTGTGTGTGTGAGTGTTTTTTTGTCGTCCCATATAATCTCCCTTTTTCTCCACTTCTCTTTCTTCCTTCATAGA
>CM064527.1:50429751-50472251 GCA_032716605.1 Paralithodes platypus | reverse complement strand
GTGTCTTCGTTTGTGTGGATTAATATGTGTAATACGTAAATTCATCCTCGGTTGAAAATGAACTTAAAACGTTTGTATTGCTAATTGCAGTCCGTGTATTAAAGTTAGCAATCAAGCACAGTCACTCATAAAAGTTCATGAGCCCCTCATGTCCTTACAGTATGGGTATATATTAAGGAACACCCCGTTCTAAATATAAATCCTCCATTACATACCCCAATGCACTTGAGTAAATTAATGAAAGCACATGGTCCTCCCGGGATTCGAACTCGGGACCCACCCAGAACATATATATCTAAACCATTACACCATCTTATCTATGACTATGAGAATAAACATATCAGCGTGACTTAGACATTTAGCCATACTTGACGATATTTGACTGTTACGATAAATTGTTCACTGTTATTAAAGGTCAGTTACTATATATAGGCTAGTTAACCCCTTCAGTACCAGGGACTTCCATTTCATTATATTCTGGCTACTAATAGACGATTTTATGCAGCTTAGAAAGGACCTTTAGCAATATAATAAGGCTTCAAACCATCTCAACCAAGCCTTTCAACTACCACAGATACTTCCTAATTAAGAGCTGCAAAATATCGTCTCAATATATCTAGAACAAAAAATAACATACGTCGCTGGTACTGAAAGGGTTAAATTGACAATACAGTATCTACAAAGAAAGACAAATGTACTGTGTGATCCGTGTGTGCAGTTTTATTACAACACCCATTCGTCATCGCTAGGTTAATATGAATAATAGTCAGGAATTACCAGATGGCATGTGATAGTCGGATTGCCCAATAATAATTTACGGTCGGTATTTGCGGAACGTAAGCTCCAATACAGGGACTAGATGCCCTTAACCCCTTCTGTACCGGCGACATTTTCTGAACTTTATTCTGGCTACTACTGTTAAACGATTTTACTCAGTTTAATAAAGGTTTACATCAATTAACAGGCTTCGAACTATCTCGCTTAACCTTTTTTACCATCCCAGATCCTTCTTAAACAGCACAAATCGTCTAAATATAGCTAGGAAAAAATAAGAAAGACGTCGCCGGTACAAAAGAGGTTAATATTTGCGGTTAACTGACAATGCTATCGTGGAAGTGGGTACGACAGCGAGGGAATGGAGAATATAAGCGATGTCACACGAGCAGGTTTTTCTGCAATTGTGAGCAGTAGAGAAAATTATCACATTATTTAACTAATGAAGCATATACATTTTCAGTTATATAAATGTTCAGTTATTTATGTATCAGAGATCTTCCTTAAAACACACACACACACACACACACACACACACACACACACACACACACACACACACAGTGAGAGAAAGAAATGGACAGAAGACATTGACATTTTATTATCACCATTTCCATACTCAATTAGTAACTCCTAGAACAATGTCAGGAGAGAATACGCACTCGCAAAAAAAAAGGGAAATAAAAGGCAGTCATATATTATTATTTTTATTATTATTATTATTATTGTTATTATTATTGAATATAAACACCATATGAGGAGGAACACTTTATTGACAACATTTCGCAGATAGCTTCTTCAGGTCACTTTTGTAAGTGATTTCAACTATTATTATTATTATTATTATTATTATTATTATTATTATTATATGGATAAATAAATAAATATTGATTATTCCTTGAGGGTTATGATTCGTTTTGACGTTTATTCTGGCTATCGATAGACGATTTCATTCATAAGACCATAAGGAAATGAGAGTCTGCAGAAATCCGATTGACCCACACAAGGCAGATCCCTCTCACACCCAACCCTAATTATAAGGCGCAATTATTCAGCTTAGGAAAGATGTGTGGGAGTCAGAGGGATGGTCGGGATAGTTTTTACCCCTTTGATGGTTAGAACACTTTCCGAAACTGAACAAAATCCTTTATTGACAGCCAGAACAAAACTGTCCAATTGTGTCATAATCTTCAGAGGGTTAAGAGGAGGTATATATGTTTTTCTGGACCCTCTTCTCCCTCGTGTTTAGCTCCATTAGTTTTGAGATTTTAAGACGTTCGGCCCAATAGTTTGGCGATTTTAACACCTTTTGCCCCCATTTAATTGTCAATTTTAATGCATTTCGTGCCATTTAGGTGTTGAATAGTTTTCCTGGCGAGCGAAAGCAAGCCTGTAATTTAGTAAAAACCGGCCTTCGGCCAGGACATTTTTCTACCGAAAAATTTACAAATATATATTGAAGGCGGGTCTTGGGTGTGATTTGTTTAAGCTTGATAAAGGTCTAGGTAGCAATCAAACAATTTTTTTTTATATCAAATAATGAAAAATGGCCAATAATAACCAGATAACCCCCTTAAGAGGAGTTACTATTCCCGGTCATTGACTTCAATCTTGCAAATCTAAAATGACAAGCCATAAAACATGACATTTGTTCTTATTTTGTTCTCAGTTCCTCGAAGCTCGGTGACCAAGCAATGAGATACAGTGGTGCCAATTTAGCTACTTTCCTGTTAGATCAAGGTGTATTTATGTGGCAGGACTAGGAGATGTTAGTAAGGGACAAATGTTAGTAATATAATAGAGGACAACAATACTTTATACATTTACAGATGCATTAAGTATATTTTTTTCCTCCGTTAGTAATACAATAGAGGAAATAAAATAATGTATGCATTTGTAAATTAATAGAGTATGTTTGTTCCCTATTATATTACTAACAACTGTCCCCTACTAACATCTCCTAATCATTGCCACGAACATTTGTCCCAGGGCAGTCTTTCCTTTCCATGTTTCCCTTAACCACTCTAAACTACTGTTTAGACACTTGACCATCAGTGTTTGGGTGGGCAAGCAGTCTTGAGGGGTCGCTGGAACTGTTGTTGCTTGATTTCCTTTGTACCCTTTGTACTTCGATCTAGAGGCAATTTTTCACATCTAGGGGCATGTATTCTAGCGATATTTTGGAGATTTGAGCCATTTAGAGCGATATTGTAGAGCATTTATTATTCTAGCAATTTGAGCCATTTAGAGCGATAGTGTAGTGAATGTCGTATTATTTTAGCAATTTGAGCCATTTTGAGCGATATTGTAGCCATTCTAGCAATTTAAGCCATTTAGAACGATATTGTACATAATGTCTTATAATTCTAGCCATTTGAGCCATTTAGAGCGATATTGTAGAGAACGTCGTATTATATCAGCAATGTTCAGTATTTATTTACTATCTAGCGAACTTTATTTGGCAACCCTGAATGAGGAACCCCCCCCCCCCCAAGTCTATTATTTTTTCCCCAGGACAAACAAGGTCGTGCTGGGAGAGTCGGCCCCTTGGTGGTTATTATTTTCCCAGTCCAAACGAGGTCGTGCTGGGAGCGGCGGGCGGCTGTGATTATCGCGGTAATTAATGGGATCTATCAGCTACCCCGCCTCGCACTTCCTACTGTCACGATCGTCCTGGGAAAAGTTATGATAAAAGCGGGATGGGGATAAACATCTTAAACCAGTAGGCTGAATGGGGCCGAATGGATACAAGCCAGAGAAAGAGAGAACAGGAGAGAAAACAAGCGGGCGACCCCCCCTTAATTGAAAAAGTTTTGCATACAGCGTCATCAGGGCAATCACAGCACTGATGAAGCTATATACGAATAGTTATCATTAAAGTGTCCCTACTTATATGGTGCTTATGTAAATTTTGACTGTTTTCTAAGAATATTTGTCCATATAATCTAAGTTGTAGATGAATGCTTAGCAACATCACACGTCATAGGAGAGCCAAACTTGTAGGCGATTCCGTATTTTTTTAATTTTTTTTTTTATTTTTTTTTTGTAATATCAAAACCTGTTCTATACATAAGGCTACTCATTCAAGGTTAAACATAATATAAAAACCACACACATGTTTGGAAGATACGATCTAGGCTGTGTAAAGACATATACGAATTATCACACTTACATGAAAGGTTTATAGAATACACGTGTACACTAACAGAATCATGAATATACGCACATGGGACCGTTAGACAATCCATTCACACACACACACACACACACACATAGATCCTCTCAACCAGACACACCTAAGCAACAAGTACACACACACACACACACACACACACACACACACACACACACACACACACACACACTTATCACAATACACACCATGCAACAATTCAACGCAACATACACAAAGACACAATAGAAGACTCTCTCTCTCTCTTTCTCTCTCACTCACTCACTCACTCACTCTCTCTCTCTCTCTCTCTCTCTCTCTCTCTCTCTCTCTCTCTCTCTCTCTCTCTCTCTCTCTCTCTCTCTCTCTCTCTCTCTCTCTCTCTCTCTCTCTCTCACACACACATACACACACCAGCCCCCGATTCGCAAGCATCCTCTCAACCAGTGAACTTTATACATATATATTTTTTATCCCAGAGGTTCCGAGTCTGATCCCCGCCAGCTCGGGTATTACTCTGGTATTTCCGCTATAATGCCTCTGCGTGCTCACTTCTGATTCAACTTTTTTCTGTTTTTTTTATCTGGGGTTTGTTCTTGTATGTGCTTTCCTGTTTATTCGTCAGTTATGTGTTTTTTACTATGAATTCATCTATTTGTGTTTTCTATCTCCTATCTATTCATATACTGTATGTATTTTCCTAGCAATATATAGAGTATATATATATATATATATATATATATATAGTGAAACAAAAAACATACACACCGCATAGGAATGGGAGACAACATCAACAAAACTTACACAGCAACATCAGAGCCGAAGCTATCTGCAAGCACGGCACAACAAGTCAACACAAACATAGCAACAATGGGAGAAAATGGGAATCATATTTTATAAATTCCTCTCCCAACGCCAAACACCAAACACCTCCCAATGGAATTTATGAAAGCATGTGATTGTCCCGGGATTCGAACCTTGGTTACCACATACATATCTCAAACAGTCTAATTATTACACCATCAAGGCAAAGCCGTATCGTAATTCGAAACCTGTAGCAAGCACATCAACAACCCAACATAAGACAGCAACAGGCTAACAAAACAACCTAGAGGTGGTAGAGGCAAGGTGAGGATGTTAGGGTTGGGTGTTGGGTGGATCCGGATGGGCGGGGTAGATGGTAGGGCAGGGTAGCATTTAGTTGCAAAGAATAAACTAACTGGTAGGGCAGGGTAGGGTAGGGTAGGGTACTAGGGCAGGGCAGGTGCAGGCCACTAGACTGGTTTTACACTAGTTTTACTCCCCGTCCGTCTGTCTGTTTTTCGCTGTCTACCCCGTCGACCTGAACGTCTAGCCCACCTAGTGTACAGTCGCGCTAATAAGTGATGTCTCGGCACCAAGTATGTATTGATCAGTAATTGGTATCAGCAATGTCTAAGCTTCATTTCTTCATATCGAGTGAAATATACAAATACGTTCCTACACTTACCCACCCTATTCAACATCTGACAGACAGTAATACACCACAGAGCAAGCCAAACGTAATGACAGCTGGGACATGACTTATTAGCGCGACTGTACCCGTCTCTACTCTTGTTCATCCAGACTTTTTAACCCTTTCTGTACCGGCGTTGTTCTTTTAACTTTATTCTGGTTATTATTAGACTATTTTATTCAGCTTTGGAGGGACCTCTAGTAATCAATAAGGATTCAAATTATCTCAGTCAACCCTTTTAACCCCCACAGATCCTTCCTAAGCTGCATAATATCGTATAAATAAAGCTAGAATGAAATATAAAACACGTTACTGATACTCAAAGGGTTAAAAGTACGGTAGCTAAACAAAATTCGCGTACCCCCTCCACTTGTTCTTCTAGCCAGTCTCTGTACCCGTCTCTACTCTTGTTCATCCAGGGTTTTTTACCCTCTCTGTGCCAGCGACTTGTGTTATATTTTATTCTAGCTATATTTAGACGATATTATGCAGCTTAGGAAGGATCTGTGGTCGTTAAAGGGGTGGGTTAAGATAGTTTGAAGCCTTATCATTGCCAGAGGTTCTTCATAAGCTGAATAAAATCGTCTAATAGGTGGCCAGAATATGATAAAAGGGGCGTCCCCGGTACTGAATGAGTTAAAAGTAAGGTAACTAAAAAAAAAAATCGCGTACCCCCTCTCCACTTGTCCTTCTACCCATCTAGTGTACCCGTCTCTACTCGTGTTCATTCAGCCTTTTTAACCTCTTTTGTACCGGTGCCGTCCTTTTAACTTTATTGTAGTTACTAGTAGACTACAGGTATTTTATCCAGCAATTAACAGGCTTCGAAATATCTCAATTGACACTTTTTATTACCACAGATTCATCGTAAATGGCACAAAATCGTCTAAATATAGCTAGAATAAATTGATAAGACGTCGCCGGTACAGAAGGGGTTAAAAGTACGGTAGCTAAACAAAATTCGCGTACCCCCCCCCCCCTGTCCTTCTAGCCCACCTAGTTTGCCGGTCTCTACTCTTGTTCATCCAGCCTTTTTAAATGTACGGTACACTTTATGATATAAATGCTGCCCTTGAATTATATAAGCATCTTAAACTAAATTATAGGGTCTCAGAAATACTCTACTAAATATTTGCATTTCAGGTTCGTTTAATAGGATAGAGCAAATTAATATATCTTGGGATCAAGGGTTCACACTAAGCCAGAATTAGTGTTCTAAAGTGTACAGTCGCTCGTTATAAGTCCTTTACAGTCAAACTCACAAGTTTGACCAAAACCTTGATATTATTTTGCGTGAATCTAAAAACGGAACGTTAACTCAATGGTTCTACTACATGAAACACATATTACTAGTCATTAGCTATTATAAACACACGAAGACTGCCAAGCGAGAGTGATCATAACTTACATTTGTGCAGTAAATGAGTATACTTTTCGGCGAACTAACTATTTATAAACTTTACCCTTTCCTGTCCATCCGGTGATCATGCATACCTCTCTAAACTCTTCTACTTGCCTCGTGTACATAAAAAATGGCGTACCCTTCCAGCACCTGCTTGTCTGGCTAGTCTGTGGACCCGACTCAGCTGATATTCAACCTCTTGTGTGCTCTTCTAATGCATGTCCTATGTTGCTCCTGGTTTCCTTTTCAATTGTTTGTTTGTTTCTTTTGTTTTGTTATACACTACCAATTCGTACCTTCCTTAGTCACTTTCTGTTTTGGTTTGGTTTTGTTTTCCACCCGCCTTCATCTGTTTCTACCTGTTTGTGAAATGGATTAATCAAATACAATCAAACCAAATCAAGCTCAGATCTGTGTGACCATCCCATTCATCCGATGTTTCTTACTTGTCCCTCTTCCATGGGTATTAAATATTCAGCTAATTCAAACCATGGATTAAAATAAATATGTATGTGTTTCATAACTATTGGCCCCGGCTGTAATGCTATCATCCACCTGTTCCTGCTACTCCTTCTCTATTCCTCTCTCTCGCTCATTAAGTGCTCGCTTTCACTCCTTCCACTTAGTAAATAAAACCCCTTTCCCTCCCTCTCCCATCCCCTCTCTACGCAAATATCCCAATTTAAACTATGATTTGGTGAAATTAATATAAAATAGATTACATAACACATTGGAAATCTCTCGTTTGTTTGTGAATCGTCTAGTATGTTTTAAATGAAGGTTATTATATCGGCATACCTGATAATCACCTATTGGGGGGTGGGGGGGTCTCTCTAGCCACTCACAAACCTGTATGTGCTTGGTCATGCACACAAGGCAGATAGACCAAGGGCTAGGCTGATAATGTAGAAGTAGAGTCGCCTGAATAAGTTCCCTTCTACTTCCATTAACCCCTTCTGTACCGGCGACGTCTGTTATATTTTATTCTAGCAATATTTAGACGATTTTGTGCAGCTTAGAAAGGATATGTGGTAGTTAAAAGGGTTGATTGAGATAGTTCGAAGCCTTATAATTGCTAAAGATCCTTCCTAAAGTAAATAACATCGATTTGTTGGAGCCAGAATAAAATCAAAAGACGTCACCGGTATAGAAGGGGTTAAGAGGAGATGCTCGGTTTTTCTGGACACCCTTCTCCCTCATGCTTAGCCCCATATTATTGGCGTAACTCCCCTACAATAATGAAGAAACACCTCCACCACTTTGTACTTCCCTTTCCAGGATTTGATGTTATTTTATCCCTGCATATAACTGAACAAAACATGACTGCATAGGTGTACAGGTGTTTCATTGGGCTAGTCAAATTCTGGTGATGTTAGAAAGAAAACGTTTTTTAGGAGTAATAAAGCTATTAAACGGCACATTACCCTCTCCCAGTAACCTAGTGTGTGGCAATGATGATTAATCCTTTAGTCAGCTGTTACGGATTATTCGTTATGCAAGAATGTCAACTGTACGTATGCTGATTAAAGAATACAATTGTATATACATTAATATCAGAACCATACCTGTCATACAATATAAAGCAAATTACAGTTTATCCACTAGCAATCCTGATGGTTATAATTGCACAGAAAATAAAAATTAATAAATACCTACGTTTATTTATTGTTTTAATACTGCAAATTGGCAAACGTATCACGTTAACCCCTTCGGTACCGGTGACTTTTTTCAGATATATTTAGACGATTTCATGAATTTTAGGAATGATGTAGGGTAGCTAAAAGGATTAATTGAGCTAGTCTGTAGCCATTAAATGGGTAGACGTCCTTCCTAAGCTGAAGAAAATCGTCAAATAGTTGCCAGAATATATTGAAAAGTACACCACCGGTACAGAAAGGGTTAATGGCATAAGATCATATCACGGCACCGTCTCTCTTCCTCACTAACCTTCTGTGTGACCATGGCGTGTAATCCTTTGAGGAGGTAGTGTTCGTTTGTTGGGTCTAATTATGTATATATTTCTCTATATTTTGGTTTCCTCCCTAGACCTCCATCAAGCTTAAAAAAAACACCACCTAGACCCCCTATCAAGATAAATTTTGTACATTTTTCGGTAGAAAAATGTTACGGCCGAAGGCCTGTTCCTTCTAAAATTACAGGCCCGCTATCGCTCGCCAGGAAAAAATCGACACCTAATGGGCACGAAAGGTCTTAATATTGACAAAGTGATAGGGTGAAAGGTTTCAAAATCGCCAAACTAACGGAACAAACGTCTTAAAACCTCAAAACTACTATGCTAAACATGAGGGAGAAGGGGGTCCATACAAAGTGAGTATATACTACTACCCCCTTAAATTGCTTAAGGGGAGATTTCCACCTGGAGGATTTTTTGCTGAACCTCTTTCTCCCTCATGTTTAGCCCCATTGCTTGTGAGATTAAAGACGCTTGCCCCATTAGTTTGGCGATTTTAAGAACCCTCGCCCCATTTCTGTCAATTTTAAGACCATTCGTGCCATTTAGGTGGCGATTTTTTCCTGGCGAGCGATAGCGAGCCTGTAATTTAATGGGAACCGGCCTTCGGCCGGGAAATTTTTCTACCGAAAAATGTACAAATTTATCTTGAAAGGGGGTCAAGGGTGAGTAATTTTAAGCTTGATGGAAGTCTAGGGAATCAACTAAAAACCTCCCCTTAAAGAAAAGTATGAGTGGTCTTTATAGTTTTTTTTTTTTTTTTTTTTTTTTTTTACCTTCTCTTTTCCCACTAACCTACTGTGTGGCAATGGCGTATAATCCTTTAGTCAGTCAGCTGTTACGACATGTTGGCCGACCTCGGTACAGCCACTATCAAAAGTCTGGCTACAGGTTCACACTTCCAGTATTTAGCTTTAGTAATACGAGGATCTAAATACCGAAAACTCCCAAGAGAACTTTTCAAATTTCCCTCTTCAGCACAATGGGATACATTCATTTAGCATAGTATGCCTAGTAATAGAGTACGGTATTTTATTAAATATACGAAGAAAATGTGGGAGTGAAAGAGTTAACTAAGATCGAATTTACCCCTTAGATTGATCTTAAACTGTATTAAATCGCCTAGGCTTAGCCAGCATATATTGAAAATGTGGGTTCTGATGCCGAAAAGGATAACACGTAATACCTTTCCCTCAAGTTTTAAAAACAAAAAACTAGTATAGATGTCATTATTAGTCCAGACCTATATGACTGTATACTGACAGATTATGAGTATTCAGATATGTTGATATTTGAGTTATTTCCATCAGCCTACATAAAAATAGGGAAACTACCCAGGAATAATAAAAGCCATAATGAAAGTTAATTTAAAACAATTAGAATATGTTAACATTTGCCATCATTATTCAGTTAACTTTGCTAGAATACTATAGTAACTAATATGTTCATGGGGGAGAGATCCATTTCAGTAAAGAATAAAGTATATGTCCAAGTATTTCCGTGTGCGACTGTACAACCGAAGCATTCCATCACCCATCTGTTCCTCCTGACTTAACCACTTAAATACGTTGATGGGGGTTTTCTGGTTATCATTAGACGATTGTGTGCAATTTAAATAGGAGCTGTGGATATCAGAGGGTTAATAGAGCTAGTTTTTAGTTTTTAGTTTATTTCCAGGGTTTTTTCCTAAGCTGAGTCAAATCGTGTCGTGTTAGACAGAATATAATTAATAGGGCATAATCGTGCTATAGGGGTTAACACACACACACACACACATATACACACACACACACACACACACACACACACACACACACACATATTATACCTCATAAACTGAAGAAAGGGGCCAAGAACTCTAGTAATAAAACAAACCATCTCTCTCTCTCTCTCTCTCTCTCTCTCTCTCTCTCTCTCTCTCTCTCTCTCTCTCTCTCTCTCTCTCTCTCTCTCTCTCTCTCATGTTTTAAACATAAATAGTGCATTGCTATTATATTTCATCATAATTAACAGAACATGTGAATTATTGAAACACCAAACTTTCACATAAACAAATCAATTATACATAATATAATATCACACATATATTACAATAGTTACAATGATAAATATGAATTTGTATTGCTTAGATTTTACGAGTAAGTATTTTTATGTAAGTGGTTTGACAAGAGATTAGATACGAGTTTTCTTTGGATCGCTATTTGCTTCACTTAGACCTTGATCAAATCACTAGATACTTAAACATTCGAATATTGGTATATTTTATTTAATATAATATTACAATTGAGAATATGGAATAACAAACACATATATTTATCTCGATAATATCGTTGATGTTTGAAAGTATAATTAATATGTTTCTTTGATATTAGATGTAAAAGGTTTAAGGTTAAATTAGCATCGTATAAACAAACTATAAAGTGGATTTCAATATGCTATACTTTATAGTGATTAAAGTAATAAGTATAAGGAGGAAGGTAAAAATTAAAAGCAGTAAAACATTATTAAGGCTAGTTAAAGATAAAATTCAAATTGAGCGAGAAGAATCATTTGGGAGTCAAGTGAGGTTAAGATCAGAGGAAGTCCCGATGCTTACATAATGAGAAACATACGAGGTACAGTGGCGCTAATAAGTCATGTCTCAGTTGTCATTACGTTTGACTCGCTCTGTGCTGTATTAATGTTTGCCAGATGTTGATAGGGTGGGTAAGTGTAGGAACATGTTGGTATATCTCTCTCAAAATGAAGAAATCATGTGTAAATATATTGCTGATGCCAATTATTGTTCAACACATAATGGGTGCTGAAACATCACTTTTGGCCGTGACTGTAGAGCCGGAAGTCTCACACATACCCATTGCAATAACAGCCATATGTGTTGGCAATATTACGGCCAATAACCGGACAGGATATTGGATCACGGGTCAGGGAGCATAAATTGGGGGAAGCTGGCTATTGAGGAGATGCAATTTCATTATATTATAATATTATCAACCCCTTCAGTACCGGCGACGTCTTTTTATTATAATTCTAGCTACTATTAAGCGATGTTATTCAGTTTAAAAAACGTCTCCAGCAATCTATTAAACGATGTTATTCAGTTTTAAAAGGGACTCTAGTAATTAAAATGCTTCGAACTATCTCACTTAACCCTTTTTACTACCACACATCCTTCTTAAGCTGCACAAATTCGTATAAATATAGGTAGAATCAATTTAAAAAGACGTTGCCGGTACAGAAGGGAGTAACAATAAACTACTAGAATATGATAATAGAACATGGCATACCGACTTTGCATCTACGCACGGTTGCCCACATGCCCACCTGTTGCAATGTTGTTTTTAACCCATTCAGTACCGGTGACGTCCTTTTTCATTCTATTTCGGCAATTATTACACGATTTTATTCAACTTAGGAAGAATTTCTACTCGCTAAACTATTACAGACTATCTCAATCTATCCTATTAGCTACCACATATCCTTCTTAAGCTTCATAAAATCGTCTAAACGCAACTGAAATAAAATAAATAAGACGTTGCTGGTTCTGTAAGAGTGAATTATGTTATTGTTTCATTAATCTGCAGAAAAAATCGGTAACTCAAAAATTAACTTCAGTAATATGTATGTTTTACTTCCAATATGTGCTCACAAATAGCAAAAATGTCACATATAATATAATTGCTCTAACAGTTGAACGTGTGTGTGTGTGTGTGTGTGTGTGTGTGTGTGTGTGTGTGTGTGTGTGTGTGTGTGTGTGTGTGTGTGTGTGTGTGTGTGTGTGTGTGTGTGTGAAAAAAGCAAAAACGATAAGATGAAATAAGAAAAATTGTAATGCGACAAGTTGAAAGACATAAAACAAATGGAAAGAGTTGCACCCACTCGTCATTATTCCATTCCGAACACGGTTACACATTGCCTCCAAGAATGTTCCTCTCCCCCTCAGTCCATTTCCTCCTCCTGAAACATATGTGTAATCAGGTACAGTTGCCCACATAAATGCTGTTCCTCTTCAGAATCAGAATCAGACATGTTATTCCATTAATACAATTATTCTGTTTTACATACAACACATAATCTGTACAACGACATTAAATAAAAAATATATAAATTTAAAATTTAAATTATTTACACTCTAGTCATGCTAATAATTATGTGATAATTCGTGATGTTATGTATGAAAGTAAAATTAATATGAATGAATTGCCAGTGTGGTTTGTTTTCATTATTAGTTAACTAATCAGATGAGTTAAGCACTGCATAAGAAACTGCTCTCGTAATTCAATCATGCGCAATCATGCAATCATACAATATATCCATGTATTAGATCACCATTACGACCATAACTTATGTGGCCAACTGTACCTTCCCCCCCCCCCCCCCTCCCCCAAGTACCCCAGTTTGTCAGAATGGGGATCACACGCACCCACTACCAGTTCTCACGGTATTGGGTGGTTTAGTATCCAAGTCCGTACGCTCACCAGTCAGTTCGCCAACCAATCTTTTCCTTCACATTCGAAAGGAACTCGAAGCAACTAAGTATATAAAATATGTGTGTATTTTTCGATAGCGATATAAATTGTTCAATCCTGTTCAGAATACAAGGAAGCGGTCTCAACAATTTACTACAATACTTCAAATAGCCGGTTTCACACGAGCTATTTTTGCGTCAATTTTTACGAGCAATTGTTGTCTGACACATTCAAAATATAAGTTCCAGGAGAATTACAGTATCTAACATAATCTACCTTCAATCTAGTTTCCAAATCCCATGCGAAAATACCACAAAATATTATAAGAAAAAACTTGCTCGTAGAAAATTGACGAAGTAAGTGCTCGTGTGACATCGCCTTTACACGAATAGCATATCTTCACTACGTCAAGAAGAGAATATAAGACAGAATAATTATATAAAAAAAAAAAAAGTGTAAGAAAGAGAGAGGCTAAAGATGATCAAGAAAAAAAATATTCTAGGAAAGGTTGTTTATCTATTTCTTAGCATACATATATACCTCTCTCCCTCGTCATTCTTTCTTCTTTCCCTCATCCTATGACTTAAACTGCTTTGACTTTCGCGTGTCTAGATACTTTGACACTAACGTATCTTGAATTTGGCTTTTTTATAATTTTCATGTTTTTAATCTTTTGTTTATCTTTTGTTATTGGGGGGATGACACTTGTTAGTTTTTATTAGTTTGGGGGGGCGCTTGTTACAGGTAGCTTTGCCTTTTGTCCCCTTCTTACACATAGACAAAACAAATGTTCCTCTATTATCAGTTGCTTCATACTTGTTATCCTAGTAGAATTAATAATTTCCTCTGATGTTATATCCCCAGCTTCATGCTGTCCGTCCGCGCACCTCAGTTTGCTGACGTGTTGTGAGGTAATCAATTTAATTATTAGTTGATATATATATATATATATATATATATATATATATATATATATATATTATATATATATATATATATATATTATATATATATATATATTATTTGTTTTAACCTAGCGAGATTGATTACGTTTCCCCATTTCGTTTAGCCCACCCACCTGAGCGAACAGTCCCTGTGTTGCAAGGTAATCAGAACTATTCATCGGCAGTTTGTCATCACATCCATCACCGCCTCACTTTAGGGGAGATATCCACTTGAGAGATTTTTTTCTTGACTCCTTTCTCCCTCATGTTTAGCCCCATTGATTTTGAGATTTTAAGACTTTCGCCCCATTAGTTTGACGATCTTAAGAACTTTCGCCCCATTTCTGTCAATTTTAAGACCTTTCGTGCCAATTAGCTGTCGATTTTTTCCTGGCGAGCGACAGCGAGCCTGTAATGTAAGAGGAACCGGCCTTCGGCCGGGAAATTTTTCTACCGAAAAATGTACAAATTTATCTTGTAGTCTAGGGGGTGTAATCGTAAGTTTGATGGAAATATAGGGAACAAACTAAAAACCTCCCCTTAATCCACGGAGAATGATAACCCAACACACACACTGGCTAATGTCCGGGCCTGTTTATAAGGAGACTAATATCAACCTAGTTTACAGTCATCAATAATTTGTTGTTAGGTATCGTATTGTTTTGTTTATTTAAGTGTGTGTGTGTTTTTTTTTTTTAGTGACTCGTTGGGCATATTTATGAGTTTAGTATTTCATGCATTACAATACTTAGTGATTGTTTCTAGAGGGTTTAATCTGTCATATTCCATGACTTGTACAGTAACATGAACAGAAATTCATGGTACTACAATCCCTTATAAGCGCTCGTGGACACCTTATGCATTTAATTATGCATTTACATATATGAAAATGTAATCATTATTACAGTTGCATATACATTAAGTATAAGACATATCAGTAATTGTATGTAAAACAAATCACACGCAAAACAATCAATCCAGCTACTTGTATTTGCCTACAGAAAGACGCAAGAGTTATGCCAAGGGTGAGGCCGGTATCACACGAGCACTTTTTCCCTCAACATTTATCCTCAACACTGGTCTGGCAGCTGATGAGGTCAACATATACAATATTTCGGCTACCTATATTCATCTACCATAAGTCTAGTTTTCGATACCAGTGTAAAATACTCCAGAAAAAATTTGATCTTCGAATGTTGACTATAAATGCTCTCGTGTGATACCGGTTTTACTATGTATCACCAGAGTTAGATCTTACTAAACCGGTAACGTAATATTAGATAAACTCCACCCTCTTTTATAGTCTGTTGATAAGACATTTTACCTTGGTTTAGGGAGAATTATACACCCAAATTCAAGGACGTTGACAAATTATTTACATGCGTCTAAACTTGATCTGAACCATGGAAAACGTGAGCCGGTAGATAGCCATTTCACCATGCAAGAAGGAGCAACGCAGTGGTCGAGTGGTAAACACGCTCACATGGAAATCTACTTGACCTGGGTTCGATTTAGTGAGTGTGGTTTTTACGTCCTATCATGTTTCACATGCTTGCACCCAGTCGAGGGCCATCTCGACGGCGTATACAGGCTAAACACACATAACAAAGCCACTGCAACAGCTTCCTTTCTCTCCAACACCCCTTCTCCCCTCTCTACACTCTTCAGAAAATAGGAACAGTAGAAAGTAGCTACGAGGTGCCGTTGTAATGGTTTATCCCTCAATACCTTCACCTGACCACCTGGTATACGCTATAATATTATGTTTTTTACACCAACCAACTTCACATCTAAACTCAATTAATGAAATCAACAAATACATGTGGCACTCCGAGGACTCGAACCCAGGATACTCACATCGAAATTCCGCGCACTATGCATTACGCTATCAAGACAGTTTGGATCAAGAATCACATTGGCAGGAATCCCCTATAGATATTTTTTCCGCTAATGCCCTGGTCATGTCGGATATGAAAAGGGTCCACCCACACGCGCGGCTCCTCATCTGGTTTGAAGGGAAGGTGTTTGGTCTTTTGCTGGACCCCCTTCTCCCTCATGTTTAGCCTTTTTGTTTGATCATTGAGGCTCCAAAATGGTGTCCGAATATGGCCACTCTCTCTTACAACATGATCTCCTGCTTACTTACTTACTATCTTACTTATTTGTATCTTACTTTTCCTCTTACTTACTTCTTACTTCTATTCTTACTTACTTATCTTACTTTTCTCTTACTTCTCCTACGTCCTTCTTACTTACTTACTCTCTAACTTCTCTCTCCAACTTACTTATCTCGTCTTACTTCTCTCTTACTTACTCCAGCTCTCCCTACAAGCAGGCAGTGGTGTTGGTGGTGGAGGAGGAGGAGGTGGATGAAGGGTGGACTATTATGCAGAAGGAACACATGAACAGGGGGGTATTGGGATGATGAACGCAGGGCCCGCTATAAAGACTAGGTTGGGTTGGGTTGGGTCCTGGGTCAGACCTGTTAGACGCTCTCAACTTGCTCTATCAAACTGTAGTATACTCAGTTTTCCCGTATTCTTTATGTTTATATATCTGTTTTCCTCTACTCTATCTGACTATTATATTTCACTCTTTCTTGGTCCTGCTCTGTCTAGCTTTCTTTTACTCGTGTCTACTTTGTTTTTGTTTTCTGTTAGTTCATGGCCTGTGCTATCTGCTTCTCCTCTTCTCTCATGTTAGCTCTGTTATCTTCTTGCACTATCTGACGGACTATTGTGCTTGATTTTTTCTCCTGCCCTGTCTGACTCCTATTTTACTCTTGTATATTATGCGTTCTCTACTAATTCATGCCCTGTGCAATCTGTCTCTCCTCTGCTCTCTTGATTTGTGTATACTTTTATCTTGCTTGTATTATCTGACGGTCTCTTCTACTAGGTGTATGTTTGCTTTCTCCTGTATCGTCGTATAATCTCGTCTCAACTTTATTCTACTCGATTTTGATATACTTTCCATCCCTACCCTGTTCTACCCTATCACTCTTACCCTGTTTCTGTCATGATCATCTCTGGCATACCTGTTTTCACCAGTTTAGTCTGTTGTTTACATACCAAAGGCTCGCTAACCCCGAGTATAATCACAGGCACTCACATGACTCTCCTCCATGACTCTACCCTTCTATTTTTATCCCCCACCTCGATTTGTATTTTCCTCTCCTCTCTCTCTCTCTCTCTCTCTCTCTCTCTCTCTCTCTCTCTCTCTCTCTCTCTCTCTCTCTCTCTCTCTCTCTCTCTCTCTCTCTCTCTCTCTCTCTCCTCTCTCTCTCTCTCTCTCTCTCTCTCTCTCTCTCTCTCTCTCTCTCTCTCTCTCTCTCTCTCACTCTCTCCTTCCCTCTCTCTGCCCTCGACTGTTGGCAAATGCAGGCATATGTGATGAATACTAATCAAGCCCATTTATCACTGGACGAGTTGTTTCTTTACTAGTCTGGGGCCGCTAGATTTATTACCGGGCACTTCAGGAGTGATAGAGGAACGAGGTGATTGGAATCCTAGGTTGTAAATAAAATATAAATACAAGTCGAACATATATATATAGTTAAAGGTTAAATTATAATATATATATATATATATATATATATATATATATATAATTATATATAATTATATATATATAAAATGTATACAAATAATACACAGAAATATTGCTTATAGATCATAATTCGGTCTTCGAATGGTATATTTTCTACCTAAAAATTTACATATTTAGCTTGAATGGGGGTCTGGAGAGTCATTCTTCTGAGTGTTATGAGCCAGCAAAAAATACATTGCTCGTACATGTCAAAACCAATCAAGACTCTCAATCACTATCGAACAGAATACCCCCCCACCCCCCCCCACCCCCAGAAGTCCCCCAGGTAATGCTAAGCCACATCACCCTGCCTTTGTACACTCTTATTATATACTCATCAGCCTCCCACTGTCCCCCCCCCCCCCCCCCGCCTTTCTGACCTCCCCACACGCACTCCACCACCGGAAGTCCACCTCACCTGCTCTCAACCCTTTACTTTGGTCTGTCAACGAGCATAAACATTTGGCCACCATCACTTACATATTTCCAACTAAGAGGAAATTCTAGCTTTAGGTATATATATATGTAGTGTAAATAACCCCATTATGTATGTATGTATAATATATATATATATGTGTGTTTGTGTGTTTGGGTGTGTGTGATGGATGGTAAATATGATGAAGTTTATTTAGTATGATAAGTAGACAAAAAATATTTGCACAATATTTGTATACTTATTATGCAATGACATATTATTTTGAAAACTGTTCGAACAACACATTGAATAACTGAGATGCGCAAGTCAACGTTCATTACCTTGTTGCTATCATATGGTGGTGCATTCCTGGCCACGAATGTACTTAAATATGAACTTATAACATAATTTTCCTTGTACTTCTGCTTAACACTAATAACTACAGATTGAGCTTCCTTATAGTAAGCAATGAGTTATATCATCTCTAATGCAAGCACATTACAAACTATATAATTTTGTTTGTATTTATCAACTAAACTATCTGTGTTTTTTTCTTTCTAGGTAAGGAAGGACACCTCGGAGCCAAACGGATTAAGAAGAAAAATATAGATATCCACCTTAACCACTCCAATCAGACGACGATTTAATTTTTGTTTAATCAATTCTCCTGCCAGATGATTTTTCTCTTGCTTAGGAAGGACCTCTAAACTGCAATAATAATGTGTTCAAATACAACAAATATAATACACACAATAAGAGGTGCAATCGTTAACGTGTTTAGATTGGTACACACAAACGAACACTTTTCATAATTGTACTATAGTCTTTTCATTCTAGGTTGGGCATAAATCGTAACCTCTAACCTCTATAACTCAAAAAGGGCTAGAGCAAATGAGCTGTCAATTTCCACACCTAGTCAAGTCTTCATATTTGGTAGAAATATTAGCTCGATTACTCTAGTCCTTTTTGAGTTATAAAGAGATTAGGAGTTACGATTTCTGCCCAACCTAGAAGGAACAGACTATCGTTTGTTGCATTTGAACACATATTGCATAATGCACTAATCAAAGGGTTAAAGACTATCACCATTAACCATTTAACTCCAATAGGTCAATCCTAAGTTGAATAGAATTATCTGGCGGTAGTGATGATAAATATAACCTGATTGGAAAGGTCAGCCCATGTCTACGAGCGGTCATTCGTAAGTTAAATCAATTGCTGTTGTATTGCATCATTATTTAACCCCTTCTGTACCGGCGATGCCTTTTCTATATTATTCTAGCTATATTTAGACGATTTTGTGCAGGTCAGGAAAGGGATGGTTGTGAGAGGGATCTGCCTTGTGTGGGCCAACCGGCTTTCTGCAGACTCCCATTTTCTTATGTTCTTATGTTCTTATGTATATGGTAGCTACAAGGATTATTTGAGATGGTCTGTATAGCCTATAGATTGACCACTTGTGAGTTTCAGGCTATAAGGAAGTTGGAGTTTTTTATATTGATATTTAGCAGAATTACCAGCTAAAATGCGGTTCTAGTACATTTATAAATACATACAGCTAAATACAGCTAATACAGCTACATACAGCTAAATTCAACATACGTTTTGGTCATCTACTTTATTATTGTATTTTTGTTTAATACCGATGTTTACGGCACCAACTTCCTTATAGCCTGAAACTCGCAAGTGGTCAATTGGTAGACGTCATCCTTAAGCCACCACAACCAAAGTATATATATATATATATTTTGATAGGCTTACTTGTTAGAGTGTATATACTTTGACCACAACCACCACTATCAACACTAACAAGACCATTATTACCATTAATGCCACCACCACCACTGCTAGTACTACCACCACTGACAACACCACCACTATCATCACCATCAATCATAGCTTTCCCTCGTTAGTAAACCCCCAACTACCACCACCACTACCACCACAATCATCACTACCTTTACCATTATCACCTTCACTACTAGCCAACCACTTCAAAGCCAACACCACCACTATCATCACCACCAATATCATCACCACCACCATTATCACCACCCCCAGTATCACCACAACTATCATCCCCACAACCAACAGCTAAAGAAGGATTGGTGGGAATTATAGAGGTAAAGACTCTCTCAATTAACCCTCTAACTTCCATACACCCTTCCGAATCTGAATAAAATCGTCTAATAATAGCCAGAAAGCAGAGAAGTTATCGGCTTTCTGCAGACTCCCATTTTCTTATGTTCTTGGGTTCTTAAAAAGGACTACACACACACACACACACACACACACACACACACACACACACACACACACACACACACACACACCTAGACACAAACACACACTCATATCACTCTTCAATCTGGACGTTCCATTGTTTCTGTGCTAACCACTTTGTCTAACACTCTGTTACATTCACCGGGATTCCTATTAACAAACTACAGATTATATCTACGTCTATATGTTCTGGGTGTGGTGTCCCGAGTTCGAATCCCGGGAGGACCATATGCTTTCATTAGTTTATTCAAGTACATTGGGGTTTGTAATTGATGATTAATGTTAAGAACGGGGTGTTACTTATATCTGGGAAGCTCGTATGATATTATGTATTTAGTTGTTTTATTTACTTAATATATCAACGTATGTATTAATGTAGTGTACAGTGTGTTCTTATTTATTTATTTATTTACCTTATGGCAACCCTTTGATTATATCTACGTCTATATCTGGGAAGCTTGTATGATATATATTTATTCGTTTTGTTTACTTAATATATCGACGTATGTATTATTTTAACGTATATTCTTATTTTGTGTATTCACTTAATTTACTTCCCGTGTTCTAATATTCTCTATTCTCTCTCTCTCTCTCTCTCTCTCTCTCTCTCTCTCTCTCTCTCTCTCTCTCTCTCTCTCTCTCTCTCTCTCTCTCTCTCTCTCTCTCTCTCTCTCTCTCAGCATCAATCAAAATTATCAAAAAGGTTTCGGTGAACTTTTTATTTTGCCTTTACGTACCGCCGCCACTGCCCACACAGCTTAGCCAGTGTCCAGGTCAGGTCAGCCTATACCAGTTACACCCCCCACCCCCCCACACATACCCTTCTCTACCTCTATGATCCTCCCCCTCTCTCTACCTCTAGCCTTCTCTCGCATTCTCTCTCTCTCTCTCTCTCTCTCTCTCTCTCTCTCTCTCTCTCTCTCTCTCTCTCTCTGGAGCATCACAATATTGACCTTGTATACAAAATAGATTGCCGAGTGTTATAGTAGGTTCGAGAACAGTAGAGAGCTCCAAGGTTTAGTTAGCTAGTCATATGGATGAGATGAGGTTTGGTGTGAGAGGAATATGTCTTGTATGGGGTAGTTGGCCTTCTGTAATTTCCGTTTTCTAATGTTTGTATGTAATGAATCTTTCTCCCCCTTTATTATTCTCCATCAAGAACTGTTTCATACTGTTATACACTCGCTCTCTCTCTCTCTCTCTCTCTCTCTCTCTCTCTCTCTCTCTCTCTCTCTCTCTCTCTCTTTTCTTTCTCTCGCACACCCTTCCATCATCTCTGAACCTCTAATCCACCCCCTCTTCCTCCTCCCCTCCACCTCATCATCTTCCTCCCTCCTCCTCCTCTTCCTCCTCCTAACACACCGGTCCACACCTGCCCTAATGCCCGTTCGTCTGGAAAATAAAATACAGTAATAAGCACAGAGGAAGTTTGCGGGAAGAAGTCGCGGTCATATCGTGTCAAGCGAGAGTACGAGGAGAAGAAGGGAGAGAGGAAAGATTCAGATTCAGATCATTTTATTAACACTAAATGTACTATCATACAAAAAAGTATCCTTACTAAAATGACACGCACCATTTAGACGCAATGGACGAAGAAATATGGAAACTATTGTTTGAGCTCGAATCGTACCCCACTTTATGCAACTCAACGTTCACGAGAGTAAGGATACTTTTTTGTATGATAGTACAATGGCTGTTCATACACTTATCACCCCCTAATGTTGAACATAAGAACATAAGAAAATGGGAGTCTGCAGAAAGCTGATTAGCCCACACAAGGCAGATCCCTCTCACACCCAATCCCAATAACGAGGAGAATGGAAGAGAAGAAGTTATATAGAACATAAGAAAATGGGAGTCTGCAGAAAGCCGATTGGCCCACACAAGGCAGATCCCTCTCAGACCCCTCCTTCTAACAGAGAGCAAAACCACTTGGAGGCCTTTTGTTCGTGGCCACACTTTTTGGAACTGAGATGCCAAGAATATACTGTAGACCAAGTGTCACTCGATTTATTATACATTGGGATTTTCCCATTCCTTGATGATTGTATTGGTGAATATGGAGTTTAATAGGATGGCAGTACATTGGTTGATGGGAATGACATAAGAGCATAAGAAAATGTGAGTCTGCAGAAAGCCGATTGGCCCACACATGGCAGTTCCCTCTCACACCCAACCCTAATTATAAGGCCTAATTATAGGCCCAGCTCACTAAGAGAAAGAAGAAGAAGAATAAAAATAAACAGAAAGAGAACAAGAGGGTGGAGGAGATAAAGAAGAAGGAAGACGAGGAGAAGGAGAAGAAGAAGTACAAGAAGAAGAAGGCGGGTGAGGAGAAGAAGAAGAAGAAGAAGCCGGAGGAGATGAAGAAGAAGACGAAGACGACGAAGGAAAAAGGAAAGGAAAGGAAGAAGGTGGATGAGAAGAAGAAGAAGAAGAAGAAGAAGAAGAAGAAGAAGAAGAAGAAGAAACTGCAAAAGACATATTGGTCCTTACGGGGCAGTTTGGATATATAAAACTACTAACTACGAGGTACAGAAAATGATAGCAAAGAAGGAGGAAGAGGAGGAGGAGGAGAAGAAGAAGAAGAAGAAGAAGAAGGCGGAGAAGAAGAAGAAGGCGGAGAAGGAGGAGAAGGAGAAGAAGAAGAAGAAGAAGAAGAAGAAGAAGGAGAAAAAGGAGTTCGGGGCCAACCAGGACTGGATTCTCCTGCTGGTCTTACCCGGTCCACCACCGCCACAGTTTTTTATTGCCACACCAACGAGGAAAAACCTTTGGCCGTCGTTAAGTTGGGATGGGCCGCTTTTCTGGACCATTTTCTCCCTCATGTTTAGCCCCATTAGTTTTCAGATGTTTAGATGTTTGCCCCATTAGTTAGTCGATTTTAAGACCTTTCGCCCTATTTCTTCGTCAATATTGAGACCTTTCGTGATATTTAGGCGTCGATTTTTTCCCTGGCGAACGATAGTGAGCCTGTAGTGTTGGAAGAATTGGCCTTCGGCTGGGACATTTTTCTACCGAAAAATGTACAAATCAATCTAGAAGGGGAATCTAATGGATTTTTTATTTGTTTTTATTTGATGGAGGTCTAGGGAGGAAACTAGAAAAATAATGAATACATGCAAAACTCGCCCAAAAAGTGAACCATCCCCTCTTAAGTTGTCTGGCCGGCAAGCTGGAGCGGTGGTGGTGGTGGTGATAGGGGGGGGGGGGGGGGGGGGGGTGCGGTGGTGGTTGTGATGGTGGTGGTGGTGGTGGTGGTGGTGGTGGTGGTGTTTTTTTGTTTTTTGTTTTTTTATTGTGAGGGAGACAAAGGGCTGAACTGACGGTATCGAGTGCCTCCCCCAGAGTTGAAAGAGTGACAAGGCCAAAATCAAGGGACGTTCGAGCCAAAATTTGTGGTTGTGGTGGTGGTGGTGGTGGTGGTGATGGTGGTGGTTGTGGTGGTGGTGGTTGTGTTGGTGGTGGTGGTGGTGGTGGTTGTGTTGGTGGTGGTGGTGGTGGTGATGGTGATGGTGGTGGTTGTGGTGGTGGTTGTGGTGGTGGTGATGGTGGTGGTTGTGGTGGTGGTGGTGGTTGTGTTGGTGGTGGTGGTTCGAGGTATTGGAATCTCTGAGGAGATCATAAAGTCCGTGGACCTCCTTAGGATTAGACATTAAGAGGGTGGGGAGGGGGGTTAGTTTGCTCCCTAGACCTCTACCAAGCTTTAATTAGCACCCGAAAGACTCTCCCTTCGACATAAATTTATACATTTCTCGGTAGAAAATAGTCCTGGCTGAAAGCCAGTTTCTCATAAAATACAGGCTTGCTATCGCTCACCAGCAAAAAATGACACCTGAATGGCACAAAAGGTCTTAATATTGACAAATAAATTGGGAAATAGGCCCGACAACCACCAAACTAATGAGGTGAGAGGCTTAAAATCTCAAAACTAATGGGCTAAACATGTGGAAGAAGGGGGTAAAAAAAAAAAAAAAAAAAAAAATCACCTTAAAACATGAGAACACGAAAATCTACTGAAGGGCAACAGGTCCATACCAGGCTTGCCCTTTCACACCTAACCAATGTCACCCATATGACTTCAATATATTTTAAAATGTTCCACCTTTCCTGAGCTTATCATAGTAGCCTACTAAGCAGTATTCTTGTATTGCTTTTATATAAATATAACTTTAGATATGAATATAATTCCCTGTGTGTTTTTTTATATGTAGATCAGTTTTGTTAAATAATGGTAAAATTGCATTTTTAATCAGCTTACATAGATATACTTGTCCTATGACTTGGCACAATTAAAATTAAATAGATCTACGAATTATTATTGTACGTGACCATACCGCCAGACCAGCCCAAGTCAACCTCCATAAGTTACAGCTCGACCCTCCCTTAGTCGACCTCCCTTAAGTTACAGCTCGACTCTCCCCTAATCGACCTCCCTTAAGTTACAGCTCGACTCTCCCCTAGTCGACCTCCCTTAAGTTATAGCTCGACTCTCCCCTAGTCGACCTCCCTTAAGTTACAGCTCGACTCTCCCCTAGTCGACCTCCCTTAAGTTACAGCTCGACTCACCCCTAATCGACCTCCCTTAAGTTACAGCTCGACTCTACCCTAGTCGACCTCCCTTAAGTTATAGCTCGACTCTCCCCTAGTCGACCTTTCTAAAGTTATAGTTCGACTCTCCCCTAGTCCACCTCCCTTAAGTTATGGCTCAACTCACCCTCTCTCTTCTCATGATAATATTCTAACTACTCTCATTACCACTTGGCTGTATCTCCCATCTCCCCTCCGTCCCTCTCCACAGCCACTCATAAAAATTCGTGAACATTTCGAGCTTTCCTTTGTACAAATATAGTCATCGGAGTTTATTTGTGGGTGTAACTTACTTTTCATTAATTGGTATATATGGTTTTGTTATCGGTGGAGACGATAATGTATTCACAGGTCAGTTTCCAGATGTATACTTGCGTACTAAAAAACATACGAGGAGTCCGCGAACTTTTCCGTGTGCTGTACCTGCCATCCATTTACCTTCAAGGCCCGGCCACAAAAGCTCTGTGGTACCTTCCAGTCGTGTTTACGACCAGGGGCACGATTCTCACAATGACTGGACCGATACGCAAATGATCAATCCAGGCGGTGATGAACTAGGCCTGTCTTAGACCGGAGATTTCAATGTCCCTTCAAGTAGTAATCCAAACTCTCCTCCTGACGCGTCTACCGCCTTCGCGTATCTTTTCCGTGACGCATTTCCTTCGTGCGTGGTTGTTTAGACTTTCTTGGGACGAAAAGGTATGAAATAGGTCGATACAATCTGAGTGGTCCAGCACACCTTCAAGGTAAAACCCGCCAGTGGGCAAACCGCGCGCCACTGTTGCCACGTCTGGCCTGAGGCGGTGGCCTGCGTTGCCACGTTTCTCTCAGCCCTGCCTTCGCCCCGGGACATCTGATAGAAAATCGGGTGTTGAAGTTGGTTCAATTGCTTGTTTCATGACTGTGCATTATCTGTACGTGTGAGTGTGAATGTAAATATGAGCAAAATCCGTGTGTGTTGATACGGGTGAGAGTCCATGGATGACAACCGTTGTTTACTATTGATGCCCTACAGCGGTCCACACGGCTGGCACGTCCTAGGACACGGGATACCTGAGCGAACCCTCCCACCCTCTCTCTCTCTCCCTCACCCTGCTCTCCCACACTCTCCTGCCTTCCAGAGCTTTATACATGCATCAAAATCTGGAGGAGGGAGAGCGGGAGGAGGCGAAAAGAGCGCAGACTAAAAAGCTTACCGCCCAGGTCAGTCTAGACGTTGGTCAGAATTACAATGAGATAGAAGAAACGCGACGGGCGGAGTTGAACCAGCTAGGTGGGGGTACGAGAGGGAGGTTGCCAACACTCTCCACCCCAACTCCACCTCATCTTCCACCTCTCCACGTTGCTAACATCCCGTACTTCCTCCACAACTCCCCTTCTCTGTCTTAAAATAGATACCTCCAGTTTGGTGGATGCGAGAGGAAACGTGGTGTTGTAGGAGAAACCCCTGTCTCTAATCATAGTTAGATATTCGATTAAGATTTATTAATTAGTGCAAGAGAACTTTATATATTACTCTGCTGCTCACAGTACAAACTCTTGCATTAATTGTATAGCTATTCACCATACATGTAGTGGTATACGTATTGTGGATTTCCAGAGGGATTGCTATTTTGAGTCCAGCAGGGATCGTGGTATCTGGTGACCCATGGCAGCCCTAGTGGCTGGCTACAGGTGGGCCGGGGGACTCTCTAAGTACTGTCCACTTCTTTCGTATTTTCTTAAAATTGTTCGCCCATCTCCATCCCCGCGGTGAGCCTTGTGGTCGCCGCACATAAGGGTGAGAATAGGTTAGCGCGGGAGCAGGTGGTCGGGCTGAATATGGAGATGGGGTGAGCATGTGGGCATCTCGTCCTTTCAGGTAGATAATGGCAGGTGAGCAGTTCCCCCTAGTCTACCTGCTCCCCCTCCTCCTTCTCCTCTTGGCGTCACTCAAGCATAAGACTCCCGGGCCTGGCAGTCGCATTCCCTCAGGCTAACTAGACGCCACCCTCTGTCCTTGCTCCTCGCACCACCGCAATATTTCCGACCTGTGTGGTGACCGTGGGTTGGGTGGTGATTCTCGTGTGATGTGGTGATAGTGTTGTGGTGATCTTTGGCGGGTTCGGTGAGTGCCGAGGTGGTTCACAGGAAAACAAAACAAGCGGGGACAACGTGTGAGCTGAAGACCAAGGTTAAGGACAAAGCAGCAACACGAACAGTGGATGAGAGTGAGAAGAATGATACAGTTCGTGAGTGACCTTGCCTTAGTGTTTACTTAAAGAAGACTAGAATAAAACTCATGTTAAGCGAACTCTGTGATTCCTGACTCGTTGCATTTGGATATTTTTTAGCTCGTATTGTGATATATTACGAGACGATTTGTGTATAACTTGTGAATTCCACCATGGCCATGTCACCCCTGAATGTGAGTAGCCCCTCAGAGGACCTCAAACGTGAGAGCCCCGAACTTCCTGAAGGGGTCGTGCTGTCTCTGCGTAAACACCACGTGACGGCGCCCCTCTCCCTCACCACCACCAACACCACTCAAGTCTTCTCTGTTATCGAAGGGCAGATCATGCATGAGGTGGATGAGGTGTGTGAAGATGTGGTGGACGATGTTGTTGACGAAGATATGGATGATGAGGTAAGTCACACAAACACTAGCCTGTCTGGTTGCCCCTTTGAACTTAAGAACATAAGAAAATGGGAGTCTGCAGAAAGCCGATTGGCCCACACAAGGTAGATCCCTCTCTTTGGTAGGATGGTGTAATTCATACGAAATGTGAAAACGGGAGTCTGCAGAAAGCCAAGTGGCCCACACAAGGCAGATCCCTTTCACATCCAACCCATCTCGTCCATACGCCTATCTGATTTTATCTTTCAGCTCTCTAACGTTCTTAACCCTACTATAACACACGGTAGCCTATTTTAAGATAATTTTGGCAAATACAAGACGGTTTTATTCAGCGTAGGAAGAGTCTCTGATAATAAAACAGTTGAAAACTCTCTATCTTAGCCCTTTGGCTCTCATAGGTCCTTTTTAACTTTAATAAAATCGTTTTATTATAGCCAGAATTAAAGGGTTAGTTCTGTGGTATGAATTCATGTCTTAAAATTCCATTATCAATCTAAATTCTGCAATATTCATTCAATGAACGAAGATATGTACATAATTTATTATATTTAGCGAATATTTAATGATGCACGACTAAAAATTCCGTCCGTGATCCTGCAAAATAAGATTGTGTCCTAGTCTGTACTATGACTAGTGTTTAAACATGAACTTCGAACTTTGAAAAACATTCTCTTTTTATTTAGTATGATAGATGGGATTTGTATAGGTTAGGAATTGAAATGGTGTATCGATCGAACGTGGAGAAAGGCAAATTAAGGAGGTAGGGCATATAGGGTTCCCGGACATCTCAACCACTAGACCATTTCAACCAGTAGCTCTCAACCAGTGTCAAATCAACCAAAACCAACCAAACCAGTGCCAAAATATAGTACTAACCTAACCGTATTGGTTGATTTGGTACTGGTTGAGAGCTACTGGTTGAAATGGTCTACTGGTTGAGTTGTCCGGTCACCAGCATATACGGCCTCTACGAAGGCCTTGTCTATTCTGGTTGCCCCTCTCCCAGGCCCGTCCACACCATAGAAATTCACCATAATGTATATCTATTTTGGGGGGATATTAACGCAAGAAGTTTATCTGGACATTTTTGAGCGGCAAATATTTGGCTTCAACATTTTATAATTGGTTAGATATTACAATAGCGTTAATACTACCGAAGAATATAGCTCACTATTACGTGCAAGGATTTCAAACCGTTTGGCGGTCACTACCACCCTCTGCCATAGATAAGCAAGGCTTTTCTTGTATAATCATCGAGGAGAGCGGTTGTAGCCGACGTTGTGGGCTTATTTCGATTTTGCACTGAGAACTAAACTGAAGGTAGAGTTGCCCACATAAGTTCTGTTCCTCTCTGTGATCTTATACCTGGAAATATAATGCGCATTGTTGAATTACAAGTGTACCGGTAGTTTCTTATGTACTGATTAAATCCTCTGATTAGTCAAATGATAAATCAACAAAATCACACTCGCAATTAATTCACACTATTTTACTTTCATACACAAGATCACGATGAGGAACAGAACTTATATGGCCAACTCTACAATAATCTTGGTTGATCAATTTCTACACAACTTTGCTTCACACGCTACCAGACCAGAATAACCAAAGGACATTGGCTTGAAAGGTGATAGTTTGATGGTTTGGTTCTTGTTCAGGGGTTAAACCTTTGCTACGGTCCCCCCTAATGTTCACTTTAATTTGTCTATGGTTGAGCTCTATTTGTGTCTTCACTTTTCTTTTCCAGAGTTCTTGTATGATCCTTTTAACTTCTCTACTTTCTCCCTTTTTATATATCGTGTGACTCCCTCTATATATTGGCCACTCCTGGAGGTTGACTTGGCCCCTCGCCAGGTGAATGAGGAGGACACCGAGACAGAGGAGGAGAGGAAGGGAAGGAGTTGACCAGCTGGTGCCTGGAGGTGGCCGCGTACAATCCCTCCCTCCCTCCGTCCCTCCCTCCCTCCCTCCCTCCCTCCCACACACTCGGCCGCGGGCTTTGTCTTCTGGGGAACTTTTATTTTTGAGTACAACCTTGGTCATGGATTCCTGGAGGTTCCTTACAATATATACGATCCAGTGTGTTATTCCTGGAGAAACGATGATTAACTCAGGAACGGTGGGGAATTTCAAATATCTGATAGCCATACACAAAGCAAAATAAGTATATGCGACATGGGTTATGGTGTGGAAGGGGTTTAAATCGACATTTTTGCAGATTTATAACAGTCGTTCTTTCAAATACTGTGAAGGTGGTGAAGATATTTTGGTAACAATTTAAGAGACCCCGGACAGCCTTTTTTACTAGTTATGTTTTTGTTGTTATGATAAGTTAGGTTAGGTTAAAAGGCTGTCCGGGGTCTTTTCAATTTTTACCGATATTTTAGACCGCCCCTGTGCAGTACGTGGGAGTGGGTTCACGAGGTCTACAAGAGGCTATTTTTATCCTTCCCGCCTGCCAAATTTTGCGAATTCAGTGACATGGCTTATTTTGATGGCGTCGCTATATTTGTCAGTGTGCTACAGCGATAACTGTATCCCCTTCTGTATCGGCGATGTCTTTTTTGTTTAACTATAGCTATGTTAAGACAATTTCGTTCAGTTTATGAGGGATCTAGCTAGGGTAGTAATAATGGTTAACTGAGATAGTTCGAAACCTGTTAATTTCTGGAGGGCCTTTTAAACTGAGTAATATCGTCTAATAGTAGGCAGAGTAAAGTTAAAAGGACGGCTCCGGTACTGAAAGGGTTGAAACTCGTGATTTTTAGCATAGCGATTAATCATTGAACGAGAACTTTACCTATGTACATTTGTATTCTATTTCTGGCGATCAGCACGTGTAGGCTTAACCCTTCCCAAGTCACACGAGTGCTATTCCGACAACTTTCGATTAGTATCTTTATTCGAACAATATTTTGGGGTTCCCTTTCGTCGACATCTGAATATCTATTGGCGTTGAAATGTGAAAGTTGGTAAAAATATCACAAAGAATATATACATTATTTGAGGAGGAGCAGTTAAGAACATAAGAAAATGGGAGTCTGCAGAAAGCCGATTGACCCACACAACGCAGATCCCTCTCACACCCAACTAACGTTGCGCAGATAGCTTCTTCACATCAGTAACAAGGACAATATCATAAACCTTGAATTTTGAAACACCCACAATAGAGCTACCTAAAAAAAAATGCCTGGAAAATTGCTGGTGTGACTCGAATGGGAGTCTGTAAATGGCAGTTCCCTCTCACACCCAACCAGCACGGCCTTGAACTAGACCTAAGCGCCACAGTGACCCAAACAATCAAGGTCCCGAAAACTGCTGGGGGCGCGCGGGAAGAGACAGAATCAGCTGGTGGCCTAAAGGAGTTACGGTCCCTGCCTCAGCGTCGCCTGCAGCCACGTCGGGTAAACACAGCTAGAGCACGATTTGGGGGGAGATCGCTCGCACCCATTGTTTACCTTGTGGCCGGAAGCACATGCGAAGGAGCCCCCGGAGTTTTCAATACTTGAAATTCCGGTACTTAAGGGGAGACTGACTTATTTGTTTGGTCTATTAATTCATTTATTCATATATTTTTTTAGTTTCCTCCCTAGACATCCATTAAGCTTAGAAAAGCACACCCTAGACCCCCCTTCAAGATAGATTTGTACATTTTTCGGTAGAACATTTCCCGGCCAAAGGCCGATTCCTCTTAAAATTATAGGATCGCTATCGTTCGCCAGGAAAAAATCGACACCTAAATGGCACGAAAGGTCTTAAAATTGACAACGAAATGGGGCGAAAGGTGTTAAAATCGCCAAACTGGTAACCTTACCTTTTTGATACCTTTTGATGTGTTCGCCGCTCTTCTAGCGGCACCAAGGAGCGCGACGCCCCTCGTTATGGGTGGTGATTTGGTGCAGTGGACTGTTTGAAGCGACAGCTCGCTCCCTTGCGAGGATGGGCTCGTCTGGCACTTTTTGCAGTTCGACATCTAGCCGAACGTGGGCCGAACGTCTTATAATCTCAAAACTAGTGGGGCTAAACATTAGGGAGCAGGGGGTCCAGAAAAACGGTCTGCCTCCCCTTAACTGTGTTGGTGGTGTAATGGTTTAGATGCTTATGCTCTGGGTGTGGTGTCCCGAGGTCGAATCCCGGGAGGACCATATGCTTTCTTTAGTTTATTCAAGTACATTTGGGTTTGTAATTGATGATTAATGTCAAGAAAGGGAAGTTACTTACTTATACAAGGTCGATGCTATTAACTACAGTCCAAGTATTTAGACTGGGCTATTTGTGGGGAACTGTTATTACCACTCGGAAAAAACTAACCCGACCATAGTAAGATGCCAGTAGATATATCCTGGTTTGAATTTGTGAACGTATATTATTTTAAGACTTGACATTTGTATTATTGCTTTCGATCAAATTTTTTTTTTTTTTTTTTTTCCCCCTACAACCTGACTCTCTCTCCCTCCCCCTTCCCCCCCCCCCCCCCCTCCCTAGCCCCATATATTGAAACCAGTATTATATTAGTACCAGTGTAGCAGGAAATCCCTCCGCCCCCCCCCCACCCCCCCCTTCGACTGAAGTTCTCTCCACTCCCTAGGAACAGTAGCCTAGGCTCAATTTCCCCCCCCCCCCACGCAAAAAGTAGGAAAAGTGGCCTGGGCTGATATTCCCCGATCGGGAAATTCCGACATGGGATGTAATATTCCACACCTATTCCCTAGCGGACCCTTCATAAATGGTAGAAATATTAGTTCGATTACTCTAGTCATTTGTGAGTAATAAAGTTTAATGTGCAAGAGTTTTGGTCTACTTACTCGGAACAAGGTATATATATGTACAGTCGAGCTAATAAGGGATGTCTCGGCACCAAGTATATGTCGATCAATAATTGGTATCAGCAATGTCTAAAACTTGATTTATTTGTTTCTAGTGAGATATAAAAGCATGTTCCTACACTTATCCAACCTATTCAACTTCTGACATATATTAATACAGCACAGAGAGAGCCAAATGTAATGACAGCTGAGATATGACTTATTAGCGCCACCGTACAAGATATACAGTAGTTTATATACCTTGGCTATGTAGGCTTGGTCACTCCCGGCTATTTTGACACTTGGGTGTTATTGAACTTGGGGTGAGATTAGCATACATCCACTACCCAAATGTTCCTAATGAAGGCGTCAGCTGTCTGTCACGCTAAGCCTTTGACACCTACTTTCGAAATCTACCGCGGTTTTCGTTGACTTGTTAATTTCGTATCTCTGATGATATATGGATTCATTGGGGTAATTTAGGGGAGTTTAGGGTAAATTTATTGAGTATAGACTTGGGCCTTCCTTTTTTATTCATTAATATACCATTAAGGCGAAAAGTCTTCCAGTGGGGGCGAAAAGTCCAACCTTTGTGGCTTCGAATAATTCATATTGGGCTTGTATGGGACAGGGATCTGCCTTGCTTAGGCCAATCGGCTTTCTGCAGACTCCCATTTTCTTATGTTCTTATGTTCTTATGTTCTTATATATCATTGGTTATGAGGTTGGTTTAATATTAGCTATACTGGGCTTAGTTTTATGTGTTTGTTTTTTTACATAGTGGGTTATTTTTAGTTAACGAATCTCTCTCTCTCTCTCTCTCTCTCTCTCTCTCTCTCTCTCTCTCTCTCTCTCTCTCTCTCTCTTTTTTCTCTCTCTCTCTCTCTTTCTCTCTCTCTCTCTCGCTGTCTCTCTCTCTCTCTCGCTGTCTCTCTCTCCCCCTCTCCCCCCCCCCCCTCCAAGGTACCGTTCGTGGATGCCGAGTCAACGAAACAAGACAAGAACCCCAAAGGGGCGACTATGAAAGGATGTGTCTGTCTGTCACTCACTCCAAGCCCCGATGAATGGTGCAAGGTGGATTTCTTTATTTGTTCTTTACTTCTATCCTTTCTTTACTGTTTTTCTTCTTCTAGCCTTTCTTTTCTTGTTATTTCTTTACTTTGTCTTTACTTTATTTTCTTCTTCTATCCTTCCTTTGTTCATAGACGATGTATTATTATTACCATTATTATTATTATTAGTAGTATTAGTATTAGTATTATTTTCAGAGACGACGTAGGGCTCCTTCGATAGTGGTCACCCTCGATATACTAGATGTTAGTGTATATATCTTATTCAGATACGTTCAATTTTGTTAAAGAGTATATTGTTCTTATATCGTGTGGGACAAAATTAAGTCAGATTCCACTTAAGTTTCAATTTCAATATCTACTTTGTTTTCTCTTTTGGTTTTGTATTTATTTATTTGTTTATTTATTTCTTGCCCTGGCCGGAAATCGAACCCATGATCTAATTAGGATAATTATACAGTATAAGAAAAAAACAGACTTTAACGCGAGTAAAAATAGCTTAATTTGCAATGATTTCTTGTGTCAACAACTTTCTTAGAACACAGAACAAACTTCTGAATACTAATAGGGTAAACATGAGGGAGAAGGGGGGCCAGAAAAACGACCCATCTCTCCTTAACATCAGCTGGAATAAGACAGACTTCTGGTATCGCAGCGTTGTGATTCAGGGTCGTTGGGGACCTGACGTCGTATATGGACAGAAGGTCGCGAGTTATTAGCATTTGGGGGACATCGGAACTACAGTCGGGTTTATTCTAGATGACGGTAAATTCAATGTTGAAATAACTTTGAATAGTTGTCAGAATGAATATAAACACCATATGAGGAGGAGCACTTTATTGACAACGTTTCGCAGATAGCTTCTTCAGGTCACTAACAACAGTTCAATGTTTTAGCAGTTGATTTATCGATGCTTAATGGAAATATAGGAAATTGCTATGTATCTGTGTCATATTAATGGCAAGTTTTCATAATTAGCATCACATTTCGCTAACAAATATTCGAACTAGGTGAGTAAATATGGCAATTTGACGTCAGATGGAGGAACAAAACACAGACTATCGTCTCTGTACCGGTATACTGTATATATTTTCCTGTCTAGAATTTACACCCCCCTTGAGTACCGGTGACGTCATTGTCATCTTATTCTGGCTACCATCCGAAGATTGTGTTCAGCTTAGGAAGGCCCTCTAGCAATTCAAAGGCTACAACCTGATTCAATTAATTCATTTAACTAGCAAGTCAAGATGTGGTTTTGAGATAGTATTTACCCTTGTAATTACCAAAAATCCTTCCTAAACTGTATACATCGACTAATGATAGCCTGTCAAAATGTGTGATAATCTTCAAAAGGGTTATTGTTGTAATAATTTTGCCACTTAGAATATATAAACTGAATTTCGGTGTGAATATCCTAGGTGCGAATCCTTGGAGTGCTACATGTATTCATTAGTGTCATTAATTTCATTCATTAGGTTTATTTATAAGTTAGTTGGTGGGTTGGTGATAATATGAATTTCTTTAGCCCACTGTACTTTACGGGTGGTTGAGTCTGACATACACAGAGTACATCACAGCTTTCCACCGCTCTGCACACGACAATTTATCAACAAACAAGACTTTCTGGCGGATCAACAACCCTCGCATATTTCACCAGCATAAACCTTAAAATCATGGTGACCAGACAACTCAACCAGGAGACTGTTTCAACCATTATATCTCAACCAGTACACAATTTGAACCAGTAGCTCTCAACCAGTACACTATTTCAACCAATACCTCATAACCAGTACACCATTTCAACAAGTAGCTCTCAACCAATAGACTATTACAACAAATAGCTGTCAATCAGTGCCATTCAGCCAATATAATTATATTAAGCTAGGTTAGGCCTTTATAATATCACATGTATTATTGACTCAGGTTGAAAGATGGGAGAACACACACTATAGATATAAAACACAAATAAATCATACACATATTCGCATGCAACAATTAACGCGCACAGTACCAGTGACGTCCTTTTTCAAAATGTTCTGGCAACCATTGGACGAGTTTATTCTGGTTAAAAAGGACCTCCAACAATTACCAGGCTTCGAACTATGGCACTTAACTCTTTATACCACCACAGACCCACCTTAAACTGCACAGACTCGTCTAGATATAGATAAATGAAGCTAAAAACACGTCGCTAGAACAGAATGGGTTAAGGATAGAGTAGCCACCCCCAAAATATACAGTACCGGTACTTGCACGTACTACTCACATATAGCTTACTCTTATACAACGTTCGTGTGCGCGCGCAAATACTAGGGCACACAACCTATTACAACAACACACGCAAGCGCAAAGAACACCTCATTATATTGTTTCTGCGCGCGCAAAAACATACACGCACGCACTTAAGGAAGGGGGCTTTTTAACACACACACACACACACACACACACACACACACACACACACACAAGTCACCCTCCGCCTGAACAAACACACACCCACACATACACACAAATACACACACAAACACACACACACACACGTTACCAAAGAGACTCTAATTGAACCTCATACAGTGGCCCCCCCCCCCCCCCCCCCCCCCTCCCGGTACCGTCGTCGTTGGGGTCTTTTTCTTCCTATATTATTTCCACAGGTTCACTGACCGCTTAAGGGGGGGAGGGGGTAGTTTTTCTGGTCACGTCCCCCCCCCCCCACCCCCTACTCCCTCATGTTTAGCCATATTAGTATTAAGTTTATTATAAGATGTTCGGCCCATTAGTTTGACCATTCGCCCCATTAGTTTGACCATTCGCCCCATTTCGTTGTCAATATCAAGACCTTTTGTGCCGTTTAGGTGCCACAGGCAGATTTGCCTTTTGTTTGTCTCACCCACATAGAAAAAAAAAAATATATATATATATATAAATTGCCCGTAAAAAAAAAATGAGGAATAAATCGTTCGTTTGACACCGCTTAACCCCTTCGACGTCCTTATCACTATACTCTGGCTACTTTTAGAAGATTTTATTGAGCTTAGGAAGGCCGTCTAGCAATTAAAAAATAAATACAGACTCTCTCAATTAATCCTTTAAGGGGAGGTATTTAGTTTGTTCCCTAGACCTCCATCAACCTTAAAATTACACCCCCTCGAGTCCCTTTCAAGATAAATTTATACATTTTTCGGTAGAAAAATGTCCCGGCCGAAGGCCGATTCCTCTTAAATTACAGGCTCGCTATCGCTCGCCAGGATAAAATAGACACCTGAATTGCACGAAAGGTCTTAATATGGGGTGAAAGTTCTTAAAATCGCTAAACTAATGGGGCAAACGTTTTATAATAGCAAAAAGCAATGGGGCTAAACATGAGGGAGAAAGGGGTCAAGAAAACAATCCCTCAAGTGGAGACCTCCCCTTAAGCTACCCTATATCCTTCCTAAGCTACATAAAATCGCCTAAATGTAGCTGAAATCAAATACAAAAGACGTCTCCGGTACGGACGGGGTTAACCCCTTCTGTACCGGTGACGTCTTAATTATATTTAGACGATGTTTTGAAGCTTATGAAGGATCTGTAGTAGTTAAAAGGATTAATTGAGATCGTCTGTCGCCTCTTAACCCGTTCAGTACCGAAGACGTTCTTTTCATTATAGCGTGGCAACAATTAGACGATTATATTCAACCTGAAGAACGTCTACCCATTAAAGGGCTACAGACTATCTCAATTAATCCTTTTAGCTACCCTATATCCATCGTAAGCTACTTAACATCGTCTAAGCTGAAATATATTACAAAGGACGTCACGGGTACAGCAGGGGTTAAGGGGTTCAATCTTCTGCCAGATGAAAACAGACAGACTATAGGGTGATGGTTGATGCAGCCAAGGAGGTGTTTGTGTAGAGGATAGGGTGTTGGTTTTGGTAGTCTATAGTACGTGTTTGGGTAGTAGGTATAGGAGTGTGTGTGGGTGGGTGGGTGTGTGTGTGTGTGTGTGTGTGTGTGTGTGTGTGTGTGTGGGTGTGTGTTTGTGTAGAGGATAGGGTGTTGGTTTTGGCAGTAGTCTATGGTACGTCTCAAATAGTACGTGTTTGGGTAGTAGGTATAGGAGAGTGTGTGTGGGGGGGGGGGGGGGGTATGGGTGTAAAGTAACAAATTGGGTCCGAAGTTATTATTTCGTCCATTAGCGGCACTGCGAAGGGAAAGAATGGTCATATTAAACAAGCTTTTACGTCAAGTTTTATGTTGGCAACCCTCAAGTGTGTCATGTTTTATGCATTCAGTACATTTGGCACCTCTGATTTATATTTGCCCTGCTGTGATTGGTTTATTGACATCATTCTCACATGCAGAGGGTGTACCGTACTTATTTTCTTAAGGGGAGATGGGCTGGTTTTCTGGACCCCCTTCTCCTTCGTGTTTAATCCCATTGGCTTTTAGATTTTCAGACGTTCGGCCCATTAGTTTGGCGATTTTTAACACCTTTCGCCCAATTTAGTTTTCAATATGAAACCCTTTTGTGCCATTTAGGTGTCGATTATTTCCTGGCGAGCAATAGCGAGCCTGTACTGTTAAGAGGAACCGGCCTTAGGCCGGGACACTTTTCTACCGAAAAATTTACAAATTTATCCTGAAAGGGGGTCTAAAGTTTTATTTATTTATTTATTTGTTTAAGCTTGATGGAGGTCTAGGGAGGAAACTAATCCATTCCCCCTTAAAGATAATTTACTCGTGCTTCGGTTTGTGGGTATTATTATTATCTTTAGTAGTAGTAGTAGTAGTAGTAGTAGTAGTAGTAGTAGTAGTAGTAGTAAAAATATTAAATAAAAAAAATAAAAAAATAATAGTAGTAGTAGTAGTAGTAGTAGTAGTAGTAGTAGTAGTAGAAGCAGTAGTAGCATTGCAATATGATAAGTTATCAAAGTTTTCCTTGTGTGATGAATGGTAACCGCTTTGATGGTGTAATGGTTAGTGTTTATAATCTGTATGTGGTAACCCAGGTTCGAATCCCGGGGGATCACATCTTTTTTTTAATGAATTTCTTTGGGAGGTTTTTAATGTTGGAGTAAAATAAATAAAATTGGAATATCTTTTAATTTGCAAAGATGGCTATTTTCTTGACTTGTGTTATCTTTGTCCATTCATTTTGCTATTTACTTCCTGATTCGCATCCTTCTTACTCTCTAATTCTCAAGTATACAGCATTATTATAATATAAACTAACATATTTCTTTTCCCCGCGTATTTACATTCTTCATCATCATAATTCCTTACGTGCCGCCTACATATAAGCCTAGTTTGCCGACCGTACACTATTTGTATTTCTTTTTCAACACGCATCCTAGTAGGAAACAGTTGATCAGTTGTTGCTTACTTGCACACGTAATGCTTTAGTTAGTTAAAATAGGACTTCAGAGGCTATCAAACCTTCTGGATTATTAAGCCAGCACACTGTAAGTCAAGAATAGCGTCAAGACTGGAGCCCCTTTTCGAGAACTCCAGTCCCTTGTGACGTAGTACTTTATAATACTCTTATAATGTACATTCGAGACTGCGAATATGGAGAGTTTACTGTATCATCACATAAAATATAAACGCGGATACCAAAACTCGTTGATCTAAAGAGTTTGTTGAGTGGTGTCTTGATGGTGTAATGGTTAGAGTGTTTAAATCTGTATTTGGTATCACAAGTTCGAATCCCGATAGGATAACATGCTTTCATTAATTTAATTGGGAGGTGTTTGGTGATGGGAGTGAAATTAATCAATTTGATTATTCCACGTAAGGAGTATCTGTGAAGGTTAAAACTCCGGGAATATGAAGAGTTTACTACCCTCACATAGAAAATGTCCACGACTGTCAAAACCTGTACATATGGAGAATTAGTGGTATCCTCACATGAAGTATAAACACACATCTCAAAACCCGTGAATACAGTATAAGGAGTTTGTTGAATTCCCGTTTAGTCACCCACATCCCTCTTCCCTGTTGATATCTTTGAGGTAGGACCCGTCTCCCGAGCCCTTAGCGTTTATCAGCAGATCTCGGGTATATCTTGAGTGCCCTAAACTATCGTAAACTAGCCTAACTATTCCCTAACCTGTGTATTCCCTAACCCGACTGTTCCCCAAACTCTTCTAACCTAACCTAACTTATTCTAACCTACCCAAACTTTGTTCTCTCTCCTTTATCTGACATTTTGCTATCTAGATCTACTAGAACAAAATCCTGGCCATCTCGTTTGGATCGTAAGGTCAGTGTGCTCTCTCTCTCTCTCTCTCTCTCTCTCTCTCTCTCTCTCTCTCTCTCTCTCTCTCTCTCTCTCTCACCGTCAATCAACATGAACTCAGGTGTGGTTCAAGTGTCCTGTGGTGCTCGGGGAAATTTGGTGACCACTTGAGATGCACCCTTGTCACTCGATACTTGTATGTGGCGCGGCTCTTGAAGGAAACACTCGCGGGATTTTTTTATTTTTTATTTTATTTTATTTTTTTATCGGAAAATACTTGATACATTCGGGTCAGTCACGCAGATATGAATCATTATATTTAACATCAATAACACCAACAACCTAAATAGAATTAAAGAACGCGTGTGATTCTCCCAGGATTCGAACCTAGGATATCACATACATAGCCTCACACGCTCTAACCATTACACCATCAACACAGTTATAAGTACAGCACATGACCACGATTGATATCCATTTATTTGAATCATTTAAGAACATATCAAAAGATACTTAAACACCTGGGTTAGTGACACATACTATTTTGGCGTAAATATTCCTGGGAAATCCGTCAGAATGTGGAAATAGGCTTCGGATGATATACATGAATTGAATCTGTTTGTAATACCTTCGCCCGTCTCCACAGCTTTGTTTTGGGTCATTATGGTTTACTGGGGCGTCATTCTATACTAACTAAAAAGCATATTGGTATCCACATCCATTCATTCGTTCTCAATATAACATTTACTCCCATGCATCCTCCACTAAGCTGTTTCGCATGCCACCTGCAGTAGTGTCTTGGGGTGTTTCTTTCCACCAGGTTACAACAAATAATGTCTGAGCTCGGAGTGGGCAAGACAGACTAGACGAAGGATTTGACCGGGACCATTTCACTCCTGTTGCGCAATGTGCTGTTCCTCATTATACCTCCTTGGTGGTGGTGGTAATGGTAGTAGTGGTAGTGGTGGTAGTGGTAGTGGTGGTGGTGGTAGTAGTGGTGGTGGTAGTGGTAGTGGTGGTGGTGTTAGTCGTGGTGGTGGTGGTGGTGATACTGGTAGTGGTGGTGGTGGTGGGACTTTCTCTGTATGAGGCGGCAGGTGTCTGGATGTATGTGTGTTGTGGTGTACGTGTTTGTAGTGTGTGTGTATGTGTGTGTTGTGTTGCACGTATTGTAGTGTATGTGTGTGTTGTGTTGTAGTGTGTGTTTTGGTATTTTGTTAGTTTTGTGTGTGTTAATGTGTATGTATGCTATTCTTCAGTATACCTCCATGGTGATTCTGGTGTGATGGTAGTGGTGGTGGTTCTTGGTGTCTGTGTTGTGTTGCATGTGTCAAATTGTATGTGTGTTGTGTAGTGTTGCACGTGTTCTAGTGTGTGTGTGTGTGTGTATTGTGAGACTTGGTGTATATGTGTGTTTCATGTGATGGTTTGGTTCGGTCCGCCTTGTGTGTGTGTGTGTCTGGCTACCTCCCTTTCCTTTTACCAGCCAAGTTCCTTTCTCTATTTACTAACTCTCTCTCTCTCTCTCTCTCTCTCTCTCTCTCTCTCTCTCTCGCTCTCGCTCTCTCCATTTCTATCATTTCCCGCCTAATTTCCCGCCACACACCTGTCATTTCCCGCCAAACACCTGTCATTTCCCGCCACACATTTGTTATTTCCCGCCACACACCTGTCATTTCTTGCCACACACTTGTTATTTCCAGCCACACACCTGTCATTTCCCGCCACACACCTGTTATTTCCCGCCACACACCTGTTAATTTCCCGCCACACACCTGCCATTTCCCGCAACACACCTGTTATTTCCCGCCATATTTCCCGCCACACACCTGTCATTTCCCGCCACACACCTGTTATTTCCCGCCACACACCTGTCATTTCCCGCCACACACCTGTCATTTTCCGCCACACACCTGTCATTTCCCGTCCAACACCTGCCACCAGCACTTGTTAGCGGGAGCGGGGTTTTTCCGGAGGCTTTCGATCGGTATCCTTTTTCTGGCAACTTCTCGATTCATTTATATCGGTATCGGCATCATTAATATTGGTTTAGATTATTATAGTAATCTAAAATAAAACCAATGCTATATTTATACTATAATTCTGCTAAATATCGATGTCTACAGCTCCAACTTCCTCTTAGAACGAAACTCGCAAGTCATCAATTCAGAAGGTTTGTATATGAAGAGTTGCCGAGAAAATATGCTGGACAAAAATGCTAGAATGTTTTGCCCGTGTGATTCTATCTCTAAACCTATAACGGATCCTCTACGCCACCCCCACCCCCCCCACCCCCCCCCCCCTTTATCTCCGCTGAAATTAGGTATCTCGCCTGGCAGACCGGTTGTATTCTCTCTCTCTCTCTCTCTCTCTCTCTCTCTCTCTCTCTCTCTCTCTCTCTCTCCTTGGTTATCCTTGTTTTCCACTTTATTTTAGGTTCTGCTACTTCTACTAGAATAATGGCCCATCCACCACATTTAGATCGTATGGTTTGTGTGGTTAGTCTCTCTCTCGCTCTCTCTCTATCTCTCATTCCTTTCCTTTAATTCTTCCACAAATTGCTTTTCTATGGTTCCGCAGATACTTTGACATAAGGTTTGTGTGGTTACTCTCTCTCTCTCGCTCTCTCTCTCTCTCTCTCTCTCTCTCTCTCTCGTCTCCTCTCTAGCTCTCGCTCTCTCTCTC
>CM064527.1:50326803-50429651 GCA_032716605.1 Paralithodes platypus | reverse complement strand
GGCTCCAACTTCCTTATAGCCAGAAACTCGCAAGAGGTCACTTATCAAACACTGTGGCTTTGTTGTATTATTAACCCTTTGTCTACCGGTGCCGTCCTTTAAACTTTATTCTGGCTAATATTGGGCGATTTAAGTCAGTTTAAAAATAAGGCCCTCAGCAATCAGCAGGCTTCGAAATATCTCACTTCACCCTTTTTACTATTATAGATCATTCTTACACAAAATCGTCTAAATAAGTGCATAAGTGCGTGGAATTTCGATGTGAGTATCCTAGGTTTGAGTCCTTGGAGTGCCACATGTATTTGTTGATTTCATTAATTGAGTTTAGAGGTGAAGTTGGTTGGTGGAAAAAAAAACATAATAACAAAATATAGCTAGAATAAAATGTAAAAGACGTCCCCGGTACAGAAGGGGTTAATCGTGTAGAATGTGTATCCAAAGACCAAACTATATATCCTGTACCAGTATTCCCGATTGTTTATTTTGAGTATGGAGATATTAGTGTGTAAATATAGGATAATATCATTAATGGTACCAAGATGGCGGGGAGTTGGCCGATCTCTCTAGCGTCCAGGGTTCGATGAGCCTGTTTGACACTCCGGAAAGTCAGGGGTAGAAGGGGGCTTATAGTCAGTTCATAGCAGGCAGGCAATTCTTGTCCTAATATTATGATTGTTAATTAAAGAAGATATTTCGAGGTAGGGGGTTGGGGTGACCTGAGAATGTTTATAATTGGATATGTCGAATTATGACATACCCATCCACCTCCTTACCACCCAGCCACCTCCCCACCTATCCACCCACCCACCCACCTCCCCATCCATATACCCACTACCCATTTAACTTCCTAACCAACTTAATTCCTCCATGTCCCCCCCTGTCTTCCCCACCCCCCATCCACTTACCTATCCACCCACACACCTACCCCCTACCCTACCCACCAACCCACCTACCCCATCCACCCACCCACCTACCTGCCCCCCAGCACACTTGATTGGATTACTCTTTACCCTCACCTTGGTCACGGCTTCGCTATCATGCTCAGATTTCCGCTTTGTTACGTTAGCAAGTTTTTACCACCGCCCGCAACCCTCTCCGCCCACAGACCCTTCCGCCCACAGACCCTTCCGCCCATAGACCCATCCGCCCATAGACCCTTCCGCCCATGCTTGTTATTTATTTATGTTTTGTATTATTAGTTTTGATTTTTGTTTCGATTCAGTAAAATTGTTAGGTCAGGTTAGGCTAGGTCAAGGTAGGTTGGCTTTGGTCAAGACAGGTTGGTTTTTATCAAGACAGGTTGGTTTTTATCAACACCGGTTGGCTTTGGTCAAGACAGGTTGGCTTTGGTCAAGACAGGTTGGCTTTGGTCAAGACAGGTTGGTTTTTATCAAGACCGGATGGCTTTGGTCAAGGCAGGTTGGCTTTGGTCAAGGCAGGTTGGTTTTGGTCAAGACAGGTTGGCTTTGGTCAAGACAGGTTGGCTTTGGTCAAGTAAGGTTAGTTCAAGTTAAATTAGGTCAGATTATATGATGGGTCATGTTCAGTATGGTCATTTTTTCTTCTTCTATGTTCCAGTTAGATTAGATAATAGTCAGTTTATATTAGGTCAGGTTGAATGAAGTTTGCTTCGAACTAAGATTAAATTATGGTTATGGGAGGTTAGGTCAGGAAATATAAAATCTTGATAACAACGAACACCTTCGCATTGTTAACTTGTGAACGAATTGACTGGTAGGCGAATTGACTTGTGGACGAATTGACCGGTAGGGAAATTGACTCAGTGACGAAATGACCGGTAGGGGAATTAACTTGTGGACGATTTGACCGGTATGGGAATTGACTTGTGGACAAAATAACCGTGGTAGGGGAAGAGACGTGTTGGCGAAACTATTATAAACTCATTCTCACAAACCTAAGGACGACAAAAACTGGGCTGGGAGGAAGTAGGAGAGTTCATGTGGATATAACTCGATTATGAACCTGCTTGGAAGGCGGCCCCGGGAGCTGGAAAACAATCATATTCTTGGGGAGTTGGTGGAAGTTGGAAGCGATTATATTTTTCTGTGTCTGTGGATGTTTAAATCATTGTATTATTGGTGTTTGTGGAAACTTATACAATTGTGTGTTTTTGTTGTGTGTAGGAGCTTAAGCAATTACATTTTGTCTGTGTTTGTGGAAGCTTAAATAATTGTATTCTTGAGGTTAATGGGAGCTTAAACAATTATAATATTATTATTTAATTGTTTGTGGGAACTTAAACAATTATATTCTTGGGAGTTTGTGGAAGTTGAAGCAATTAGATTGTTCTGTGTTTGTGGAAGCTTAAGCAATTACATTTTTCTGTGTTTGTGGAAGCTTAAATAATTATATTCTTGGGGTTAATGGTAGCTTAAACAATTATATTATTTCAATGTTTGTGAAAACTTAAGCGATTATATTTTTTGGAGTTTGTGAAAATTGGAGCAATTAAATGTGTCTGTGTTTGTGGAAGTTTAAACAATTAAATTTTGTTGTGTTTGTGGAAGCTTAAGCAATCATATTCTTGGGAGTTTGTGGAAGTTGAAGCAATTACATTTCTCTGTTTGTGGAAGCTTAAATAATTATATTCTTGGGAGTTTGTGTATGCCAAAATATATGGTAGTATTAAGTATATTTGTTAGCTAAAACCACCATTCCGTTTCCGTAGGTGTTTTCGGCGCTCAGAAGTATTGAAAGCTTAATATAATTTTCAATTGGGTCTTTTGCAGTTTTGGAATCTTGTAAATAATAATTATATATGTTCTTCGATGATTTTTTGTTTTGTATATAGCAAATCCACGAATGATTTGGCTATAGGAAGAAAACATAGAGGTGTTCTGTCTTGGCTGTGAAGAAAACTGTGTCCTGTTCTATATATAAGTAATGAGGGTGTGAGTATGGAGGTGAAACTCGGGGGTGGTGGGTTGGGTGGGTAGGGGTAGGGGAGGAGGGAGAAATGGTGGAAGGGGTAGGAGGGAAGGGGTGGTGGTGGATGGAAGGGGGTTGGGGAGGAGGGGTGGGGAAGGGGAAGAGAGGGGGGCAGTCTGAGGGAGGGGGAGACTGGTTGGATGCGTATGTAAGGGGTGACAGAGGAGGGGGGGGGGGGGGTAGGTCATTATGCTAAGTGTGTGTGGGGGGGGGTGTAGGGGGTCAGTAGTCCAGTGAAGGATTTGGGAGGAGGTGGAGGGGAAGGGAGAGGCTAGGGGAGTAGAAAGGAGGAGGTGGGAGGGTGAGGAAGAAAGGTTGGTGAAAAGAGAGGGGAAAGGTAGGACAAGAGAAGTGCAGGAGAGAAGAGGAAAGCAAGCAGCAACAGGACAGATGGGTTCAAGGGGAAGAGAAGATGAGGGGAGGGGAAGAGAGAGGTAGAAAAAGGGAGGAAGGAGAGGGAATGGGATCTATTCTCCCCCATCGGAACTAGGCTGAAGGCGGGTTCACATAATCGCTTTTTTCGGTGATTTTCGACCAGCAACTTTATGATAGCAATGTTTTTGTTCCCACTCCATATGCATTGATATGGGCTACTGTAGACTAAATTATAATTTGTATAGTTTTGTTGAAGTCTTACAAATCTTGCTATCTACAAGTACAAGACCAGAATTGCAAAGAAAATATCTTGGAAAAAAGAATCCTGAAACTCAACTTTAAAAATGATTTACAAAATAGCGTTAATAATAATATATATATATATATATATATATATATATATATATATATATATATATATATATATAATGTATATCAATAAATGAAGAGTGCTACTATTGAAGATACCGATCGGAAGTCGCCGGAAAAAAATGTGGTTCCCGTGACTGGGCCTTAAGTAACCAACCCACATCCCCGCCTCGTATGTTCCGGTGGAGTAGCTACACACACGCTCCGGGCCACACACAGTACGGCAGGTATATAGCCCACAGGTACGTACACACAGGCATATGCACACAGGCACACATACATACATACACATACACACACACACACACACACACACACACACACACACACACACCTGCCGCCCAGCCCCAGGCAATGCGGTCGCCACGGTGGAAGAGAGAGAGAGAGAGAGAGATTTGATTTGATTTGATTCATTGTTGAGAAATCATACGTACTGTACATGGGATTACATGCATATACGTTGTCTCAAAAGGGCAAATATGGTTATAGTGTTTTATCATACTCATACTTAACATATACAATATAAACACAAACATGAAAACATCATTTAGTAAGTATTTTCTAGAAAGAGAGAGAGAGAGATATATTGAGAGAGAGTGTGTGGGTGTGTGGGGACGAGAAAGGTAGGGGTTGCAATGAGTTTCGATTAATGGCTTTACCTTGGTCCAAATAGGTAAGCCAGAAATGGGGCGAAAGTCTTCAAATACAATACTAAAACGAACGAGACTAAGACATGAGGGAGAAGGGGGCCCATCATAAAATTCTTTAAGTGGAAATCTCCCCTTAACCTAGGCAAAGTACAGTAATTGTCAGCGTTTGTTTTAGAAAATCTACTGTGTCTATGGGTTGCCTTCCTGCCGACTCACTCACTATTTCAAAGGTATTCTTCAACAAGTTTAAAAGGCAAATTATGTGTCGTTTGGATCTGTGTGTTTGTGTATGTGTGTGTGTGTGTGTGTGTGTGTGTGTGTGTGTGTGTGTTTACCTAAATGTAGTATACAGGAGTTGAGCTTTTTAGGCTCGTATTGTCCCGCTTCCTGAGTTACAATTATCTTACTTTGCTTTAAAAATAACTTTGCTTTAAAAATGTGTGTGTGTGTGTGGGTGGGTGGGTGTGTGTGTGTGTTGTAAGACTGTACATGAGTGATAATTTGTGTTCTATACTGAGGTCATCGTCCGCCTGTCGTGTCTGTCTGAGTGTGTGTATTACTATGTGCGTTACTGGCCTGTGTACACGAGTGATATGTGTGCGTGTGCGTATGTGTACATTAATGTGTGAGGTTGCTTGGAGTGTGTGTATATGCCCTCATATAAGTGTACAGGCATGTGTGTGTGTGCGTGTGTGTGTGTGAGAGAGAGAGAGAGTAAGAGAGAGATATTCAGATTCAGATTATTTTATTTCCATTAAATATACAATGGCTTTTCATACGAGAGAGAGAGAGAGAGAGAGAGAGAGAGAGAGAGAGAGAGAGAGAGAGAGAGAGAGAGAGAGAGAGAATGAGTGTATTTCAAGTGTGTGATGGACCGACTGTATATATGTCTCTGAAAACTAAAGAAATTGCAACACTTGTCCTTATATGAAACTTTGTATGTGTATGTATATAAGTATATGCATAACCGTGTGTGTGTCTGTGTGTGATTGACTGTGTAAGTGTATGTGTGATGAATGTGTGTGTGTAGGGGGGGGGGGGTATGCATATGCATAGGTGTGTGTGAGTAAGTACACTATATTTTATTAATTTCACCACAAAACCAAACACCTCCAATTAATTTAATGAAAGCATATTTGTGTATGTACAACAGATCGTGTAGGTGTATGTATGATTAATGTGTGTATGTGTGTGTATGTATGAGTGCGTGTGTGTGCGTGTGTATGTAAGCATATGCATAACCGCGTGTGTGTATGCATGACCGACTGTGTATAAGTGTATGTGTGCCACCGTGACCACCGACCAGAAGAAAAAGAAGAACAATAACAATAGATCCACGTGTGTTCCGGTGGAGTAGCTACAACAACGACGGAGCCAGCGGGCAGTATAACAGACAGTAACCAACCTCACTACTTCCCTCAGGCACTGTCTAAACCTTCCTCCTCCACCCCCACCACCACCACTGTCCTTCCCACATAACTCCACTTATTTCTTTTCCTCATATTTGTTTTATTTTGTTTTCTTCTGTTCGTCCCTCCTCCTCCTCCTCCATCACCTGCTCCTCAACCGTCCTTCCCATATTAGTTCGTCTCCTTATGTTTTTGTTTATATTCGTCTCTCCTCCTCCTCCTCCACTTCCTCCTCCTCCACCACCTACTGCTCCTCCTTCTCCACCGCCACCACCTGCTCCTCCACCACTGTCCTTCCCACATTGGACCACTTATTTCTTTTCCTCTTATTTATTCTTTGTTTTCTTTTCTTCATCCCTCCTCCTCCTCCTTCTCCTCCTCCACTGTCGTTCCCACATTAGTCCACTTTTCTTGCCTCTCTTCCTCCTCGGGTTATCTTGATTGTAATTAGCGATTGAAAGTTCCACTGTATTCAATTTGTGTTGCTGATTCATATTAGGAAGGGTATATTATGGAAGTCAGATGGTTAATTGAGATAGACTTGACCCTTGTAATCATCATAGATCCTTCCTAAGCTGCATAAAGTCGTCCAATTAGAGCCAGAATATACTGTCAAAATGAGTTGTCGTCTTCAATGGGTTAAGCGCTACCAAGTTTATTTTATACATTACGTAATTGCGGCAACGGCGAGGGTGGTGGTGGTGGTGGTGGTGGTGGTGGAGGTTTCGGCGACGGTGGTGGTGGTGGTGGTGGAGGTTTCGGTGTGACTTGGTGCCGGGAGGAGGAGGAGGATTCGGCGACTACATGACCCGGGGCGACGGAAGTAGTGGTGGTGGTGGTCAGCGGAAGGGGGTTAATGTGGATGGGGAAGTGGGACGGACAGGGTAAACTACAGTGGAGGGGAAAGGAGTGTGGGGTGTGGGGGAGCTAGGGAACATCAGTGGGGAGGGGTGAGGGTGGGGGAACTAGGAAGTAGTGTGAGGGGAACAGGGTTGATGAAGACGATGGAAGGGAACAGTGGGGGGGAAACTAGGAAAAGGAGTGTGGATGAGAGGTTGATTAGGGAAAAATTGGAAGGGGATAGCGGGGAAAACTAGGGGACGTCAAAGAGTGGGAAACTAATAGATGTTGAAGGGAAGAGCTGATTATGTATTCAGTGTATACAGAAATGTGTAGGGGATGATAGAAGTTGTAGTGGCGGAGGTTGGTAGAAGGGCGTTAACGGGGGATGGGCGTATTTATTTGCTCATTTGTGTATCTTTTTGTATTTGTTTAGTTTCCTCCCTAGACCTCCGTCAAGTTTATAAACCCCCCAGACCCTACTACAAGATATATTTGTACATTTTTTGGTTGAAAAATGTCCCGCGGTTCCTCCTAAATTACAGGCTCACTATCGCTCGTCAGGAAAAAATTGACACCTAAATAACAAGAAATGTCTTAAAATTGACAGAAATGGGGTGAAAGTTCTTAAAATCGCCAAACTGATGGGGCGAACGTCTTAAAATCTCAAAAGCGATCGGGCTAAAAATGAGGGAAAAGGGGTTCAGAAAAAATCTCTGAAGTGGAAATCTCCCCTTTCATCCGTAAACTAATAGAGGATGAACCTAAATTGCGTTTTGACGTGAGTGATGCGGGTAAACTATACTCTGTTTCATTTCATCTGACGGTAAATTGAATCCCTTAGCAGCTAATTTATCGATACTTGGTGGCAAAATATATAGCTAGTAAGTGTTTGCATCATATCAAGACTAATTTTATATAATTAGCACCACATTTCATTACACAATCTTCAAAATACCCGAGAAATCTTGATGGGAACTTTGAAATTTATCGTCAGTTGGATGAAACAGATTATAAGAACAAATACGAGCTGCATCCACTATATTCACCCCCTCTTCGTAGAGCACGTAGCACCCGTCTTGCAACACAATCCCACCCCTACTCTGTGCAACTTTCCAATCCAAGAGTGAAACGTTATTCTCAATCTTTCTTCTATTCAACAGCTGAGCTCTGGAACTCTCTCCCAGAATCAGTCTTTTCCTCTGCCTATGACTTAAATTGCTTCAAGCTCCGTGTGCCGAGGTATTTTGGCTCGAACGTCCCTTGATGTTGACCCTGTCACTCTTTCAACTCTGGGGGAGGCACTCGCCACAGACAGTTCTGCCTTTCGTCTCTCTCACTCACATAGGAAACAAAATCATAAATCTCTGCCGTAAAATGCGCATGCTGAGGTATACGCATTAAACGGTAGAGACTTGTGATTTTGCCTCGACTTCCAGGGGAAAAAAATATTAAAAACCTCACATCATACTCAAGTGCAATTTAGACACAAATCGTCATGCTTTAGTAGTCCATGATAATATCGCGAAGCCCCGCGAAAGGTGAGGTGCTGATTATCACAAAGCACTGCCTTCCTGGTACGCACAGTTAGACACAAAAAATCACGAACCTTAGATATTTCTCATTATACAAATATATCTACGTACGCCGATTATGAGTGGAATTTTATATACTGTCATATCTAACATTTCATATCATGCAAAATACTTTAACGAATCAATCCCAATGGCTGTGCTTACGTAAAAAAACACATGAGAGGTCGGCGATTTTTTCTGAGTGACTGTACAGTTGGCCAAATAAGTCGTGTCGCCGCTGTCATTCCGTTTTGCTCGTTGTGTACTGTATTAATGTCCGTCAGATGTTGAATAGGGTGTGTAAAGATAGGAACATGTTTGTATTATATCTCACTCGAAACGATGAATGAATGCTTAGATAGTGCTGATGCCAATTATTGGTCGAAATATACTTGGTTCCGCGACATAACTTATTTGGCCGACTGTACGAAGTTGCGCAAAAGGTGGAATCGCGAAGGAATGGCAACTGGGATCAGGTAAAAAAGTAGGGCAGGTGATTCAAAACGGGGTCAGGGGAACAGGGACGTCCTCCTTCCTTCTTTTCCTGTTATAACGTATTTATTTATTTTTGTTTAGTTAGTTAGTTATTTTCTATATGTATTTATTATTATTTGCTTGAAGATACTTGTTTTCTTTTGTTTCACTCATCCTATCAGCCCTCTTGCTCTCTCTCTCTCTCTCTCTCTCTCTCTCTCTCTCTCTCTCTCTCTCTCTCTCTCTCTCTCTCTCTCTCTCTCTCTCTCTCTCTCTCTCTCTCTCTCTCTCTCTCGTACAGTTGTCCCATATTTCCGAGGTTTAGACGAGTTCAACTCTAGTACTTATTTTCTTTTGCCAGCATGACCACAGTATCCCATAACCAAACCAAACCCAACCCAACCCATCCTAATTGTTAGATTTGTAATTGAGTTTAGGCTAGGATAGTCCAGGTTAAGGGGAGATCTCCACTCGAGGGATTTTTTTCTTGACCCCTTTCTCCCTCATGTTTAGCCCCATTGCTTTTGATATTATAAAACGTTTGCCCCATTAGTTTAGCGATTTTAAGAACTTTCACCCCATATTAAGACCTTTCGTGCCATTCAGGTGTCAATTTTATCCTGGCGAGCGATAGCGAGCCTGTAATTTAAGAGGAACCGGCCTTCGGCCGGGAAATTTGTCTACCGAAAAATGTACAAATTTATCTTGAAAGGGACTCAAGGGGGTGTAATTTTAAGCTTGATAGAGGTCTAGGGAACCAACTAAAAACCTCCCCTGAAACTAGGATATGTTACAGTGATCGTTCTGGTAATATAATAGTTTATGTTATTTTAACTGTCTTGATGGTGTAATGGTTAGAGTGCTTAACAATATGTGTGTGGTAACCCAGGTTCGAATCCCGGTGGATCACATGCTTTCATTAATGTCATTGGAAGTGTTTGGTTTTGGAGTGAAATTAATAAAAATAGAGACCCTGTTCCAAATGGGTATGCTAGAAATCGTCAATCTTAAGTTGCCTCTATTACTCAGAAAGGGCTAGAGGAAATGGGCTGTAAATGTCCACACCTTTTTCCCTGGGTGACCTTTCGCAAATGGTAGCAATAATAAGTATAAGATAAGATAGACTTTATTGTCAAATTGCTCGATTACTCTAGTCATTTGTAGAGGTAAAAGTTCCAGAGTTTTGGCCTACTTAAATGGAACAGGGTATAGAAATAAATGAGCTACACTGATCGTCCTGGTATAAAAAGAAAGGTATAATATGAACTGGTCCACAAACTTCTTAGGTAGTAATCCGTAATATGCGTCCGGGTCAGCCACCAACCGCATCCTGTGAGTTGATGAGGTGGTGGGGGTTCGTTCGTTCGTCCATGGGGGGGTGGGGGGGGGGGGGTCTGAGGACGAGGGAAACTAGGGGACGGACGAAACGAGGGTAATAGTTTAGTTGACGTCTGTGTGGTCTTAACCTCTTTCTGTACCTTATGGCACTGTATTCCGTGACTATCATTAGTCGATTTTGTTTAGCTTAGGAACACGATGAACCTGTGGAAGTCATTTCATGATCTCATTTGGGTTTGACACACATTCTAAATGCTGCATAGATAAAGGGGCTCAAGTTTGTAAACAAAACTGTAAAAATGCGCCTGTAATCGTCGGGCACAACTAGTCCTCGGAGTGCCACATGTATTTGTTGATTTCATTAATTGAGTTAACTGTCTTTGCTAGCATAATGCATAAGTGCGCGGAATTTCGATGTGAGTATCCTAGGTTCGAGTCCTCGGAGTGCCACATGTATTTGTTGATTTTATTAATTGAGTTAACTGTCTTTGCTAGCATAATGCATAAGTGCGCGGAATTTCGATGTGAGTATCCTAGGTTCGAGTCCTCGGGGTGCCACATGTATTTGTTGATTTCATTAATTGAGTTTAGAGGTGAAGTTGGTTGGTGGAAAAAACATAATAATATCTGGAATATTTAAGGGGAGGTATTTAGTTTGTTCCCTACTTTTTCATCAAGCTTAAAATTACACCCCCTAGACCCCCTTTCAAGATAAATTTGTACATTTTTCGGTAGAAAAATGTCCCGGCCGGAGGTCGGTTGCTCTTAAATTACAGGCTCGCTTTCGCTCGCCAGGAAAAAATCGACACCTTAACGGCACGAAAGGTCTTAAAATTGACAGATACGGGGCTAAATGTCTTAAAATATCCAAATTACTAGGGCGAAGGTCTTAAAATCTCAAAAGCAATGGGGCTAAACATGAGGGAGAAAGGGGGTCTAGAAAAAAGTCCCTCAAGTGGATATCTCCCCTTAAGCCCAAAGTAGGCAATCCTCTACTTCACTTGCATTTGCTTCAGTATCATAAACTTGTTACTGGCGTACATAACACAATAGTTAACCCTCTAAGTACCAGCGACGTGTGCTATATTTTATTCTAGCTATATGTTGACGATAGTATGCAGCTTAGGAAGAATCTGTGGTGGTGTAAAAGGTTAATTGAGATATATTGAAGCCTTGGTATTGCTAGAGGTCTTTCCTAAGCTGAATAATATCGTCTAATAGTTGCCAGAATACCAGGTATGATAAAAAGGACGTCCCTGGTACTGAATGGGTTAAGCGTTCTGGCGCATTATGAACACTTGAATTGTTAAAATTAACATCCAAATAACAAGTACTCAGTAAATAATTCATGATTCGATTCAGCATATAATAATTTCGAAATATAAGGCCTGAACTTGAGTCTTAGATGGTTCGTGATTGTTATGACCGAAAGTTGGGCTATTACATAGTAAAACAGATTTTGGTAATAATAATAATAATAATAATCTTCTGGTTACTTATATAGTGCTTGGCTTTCTTTAGTCTACCAGAGACAATTACCCATCCCCCTTGCTCATGGGGAGATGGTAACCGCCGGCTGTATCCCAGAAAAACTTTTCAATCTGAGCGGGGATTGAACGCGAGACCTTCAAGATGGGAATCAGGCACGCTATCAACTGAGCCAGCCTGACGGCCGGGTGGTAATAGAAACACCATATGAGAATAGGCCTTAGTGATTACAACGTTTCGTTTTACAGTTTCTTTGGGTCAATGAGCATGTTTCTGTTACCTTTCGTAATGTTCTGTTACCATGGCGATATTTTATACTGTACACAATCAGATTGTACTCAAACGATGCGTGTACTTGCTCAACTTTTGGTTCATAACTTTGTTTCTGGCCAATTGGCACAGTGATTAACTCCCACATCTTTTAGAATACGGGGGTTAGATCTACCGAAGAAGTGGAGTACGGTGTTCAGAGATTGAGATTAGTAGTGGGTTTGTCAACATTAAGAATTTACTGTATCTACATTTATGGCTCTACAACCGTGTACGTCTTGTGCCAGTCCTCCTTTAGAAATAAAGGAGGTAAGTGGAGATTTGTATGATGATATGATAGATAAAAAGAGGATGTTATTATTTTGATAAAGTGTTGTGTATCGATTTGTGTTGATGTTTTGTTTAATCAAGCAGTAGGCTAAGTTGGGTATGATCTTGTGATAGATTACGAAAGGTGGTTATTATTTTGATAAAGCATTGTTTACCGATTTGTGTTGATGTGTTTTTGTTATCAAGCAGTTAATGAAATAATTAAGTCTTGGTCTATGACGCAGTTGCACATTTTCCACCTAGAAATATGAGCCGAAAATATATCTTCCGCGCGATTTGGTTATGTAAAGGCACTTGTGATTTATTTACCTTAGTCTTGGTCTATGACACAGTTGCACATTTTCCACCTAGAAGCATTAGCCGAAAATAAATCTTCGGAGCTATTTTGTTATGTAAAGGCACTTGTATTAGAATTGTGGTATAACTGTGTTGGTGGTGTAATGGTTTAGATGCTTATGTTCTGGGTGTGGTGTCCTGAGTTCGAATCCCGGGAGGACCATATGCTTTCATTAGTTTATTCAAGTGCATTGGGGTTTGTAATTGATGATTAATGTTAAGAACGGGGCGTTACTTAATATATTTACCTATGTACGCGATGACGTAAGTGATGGCGTAAGTAATCATGTCCTGTGTAGCTAATATTACGTGATCTAAAGCGTACGCATACAACTTCCTGAATGAGTTGCATAGTAGCAGAGGTGGCGGCTTTCACGCACAGTTAGGCTGGTTATGAAAATCGTTTGCCAAAGAATTTCGGAATGTTTTGGGTGTTACGTTGTTTTTTAGACACTGGTCATTTTCAATAGGACATTTGAGGGGTTATTAATTATTATTCTGAACCCATGCTTTCGGAATGCACTTATATATCATTGATGTTTAATACAATTAGTAATGCTGTTATAAATTCTAATTTTCAAAATGTATTTATTTCATGTCTAGATAGCATAATCCAAAAGCCTAACCACACATTATCTAAATATTTGTTCTAATTTCCTAGTTTATACAGGGAAGGTCAGGTTAGGTGCTAAGGATATTTTAAACCTGGATAATACGAGTTTGAGTTAGAAAATATTTGATTTTATAATGTTTTGCACAGTATATTGATACATTATATTGATGTGGGTCTATTTTGACAGATTGGACTGAACATAATTAGTAATAATACCTCGACCGTCTTAGAAGTTACCAAGTGTGTGATATTTACTTTAATTTCACCTGTGCTATCCATGTGTGTGTGTGTGTGTGATTTAGTCGGGTCATTATGTAATCCCCCCAACCCTCAGAACCCTCCCCCACCCCTCAATACTCTCCACCCCCCACCCCCACCCCCACCCCCACCCCCACTACCCCACCACCCCACCACAAACACCCAACCATTCAACAGCTGGTGGGGCCAATTGCACGGGCCATATAGCTGATGCAAGGCCTGCAATGGTTCAGATTTGCAGGGGCTGGTGTGTGTGTGTGTGTGAGAAAGAGAGAGAGAGAGAGAGAGAGAGAGAGATAGAGAGAGAAAAAAGGAAGGGGGTAATGAAAGAAGTACATAACAGACGGAATTATTGAAATTGTCTTAGATAATTTCACAGTAGAAAGCTACACACACACATATAGATAGATAGTGAACATAGATATAGATAGACAGTGATAGATACAAAAATACGTGGGAGTCTTAAAAACACCTGGATATGAAGTGGAGCAATAAGAGGGACGATACAGCCGAGGGTTATGAAAGCAATGAAGACAAGTAGGAGATTTGTGAGGTGATGGTTGAGAGAGAGTTCGAGATGTGTTGTGTGTACGTGAGAGAGAAAGAGAGAGAGAGGGGGGGGGGGGACGATTACAGCCCGGGGTTATGGAAGCAATAGGGAAAAGTAAGAGATTTATGAAGTTATTGGTTGAGCAGAAAGTTAGAGCTTAGAGAGAGAGAGAGAGAGAGAGAGAGAGAGAGAGAGAGAGAGAGAGAGAGAGAGAGAGGGATAGGGAGAAAGAGAGAGAGATAGGGATAGGGAGAAAGAGAGAGAGATAGGGATAGGAAGAAAGAGAGAGAGAGAGAGAGAGAGAGAGAGAGTAGCATTATTGAAGTACAGTACTGTATTTATGAAACCCAAACCTAAACACTCTTTCTTGTGCCATTACAAAGAAAAGATATGTTGATCATAGTCTTTAACCCCTTCAGTACCGGGACGTATTTTTTATTTATTTCAGCTTCATTTAGACGATTTTATAGAGCTTACGAAGGATCTATGGTAGCTAAAAAGATTAATGGAGATAGTATGTAACCTTATAATATGTAGACGTCCTTCCTAAGCTGATTAAAATCGTCTAAATATAGCTAGAATAAAGTTAAAAAGACGTCGCCGGTACAGAAGGGGTTAAGTAATCATGTGCATATCTCGAAAAACAAAAACAGTTAAATATGAATTGTTATCGTCCAGTTGAGTATATGAGGTAAATGTGGTTCAGGAGGATAAGAATTACTAAAGAATCTCTAAAATGAACATCAAGACCAGACGTATCGTTATGAAGGAAGGTAGGAAATGGGGTACGGGAAAATGAGCAGCGTGAGAGATGACGAAGGTTAAATCATGAAAGGAAAATTGGTTTGATGGGAACACCTGATGGATGTACTAAAGAAACGGGATCAAAAAGAAGGATGAGAAAGAACAAAATGTATTTATAAATTTAATAACTGGGAGGAAAGAAGGAAGGTTTGGCCAAAGATGTACAAGGAGTTACAAAGTAATTACATGCATACTAGGAATGAGAAATACAAAATAATAATAAGTGAAATATAATTAGTATAGATGCAATTTGTGCAATTATCGGTAGAGAAATGCTCGTCAAAGGCCGTTTACTCCTGAATTACAGGCTCACTATTGCTCGCTAGGAAAAATTGGCACTTAAATGGCTCGAAATGTCTTAAAATCGCCAAACTAATGAAATGAATGTCTTACAAACCCAAAACAAATAGGGCTAATCATGAGGGAGAAGGGGGTCGAGAAACTCCCCCTTTGAGACCCACTGTATTGGTCAAAGGGACACTGGGTGAGGTAGGCGGCTGGGGTGCCATTTAATCAAGGCATTGCTTGGGTTACAATGAGGGACCACCTGCCGGGTATCCAGTCAATTCGTTCCAAGACCACTTTGCCCCATAATTATTTCTCCCCATGACTACTTCGCCCTATGACCATTTCGCTCCATGGCCTTTTCGTCCTATGACTACTTTTCATCATGACCTCTTCTCCTCCCAACCACCTGTATCAGTACTTCGATTTATTTTTTGTTGCCACATTAAAACAAAATCGACGGTGGGGATCAAAATCTCATTTATCGTAGACCAATTCAATTTGTTAAAAAATTAGATTACAATTTTTTTTTTTTTTTTTTTTTTTGCACCGGTTTAATTGGCGGTATTTCAGATGATATTATTTAAGTTGATATGAAAAAATTTACCTATATGCAGAAAAGTGTTAAGACTGTGAAGATAAGTGGTGAAGAGTTTAGGTATTAGTGCAGGAAATTAGTGGTGAAACAAAGTGGTATGGGACAAAGTAACTTGGGGTGAAGTGGTGAGCAGGCAAAAATATCAAGGCAAACATATCAATGAAAATACATGTGTCCAGGCATTTTGACCCGAACGTCCCTTGAATTTGGCTCTGTCACTCTTTTGGCTTTGGGGGAAACACTCGTTACCGACAAACTTCCCTTTGTCTCCTTCATACACATAGCAAACAAATGAAAATATGGGGTAATGCAAAGTTACTAAGGCGAAGTGGGGATGAAGCGAAGATATTTACCCCATCAGTACCGGTGATGTACTTGTCATTATATTCTGACAACTATTAGACGACTTTGTTCAACTTAGGAAGGATGTCTACCCATTAAAAGGCTACGGACTAGATCAATTATTCCTTTGAGCTATCATATATCCTTCCTAAGCTTCATAAAGTCTCCTAAATGTAGCTGAAATCAAATAAAAGGCACGTTGCCGGTACAGAAATGGTAAAGGCGATGTAAAGGTGCGAAACGGTCTTAAGACGAAGTGACCAATACCCCCAGCTGCCGCAGTGCACCACCACCACCACCACAGGCCAGAGTAGTGTTGCCAATTTAGCTACTTTCTGCTAGATCTAGAGGTATTTACTTCTATCTAGGGGCAAATTCTTAGATCTAGGGGCATCAATTCTAGCGATATTCTGGAGATTTGAGCCATTGTAGAGCGATATTCTAGAGATGGTGCCATTAGTTTAGCGATTTTCGGCATATATTTACTATCTAGCGGACTTCATTTGGTAACCCTGGACTGGGGCGGTGGACAAACTAATCGTCTCTCTGTTTACTGTGTCAATTGAGGGGACCTACTGCAACCTCCTAATCTCACACACAGCTCGGGAAGTGTTATTGTGCTTTCAGGTCCAGGTCTTGATTGCCTTGTATGGAAATGAACAGTTAATGAATACGTTAGTGGCTTGTTTGAGCGAATAATATGTTATTATTTGCATTATTGATTTAGGCTATACAAAATCTGACAATTCGAGATATGGTATATGCTTGCAGGCCTTCATTTGATTGTATGGAAATGCACAGTTAATGTCAACGATTACTTTAGTGGATTTTATGGGCGTGAGAAAATAATATGTGATTCGTTATAATTGATTTAGGCTCCACAAAATATACAATTTTGAAGTGTTATTGTGCTTTCAGGTCCAGGCTTTGATTACCAGGGTCTTGTATCGAAATGCACAGTTTCATTCAGTTGTTAATATTCGCTTTCATTAACGTAGTGAAACTCTGAGTGTGTGTGGTTTATTTTATTAATAGTGTTGCAGCTTTTCTTAATGATGCAAATGTTAGGTAGTGAATAGTCCAGCTATACTATTGATTGAAAACTATATTTATTTCAATTGGGAACATATATTTATTAACACTAGGTCTACACAACTGTCAAACAAATCTATTATTTCAACAACATTGTCACAACAACCATAATACTACCACCACTACAATAATCACCATCACAACAATCACCACAGCAACAATCACATTAACCACTATCACCAAAACAACCACTACCGCAGCAATCATCACCACAAACAACAGCCACCACCACCACAACAATCACCACAACAACCACCACACTACCACAATATCAACCACTACCAAAACAACCACCATCACTACTACACCAACCATAAACACAACCACCACAACCACAATAACAACCACTACCACAAACGTCAACAACAGTACCAGTAAAATAAACAAGAGCAACAATGACAGGTCGACTAAGTTTCTTCACTGTTCACTTCTTCTGTATTAAACTTCTTCGGCAGCTTTTCTCCCTTTTGTTTCCTTTCTCATGTTCAGTTTGTGTTTCCTTTCATGATTCTCCTTTCTCATATGTTCTCCTCCATACTTATTTTGTCTCTGTGTCTTTCATTCCACCTCTTTCACCTGTCTGTCTTCTCACTTTTGGTTCCTTTCTCATGTTCAGTATGTGTTTCCTTTCATGATTTTCTTTTCTTATATTTTCGCCTCCTTACTTATGTTGTCTTTCTTTTCTTCCACCTCTTTCACCTGTGTCTCTTTTCCCTTTTGCTTATTTTTCCATTACTGTATAGGTTTTCACATTTCCTTTCTTGTTTCTCTTTTCTTTTCCTTCTATTCTCTCTTGTTCCGTGATGTTCGCTTTGTTTTCTTCTTTCCTTTCCCTCCCACCTTTTTCATTAATGTTTTTCTCAAATTTCCTTTAAGCAAATGTTTACTCTATATTTAATTTGTTATCATAGCTTCTCTTCTGTTGTATTATACTTTTTTACATTCTTCCTTATTCTCTCTCTCTCTCTCTCTCTCTCTCTCTCTCTCTCTCTCTCTCTCTCTCTCTCTCTCTCTCTCTCTCTCTCTCTCTCTCTCTCTCTCTCTCTCTCTCTCTCTCTCTCTCTCTTTCTTCTTCCCTTCTCCCCCCTAATAATTCTCTCTTCCCTTTTCCTCCACATTTCTCTTCCATCTTGTTTCACCCACTGCACGCTTTTCTCCCCTCTCCCTTCCCCTCTGCTGTTCCCCCTCTTCTCCCCACTCCCCCTGGTACTCCTCTCCTCTTTCCCCCCTGTCGCTCCCCCTCCTCCCCAACCCTCACCCCACAACACTCCCACCATTCTCCCCCCCCCCCCCCACACCCCCCCCACCAAACCAAATCCTGAATGAGTCCACAAGCCCCGTAGTAAACTCGCACTATCGCGGCCATGCACCGTGTCCACTATGTTATAACTGCAGGCGACGGCTGGTGGGGTAAGAGAGAGAGAGAGAGAGAGGGGGGGGGGGGGAGGATAATCACACCCCTTTTGTATATTAGTATTGTTGTTGTAGTAATATTTCGAGCACTGTAAGTATTTTGTCAGCGCTATATTTGCAATGTATATAATTTTTGTATAATCGAGTACCTAAATTCTATGGTCATCAATTTAATTTATCTACAAAATCTTGAACCCATAAAAAAAGTTTATCAGGCAGAGAGGAATTGAAATGTTGACTGGAAATGAGTGATTAGAGAAGAGGAGGAGAGAAAAAAAGAGGGAAGAAGGAGAAACAGAAGGAAGGAAGAAAGGAAGGGGTGAAGAAGGGAAGGAAGGAAAATGTAGGACGGAAGGAAGGGGGGGGGGGGAGAACGATGAGAAAGAAGGAAAAGAGAAGGAGAGATAGGAAAGAAGAGAAGAGGAGGAGGAAATAGGAAGGAAGGAAGGAAGGAATGGGGAGGGAAGAACAAGGTGAGGGAGGTAGAGGGGGTTACTGTGGAGGGGCGGTCATGGGAGGGATGGAGGAGGGGTAGAGGGGGTGGGGGGGGGAGAGGGTCATTGAAAGAAGGGGTGTTGTTGTGTTCTTGGCTGGAGGAGCTGCAGGCCAGGAGGGAACAACGACTCGGTGGTGGTAAGGAAAGTCTAAAATAAGGGTCAGTAGGAACAAGGAGACCACTTTTGTTTCGTTTAACCTAGATTCTGACAAACAGGCATGGCAAGTTTGTATATAATGTGCTTAAAGGCAATATTAAAGGGAACATTTATCTAGTGTTGGATTGAACATTCGTTATATATGTATGGATACTAAACTATCTCACCTCTATAAATTATGGTTAGCAGGAACAAGGAGACCACTTTTGTTTCGTTTAACCTAGATTCTGACAAACAGGCATGGCAAGTTTGTATATAATGTGCTTAAAGGCAATATTAAAGGGAACATTTATCTAGTGTTGGATTGAACATTCGTTATATATGTATGGATACTAAACTATCTCACCTCTATAAATTATGGTTAGCAGGAACAAGGAGACCACTTTTGTTTCGTTTAACCTAGATTCTGACAGAACATGTGTCAGGGTTTGGTATACTGTGTTTAAAGGGAATATTAACCCTTTAAGGATCATGAAGCGTTTGACAGTTTATTCTGGTATTGTTAGACAATTGTATAACGTTTAGGAAGGATATGTGGGAATGATTTGGGTAAAGACGTCTCAATTAACCCTCTGATTTTCATATACACTTCCTATTCTTAATACATTTATTACTTTAGTCTTGTATTGAACTTTCGATAATGGAATACTAAGTTATATTGCCTTTTTAAACTGGTTAGTGGAAAAGGGAGAACACTTTTGTTTCGTTTAGCCTAGATTCTGACAGAAAACGTGGCAGGACTTGATAAATGTGTTTAAAGGGAATATTTGAGGGAATTTTTGAGGGAATATTACTTCAGGGTTGTATTAAGCTTTCGATACAGGAACAATGAACTATCTCGCCTTTTTAAATTTATTAGTGGAACGGAGACTATTTTATTTCGTTTAGCCTAGATTCCGAGTCAGACACATAGCAGGATTTATTATGTGATTAAAGGGAATATTACTTTAGCCTTATTGAATGCTCGATAAAGGATTACTAAACCTCTTCTTAAATTAGTTAGTGAACCATGGAGACCACTTTTGTTTCGTTTAACCTAGATTCTGACAGACAAACGTAGCAGTATTAAATATAATGTGTTTAAAGGGATTAATGTTGGATTGAACTTTCGATTAATAGAATACTAAACTATCTCGCCTTAGAAATGGGTTAGTGGAGTAAGGGGAACAATGTTTTCGTGTAACCTAGATACTGTATACTGAGACTTAGGTCAGTGTAATGGGTTGAAAAGATAAAAAGATATAGTACGGAGTTTCTTAAGGGGATATTTCCACTTGAGGGATATTTTTATGGACCCCTTTCTCCCTCATGTTTAGCCCCATTACGTTTGAGATTTTAAGACGTTCGCCCCATTAGTTTAGCTATTTTAATAACTTTCGCCCCATTTCTGTCAATGTTAAGACCTTTCGTGCCATTTAGGCGATTGTTTTCCTGGATAGCGATAACGAGCCTGTAATTAAAGAGGAACCGACCTTCGCCCAAGAAATGTTTCTACCGAAAAATTTACAAATTTATCTTGAAAGGGGGTCAAGGGGGGTGCAATTTTAATCTTGATGGAGGTCTAGGGACAAACTAAACTCTATAAAAATCTCCCCTTTAATTATTTCAGTAGATGAAAACACAAATATCTTGGTCTATGAAATAGGTCAGTAGAACAAGGAAAGTATTATTTTCCTGAAGCCTAGATACTGACCCAAAACATAAGTCAATGTTCTTATTTAACGAGAATATTATTGCATTATTTCGTTTCAATAATTGGATACACAATTATCTCATTTATATTCATCAGTAGCTTAAGGGTGGATGGGCTTATTTTTGTTTCTCATTTATATATATGTTTATATTATTATTTTTTCGTTTCCTCCCTTGACCTCCATCAAGCTTAACCCTTTCCCCCCCAAGACCCTCCTTCAAGATAAATTTGTACATATGTCGATATAAAAATTTCCCGGCCTAAGGCCGGTTCCTCTTAAATTACAGACAGACAGACAGACACTAAAGAGTCCACGTCTCCTCCAACTAAACATCTGTATGACCATAACATAAAACTCTACCAGAGGGCAGGGTGCTCACAAGTGGGAATATAATTAACTCTGCTCCTCGTGTACACTTACCGGGCAAACAGAAGAGAGAGAGACTGTGTTTACCGAGCAGTGAGACGCTCATTACCTTAGCTTTACCTTGTACCCCCACACTCCCACACCCCCACCCCTCACACCCGTTCTCTTTAACTCTATTCCACAAACCCCACACCCGATTTCTTTAACTCTATTTCAAATACCCCCCCCCCCCACACCCCACAACCGTTCTCTCCTCTAGTACCCACACCCCCAACCATTCTCTTAAACTCTTCCCCCACACCAACACTTTGTCTTCAACTCTAGTCCCTACACACCCCTTCACCCATTACCCCACACTCCAGCCATTCTCTTTAACTATAGTTCCCACACCCCTCCACTCACACCTGTTCTCTCTAACTCTATTCCCCACACTCCAGCCATTCTCTTTACCTCTACCCCCACACCCATCCATTCTCTTTAACTCTAGTCCCTGCACACCCATTCACCTACTACCCGTACCCCACACTCCAGCCATTCTCTTTAACTCTACTCTCCTCACCCCACACTCCAGCAATTTTCTTAAACTCTATTCCCCACACAACCCCATTCTCTTTAACTCTATTCCCCACACACCCCATTCTCTTCAACTGTAGTCCCCACACACCCTATTTTCTTTAACTCTACTGTAGTTCCCACACCCCTACACCTACACCCCTTGTCTCTATCCTCCACCCACATACCCCACACTACCTTTTCCTCCACCCCACACCTACCCTACACCCACTCTCCCTACTCCCTTTTACTTCCACCCTACCTATCTCCACCCCCACCATGTATCTACTTTGAAAATGTCACCTTGTAGTCAAGCAGTACAAAACTACCTTAATTAAGTAATTTTCACAGTAATTGTTGTATATACATATACGATATAATATATATATATATATATATATATATATATATATATATATATATATATATATATATATATATATATATATATATATATATACTGTATATATATATATATATATTTATTTATTTCCTGACACTAAATGACTATATTGAGCTAAAAGGAAGGGGTCTCTTAGTGAAGGGGGTTATATTTACAGATGAGAGACGTGGTTGTAGTCGGGGTGTTTGGGGCAGCGCTGGGAGACGTTCGTGAGACTGTAAAAGAGAGCAAGACAGTGTTCTCACCTTGTTTAGGGGGAGATGGGTCGTTTTCCTGGTCCCCTTTCTTCCTCGTGCTTAGTCCCATTTGTTTTGAGATTGTAAGAAGTGCGCCCCAAGTGAGTTAAAAAGAAAGGGGTCTCTTAGTTCTGGAGGGCATAATATGTATGGGCTCTCTTGTCGAACACCCTCCATTTGACGCCGTAACCACAGCTAGCGGCCTTATTACACAGTCCATCAAGCTTAAAAACTACCTCCAGGACCTTCCCCCCCCCCCCTCCTCATATATTACAGGCTCGCTATCGCTCGTTATTAAAATAAAGACCCCTAAATGGGGGGAAAACTCTTAAAATCGCCTAACTAATGGATTGAACGTCTTAAAATCCCAAAACTAATGGGGCCTAACATGAGGAAGAAGGGGGGCCAGACAAAAAAAAAACAGCCATCCCCCCTTAAAGACCCTATAGCTAGTTCTTCTGGAGGGCACATACGTGTACTGGGCCTCCCTTGTCGGACACCCTCCATTTGGCGTCGTAACCCCAGCGGCCCTTATTACACAGTCCAGATACCAGGTCGTGACGGGGATATGGTAATGTTGGTTTGGGGGGGTGACGGCGATTTTTTTTTTTTTTTTTTTTTTTTTTTTTTTTTTTAAAGGAGACAAAAGGCGAAACTGGGTGTAACGAGTGCCCCCCCCCACCCCCACCCCCCATGGTAATGTTGTTTTGGGTGGCGGCGGAAATATATATATATATATTTTTGTTTTGCATGAAGGAGACAAAAGGTGAAATTGGATGTAACAAGTGACCCCCTAAGTGTATCTACCTAAGAACTTCTCCCACTGTATCCTATATCTCGTACACTTCATCTCTCCTATAACCTATATGTCTTATACATCATCTATCTTGTAACTAACACCTCTCATCTCCCATTATAACCACCTGTATCATAAAACGCTTCATCTACAGTATATCTATTCTATAACTACCTAAAATCATCTATATCTATTCTATAACTACCTAAAACACATCTATATCTATTCTATAACTACCTAAACACATCTATATCTATTCTATAACTACCTAAACACATCTATATATATTTTATAACTACCTAAAACACATCTATATCTATTCTATAACTACCTAAACACATCTATATCTATTCTATAACTACCTAAAACACATCTATATCTATTCTATAACTACCTAAACACATCTATATATATTCTATAACTACCTAAACACATCTATATCTATTCTATAACTACCTAAACACATCTATATCTATTCTATAACTACCTAAACACATCTATATCTATTCTATAACTACCTAAAACACATCTATATCTATTCTATAACTACCTAAACACATCTATATATATTCTATAACTACCTAAAACACATCTATATCTATTCTATAACTGCCTAAAAACATCTATATCTATTCTATAACTACCTAAAACACATCTATATATATTCTATAACTACCTAAACACATCTATATCTATTCTATAACTACCTAAACACATCTATATCTATTCTATAACTACCTAAACACATCTATATCTATTCTATAACTACCTAAAACACATCTATATCTATTCTATAACTACCTAAACACATCTATATCTATTCTATAACTACCTAAACACATCTATATCTATTCTATAACTACCTAAACACATCTATATCTATTCTATAACTACCTAAAACACATCTATATCTATTCTATAACTACCTAAACACATCTATATATATTCTATAACTACCTAAAACACATCTATATCTATTCTATAACTGCCTAAAACATCTATATCTATTCTATAACTACCTAAAACACATCTATATATTCTATAACTACCTAAACACATCTATATCTATTCTATAACTACCTAAACACATCTATATCTATTCTATAACTACCTAAACACATCTATATCTATTCTATAACTACCTAAAACACATCTATATCTATTCTATAACTACCTAAACACATCTATATCTATTCTATAACTACCTAAACACATCTATATATTCTATAACTACCTAGACACATCTATATCTATTCTATAACTACCTAAACACATCTATATCTATTCTATAACTACCTAAAACACATCTATATCTATTCTATAACTACCTAAGCACATCTATATCTATTCTATAACTGCCTAAAAACATCTCAAACGTTATCTTACATTCCTTACACTTTATCTATCCTATGACTAACTAAAAGCTTCTCCCACTATAACCTATATCCTTTATACTGCATCTATCCTATAACTGCCAAATATCATCTACCACTATAACTTATATCTCTTATACTTCATCTTTTCTATAACTACCTAACAACATCTCGCACTATAACCTATATCTCTTATACTTCATCTCTCCTATAACTACCTAAAAACATCTCTCACTATAACCTATGTCTTATACTTCATCTCTCCTATAACAACTACATTATATATTCCTTATACTTCATCTATCCTTTAACAAATGACATCTCCCACTATAACCTACATCCCATACACTTCATCTCTCCTATAACTAACAAATGACATCTCCCACTATTACCTATGTCTTATACTGCATCTCTACTATAACAACCAAATATAATCTCCCACTATAATATACTGTATATCCCTTTATACTTCATCTGTGCTATAACTAACTAAGAACATCTCCCTTTATAACCCATATATCTTATAATTCATCTTTTCTATTACTACCTAACATCTCTCACTATAACCTATACCTCTTATACTTCATCTCATCTAATACTATAATTTAAATACACAATACCAATCATTAATGGTTAAATAATAATACTATATACTTCCTGTTCTGAAATATTCCAGGTATCCTACAAATTATATCCATGTGGTAAACGGTTTCTATACTAACAATTATTGAGAGTTTCGCTTGTATTATAAATATTCCTCAGATATATTCTTTGAAGTTAAATATCAGTTTAAATTTCATTATAAAAAAAACTTATGGACTCTCGAAACCAGCCAAAGGGCAGAGGCGGGCACGGACGTGGGGGCTGGGGGTATTACCACAACGGGTTTAATCCGGCTGCCAACCATCCTGAGGCACCGGTTTTGACAGAAGATTTGGCTCTTGGCGTCAATTACGAGGGTTTTGATGCGGGCCTAGGTTATCCAGCTGGCATCAGTGCGCCAGCCGTTGACTCCGGTGCACAGGCTCTCGGTCCTGACATGCAGAACCGAGACAGTGAGGTACATCTCGAGAGCATCATCGAAGGAGAGGACGGGGAGCCGGACCTCTACTTTTATTCCGACGGGTCTGTGTCAGAATTCATGCCCGAGCCTAGGCCATTGAACCTAGAGTATGGTGTTGAATGTCCGGAGCCAAATATTGTTGATTCAGGTCCGGCGCCTTACTTCGATGATGAATATCCCGATCCTAATTTCGTTGGTGAATGTCCCGAGCTTGAACGTGTAAATGAATTTCTCGAGCCTGAGCATGTTGATGGATGCCCAAGGGAGATCGAGTCGTACATCGAAGGTGATTATGGGGAGCCTGACATCATTGTATATTCTGATGGGACCACGGAAGAAGTATGGGAAACGACTGCATCTAGTTTGGCGCTTGGAGAAGAGTTTCAGGATTACGAAAATGACCTTCACGGATTTGACCACAGCGATCAGGGAGAGGAAAAAGGCGAGTCCTGCAGGGAAAAGGGTGATCAAAGAGAATTTCCGGCGCCTTACTTCGATGATGAATATCCCGATCCTAATTTCGTTGGTGAATGTCCCGAGCTTGAACGTGTAAATGAATTTCTCGAGCCTGAGCATGTTGATGGATGCCCAAGGGAGATCGAGTCGTACATCGAAGGTGATTATGGGGAGCCTGACATCATTGTATATTCTGATGGGACCACGGAAGAAGTATGGGGAACGACTGCATCTAGTTTGGCGCTTGGAGAAGAGTTTCTGGATTACGAAAATGACCCTCACGGATTTGACCACAGCGATCAGGGAGAGGAAAAAGGCGAGTCCTGCATGGAAAAGGGTGATCAGAGAGAGGAAAAAGGCGAGTCCTGCATGGAAAAGGGTGATCAGGGAGAGGAAAAAGGCGAGTCCTGCATGGAAAAGGGTGATCAAAGAGAGGAAAAAGGCGAGTCTTGCCTGGAAAAGGGTGATCAGGGAGAGGAAAAAGGCGAGTCCTGCATGGAAAAGGGTGATCAGGGAGAGGAAAAAAGCGAGTCCTGCATGGAAAAGGGTGATCAGGGAGAGGAAAATGGCGAGGAAAGTAGCCCGTCCGACCTTAAGGACAACAAAAAGAAAATGGGTAAAGGGAAACGTCTGAAGCGCAAACTGAAGAAAGTGTTCCGAGCCATGGTAGCCGTGCTTTGTTGCGGGTGTTGTTGCAGAGCTCCCAAGGAATGAACACCCACCCGCCCCCCCCCCCCCCCCAAAAAAAAAATATCTACTGTTTTATATATCACCGGTATCTCGTAAGAATGTTTGTGTGCTTGAGAAAGTTGTTGTGAAATGTTGAATGTTTGTGACCCAGTTTATTGAGGTTGTGACCCGGTGGACTGTGGTTGTGTGAGTGTTGAATGTCTGTGCCCCAGTTTATTGAGGTTGTGACCCTTGGTTGTGACCCGGTGGACTGTGGTTGTGTGAGTGTTGAATATCTGTGACCCAGTTTATTGAGGTTGTGACCCATGGTTGTGACCCGGTGGACTGTGGTTGTGTGAGTGTTGAATATCTGTGACCCAGTTTATTGAGGTTGTGACCCTTGGTTGTGACTCGTTGGACTGGGGTTGTGTGAGTGTTGAATGTCTGTGACCCAGTTTATTTGTGGTTGTGTGACTTTTAACCCCTTCAGTACCGGCGACGTCATTATTATTTTATTCTAGCTATATTTAGACGATTTAGCGCAGTTTTAGAAGGACCTGTGGTAGTAAAAAATAGTGTGAAGCCTGTTAATTACTGCAGGCCCTGTATATACTGACTATTATCGACTAATAGTAGACAAAATTAAATTAAAAGGACGTCACCGGTAGTAAAAGGGTTAACATTTGCATGTTTTTTTTTTTTCTCTCTCTCTAGGGGGCCGGGGAAGTGCTGGATGGACCTTGGTGACCCTGGTCTCTGGGTCTTCTCCTGGATGACCTATATGTGTGTCAATTTGTTTATTGTTTTTTGTGTGTTCATTGTTTTCTGTTGTGATGTCCATATTCGGGCTCTGTCTTGAGTCCTTCTGAAATTAGAGGCTCGCTATCGCTCACCAGGAAATAGTTGACACCTATTTGTTTTCATAAAGGGCACGAACAGTCTTAATATTGACAACAAAATGAGGCGAAAGGTCTCAAAATCGCCAAACTAACGGAACGGACGTCTTAAAACCTCAAAACTACTATGCTAAACATGAGGGAGAAGGGGGTCCATAAAAAGCCAGTAGTGCCCCCTTAAAGGGTGTATACCATACTCCATGATACACTACTCAGTTTTATATCCATTTCTTTCAAGTAGAGTCCGTTCATTCTACAAAATAGGTTGGGCAGAAATCGTAACCTCTAACCTCTGTAACTCAAGAAGGGCTAGAGCAAACGAGCTGTCAATTTATACACCTATTCCCTAGCCAAGTCCTCCTATTTGGTAGACATATTAGCTTGATTACTCTAGTCCTTTTTTTTTTATCTATGAGAGGTTAGGTGTTACGATTTCTGTCCAACCTAGATTGAACGGACTATAGAGGACACAAAGGGATAAACATGGCAAACCACGTAAAACTGCCATCCCAAAAGGGAGGGAATTAGTATGGTTTTTTTTAAGTTTTAAGGAGGGATGGTTCACTTTTGGGCGATATTTGCATGTATTCATTATTGTTCTAGTTTCCTCCCTAGACCTCCATCAAATTAAAAAAAAAAAAATCCATTAGATCCCCCTTCTAGATTAATTTGTGCATTTTTCGGTAGAAAAATTTCCCGGCCGAAGGCCGGTTCTTCCAACATTACAGGCTCACTATCGTTCGCCAGGGAAAAAATCGACACCTAAATAGCACGAAATGTCTAAATATTGACGAAGAAATGGGACGAAAGGTCTTGAAATCGACTAACTAACAGGACAAACATCGTAACATCTGAAAACTAATGGGGCTAGACATGAGGGAGAAAGTTGTCCAGAAAACCGGCCTATCCCCCCTTAACCCATTGTCCATGTAAAGACAATTAATAAGGATAACGTTAAATTCTATATGATGGTGTAAGGTATCACTAAAATACAAAATCAAGGAGAGTCTTTCACCCATCAATCTCTTCTACTTTGCTCTCTCTTTCCTTCTTTACTTCTGTTCAATTACTAGCGACGTCTCCTTTAATTTTCTTCTAACCACACTCAGACGATTTTATGAAGCTTAAGAAAGATATATAGTAACTTCAAGGATTAACCGCTAGTCTGTGTAGCTATATAATGGGTAGATATCCTTGCTCAGCTGAATATAATCGTCTTAATAGCTGCCAAAATATCATTAAAAGGACGTCACCGGTACAGTATGGGCTAAAGAGACCCCCCCCCTCCCCCCCTCCCCTCCCCTCAAGCCTGTCTAGTCCACCTCAACTCAATTTATTATAGCCCCCTTTGCATAATGTCTTTATGTCTAATCCAGCCCATACCTACCTATAACGGCTCGCTTGGTGTAGTGACTAGCGTCTCGGACTTCCACCCAGAAGGCCCGGGTTCGCGCCCACGCTCGGCGCATTAAAGATTTTTCACAAGCACTGAGTCGTTACCATCCCTCATGAGCAAAGGGATGGGGTAGTAGTACAGGACCCCAATGGAAATACGCCTAATCGGCCTTATTGAGCTATCCTTAGCTAGCTTAGCATGCGCTAGCTTTAAGAACTATTATTATTATTATAACTCCCACCCCACCCTACCCCCACTCCACCCACCCTGTTAACTCCCACCCCACCCTACCCCCACTCCACCCACCCTGTTAAGGGGAGACAGACCGTTTTTTCTGGACCCCTTCTCCCTAATGTTTAGCCCCACTAGTTTTGAGACTATAAGACGTTCGGCACATTAGTTTGACGATTTTAACACCTTTCGCCCCATTTCGTTGTCAATTTTAAGACCTTTCGTGCCATTTAGGTGTCGATTATTTCCTGGCGAGCAAAAGCGAGCCTTCAATTTTACGAGGAACCGGCCTTCGGCCGGGAAATTTTTCTACCGAAAAATGTACAAATTTATCTTGAAGGAGGGTCTAAGGGGTGTTTTTCTAAGCTTGATGGAGGTCTAGGGAGGAAACTAAACAAATATATGAATACATGAATTAATAGACCAAACAAACGGTCAGTCTCCCCTTAACTTGTTCACCTGGTGTATGGGTCTCGTTAGTTCATTACAGTTAGTTCACTCTTAGGTTAGAGAGTTAACAGAATATAGATCAGATTGGATTGGAAGAAAGGACGCACCTATTCATAAGGGGGTGTTACACCAAGATATCTCGAGAAACACAGTTGATTTTGATAACGATAGAACAGAGATAGGGACGAGATGCTGGGGTATTCTTTGCCAGGGACAGGTAGACTTGGAGGCAGGGCTACCAAATCAAGTCCGATTGATAGTAAATAAATACCAAAAAATTGCTAGAATAATGCCACAATCTCCATACTATCGCTCTAAAATGGCGCAAATCTACAGAGTATCGCTACAATTCATGTCACTAGATGTCAAATTTGTCCACTAGATAGTAAAAATATGCCGAAAATTGCTAGAATAATGCCACCATCTCCATACTATCGCTACAATTCATGTCACTAGATGTCAAATTTGTCCACTAGATAGTAAAAATATGCCGAAAATTGCTAGAATAATGCCACCATCTCCATACTATCGCTACAATTCATGTCACTAGATGTCAAATTTGGCCCTAGATCAATGTAAATACCTCTAGGACGAGCTATTGGGAAAGAAGCTGATAATGGCAACCCTTCTGGTATAGCTACCTGGATATGACGTAAGGTATTGTATGGATAGATCAAATAGCCTCAGGTGTAAGGGAAGGTGGGTCTTTTTTTTTTTAGACCCCCTTCTCCCCCATGCTTAGCCCCATTAGTTTTCAGATTGTCAGATGTTTGTCCCATTAGTTTGTCGATTTTAAGACCTTTCGCTCCATTTCTTTGTCAATATTAAGACCTTTCGTGCTATTTTGATGTCCATATTTTTTCCTGGCGAACGATAGTGAGCCTGTATTTTTGGAAGAAGCGGCCTTCGGCCGAAAGATGGATATTTTTTTCAAATTTGATGGAGGTCTAGGGAGGAAGCTAAAGGAATAATAAATATATGATATAATCGACCAACAAATATACTCTCCCCCCTTAAGAGGGACAATAAGCCAACTTGTGTTACGTGTTTTGGAATAAATAATAAGATATGGGGCTATTTTCTTAAGTCTGTCTTGCGTTCATAATAAACAAAAATACATTATGTTCCTCTAACAATAGTATTGACTATTCTCGGTCTCAAATGAAGGAATGTATGCAAGTTTGCTCTCTAAGAAAGTTTGTGCTCTACAAACAAATCCAACATTAATGCAATGGACTCAGTGACTAAAAGGCCTAGGATATATGAAGGCTTTTGTTGCCAAACAATCTGAAGTTACCATGGACAACAAAATACTAGACGCTACAAGTTGCTGGCACCATGCTGGGGCCAGACAACGAAGAGAGTGTTGGCAAATTGATGGTATGCAGCGGTGAGGAGGGTATCACTTAGTGGGTTGGAGCTATTTGGAGAGTATTGACAGTGTCACCCCTTAAGGGGATAACGGAGTTATCCCCTTGGCTTTAACAAATACATAATTATATGCAGAGGGCCTTGGCAGTGTGGAATATCCACACATATAAAGCCTTGAATACTGATAGTTAAAGAAGACAGTACACTGTGCAAAATTCCATCGAGTAAAATTATTTCGACGTTATGCACCAGTCCACATCCCAAAAGACATGTAGAGAGTAAAGTGTAGAGTGAATGAATATAAACACCATATTATGAGGAGGAACACTTTATTGACAACGTTTCGCAGATAGCTTCTTCAGGTCACTACGAAGCGTTGCCAATAAAGTGCTCCTTCCCATATGGTGTTTATATTCATTCTGTCAACTTGTTTAAGTTATAAGTGAAAAGAACCCAGCACAGGCTCGTACGCTGCCCTAGCACCACCACAGCCACGACCAGTCTGGCTTCCTCACCCGCCGCCCTAGTGCACCCTGGCGGAGATAGGACAGAGGGAGGGACGAAGAGTAAGCCCCGCCCTTGTTCTAAGACAGTGAGGTGGGCGATTGGCCGTGGGCGGGATTTGTGGGTGTCTATGGGCGGAGTCGGGAGGAGCCTGGGGAACCGCCGCCAGAGCCCCCCGCACCACCGCTGCCGGGGCCACACGTTAACTGTGAGGCAGTGGTACCACACGTGACGCGGGACTGTGGTGTAGTCAGTGTACGATACTCCAGTGATCCGTGCACACCAAAGGAATTATTCGTGCATTTAAACCCCCTTTAGTGCTGAGTGTTAGTGAGTGAGAGCAGGACCCCTGCACCTGCAATGTCAACAGCCATGGAGGTGAGTCTTGTGACAAACCCTCACTGTCCCGCTAATTTACTACAACAACAGGTGTCGCACGTGGACCTGGACTTACACCAGTTCTCAACCCGCACTCCACCTCCAGTGTTCTCTACCCTCATCTCGCTCGTGCAGTGTTTGGTTTTGCGTCATCTCTATAAGAAAACATAAGATTAAACCCCAACGTACTTCTCTCGTGTCCTGATAAGTGAAAATCCACTAAATTATTAACTTAGGATTATCCTCTGTGTCCTGTGAATATATCTAACCCATGGGTGGTGCTGCTAGGTAAAGAGCGAACTTTACAAAATTATTGTAATGTGTCGATTAGTTCGCGTTTGTAGCACCTTTCAATTATTAATAAAATCGGCAACGAATGGTATCTGTGAAATACAGAAATGAGGGCCATCGGACCAGTTGAAAGGCCTCCTAAAATATAACACATGGAGTGAAATAATTAGCTACGAGGACTGGTGAAAAGTAAAATCGGCCAAATTCGCGCACGAGACCTCAACGAAATAGAATATACCTGTATGTCTCCAATGTAAAAAAGTGTGTTCAAATATACCCAAAATGGTATACATAGACGAGTAAGGGTCGGTTTACCTGTTCAATATAGCACACGTAAACGATTGAAACATTTGTGTGTATTATTGTGGGTATATTGGAACACACAAGTTTTTACGGTGGTTTGTCTAGTCCCCGGTGTATGATGCTTTGAATATCATTTTGGACACAGAGATACGCCAGATTATCATATGATTTTTTTTTTTTTTGTATACGAAACAATTGATCTCGTTCATCTCGCTACTGGCAATTGTTCGAGAGCTCTTGCGATTTTCTGTATGCAAATATATCCATTCAGATTGATGCTCAGATCAAATCCGCTTAAATATATAGCTGATTTTAACAAAAGAACATAAGAAAATGGGAGTCTGCAGAAAGCCGATTGGCCCACACAAGGCAGATCCCTCTCTGAACATAATTCTAAATTGGTATATATGTATAAACAAACTTGCAAGAGCTCACGAACATTTGGCAGTAGTTGTACCACAAAACTAAAGTTATAATATTTGGATGTCTTGAATAATCGTTGATCAGTCAAATTAGGTTATATCTAGGTTACGTTATGTGAAGGAGTGTTTAGGTGGGATTCGCCATGTTAGATTAGTGGACAATCTACAGTAGGTCTCACATCATGTCAAATCGGGAAATGTTTGCTTTATATTGAAATAAATATGAGAAACAATATAGGAAAATATATATGAAGTTACATTGTTTTGTCCATTGTATCACTCCAAGTACACAATTAGGCTATATTTGTGAAGCATAAATGTATCTGTATATTTAGGAATGATGACTGGAAAGAAAGGAACAGGTCTCTGGGTTTGATACTCTAAGCATGGATTTTTCGGAGTCCTGCATTAACGAACCCACGCAATACATACACTATATAACAAAAAATCAGAAAGACTTGATTCAGTTTGAAACATTAAAAAACAAAAGTTCAGGACATAATTTGTGTCCCGGAGAATGTGCACGTTTAGATTAGCATAGTTAATTTAACAGAACAAGGTTGAACTGATCCAGGACTAAAGGACAGATAGTCGCTTTTTCTGGACCCCCCCCTCCCCCCCCCCCCCTCTCCCTCATGTTTAGCATATTAGTTTTGAGATTTTAAGACGTTCGTTTCATTAGTTTGGCGATTTTCAGACCTTTTGCCCCATGTGTTTTGTCAAAATTAAGACCTTTCGTACCATTTAGGTGTCTATTTTTTCCTGGCAAGCGAAAGCGAGCCTGTAATTTTAGAAGGTACCGGCCTTCGGCCAAGACATTTTTCTATCGAAAAAATTTAAAAAAAAATCTTGAAAAGGGGTCTAGAGGGTATTTTTTTAAAGCTTGATGGAGGTCTAGCGAGGAAACTCAAAAATATATTATAAGGCTTATAATTAGGGTTGGGTGTGAGCGGGATCTGCCTTGTGTGGGCCAATTGGCTTTCTGCAGACTCCCATCTTCTTATGTTCATATAAATACATAGACCAATAAAACAAGCACTATCCCATTTATTTGATATCGAACCTAATATGCAAATGCCGTATCTGATTGAATGTTGATGCCTAAGGTGACAATATGACCTTGGTAGTAATCCAGGTAGAGCAGGTGTTGATGTAGTGACCAATGACCAACATGGGGGAGTCCTGCTGGGCGACACTGGTACCCTGGGATTCTATGTCCACACAACTATAGGTAGCGCCAGCGAACTTGACAATAATCTTGACCCCTTAACTTCTTATAACTCGAAATGAATGAAAGCAATTGGGCTCTTCTCCAGAGTCCACCAGAAAATAGGTGTGGAAATTTGCAGCCAGTTTGCTCTAGGCCCTTTTAAGTTACAGAGAGGTCAGGGATCTAGATTATTGTCAAGTTAGTTGGCGCTACCTATAGAGTCCATTAAGGGGACGGTGGTTATTTTGGAGGTAGATTTCTGTATTTTTAGTTTCCTCGCTAGACCTCCATCAAGCTATAAAAACACCCCCTAGACCCACCTTCAAGTAAGCATACAAGTAAAAAAGGCAGACAGTTCTAACTGGTAAGCCTGGTAGAGTAGGTGTTGATGTAGCGACTAATGACCAATATGGGGGAGTCCTGCTGGGCGTCACTGGTACCCTTGGATTATATGTCCACACTACTATAGTCCATTAAGACAAAAAAAAAGGACGGTGGATATTTTGGGGGTCTATTTATTTATTTGTAGTTAGCTAGACCTCCATCAAGCTATAATAACACCCCATAGACCCCCCCCCCCCCTTCAAGATAGCAAGTACAAAAGACAGACAGATATAACTGGTAATCCTGGTAGAGCAAGTGTTGATGTAGCGACCAATAGGTAAACTGGGGAAGTCCTGCTAGGCGGCATTTGTACCCTGGGATTCTATCATAGAATATCAAGGGTGTCAAACGATAGCCGAGTCCATTCTGTTTAGTCTTTATTATTCTATATGCAAAGATGATGATGATGATGGCTGGAGTAGATTAGGAGAGTAGAGTAATTGGATAGAGGAATAATACATTGAGAAGTAAAGTAGAAGACAAAAATAGTACCGGTATATGCAAAAGATAAATTAAGGTTTATAGTTAATAATTGTGTCTTGGAGGTGATAACATGGCCCAAACAAGACTATGTCGTGTTAATTTACTCGTATTCCTTCTCATAGTCATTCAAGTCTTCAAACAATATTGCTCCGACACCCAACACGGGAGAGTCCTGCTGGGCGACACTGGTACCCTAGGATTTTATGTCCACACAACTATAGTCCATCCATTATAGATATACCAGAAATCGTAACCTTTATCCTCTGTAACTCAAAAAGAACTTCAGTAATTGACCAAATTTTGCTAACATTTGGGAAGAGTCAGTCAAGAAATAGGTGTAGAAATTAACACCCCATTTTCTCCATTCCTTTTTGAGTTAGAAGAGATTAATGGTAAAAGTCAAGAAATAGGTGTAGAAATTAACAACCCATTTTCTCCAGTCCTTTTTGAGATACAGGAGGTTAATGGTAAAGATTTTGGCCTATACTTATAATGAATGCACTATAGTAGACGATTCAACCACCAGCTCTCAACCAGTGTCCACGTAATGCTTAGCGGGGGGATAAGATCTAGATTTCGAGGGAACTAGATCTAGCTTTCGTGCAATGTTCCCACTGTGTAAGAATATTATCAGCCTTAGAAGGAATCGGCCTTCGGCCGATACATTTTTCTACCAAAAAATGTACAAATTGGTCTTGAAAGGGGGTCTAGGGGGGAGTTGTTTAAGCTTGATTTAGGCTAGATCTAGGGAGGAAAGTAAAAAAATATATGAATAAATTAATTAATAGACCAAACAAACGGCCAGTCTCTCCTTAAGCTTGATGGAGATCTAGCGAGGAAACTCAATAAATTAATATATAGACCAACAAACAAGCACCACCGCCTTAACGTTGTCCTTAAACTGGAGAAGCCTTGGACTTCAGAAGGTTATCAAACTGCATAATCTTGGATTGGATTAGGCGAAGGCAGGAGACCAGTCGGCCTTGTACAGATTTATGTGTAAAATAATTGAAGAAACTTACCTAACTGGTCTGTAATTGAGGAGTGGATGATATGTTTACCTGATTACGATATAGGTCTTTATGTATATTTATTGATATAGGTTCCTCGCTAGAACTCCATCAAGCTTACCCCCCCCCCCATAATCCCCCTTTCAAGATAAATTTGTACATTTTTCGGTAGAAAGGTTTCATCGACAGGCTCGCTATGGCTTACCAACAAAAAAATCAACACCTAAATGACAAAGAGATGGGGCGAAAAGTCTCAAAAATCGCCAAACTAACGGAACGAACGTCTTCAAATCTCAAAGCTAATATGCTAAACATGAGGAAGAAAGGGGTCCAGAAAAAGAGGCTATCTCCCCTTAAGTTGGCCATTGGTGCTTGTATCTAAATGCATCGTGTTACGAGAACCAAGTGTTTTTATGGCATGTCTTGATAGCTTAATGCTTAGTGCGCCGAATTTCGGTGTGAGTGTCCTAGGTTCGAGTCCTTGGAGTACCACATTATATTCATTAGTTTCATTGATTTCATTAATTCGCTATATTTTAATTGGTGGGTTGGTGAATATATATGAATCGGTTGAATATTATTAAATTAAAATCTTAGCGAAAAGAGTAAATTGGATATATGAATCTTATAACGAGGTGCCACATAGAGTTTAATTCAGATTACAGCATATGACAAAATTGATTCCATTAATATATGTTGAGGAATATATTGATCGCATTATTTGAAGGGCGGACCAATATATATTGTTTCGTTGATTAAGGTTTCCCAAGCTGGTTAGATTAGAAATGTTGTACAACTATGTATTTAGATTGCAAACTAATTATTATCAATGTCAGTCCTTTATTATCAATGTCAGTCCTTTATTACTCCAAAACAAAGTTGATTGTTTGTGCAAATTTATCTTGAAGGATGGTCTTGGGCGGGTGTTTTTTGTTTTAAGTTTGATGGAGGTCTAGGGAGGAAAGTAAAACAACCATTAATAAATAAAAAGATACATAAATGAACACCGAAATAGGCCCATCCCACCTTAATTCGTGCGGGAGATGCGTAATAGGCGATATATACCGGCGTATATACAGTACAGGTAGCTAAGCAGGTGTCCCTGTGGGGCACTTGTCCCGCTCCAGGTGTCCCCAGGCACTAGGTACAGGTGCAACAGGAGGTGTGTGTGGGTGCATATATGGGTGTTTATATGTGTGTGTGTGTATATATATATATATATATATATATATATATATATATATATATATATATATATATATATATATATATATATATTTGTTGTGTGTGTTTTGGGGGAGGGGGGGGGGGTACTACAGAGCATGACCATTGCTAATTAACCACTTGCGAGTTTCAGGCTATAAGGAAGTTGGAGCCGTAAACATCGCTATACAACTGAAATGCAATAATAATATAGGTTTCTGATTGGTAGAAAGTACCGGTATATTGAATTGGATCTTCTATATATATATATAACAACCATAGTTTAGGTGGTAATGCTGCTAAATATCGATGTCTACAGCTCCAACTTCCTTATAGCCTGAAACTCGCAAGTGGCTAAATACCCAAGACCCAAGTGAAGACAACATTATCTTACCAAGGCACTGGGGTTCTCGAAAAGGTACTCCAGTCCTGACGTTATTCTTGACTTACAGTGTGCTGGCTTAATAATCCAGAAGGGTTGATAGCCTCTGAGGTCCCATTTTAACTAACTTATCTTACCAACTATATTTGTTCATTTTAACCCGGCAAGACGTTGCATCCCCCCTAGCAGCCGATTTGCTGTGTTGTAGTGGGATCAAGAACGATAGTGCTTCAAGATCAAACTGATTAAGCATATGGACGAGATGAGTTGGGTGCGAAAGGGATCTGCCGTGTGTAGGCCAATCGGCTCTCTGCAGACTCCCGCTTTCTTATGCAATGTTCTTGTGTTATGTTATTAACTGTCTTGGTAGCGTAATGCATAAGTGCGAGGAAATTTCAGTGTGAATATCCTAGGTTCGAGTCCTTGGAGTGCCACATGTATTTGTTGATGTCATTAATTGAGTTTAGAAGTAAAGTGGGTTGGTGAAAAAATATGAATTATTGATAGAAGATAATATATACCTGATTACTTCTTTTAACACAATTAACTTGCACTTTACGCTATATAGAACAAAATTATATATATATATATCATAAATTATATATCAAAATTATATATATATCATAAATTGTAAATGCAAGTGCCTCACGTTGCAAATATTTACTTTGTATAAACAAAATTGACATTTCTAATATATTACGTGCGATTACGGAAAAAAGGTTCATTTCACAATTTTGACATTTCGTGCGATATTAACATGTATTTGAAGCTTAGAAATAACGTCACTTGCATTTATTTTGATATCATCCGATGTAAGCTCTGCGAACTTAAGGGGGGTCACCCACCTGCTTTATTCTCTCCTTTTCCCTCTTTCTCTGGCTTGTATCAACTCGACCCCAGTCAGGCTACTGTTTTAAGACGTTTATCCCTATCCAGGTGTATTTTTTTTCCTGGCGAGCGGTAGCGAGCCATCCTATTTAAAAAGCATATTTTTGACAGCAGGCTAAATTTGTACATTTATCGATAGAAAAAAAAATCCGGCAAAGCCGGATTTCTCCATACAATGCTGGCTCGATATCGCTCGACAGGAAGAAAGCAACACCTGAATGGGGATAAACGCCTTAAAACAGTAGGCTGAATGGGGCTGAATGGATACAAGCCAGAGAAAGAGAAAAGAAGAGAACAAAAGCAGAACTGCGAACTACGGTACATGCAATCGGAAATAAAACCGTGACCTTATGATGCATCGCTCAGTAGCTCATTTCAACCAGTACCCTGATACACCTCCCAGTAGCTCATTTCAACCAGTAGCTCTTATCCAATGACCTGACACATCGCCCAGTAGCTCTCAACCAATGACCTGACGCATCGCCCAGTAGCTCTCAACCAATGACCTGAAATATCACCCAGTAGCTCTCAACCAATGACCTGAAATATCACCCAGTAGCTCATTTAAACCAGTAGCTCTCAACCAATGACCTAACATATTATCTCCCAGTAGTTCATTTCAACCAGTGACCTGACATATCTCTCAGTAGTTCATTTCAACCAGTGATCTAAAACATCGCTCAGTAGCTCATTTAAACTAGTAGCTATCAACCAATGACCTGATACAGCTCCCAGTAGCTCTCAACCAGTGACCTGACACATCTCCCAGTAGCTCTCAACCAGTGCCCTGACACATCTCCCATTAGCTCATTTCAACCAACCAACTGGTTTTGTTGACTCTGGTTGAAATATACTGGTTGAACTGGTCTACTGGTTGAGTTTTTTCGATAAATATATAAAATATATACGTAAATTTTGGATTATAAAACTTTTAATCATATTGCCATTTGTTTTCCTTCAAGCTACTTTGTTTGAACACATGAACACTTAATTTAATGTGACAGAAATGGTTAACATAAACAAGTTATTCGGTTTATCTATTCATATTAAAAGACACAAATGATAGCAATACTGTTCATATCAAGACACATGCTTAGAATACTGTTTAGCTGTTCATATTAATACACAATTTATTATAGGAATGCTGTCTATCTGTTCATATTAAGTTAAACCATAGCAAAGATAAGAATATAGTTTATCAGTCCATATTAAAACACAAATCATAATATTGGGGTGAGACGACTTATCGTCAAACTAATGTCGCGAGCATGTCCGAATACACCCCACCCCCCACCCCTCTTTCTCCGGCCAAATATGGTTATTTCCTAGCCAGTATAAAGCACAATATCCAAAATAGTGTCCCGCCTTTTTATACGGAATTCTTGAGATGCTTGAAATCGCTTTACTCTTGAAATATCCTTACTCGGGTACTATCTTTACATAACATTATTTTGTTGTTATTTGTACATAGACAATCCAGGTTATCAACATATAATCGCTTAGTGTTACCCGGTATCCAAAATATTGATATGTTATGATTATTTGCTAAGACAGATGGCAACTCTTAATTCAGAGATGAGTTAGCTATTATTAACTAAAGATTAATAGATTAGCGTATTTAGGGGGAAGCCTTGGCGTAAAGTTTAATAGATTGGCGTATCTACGGTAAATGAAGTTTGGCGTAAATTTTAATAGATTAGCGTCTATATATTAAGTTTGGCGTAAAGTTTAATAGATTGGCGTCTATATGTAAAGTTTAACAGATTAGCGTCTTTATATTAAGCTTTGCATAAAGTTTAATAGATTAACGTCTTTATATGAAGTTTGGCGTAAAGTTTAATAGATTAGCGTCTTTATATGGAGTTTAGCGTAAAGTTTAATAGAATAGCGTCTTTAAATGAAGTTTGGCGTAAAGTTTAATAGATTAGCGTCTTTATATGAAGTTTGGCGTAAAGTTTAATAGATTAGCCTATCTATATTAAGTTTGGCGTAAAGTATAATAGATTAGCGTATTTATATTAAGCTTGGCGTAGAGTTGTCTAGGTTAAGGTATCTATAGGAGGTAATGTAACCCATCCACGTCTTTTGTGGGGGTGTGAAGCCTGTAATGAAGTTTAGGAAAGGGAACCACTTGACCCATGTAACTCAATACTGCGTTGGGGGGGGGGGGGGGGGGGTACGCGTATGGACAGATTTGTGACGTTTTCCGATGATACAGGTATATATGATGCGGATAAGAATTACAGTTTTGTTTTATTTTGTCTATAATATTTTTTTTTTTTTGTCTATGTGATTGAGGGAGGCAAAAGGCATTACTGCCTATAGCGAGTGCCTCCCCCATAGTTGAAAGAGTGACAGGGCCAAAATCAAGGGACGTTCGAGCCAAAATGACTGACATGTAATTTTTTTCTTTACACGACAGTCAGCATATGATAGGAACGACATTTAGACTTGTTATTCCAATAAATATGATTTAACTGAAGAATATAGAACAATATCACCCACAAAATCCTCCTAATATACGCAAAGTCTTTTAGCGGTGGCCAACAGAAATACAAAATAGCACCATTAATTTAGGATCAACCTTTAATAAGTACCCGGCAAATGATCTCGGGACCAACGTTAATATTTCCATTACGCGGTTCGTAGTTAAGAATAGCGCGGTATTAAAGATATCATTTAGTGGATTTAATATGCGGAAAATAACAGGCTTCCTCTTCCTGTACTTTCCACACACCCGCCTCTTTTTGTTATTGGTTTCTTTCCCACGTCGTCGAGACTTGCACTTTCGCAGCCATGATTGTTTAATGTTTGGCTAGTTTGTTTCAAGGGACGAGTTCTTGCAGAGAGGCTCCAGTCCTGACGTTATTCTTGAATTACAGTGTGCTGGCTTAATAATACAATAGGGTTGATAGCCTCTGAAGTCCTATTTTAACTAACTAACTCGTTTGTTTACATTCGGATTCGTCTCTTGTCGCAGTCATGATTGTCTTTTGTTTTGTAATGGGCTAGTTTGTTTACCTTTGGATTTTTCTCATGTCGCAGCCATGATTGTCCTTTTTTTTTTTTTTTTTATTATGTATATATTCGGATTCTTCTCTTACTATCTATTCTCCCCGTGGGTTATAATTTTTTCGGCTGGTGTTACTTCATCTTTCAACACCTTTTCTTTAGTTGTTCACATTTTTATTTCAATTTTGTCCTATCTTTTATCTCTTCTGTCCCAATCCTCTGCCTACTAGGGACCACGTCATATGTGCAGTCTGTGTAACTCTGGAGCTCCTGGTGATGACATTGAAGCTTCCCCCAAGGTCCCTCCACCACCACTACCTCCACCACGCTCCACATAGCAAACCATGAGAAGTGGAGGCTGTGTGCGGTGGCAGCCAAATCCTTACCTACTCCACCGTGACTGACCACTACCACTCCCTATTAAGCTTGTACACGAGCACTTCTTCCGGCGACTTTGGGTTGGAAGATTCTTAATTCAGGTTACGAAATATTATGACTTCAAGTTTTATTATGTATTAAGCTGACGCCAGTAATGTTGTCAAAACTTAAACTTGAGATTGGAAACTTCTGAATTGAAATACAATCACAGGACCCGATGACAAGCTAGGCAGCTCAAACTTACTGTGAGAGGATGTATATGTGTTAAGTGAGGCAATGATATCCTTCCAGCTATTCCACCGTGAACACAATTCATTCCCAAATTAAGCTTGAGTATGGACGTTTCTGAATTCAAATTTTATATGAACGCCAATAAAGTTGCACAAGCCCGGTGATAAAACACACTAATCCTATGACTTAAATTGCTTCAAACTCCGTGTGTCCAGACATTTTGGTTCGAACATTCCTTGATTTTGGCCCTGTCACTCTTTCAACTCTGGGGGAGGCACTTGTCACAGGTAGTTTTGCCTATTGTCTCCCTCATCCACAATATGAAAAAAACAACTGACCGTGAGAGGAGGGTGGTGTGTGTGTGATGGGGGAGGCAGAAGAATCCTTCCGCCTACTCCACCGTGACCACACTACCATTACAGCAACCACTTAGCGTATACGTGAATGGAGGCGGTGGAGTGGGAGGAGGCTGGCACATCTGGTTCCTGAGTCGTGCGTACGGAAGATGTAAACAACTAAGCATTCTTGGATTCATGGAGGTGGTTAGGAGTCTGTCACATCTCGGTTCTTAATTCGTGCGTAGGGAGGATGCAAACAACTAAACACTCTTGGATTCGTTGTATAATTGAGGATTCGTGAATAGCGAAGAGGTAAACAACTAAACACTTGGATTCGTGTGTATTTGAGGATTCGTGGAGACTTTGGTGGGTTCCCGAGTCGTGCGTAAGAAGGATGCAAACAACTAAACACTCTTGGATTCTTGTGTAATTGGGAGGCTGGCACATCTGAGTTCCCGCGTCGTGCATAATTATCAATGATAAAAACAACCAAAGCGTCTTGGATTCATATGTAATTATGGATAACACGAGCCGTGGCATAGTCAGTAGAGCGTCGGCTGCTGATCAAAGGGTCGGCAGATCGAGGCCGTACTGTCAAATTGTTATTGGTAGATGTAATGCCTGGGTAATTTATGTGTTTGTGAGAAAAGAAGAATGAGGCATAAATTTGTTTGTTTCGAACCATTCGAACATAGTTCCGAAGCATACCTACGCCTGTTAAGTAATGTTAAATACAGTTCAGTGCAATGTCAGTACGTAATATAGCCGCAAAAGTAATAATTACAACTAGAACAATTATTATTTCCGTTAACAGAAGCTGTATCTGAAGGGAAGGGATTGGCCTAAGCTCGTTCATCTAACACACAGGTGATGAAACCTGGCCTTGATATATATACTACTAAACCAGCTAGAACTTCAGGCGACCTTCATCATTTCACAAACCAGGTGTAGACAAATATAATAACTTATATTTGGTGCATCTATTAACCCCTTCTGTACCGGCGACGTCCTTTTCACTATATTGTGGCTGCTATTACACGATTTTGTTCAGCTTAGAAAGAACGTCTACCCAATAAAAGGCTACAGACTCTCTCATGTAATCCTTCCAGCTACCATATTTCATTCCTAAGCTTCATAAAATTGTCTAAATATACCTGAAAGCAAATATAAAAGACGTCGCCGGTACTGTAGGGGTTAATATGTTGAATGTTTATAGTGGCGCCATCTATTATCGGAAATATCCGGGCAAGTCACCAGTCTTACAATTATTAGCAGGAATCCTGAGTTAAGGAATTTACAGGATCGTGGATCTAGGCCCTGTAGTGCCTTAGGTTCGTCAGCATAGTGTACAACCGTTGCCATCCGTCCAGCTTGTGAGAGGCTACTACTACTACTACTACTACTATTTTTGTTTTGTTTTTGTTTTTTTGTTTTTTCATTCAAAAACCACTCAGTCTGTGCATCCCCTCTTTGGACCCTAGACCAGGTCAGAATAGTCATCAAAGCGCCTGATTTTGTTGTCATTCAGCTACTTCCTATTCCGGGGTAAGCACTCAGACTCATCATCGTGGATTACTACTACTACATTGATTTTTATTTAATATTTTTCATACATTTCATGTTACTACTACTACCATCACCACCTCCACCACCACCACCACCACTACCATATATTTAATATTGTACACATACTAAATTTCACAAGCATCAGATACTACTATTCTACACCATGCAACTTCAATCCAGTCTCCTTCCTATGCGACCCTCTGCCACTACTACTACTATTATTAAGGTACACTGATTACCACTAGCTCTATTCTATATAACGTATACTTCACGACCATTACTATTACTACAGCTACTACCACTACTATTAATTCCACTCCTACTATTAATAATCTCACTACTACTTCTACCACTATTACTCTCACTAACACTACACACACCACTACTACTATTACTGCTACCACTACTACTACTACTACCACTACTTTACCCCGAGGCGATCTAGCGTGTAGGGGAGGCTGGAGAAGGATGCCGTCATTGATCCACGGGGGCCGGTGAGAGAGTGAGGGAGACAGCGAGGTGATGTGTGTGGTTGTTTGCTCTCACTCCTGTAATCACATCTCGACCTGGTTCTATTTCTAGTTGTTTTCTTAGTTATGTATTGTTTCCTAGTGTCTTGTTATATATATTTTTTTCTCTCTCTCTGCTATAATAATATCTCGGATGGTTTTGTTCTTTTGTATTTGTGTTTTTAGTTTTGTATTTGCTTCATAGTGTATTATAATTCTTAGGGTTTGTCTGTTTCTTAGTCTTTGTTTTGTTGTGTTGCTGTTTACCATTGAGAGTGAGGGAGACAGGGAGGTGATGTGTGTGGTTGTTTGCTCTCACTCCTGTAATTTTATCTCCGGCTGCTTTTGTTTTGATTTGTATTTATTTTTGTTTCGTTTTGTATTTGTTTCTTTGTGTACTATAATTCATAGTGTTTTGTGTGCGTTTCATAGTATATATATATATATAATTTTGACTGGCTATATTAATGTGTCCAGACATTTTGGCTCGAACGTTGCTTGATTTTAGCCGTGTCACTCTTTTTAACTCTGGGGGAGGCACTCGTTACAGGCAGTTTGTCTTTTGTCTCCCTCATCATAAGAACATAAGAAAATGGGAGTCTGCAAAAAGCCGATCGGCCCACGCAAAGCAGATCCCTGTCACACCCAACCCCAATTACACAAGAACACTAGGTCATAAGATCGCGGGAAACTGCATAGCCTATGGCCACATGAGGCAGCTCCCATTCACACCCAGCACATCACCCATATGGGAATCCAACTTATGCTTAAAGCTTTCAACTGTTTCTGACCTAACCACAGTTCTGGGCAGCGCATACCACATGTAAACAACTCTATTCCCAAACCAGTGCTTTCCTATATCTTTCCTAAATCTAAACTTATCTAACTTGAAACCATTTGAGCGGGTTATGTCGCCGTTTTTTTAGCTTTAATACCTCATCTATATCGCCCTTATTTAAACCATGTATCCATTTAAATACATCCACATAGAAAAAAAAAAATTGACTGGGTACATCAATCAATAATAAGCAACTTTATACCACTTTTAATTCCCTTTTGGCTGCTTACATCGTATATTTACATTACGGGATGTGGACGATGAACCTTCCAGATTCTTGTCGCGGAGTTCAGAGGGCTTGAGAGGCACAGCAGTCGATAGCGCATCAATTTAAACTTCGACATTCACAGCCTCCCTATTTCCCTTATTTCCTGCCCTTTCCTCCGCCCCCTTCTCTCTCTCTCTCTCTCTCTCTCTCTCTCTCTCTCTCTCTCTCTCTCTCTCTCTCTCTCCTCGCCCCCTAAATATGCAGTCATACGAGCCATTAATATCGGCATCTGTTCTCGGTAACTCTGATCTGAAAGCTTCTGAATTCAAGTTCCATGAGACTCGAGACAAAATGAAAAATCCATCTTGTCGACATCTTTGGAAAATAATGAAGCTGAAGTCGGCAATTAAAGTTGCCGCGAGTCACACAAGCGTTCTTTTGGTAAAACAAAACAAAAATGTAAACATAAATCGGATCTGGAAGTGTCTTTTTTTTAGATTTCAGCCAAATCTAGCTTCAGTCTAATTGCCGATATCGAACTTCTGTCCATCGAAAATTGAAGGAACTATCGCTCAAGTGACGTTAATATTGGCTACTCATATTTATCCCGTGGACCCCATTTCCCTCTATTTCCACCCTTCCTGCGCTTCCTTCCTTTTCCATTCGTCCCCCTTGCTACCTTCACCTGTTTTGGATTTTCATTAATTAGCCTACCATAACTATGTATTATTTATTTATAGATTTACATTAACCTTCCTCAAGTTTTAGTTTGATTAATGCTAAAAACTATACTATTTGGCTGTATATACGCTATAGACACTTGGCTGTATATACGCTATAGACAGTTTGATGTTTCTCATTGTCTCATACCTTCAAATGTTTTCACTTCTTCGTATCTGCGTTTGTTCTATATTTTCTTGAGCTCAAAAATGTACGCACTTGTTCAAGATTGTGAGGCTTTGTACAGTATATTGTACATTGAATATACTTACGTTGTCAATCAGTGTAAGCCAACAGGTTATTGCGGTACCTATGCCTTTATTATTTGTGTGCGTTTTTATCCGGGCGTTAGCTGTTCGATAATATAAATTTCACGTGTGATTTTGAGTTATGTATTTTTCATTCTCGGCTTTTGTTTGCTTATGATTTGGGTTGAATCGGGTTGGATAATTTATTTGAGTGCTAGAACTAACCCATTTATTTATTTATTGTGGTTTTCATTTACATAAGCCTATAAGGTTTTAAGTGAATGGATGAACTGTTGTGTATAATATATCTTGTGGGCTTCTACTCCTGGCTATAGATACTGTGAAGTGTCTTGTGGAGGGTAATGACAGCAGTGTGATGGATGGATGGGCGTTGGTGGGTCGCTGAGAGAGAGAGAGAGAGAGAGAGAGAGAGAGAGAGAGAGAGAGAGAGAGAGAGAGAGAGAGAGAGAGAGAGAGAGAGAGAGAGAGAGATGGGGGAGCTCGGGTTAATCAGTAAATAACACATAGATTATAAACAAAAAGAAGATTAATATACACTTGGATTAATTCAGGGTATACTAAATTAAAACTGCCTTGATTGTGCTATCTCTGCCCAGTTTAGATTTTATGGGGGGTTGAACTTCACAGTAAAATCAAATCAAAACAAAGCAAGATTGTTCGCCACTTATCGTAATTGGAGTTTACAATTATCTAAACAAGAGGTCTTGTCTCCTTTAGTTATTATTTACCTAAGCCTAATTACATAAGAACATTGCTCTAGTCTAGACTCTGAGCGACATTGACGAAGCTAGACAAAAATGCTGGTATGGTGGATCACATGCTTTCATTAATTTCATTGAAGGTGTTTGGTGTTGGAGTGAAATATATATAAATAGATTATAGAAGAAAATAACTTTTATTTAATTCGATAATCGTAGGAATATTGAGGTATTGTTTATCAAATATTTGCATATTTGGATTACTTACCACGTCACAGGAACCAGGTAAATAAGATCCCCATATTGCCAGCACATTTACTAGTTTTTGCCACCCGAAGGACCCGAATTATGTTAATGCACTTAACTTGAAAACTATTATATTATTCTCCGCGCCTGTATATTACAAACATCTTAAAATGGTCGTATTGCCAACCCGACACTAAAAACCTAATATATTCCGTATTCGAGGAAGTGGTTTATAATTGTATTCATGCCATCAGTAGACGATTTGTGTTCAATTTAAGAAAACAATGTGAGTTAAATGGCTAGTCCAACTTAGTCGATCGAGACAGTGTTTACCCTTTTCATTGCTAGAGATCCTTTCGAAGCTGTGTAGAATCTTCTACTGATAGCAAGAATAACATTTACGAAAGGCGTCCTGATACCAAAAGGGTTTAAGCAGCATACTCGGGATCTTAGGCCTAGAGCTGGTTCCCTCCTGCTTCACCGGCTCGTTCCTCGCTTGTTTACGTGCGAGATTTGGATTAAGATAATTTAGATTTACGTGTCAGAGGTCCGGGGTTGATGGTCTGGTCGGCAAACGGGAGCAACGGGAACTGGTTCAGCGCGGTGTTTTAATGACATCTTTTCGAGGCAACTCTTGAAAATGCTACCTAAGTTGTTATAAGTATTTGAGTAACTATAACAATCGGGTGCTTTCCTGACTCACATTCCAGCCACTGTAGACCATCTGGAATGTTCATATTAATTAATATATTAGTCAAACCTAAGTACAGCCCTACAACACCTACCTAAGATATCATACACTACTAATGACTGAGAAACGTATTATGAAAAATTACAAAATTCCACATGACCTAATATGGCGGGAGGTGGGAAGGCACTCCATTAGTATAGCATGCAAAAATTAATAAATATACTGTAGACACCAGTTCAATATTCCTACTCGAAATGTCAAAAACAATGATAGCAATCGCAAGTATCCGGGAAAAAAATGCTGTGTGGATTGAATCCGATCTCATTTGGGGTTTTGCCAAGGGTTTTGCATTGTTTTTCCGACGCCCGTTAATTGTGTTGGTTTATGTGTTTAGGCTCGGGGGTGTTGGGCGGTCGTCTTTTCATTGTTCTCCTTCGCTCCTTTGTAACTAGAAGCCGCCTTCTTGTTGCGGACATTGCACTGTAGATTTTTTGTTTTACAAGCAGGAAATTGAAATCCCCGGCAGCTGGTTTATCGATATTTCATGAAGAAAATTAAGCTTTGCCATGTTTTAAAAAAGGACATTATTCTTTTTCATTAACCTCTATAACTAACGAACGACTAGAGTAATGAGGTAATATTTTGACCAATTGGGAGGGGTTGGCTATGGAATAGGGGTGGACATGTACATTTGGTCTAGTCCAGTTTTAGTTATAGATAATAGAGTTCACGATTTGGATCAAAGTATAGTATATCTGCGTTATATTGATTCATATTTGTTTTCACCAACCCACCAATTAATTTACAAATAAACCTAACTAATGAAATCAATGAAAGTAATGAATACATGTGGTACTCCAAGGACTCGAAGAACCTAGGATACTCACACCGAAATTCCGCACACTAAGCATTGCGATATCAAGACATATATCGCTTCATAATCTTAGTAATAGTTGAATAATAAAGATGGAGACGTGTAAGTTTACCGGTAGCAACGAATAAACCGAATATGGGTACTCTTATTATTTTTCGGTTTCTTAGATTATCTCTGTTACTTCACAACTTCAATTTATCTGCATTTATATACTGTAGATCTATGTAAATATTTTATATACTCTAACCATTCTCCTTCTGCCTATATTTATAATCTGCGTATCTATAATCTGTATTTAAAACACAATTTTAACCCTTTCAAGCTCTGACGCGTTTTAGCAGAGTATTTTGGCTATCGTTAGACGATTGTATGCAGCTTAGGAAGGATCTGTGGGTATTAAAACGGTAAAGACTATCTCAATCAACCCACTGACTTCCATATACCCTTCTTAATCTGAATAAAATCGTCTAATAAATACCAGAAAACAGAAAGAAATGCGTCTTGGAGCTTGAAAGGGTTAATTGTGTTGAAATAACTTTGAAAAGTTGACTGCATGAATATAAACACCATATGAGGAAAAGGACTTTATTGAAAACGTTTCACAGATAGCTTCTTCAGGTACTATCTGCGAAACGTTGTCAATAAAGTGCTCCTCCTCAGGTGGTGTTTATATTCACTCTCTTAACCCCTTCTGTACCAGCGACGTGTTTTTTCCATTTTATTCTTGCTATATGTAGACGATTTTGTGCAGTTTAAGAAGGATCTGTGGTAGTATAAAAAGTTCGGTGAGACGGGTCAAAGCCTTTTAGTTGCTGATGGCCCTTTTTAAAATGACTGAAATCGTCCACTAGTAGCCAGAATAAAGTTAAAAGGACGGCACTGGTACAGAAGGGGTTAATTGTGTTTTTGTTTATGCTGTACATCAATATAAATCTGACCATTCACTAACTCTCCTCCTTCTGCCTCTCCTACAGGAACGCGTGGGCGGGCACCCCTCAAGTTTGGGACCGATCACCAGCATCGGGGGCGTGGGTGGGTCCGCCTCCTTCGCCTCCACCCCCAGGATACACACCCCCACCACCGACTTCCAACCCCCCTACTTCCCCCCTCCGTACCTGGGCACCGAGAACCAGATGACGGTGAGTCCACGCGACCTCGCCCTAGACACCCTCATTTACCACGTAGGTCCTGTGTTGTGTTAGATACGTTCATTATATATTGTATGATTTGTATCTACGTGTTTTGTTTATTTAATGTGTTTGTATTACTTTTGTCTACTTTCTTATTTAGTTTAGTTTATTTTTAGTTTAATTAGTTTATTTAGTTTATTTATTTAGTTATTTTATGTGTTTATCATTAATTATATCTACGTTTTAGTTAATTATTGTCTTTATACTTGTGTTATAATTGTTTTGCGCTAGACACCCTCATTTACCACGTACTGTAGGTCCTCTGTTGTGTAAGACACGTTCATTAGTAATTGTATCTACGTTTATAGTTTATTTAACGTGTGTTTCATTAATTGTCTCTACGTTTTAGTTTAGTATTGTCTATGTATATCCTATATACTTTATCCTTGTTTTCTTATTTAAGGTATTCAGTTTAATGATTCACCTCTTCGTATTTCTTTCATCTTGACATCTTTTTTCCCCACGTAGGTCCTCTGTTGTAAGATATGTTGATAAGTTTATCATTAAGGGAAGATTTCCACTTCAGGGATTTTTGCTGGAGCCCTTTCTCCCTCATGTTTAGCTCCATTGCCAGAAAGGCCAACCATTCCCCCTTAGTTATTTATCCTCATGTTTTTTTGTTTTTGTTTTTTTTTCTATGTGATTGAGGGAGGCAAAAGGCATAACTGCCTATAGCGAGTGCCTCCCCCATAGTTGAAAGAGTGACAGGGCCAAAATCAAGGGACGTTCGAGCCAAAATGCCTGGACACACGGAGTTTGAAGCAATTTAAGTCATAGGAAGAGGGAAAGACTGATTCTGGGAGAGAGTTCCAGAGCTCAGCTGTTGAGTAGAAGAAAGTTTGAGAGTAACGTTTCACTCTTGGGTTGGAGAGTTGCACAGAGTAGGGGTGGGATTGAGTTGCAAGACGGGTACCACGTGCCCTACGTAAAGGAGGTGGTATGCACTGGGATAGCTCTGAGGAACACTGATTATTATAGTAGCGATAGAATAGCGAGAGAGATGCAACATTGCGGCGGAGAGAGAGAGATTGCAGAGAGTTGGTGAGTGGACGGGAGTTAATGATACGAAAGGCCTTCCTTCCAACTTTGTCTAGGAGAGCGGTGTGAGAGGAACCTCCCCACACATGTGAACAATACTCAATACACCTAGTTCCTCTTGATGATTCTATATCTGAAATAAATTACATCTTGAAATATCATACATAGTGAAGTATGCCTAATATCATACATAGTGAAGTATGCCTAATATCATACATAGTGAAGTATGCCTAATATCATACATAATGAAGTATGCCTAATATCATACATAGTGAAGTATGCCTAATATCATACATAGTGAAGTATGCCTAATATCATACATAGTGAAGTATGCCTAATATCATACATAGTGAAGTATGCCTAATATCATACATAGTGAAGTATGCCTAATATCATACATAGTGAAGTATGCCTAATATCATACATAGTGAAGTATGCCTAATATCATACATAGTGAAGTATGCCTAATCTTTATAGTGTATTATATTTATGCTTACCATATCAACTATATGATACATGTTTACCGCCTTGATGGTGTAATGGTTAGAGCGTGTAGGTTATGTACGATATATCCTAGGTTCGAGTCTTGGGAGGATCACAGGCTTTCCGTAATTTCATTTTGGGGGTTATTGGTGTTAGGAACGATGCTAAAGTTAACCCCTTTAGCCTTTGACGCGTTTTGGCAGTTTTTTCTGGCTATCATTAAACAATTTTAGTTAGATTAGGAATGGTATATGGTAGTCAGGGGGTTAATTGTGACAGTCTTTACCCATTTCATTCTACAGATCTTTCCTAAGGTGTATAAAATCGCTTAATGATAGCCAGAATTAACTGTCAAAGCGCGTCATGATCTTCAAGGGGTTATGTATCTGAATATTTTTTTACCTCGCGTAACTGTATAAGAAATGTAATTCAATCATTTTTGTTGCAGGTTTAACATACGCTGCACAAATTCAATCAATTAACCCCTTTTGTACCGGCGACGTATTTATTATTGCATTTCGGCTACTGTTAGACTATTTTATTCAGTTGAAAAAGGGGCCTCCAGCAATTAACAGGCTCCGAACTATTTCAGTTAACCCTTTTTTCTACCACAGATGCTTCACAAACTGCACACAGTCATCTAAATATAGGTAGAGTATAATTGAAAAGACGTCGCCGGTACAGAAGGGGTTAATATTTTCGGTTATTGAGAAGGGGTGCTCATTCGGAATACGCACACAAACAATTAAAGACCCATTTATTAAAACACACCCATGCACTCACTAACGCACACACACACACACGCAATTGTAAGCACACACACACGCACACAGGCAATTGGAAGTACACACACTCACTCACTCACTCACTCACTCACTCTCTCTCTCTTTCTCTCTTTCTCTCTCTCTCTCTCTCTCTCTCTCTCTCTCTCTCTCTCTCTCTCTCTCTCTCTCTCTCTCTCTCTCTCTCTCTCTCTCTCTCAGCCCGTATTACTAAGAGATACCGAACCCACTCAGTATATTATAATCAACCCTTTGATAACGCAGCGCCTGGACTGAGCTACGAGAGAGAGAGTAATAATTATTTGGGATGCTAAAGGCCGGTTCATAGTAGAGAGCCTAGTGTGTGAAAGATCGGTATATATATATATATATATATATATATATATATATATATATATATATATATATATATATATATATATATATACACTGTATATACAGTATAGATATTATTAAATCAGTTCGTGTGCCTGCTTGTCTGTCTGTGTGTTCTTAATAGGCGGCCGCAGTTTTGGACCTGGGGAGCTGAAACTTTGCATGTGGGTGTCAATTGACCTGGGTCAGATCATAGGGGTGGCGAGGCCACGATCGGAGGTCGTTTCGAGGCAGAAATTGAAAAAAAAAAAATGGCCGTTTGGGGCAGAAGGAGGCCTCCGATCGAAAAGATGTATGGAACGAAAGTTGTTCGCAGTCCCCCAAAATGGGGATACGGATGAGGTCCGATCCAAAATCGGAGGTCATTTAGCGGCCGAAATCGAGGTCGCAGTTTAATGAGGCACAGGGAGGTCGAGGCCGGTGATTATGGTAGTAGTAGTATTGTGATGATTGTGGTAGTAGTGATTGATGATTGTGATTATGGTAGTAGTAGTGGTGGTGATTATGGTGGTACAGTATTATTATTAAATTTAAACCCGGGCAACGCCGGGTACCCCTGCTAGTATATATATACATATATACAGTATATATATCAAGATCAACATGAGAGAGAGAGTAACAATTAAATTAGCTTTGCGACATTAATTTGTACTCCCTGGCTGGAGGACGTGTTGATTACTGAATGGATGGAAGTGTTCTCCTTGGACTACTGTGTATATCAGGTAGTGGCAGTAGAGTGAGATATTGAATATTTAAAGTTAATATTAATAGTTACGTAGAGATAATGTCAATATTAAAAGTTGTTGTTGTTGTTGTCGTTCCCTAAGCTGCTTGGCCGAACAGCCCCGAATCCCTAAGGAAGGCCATGGCCACGATCTGCTTTTCCGAGAGAGCTCTCATGTAGCGTAGATTGTGTTGTTGGCGTAAGTGTGAAATGCAGTCTTCTATGATATGTCCAATGGTATGGGGTGCTGTGTTACATCTCAGGCAGGTGTTGTCAACGGAGACATCCAGTCTCTTCTGATAGCTCAGAAGAGCTAATAATAATAGTTACATAGAGATAAGTAAGAAAGTTAATACTAGTTGGACAGTTACTTGTGACGTCCCCTTTAGGAAAGTAAGCTCTGGTAACTCACAAAAATGCAAAAGTGCTTCCAACTACAGGGCCGTAGGTCTTTACTGTTGCTCCTTAACGTGATGCTTAAAAGTGTAACAGCTCAATGACCCGATACACTTTCCGGCAAAAATTGCACTGTCTGCCCAACAACTTGGCCGTAGAAAGTAGATACGTGGTGCCGTTGTTAAGGCTTATTTCTCAATACCTTCACCTGACAATGGGGAGGGTGGACAGTTGACGGTTAGTAAGTTTCAAGTCATAGACAGAAAGGCGTCATTGTAAACAGAAAGGATCAATCAGTCGCTTTTTCAATGAACCGAACTGCGAGCATCAACCTGGCCGTCGTCGACGCCTGCCCAGGATGTAACACGGCACCCCATACTATTAAACACATCATAGAAGACTGCATTCTACATAATCACTTACGCTAACAACATAATCTACACTCCTGGAGAACCCTATGGGAAAGTCCGATCGTGGCCATGGCCTTCCTTAGGGATTCGGGGCTGTTTTGCCAGGCAGCTTAAGGAACGACAACAACAAAAACAAATGGGATTGGTCGACGGGTGATTATAACCGATTACATTTTGTGAATTACTGAAGCTTGGACGATATAGTGATGGGTACGTGTGTTTCGCCTTCGTTGTTGTATTATTAATTAATACGGCTGCTCTCTCTCTCTCTCTGAACGTGAACTAGGCGTTAATTTACACACACACACACACACACACCACTAAAGTTGAGTACAATCGCGCTAATAAGTGATGTCTCGGCACCAAGTATGTTCTGATCAATAATTGGTATCAGCAATATCTAAGCTACATTTCATCATAGCTAGTGAAATATACAAACATGTTCCTACACTTACCCATCCTATTCAACATCTGACAGACATTGATACAGCACGGAACAAGCCAAACGTAATGACAACCGGGACATGACTTATTAGCGCCACTGTAGGCCCAACATGGAAACAGATACGATATAATGGTGAAGGGTAATACGAAAAGTGCTTTTTGACATGCAACATAAATTGTTATGGAAAATTCATTGCATTTAAAGGGGAGATGGGTCGCATTTATGGTCCCCCTGCTTCCTCATGTTTAATCCCGTTAGCTTTGAGATTTTATGACGTTTGCCCCATTAGTTTGGCGATTTTAAGACCTTTCGCCCCATTTATTTGTCAATATTAAGACCTTTCGTCTCCTTTGGGTGTCATTTGTTTTCCTGGCGAGTAATAGCGAGCCTGTATTTGTGGAGGAACCTGCCTTCGGCCGTGACATTTCTATACCGAAAAATGTACGAATTAATCTTGAAAGGGGGTCTAGGGGGTGTTTTTTTAAAGTTTGATGGAGGTGTAGGGAGGAAACCAAAGAAAAAATAACTACTGTATATAACAAAATCGACCAAAAAATATACCCTTGCCCGTTAAGTATGCACAAATCATTGCATTATAACTGGTTTGCTAGAAATTGGAATCTCGATGAACTCATTGATGAGTATGACGAGTTTTGATAGTTTATTTTTGTTGTCAGATGATTTTATGCTTTTAAGGAAGAACATGTGGTGTTAGAGTTTAAGGGGGAGTATATAGTGTTTTGGGGAACCCCCATTTTTCATGTTTTGACCCCTTAGTTTGGCGATTTTATGACCTTTCGCCCCTTTTCTTGTCAATATTAAGACCTTTCATGCAATTTAGGAGTCGATTCTTTCCTGACGAGCGATAGCGAGTCTGTAATTTAAGAGGAATTTTTCTACCGAAAAATGTACAATTTTTTTTTTTTTTTTTTTTTTTCTATGTGATTGAGGGAGGGAAAAGGCATAACTGCCTATAGCGAGTGCCTCCCCCAATAGCAATGAAACTAACAATTTGATATTCAATATATAAGTAGACCAAACACTAAACCCTACCCCCCCTTAATCGAGATCGTTTTTTACCCCTATCATCCTTAGAGATCCTTCTTAACTTGCATGAAATCTGTTTTGGTAACCAGCCTATTGTCAGAGTTTACCTTATGAAGATTATGACGTATTTTGATCGTTTATTCTGGCTATCATTAGGCGATTTTATACAATTTAGGAAGGATCTGTGGGAATTATAAGGGTAACGACTATCTCCACTAACCCTCCGACTTCCATATACCTAGAAGGATCACTAGATCTGTTGTTGCTTGATTTCTTTTGTACCCTTCTTAATTTGAGTAGAATCATCTAATAATAGCCAGAACACAGAATAAATGCGTCCAACGATGAGATAAATGCACTTATGAAATACAGGTACTATTGCATATCTTAATCCATTATATTTATATAATGCAACAACGATAATAATACCTAACGGGAGATGAGCCGGGTTTTTAATTAATGTATTCCTATCGTTCTTAGTTTCCTCGCTAGACCTCCATCAAGCTTAGAAAAAAACACCCCCTAGATCCCCTTTCAAGATATATTTGTAAATTTTTCGGTAGAAAAATGTCCCGGCCAAAGGCCGGTCCTTCTAAAATGTCAGGCTCGCTATCGCTCGCCAGGAAAAAAATCGACACCTACATGGCACAAAACTTAAAATTGACATCGAAATGGGGCGAAAGATGTTAAAATCGCCAAACTAATGGGCCGAACGTGTTATAATCTGAGAAAGGGTACCAGAAAAACGACCCATCTCCCCTTAATAAGGATCACATGTTTAATCCCAGATCTCCTTTTCTCCCAACAGAATGTATCATAATTATGTTTTCAGCGGATTTAATTTGTTACCCATACCCTGTCCATTATATTTGTTACCCATACCCTGTCCATTATATTTGTTACCCATACCCTGTCCATTATATGTGTTACCCATACCCTGTCCATTATATTTGTTACCCATACCCTGTCCATTATATTTGTTACCCATACCCTGTCCATTATATTTGTTACCCATACCCTGTCCATTATATGTGTTCTAATCTTCCAGAAACATCACCCAATTCTGACCTCCACAAACTGCACTGAACTGCCTCGTTTTTTTCCTCTCTCTCTCCCTCTCTCTCTCCTTCTCTGTCTGGGTTGTATCCATTCGGCCCCATTCAACCTACTGTTTTAAGAAGTGTATCCCCATGTAGGTGTAGATCTTTTTCCTGGCGAGTGGTAGCGAACCAGCATATTTTTTAGTATGTTTTGACAGCAAACTAAATTTGTAAACTTTCCGATAGAAAAATTTGAAGGGATTTCTCCATACAATGTTTGCTCGCTATCGCTCGCCAGGAAGAAAGTGACACCTGGATGAGGGTAAACGTCTTAGAACAGTAGGTTGAATGAGGCCGAATGGATACAAGCCAGAGTAAATGAAAACATGAGAGAAAAAAAACAGGTGACCCCCTTAACCCCTTCAGTACCGGTGTTGTTCTTTTCATTATATTCCCTTATATTATACAATATGTGTTTTGACTTGTGTCTAACCCTATTTTCCCTTGTCCCCTCAGACACACCACCCAGCGGCCGATCCCTACCAGCTACACTCCCTCCCCGCTAACTATACCACCTACACCTCCACCACACTGCAAAACAGACATGAGGTGCCGCGCAGGGAGGACTCTCTACATGTTGTAAGTACTCAATACAGAATATATGCCGTAATTTATGTGTATTCATTTGCGGTCTCATTATTGTCAAATAAAGATCATTTACGGTCCTCTACTGCTAACATGTATGAAAAGAGAGAGAGGTGTGTGTGCGTGCTGGTGCGTGTGCGTGCTCGCGCGCGCTCGTGCGTGAAGAGATTGAAAATACTGTATAATTTAAAAGTACTTTTTTTGTATAAGAAATAAGTATGTACGTGGAATTAAATGTAGCACCTAAAATGCTAGTAAGATACGCTGCTTAATCCCGGATTATTCTCAGAAATATCACATTTAGAATACGAGCGACTCGGAGAGTTTCAGAGACACGGGTTTTCATGTTAATTTAATGGAGCCCATTTCAAAACACATGATAAAGCAATACTATAATCCGTTCATTCTAGGTTGGGCAGAAATCGTAACCTCTAACTTCTCATAACTAACAAAGTACTAGAGTAATCGAGCTAATATTTCTACCAAATAGGATGAGTTGGCTAGGAAATACGTGTATAAATTGACGGATCATTTGCCCTAGGCCTTTTTGAGTTACAGAGGTTAGAGATTACGATTTTTGTCCAACCTAGAATGAACGGACTATGGTGCGGAGTAAATCAACGTGAGACCATCCCACAAACCTCTAATCATTTTACAGAAAAACTAGGGTAATCTGAGCTACATTTTGATATCGCCGACAAAAAACCTGATGCGACAATATTAATGACAATGGCTAATAATGATAATAATAACAATAATAATAATAATAATGACAATGACAATAATAATGTAAAACTTGCAAGCTAAAGAAACCAAAACAGGGATGACACAAGATAAACAAAATATAAATACAAATAACAAATACAAATAACAAGATAAATAACGAATACTGGAGACAAGAAAAATTACATAAAAATTATGAAATCAACGCGCGATAATCCCGAGAACATCTAGTAATGTATTAAAAAGCTAGGTTGTAATCCGAGCTCCACTTTCATGTTGTCGAAAAAAATCTGATGGGACAACAAAAACTACGAGACAAGAACAATGACATAAAAATTGACTCGTATCCAAGGCGAGTACACCAAAAAAATATGAAGCACAAACTAGAGTATTTTGTCTTTGCTGTTTAACAAGGTTGTAATTCAAGCATTGTAGAAATACATCATTCATTTTCTGGTGATATAGCTATACATACATGCATACATACATACATACATATTTAAGTGTCTGGATGGTGTAATGGTTAGTGTTTAAGAGCTGTATGTGGTAACCCAGGGTCGAATCCCGGGAAGATCACATGTTTTCATTAATTTCATTGGGAGGTGTTTGATTGTGAAGCGTAGAATAATAATGCCAAACTGGTTGAAAATATTTATGTCGGTAATTTAAAGAAATCAACCCTTTCTACCCTTTTATGTTATCTGGCTAGTATTAGACGATGTTGATCCTATTCGGAAGAATATATGAAAATCAGTGTTAATTGAGATAGTTTTTACTCATATAAGTCTCAGAGATTCTTCCTAAACTATCTCTAATCGTCTAATTGAGATAGTTTTTACTCATATAAGTCTCAGAGATTCTTCCTAAACTATCTCTAATCGTCTAATTGAGATAGTTTTTACTCATATAAGTCTCAGAGATTCTTCCTAAACTATCTCTAATCGTCTAATTGAGATAGTTTTTACTCATATAAGTCTCAGAGATTCTTCCTAAACTATCTCTAATCGTCTAATTGAGATAGTTTTTTACTCATATAAGTCTCAGAGATTCTTCCTAAACTATCTCTAATCGTCTAATTGAGATAGTTTTTACTCATATAAGTCTCAGAGATTCTTCCTAAACTATCTCTAATCGTCTAATTGAGATAGTTTTTACTCATATAAGTCTCAGAGATTCTTCCTAAACTATCTCTAATCGTCTAATTGAGATAGTTTTTACTCATATAAGTCTCAGAGATTCTTCCTAAACTATCTCTAATCGTCTAATTGAGATAGTTTTTACTCATATAAGTCTCAGAGATTCTTCCTAAACTATCTCTAATCGTCTAATTGAGATAGTTTTTACTCATATAAGTCTCAGAGATTCTTCCTAAACTATCTCTAATCGTCTAATTGAGATAGTTTTTACTCATATAAGTCTCAGAGATTCTTCCTAAACTATCTCTAATCGTCTAATTGAGATAGTTTTTACTCATATAAGTCTCAGAGATTCTTCCTAAACTATCTCTAATCGTCTAATTGAGATAGTTTTTACTCATATAAGTCTCAGAGATTCTTCCTAAACTATCTCTAATCGTCTAATTGAGATAGTTTTTTCTCATATAAGTCTCAGAGATTCTTCCTAAACTATCTCTAATCGTCTAATTGAGATAGTTTTTTCTCATATAAGTCTCAGAGATTCTTCCTAAACTATCTCTAATCGTCTAATTGAGATAGTTTTTACTCATATAAGTCTCAGAGATTCTTCCTAAACTATCTCTAATCGTCTAATTGAGATAGTTTTTTACTCATATAAGTCTCAGAGATTCTTCCTAAACTATCTCTAATCGTCTAATTGAGATAGTTTTTTACTCATATAAGTCTCAGAGATTCTTCCTAAACTATCTCTAATCGTCTAATTGAGATAGTTTTTACTCATATAAGTCTCAGAGATTCTTCCTAAACTATCTCTAATCGTCTAATTGAGATAGTTTTTACTCATATAAGTCTCAGAGATTCTTCCTAAACTATCTCTAATCGTCTAATTGAGATAGTTTTTACTCATATAAGTCTCAGAGATTCTTCCTAAACTATCTCTAATCGTCTAATTGAGATAGTTTTTACTCATATAAGTCTCAGAGATTCTTCCTAACTATCTCTAATCGTCTAATTGAGATAGTTTTTACTCATATAAGTCTCAGAGATTCTTCCTAAACTATCTCTAATCGTCTAATGATAGCCAGAATAAACTGTCAAAATACGTCATAATTTTCAAAGTTAACGCAGTCAGTACCAGGGACGTCATTTTCAGCGTCATGGCAACTATTATAAGACTTATTCAGCTTAGGAAAGGACAACTATTAGACTACTTATTCAGCTTAGGAAGGGCCTCTAGCAATAATAAGGCTTCAAACAATCTCAACCAACCCTTTTAATCGCCACAGTTCCTTCGTAAGCTGCATATTATCGTCTAAATATAGGCTAGAATAAAATATAACACGTCGCTGGTACTCAAAGGGTTAATATAACACGTCGTTGGTACTCAAAGGGTTAATATAACACGTCGCTGGTACTCAAAGGATTAATTATAATCAAATTGACAAATGAATGTTAATTAAGTTTAAGTGTTGCTATAGTGATCACTTTTTAAATTAATTGAAAAGGAGTCGTAAATTAATTACCGTGTACATTAATTAGGTTAATTAGTAATAAGGGAGAGTAGAGTAATATTGACAAGCTTAAGAGAAGATTAGTATTTATTTATATACGGTTTATATTTATGTTTATTAGTATTTATTTATTAGTAGTATTTTCCTCCCAAGACTTCCATTAAGCTTTAAAAAAATACCCTCAAGGCTCCCCATTGAGATATATTTGTACATTTTTCGGTAGAAAAAATTTCCGGCCGAAAGCCGGTTCCTCCTAAATGGCACGAAAGGTCTAAATATTCTCAAAATCGCCAAACTAATTGAACGAACGTCTTAAAATATCAAAACTAATATGCTAAACATGAGGGAGAAGGGGGGGCCAGAAAAAGCGACTACCACCCCCTTAAGGGGAGATCTCCACTTGAGGTATTTTTTTCTTGACCTCTTTCTCCCTCATGTTTAGCCCCATTGCTTTTGATATTATAAAACGTTCGACCCATTAGTTTAGCGATTTTAAGAACTTTCACCCCATATTAAGACCTTTCGTGCCATTCAGGTGTCGATTTTATCCTGGCGAGCGATAGCGAGCCTGTAATTTAAGAGGAACCGGCCTTTGGCCGGGAAATTTTTCTACCGAAAAATGTACAAATTTATCTTGAAAGGGACTCAAGGGGGTATAATTTTAAGCTTGATGGAAGTCTAGGGAACAAACTAAATACCTCCCCTTAAGGGGAGATTAGCCTTTATTTGTATTTATCTATTAGTAGTAGTTTCCTCATCAACTACAAAACTATATATATTATTTATTGAAAAGCAAGGTCAATCCAATAATCAATCCAGATATAGGTAGCGCCAACGAACTTGACAATAATCTTGATCCCTGACCTCTCTCTGTAACTCAAAAGAACCTAGAGCAAACTGGCTGTAAATATCCACACATATTTCCTGGTGAACTCTTCCCAAATGATAAAAACGTCAGCCCGATTGTTTTCATTAATTTCGAGTTATAAGAAGTTAAGGGGCCAAATTATTGTCAAGTATATATTAGTTATAATTGCATAAAGAATTATAGGGGGGTGTATATAGACATTCCTATGAGTGGGCTACAGACTATGGTATCAGAGTGTACATTCAATGACATAAGGATAGGGTCTAATTTTTTCGAAGCTATCCCGAACAGAATCGAAATAAGGGGTTCACGATGTTATTTAAGTGAATGTACGTGTGACAAGAGCTTAAAGCTCTAGCATCACTCGCCTACACACTCTCATATAATACTTTACTCACTCGCTTCTACTACTACTACTACTACTTCACTCACTCGCATCTGCTACTACTACTACTCTCAACACTCGCCTACGTGCACTTACGGCGGTGTCACACAAGCGATATTTCCGTCAATAAAAAACATCCCATAAAGTAGAATGATAATAATAAACTCAGAAAGTTGACATAATGAATATAAACACCACATGAGGAGGAGGAGCACTTTATTGACAACGTTTCGCATACAGCTTCATTAACACGGAACTAAAAAAAAAAAAATTCAGTGTTCATTAGGCCTGATAAAACTGTATGCGAAACGTTGTCAAAAAAGTGCTGCTCCTCATACGGTGTTTATATTCGCAATTAAAAACTTCATAGCTCACGTATAGGATTTTGCAGTCTCTCGTTCTAACACATCTTACCTGCATACTAACTCGCAATTAACCCCTTCTGTACCGGCGACGTCTTTTTATATATTATTCTAGCTATATTCAGACGATTTTGTACAGTTTAGGAACGACCTGTGGTAGTGAAAATAATTAAGTGAGATAGTTTGAGACCTGTTATAGGCTGGGGGCCCTTTTCAGCTGAATAATATCGTCTAATAGTAGCCAGAATAAAAATTGAAAAGACCTCACCGTTACAGAAGGGTCTAAGCTGTGTTCAAGTGTCAAAAGAGGTCATCGTGCTGAAGGGGTTAAAAGCTCACTCATACTCTATTTTATTCACTCTAATTACTCTTCTCACTTAAGGGGAGATGGGCTGGTTTTTATGGCCCCCTTCTCTCTCACGTTTAGCCCCATTAGTTTTCAGATTTTAAGACTTTCGGCCCATTTGTGTGTCGCTTTTAAAACCTTTCGTCCCATTTATATATAAATAGCAAGACCTTTCGTGCCATTTAGGTGTCGATTTTTTCCTGGCGAGCGATAGCGAGCCTCTAATTTTAAGAGAAAGCGGCCTTCGGCCGTGGCATTGTGCTATAAAAATGTACAAATTAATCTTGAAGGGTTATAGGGAGTGTTTTTTAAGTTTGATGAATGTCTACCAAGGAAACTAAACAGTAAATTGATATATAGATAATAGAACCAAACAAATTACCAATGTCCTTAAAAGCTCTCTTATACTCTACTTGACTCACTCGAATTACTCTTCTCACTTTACCAACTCGTAATTAGAAGTTTGATAGGTCGAGTAGTATGTCATGCACTCGCTTCTGCTACTCTCACATTTTTACTCGTTCTAGTATCTTTCCGTGGGCTCCTATTACTGCCTGGAGTAGATTCTACACTATTATTATAACTGGTATTTGGAAACTTTATAACTCGAGTAATATTTCATTCCCTCTCTCTCTCACTATAAAATACTGACACATTTAAACAATATATATATATATATATATGCAGTATATATATATATATATAGATAGATATACAAATATACAAATAAATACAAAAATCATCACCCCTTAACCCTTTCACTACCGGGGATGTATGTTGTTGATTTATCAGTTTTATTTAGACAATTTTATGCAGCTCAGGAAGGATCTCGGGTAGTAAAAAGGGTTAATTCAGATAGTCTGTAGCCTCGTAATTGCTACACTGCCGTCCTAAGCTGAATCAAATCGTCTGAAAATCGCTAAGATCATATAAAGCAGACGTCACCGGCAATGAAGGGGTTAAGGGGAGGTGTTTAGTTTGTTTTCTACTCCTCCAGCAATCTTAAAATTTCAGCCCCTTGACCCTCTTTCAAGATAAATTTGTACATTTTTCGGTAGAAAAATGTCCCGGCTGAAAGCCGGTTTATCTTATATTACAGGCTCGCTATCGCTCGCCAGGATAAAATCAACACCCAAATGGCCCGAAAGGTCTTAAAATTGTCAGAAATGGGTCGAAAGTTCTTAAAATCGTCAAAATAATGGGGCGAACGTCTTAAAATTAGAAAAGCAATGGGGCTAAACATGAGGGAGAAAGGAGTCAAGAAAAACAATCCCTCAAGTGGATATCTCCCCTTAATGCCTAAAGCTAATCACACACTCCCTCCACACTTTGTTTAATTCGTGGAGTAAGGAAATGTAATTCAACAACTACTGCTGGTGTTACTGGCTTTATTAGTGGAGACCCTATAGTGACACAGAGCGGCCAACCTCCGCCTTAACCCCTTCACCACTATTACGTAATTTTCATCCTATTCCAGTTACCATTAGACGATTGTCTTTCGTTTGTAATCTACTTATACGACACAAATGGGTCAATACGATCTCAATAAACCCTCTTAATAACATAGGTCCTTCTTAAACTGCATAAAAGCATCTAATTTTAGCCAGAATCAGAGGCAAAAAGGCGTCCTGATGCTGAAGGGGGGATGGGCTTATATATTTTCTAATTTATGTATATTTTTATAATATTTTTAGTTTCCTCCCTAGACCTCCATCAAGCTAAAAAAAAACACACACACACACCAAGACCCTCCTTCAAGATAAATTTGTACAGTTTTCGATAGAAAAATGTCCAGGCCGAAGGCCGGGTCCTCTTAAATTAAAGACTAGCTATCGCTCGACAGGGAACAATCGACACCTAAATGACATGCAAGGTCTTAAAATTGACAGAAATGGGGCGAAAGATCTTTAGATCGCCAAACTAATGGGGGCGAACATCTTAGAATGTCAAATGTAATGAGGCTAAACATGAGGGAGAAAGGGATCAAGAAAAAAATCCCTCGAGTGGAAATCTCCCCTTAAATCACTCGTTGCTTTATTAGTAGCGGCATGTGTTGATTACTGATGTATTAATCTCTCTCTCTCTCTCTCTCTCTCTCTCTCTCTCTCTCTCTCTCTCTCTCTCTCTCTCTCTCTCTCTCTTTTCATCTTTGCTATCCTTTCCTTCCACTTTCTCTTACGATTGCTATCTCTACTAGGATTAAGTCCTGGCCACCTCGCAGGGTTAGTAAGATCTGTGTGGCCAGTGTATATATGTAAATCTATGTAAATCTCTCTCACACACAGACACACCACATATTTATACACACTCACCACAAACACCTACACTCACACACACACACCAGACCCACACACACACCTACACAACCCTAGCCAAACTGGTAAACTCTACGCATCCCGTACTCCACTTTTCATTCACTGCCCCGCTTACTCCCCCTCCCACACATTCCTACACGATCACCCATGCTCTTTCAGTAACACACGTATATATATCTTTAAAGGAAACTATTAACTTTATATTTCATACTTCTTACCTCTCTCTTCATTATCCTCTGATAAACCGTACCTCCCCCCCCCCTATTCTAGCCCCAAAAAATTCAATTTCAGTTAACTTATTCTTCCTCTGTTCAATTACTCTTCTTTCCTATTTTACTCCAGCCATCTGGTCTGGATTAACTGTATTTTATCTTTTACTGTACTTCCCATTTCTCAACTTATTCTTCCTCTATCCAAAACTCTCTACTCTCCCACTCTTCTACAGCCATCTGATCTGACTAACTGTATCATGTTTTTCATTACTTGATTAGTAATTAGTTAACTGTATCATTTTTTTTATTACTTGATTAGTAATTGGTTAATTGTCATGTTTTTCATTATGGTAGTATAGCTGGAAAATATACATTAGACTGATTCCCTCCCATCATGTATTCCCTCTTGTCTCACACACTTCATTGTTTTCACTCACTCAATTGCTTTCGTTTGACGTACACTTCACTTGGTTTAGTTCTCAAAGTAGTATATGCGTGAGGTGTGTGTATGTGCGCGCGTGCGTGAATGGGAGGGGGGAGGGGGGGTGCACAGAACACTGGAAAGATAAATTCACAGTGCTGAGAATGCTTGAATGGATGAAATTATACGCCCACTTGACGGAAAACATTTACCTGCCAAGAACCTTTTCCCAGTGCCCCTCACTCCCACTAATACACATCCCCACTCACATCCCTATTCATCCACTCACACTTATCTGCTCCCACTCGCAGCCCCCTACTCATCCACGTTTACACATCTGCTCCACTCACATTATTAGTCCTGCAAAATGTCAATAAAACAATTTTAGTATAGGATGATATGTGTCTCTCAGCCAATAACAAGTACTGTAATTATTGTTTATATGAATGTACAATTAAGGCAATAAAATTATGAACTATTAACACTCCCATTCACACACCCCACTCACACACCCAGTCATCCTCTCCCACTCACACACTCACACCCATTCATCCAATCCCACTCCCACTCATCCACTTAAACTCACACCCCCACTCACACACGCCTACTCATCCACTCCCCCCCCCCCCCCCTCCCCACACTCACACCCCCCTCATCCACTCCCATTCACACCCCCACTCACACACCCCCACTCACACCCCCCACTCACACCCCCAACTCACACACCCCCACTCACACACCCCCACTCACCCCCCCCACTCACCCCCCCCCCCCACTCACACCTCCCACTCACCCCCTCTCCTTCTTCCCCCCTCAGAGTGGTCAAGTTGGACTATACGACCGGAGCTACGCCACCGTGGACCGATCCGGAGCCGTCCTGATGGGCACAGCGAGACACGAAGACCTCATTCTTAGTAATACCATCCACCCACACGCCATTGAGGAACCGGTGAGTAGACATTTTGATAACCTATAGACATTTTGGTAACCTATTTTGGTGTGTGTTGCTCTTCAGAATACGTGTGTGAGCCATTTTGATAACCTATAGGCATTTTGATAACCTATTTGGTGTGTGTTGCTCTTCAGGATACGTGTGTTAGCCTTTTTTGTTCTTCAGTGAGTAGACATATTGATAACCTATTTCCTTGTGTGTTGGTCTTCGTTGTGTGCCCTTTTGTTAACCGAAAGGTGTGTGTGCTATTATTTCAGCGCCTACAGTGTTTCATTTAGAGCCCTCTTTCTAGTTGGGTACCATTTTGTGTATTTAGGTTCCAGGTGATATTGTTAACCCCTTCAATACAATGACATAATTTCCATCATATTCTAGTAACCATTAGGCGCTTTTTCTTTAGTCTGTAATCTACCTCTAGGACTCAAAGGGGTAAAAATAATATAAATAAACCCTCCGAATAGCATAGGTTCTTCTTAAGCTGCATAAAATCGTCTAATGTTAAGCCATATTCAAGGGTATAAAGACGTTTTCGTGCTGAAGGGGTTAACTCCGTGTTTTGTTTAGGTTCTGTGTTCTTGTTCAGCCAAGTTTTGTTCTACAGTCTTCGTTTCGTATCCTGTGAGCTTGCCTGCCGGAAATTAGCCATTTTGATAACACGGTGTTTTAGGTTCCATTCTGTACTCCATTGGTTTTGGAAATATTGATTGACTAGAAAATTAGTTAACAGTTCTTCACATGTCTTTATATAACATAATTATCAACAACATTTATGTCAACATTCTAAATAGATGTTAGCACACAGACAATTTATTTCATCATCATTATTACAAACATTCATTATCATTTATTATCATCAACATTAACTTTATCATTATAAATATCTGTGAGCGAGGCCGGGAAGGTGTGAGAGAACAAAATGTGAGCTGTTATCTGGTAGGACATCCCCTCAGGCACTCATTCTCTCTCTCTCTCTCTCTCTCTCTCTCTCTCTCTCGCTCTCGCTCTCGCTCTCTCTCTCTCTCTCTCTCTCTCTCTCTCTCTCTCTCTCTCTCTCTCTCTCTCTCTCTCTCTCTCTCTTAGCTATATAACTGGGTAATCGTGTAATATTTAGATCTTTGGGGGGGGGACTAGAGAAAAATATCGTCAATATCTTCGTATGATATAATGATATTCACGTAGTGGGTATCAACTCAACTAAATTTAATATATTTAGTTGTGAGTTCCCTAAATGGTACAAAAGGTCTTAAAGCTGGCATAAATGGGGCGAAAGGTCTGAAAATCACCAAACTAATGAAGGGTTAAACAAGAGGGAGAAGGGGGTCCATAAAAAAAACGGCCCTTAAGAACATCAGATACCAATTCTCTGTTGGCATTAGTAGCATAAGAGAGCAATAATTCTCCGCTAACCAGGACCGCTAATTTGCTACATTCCTCAACCATTACCCCACTCGAAATTCCAGTGCAGCGGAAAAATGCTACAGTAATTAAAAATTCCTTCCGCTGCAGGCATGAGTATAGTAAGTAAGAGAGAGAGAGAGAGAGAGAGAGACTGAAAATTATATGTATATGCGATCTAGAGATAATTGAAGTTTCGGAATAAATATGTAACGAACACACTTGGAAAATTAGCATTAATTATATAGTCTTAATTTGAAATGTATAGGATATCAAACAATAATTAAACAAAATGTTCTATAAATTCACGAGAGAGAGAGAGGGGAGAGGGAGGGAGGGAGGGAGAGAGAGAAAGAGATCCCCCCCCCTACCACCAATGAGATAGGGAGGTAAAAACAAAAGCCTTCATCGTACGCTACTAGTCGAGGGCGTGTATGTGTGAGGAGGGGGGGGGGGGGGGGAAGAGGAAGGGGGTACTACACTATCGTATCGTAACGTAACGTAAACGTAGACCCTTTCTCTCGCCCGACTCATTGTTTCAACGCCACTGGGTCGATCGTGTGGATTCATTGATAAAAATCACATCGGGAGGTTATAATGAAGGTGTAGAAGAGGGGGCAGCTGGGAGTAAAGAGAGAGAGAGAGAGAGTTACAAGGAGTTACAAAGTCCATTCCAAGGAGATACTCGAAGTGAAGGAGAGAGACTATTTAGTGCACTACTCATTACAAAGTGTGCAAAATACTATCTACTCTCTTCTTGAACTGCTGTACTGAAGAACTGTACAACTTCGGAGGGAAGTTTGTTCCAAGTAGAACAGATCTTATATGTGAAAAAGCTTCCACAAACACTAGTGTTGAACCTTTTAAATTCTAAGAGAGAGAGAGAGCGAGAGCGAGCAGTTGTGGAGGAGAGAATCTGTGTTTGATTCCAGTGTCCAGGGAAGGAGTGTTTCAATATACGAGTATTAACGAACACCTTAATAAGTCTTCAATATAACCATATTTTAACCATAAAACAGATGAACCACATATGGGTAAAAAATATCTCAAATTCAATGCAGAAAAATGACACAAAATAAATGGAAAAAAAGGAGGCCTGATAAAAAAAATGAGATGTTTAATTGAAGAGGTGGTCTGATTAAAAAAAAAAGGTGTTAGATGTTTAATTGAAGAGGTGGTCTGTTTGAAGAGAGAGGAGATAGTGGCAGTGTCTCCAGGTGTCTCCGAGTGTCGATATCTGCCCCACTAACTATAGTAAGGTGTGTGTGTGTGTGTGTGTGTGTGTGTGTGTGTGTGTGTGTGTGTGTGTGTGTGTGTCGATATCTGCCCCACAAACTATAGTAAGGTGTGTGTGTGTGTTTATGTGTGTGAGTGTGTCAATATATGGGCCATAAACTAGTAAGGTTATGAGAGTATGTGAGTGAGAGAGAAACGGAGAGATCGTGTGTGTGTGTGTGTGTGTGTTCGTGCGTGCGTGTGAGAGAGAAACCGATAGAACGTGTGTGTGTGTGTGTCCCGATTTTTCTCAGGTAATTTTGCGGTGACGTCGAGCGATACGGAGTGTGTAGTAGCGGGGTGATAGGGCTGACTTGTGTGTGAGAAAGAGAGTGAGTGTGTTTGTGTGAGAGAGAGAGAGTGTGTATGTGAGAGTGAGTGAGATGGGGGAGATAGATGAATAAATAGAGATAGAGAGAGATAATGGGAGATAGATGAATAAATATACAGAGAGAGAGAGAGGTCAACTCATTCTTGCATTATATTATTTACATACTGACCGAAGACCGTATTTTAATCATTCGACACCGATACATTCCTCAAAAGCTTAGAAAATCGCCTGTTTGTAGATGAAATGAAGTTAATTACTTTGCATAGAGAGTTGCGGAGAAGATAGCTGTAAGTACCGAAAATATATCATATAGAATTTATCAAGCGTAATGATAATTTGGAACGGTAGAGGAAAAATAATAATAAATTTTACAAGAAAAACAACAATAAACTCATTATAAACAACAAACAAATGAAAGCCTAGATAAACGTTTCATCAAATAGTGTTTAATTACCCCCCAGTGAGACTTTTTTGTTTCTTGAGAGGGCAAATTAAATGGAGAAACAAATCATCACCACACCCTCTCTCCTCGACACCGATAAAATTCCCAACCAGGGTTTCAATGTTGCAGTTCAATCGGCAGGTGCATTGAGGAACCTAAGCCACTGGAATAATATTACCAGTAGACCATATTCGCCTTAGTATTCCCTTGTCATAGCGCTCGTTTTCTCCTACATTTCGCTAAGTTACTCTTAAATGGCAATATTCGCCTTAGTTATCCCTCGGCATAGCGCACGTTTTCGCTACAACTCGATAAGCTATGCTGAATGTTACCAGTTAACAATATTCGCCTTAGTTACCCCTTGTCACAGAGCTCATTCTCGCTGAAACTCGATAAGCTATTCTGAATGTTACCAGTAAACAATATTCACCTTAGTTACCCATTGTCATAGCGCCCGTTTCCTCCGCAATGATTCCCTACTCCCATGTCAATCAAAATCGACCCTAATTCCACAGTGATATAGGGTTTGATTTCGTTTGTTTTGGCTTGACGTGGGTGTGGTGTGGTTTATGCCTGTAAGGGAAGCTAAGGAGGGGAATAATGAGTCTTTCTGCGGCTCTTTTGACGGTGGAGATAACCGCTGGAGAGAGAGAGAGAGAGAGAGAGAGAGAGAGAGAGAGAGAGAGAGAGAGAGAGAGAGAGAGAGAGAGAGAGAGAGAGAGAGAGAGAAAGGTGATAGGGGACGTTTCAGGGTAACTTAGAGGTAAAAGGGACACCTATAGCGCAATTATTTGTTTGTCTTTATGATTATATATATATAGAGAGAGAGAGAGACGGTGAGTGTATTTTCTCTTGATGTTCGCAGATCCTTCCTAAGTTCCTTAAAATCGTCTAATTATAGCCTAAATATACGATTAAAATGTGTCCTAATCCTCGAGGAGTAAAGGGAAATAGAGAGGAAATGGGTGTAGCCTTATTAATGCTTACAACTGTACATGGAAGTAGAAGTTGGGATAGGTATGTACAGAATTATTGGTGGTTAGGGCTAAGAGGCAGGATGTAGGAAGTCGTTTGTAGATAATCCAATACTATGAGAGAGAGAGAGAGAGAGAGAGAGAGAGAGAGAGAGAGAGCAAAAAAGTTACTTACTTACTTACTTACTTACTTAGATACCCAGACCACACAGGCCATTTGGTCCATTCTAGATGATCCGGCCTTTAAATGTTACTGGTAAATTATTATTCCTATATACTAAGACAGTGGAAGAATAAATTAATATATGAAATAATGAAAGAGTAGATGCGCTCCAGTGAATAATACGATGCATAAATTAAATAATAAATTAAGTGCCAAATGAGTGCCGGTGTGAATAAGTGCCAAAAGTGAGGTGCCAAATGAATGAGGTGCTAAATGAATAAGGTGCCAAATAAATCAGGTGCCAAATAAATTAAGTGCCAAATAAATTAAGTGCCAAATTAATGAAGTGCCAAATGAATGAGGTACCAAATGAATGAGTTGCCAAATGAATGATGTGCCAAATGAATGAGTTGCCAAATGAATGAGATGCCAAATAAATGAGTGCCGGTATGAATGAGTGCCACCCTGACTGTATCGCACCTGTGGCGTGTGAAATGCCTCCCATTATCAGTGCCAGGGGCGACTTCTTCATTTTTCTTCTTCCTTCCTCTCTCTCTCTCTCTCTCTCTCTCTCTCTCTCTCTCTCTCTCTCTCTCTCTCTCTCTCTCTCTCTCTCTCTCTCTCTCTCTCCTTTCGTCCCTCTGGTTTTCCTTCTCTGCTATCCTTCCTTCCCTTCTCTCCTCCCCTCTTCCCCTTCCCCCTCCCCCTCCCCCTTCCCTCTCTCCTCCCCCCCCCTTCTCTCTCACCCCCCCCCCCCTCCCCTACTCCACATTTCTGCCTCTGTCGCTCTCGCTCTCTCCTTTCTTTTTCAACGCAGGATTCTTTTTTAACTTTAAACCTGCGAGTGTGTTGAACGGGGAGGTCATGGTAAGATAATAGTGATGGTGATGATAATAGTGGTGATGATGGTGATGCTAATGGTGCTGGTTGTGTTGATAGTGGTACTGGTGGTGATAGTGATGATGATAATGGTGGTGATAGTGGTAGTGGTGTTAGTGATAATAATGGTGATAGTGGTAGGGGTGATGATGATGGTGTTCATACTGCTATTGATGTTAGTGGTGGTGATAGTGATGATGATAGTGGTAGTGGTGATGATAGTGATGATGATTTATAATAGTGATGGTTGTAAGGATAGTGGTGGTGGTAGTGGTGATGATAGTGGTGATGATTTATAATAGTGATGGTTGTAAGGATAGTGGTGATGATAGTGGTGATGATGGTAGTGATGATAGTTGTAATAATGATGATGATGATAGTGATATTGTCGTGTTATTATCCGTACAAACAGATACATTATATTCCCGACAATATAAAATACACGAACGTTTATTTAATAACGTTGAACATTTTACTGTATATAAAAAAAATTGGCTCTATTTTGGCTTTTGCTTTAGCTTAACGCTATCTGGTCCGCCGAAGGTCTTTCTTGAACTCCCCTGTTTTGGCCTGTAGTTTGGATGTTTTAAGACATTCCACCCCATTAGTTTGGCGATAAAGACACTTCATCCCAATCAGGTGTCGATTTTTTCTGGGCGAACGATAGTCTGCCTGTAGCTTAGAACATCCTACGATTAGGACATTTTTCTATCGAAAAATGTACAATTTACATTGCAGGGGGTCTGGGTGGGCATTTTTGTTTTGGTTTGAAGGAAGTCTGGGGAGGTGTTTTGTTAGCCTCACTTAACCTTATTTACTACCACAGATCCTTCTTAAACAGCACAAAATCATTTAAATATAGCAAGAATAATATTAATAAGACGTCGCTGGTACAGAAGGGGTTGAGGGCGATGTAGGAACGGAGTGTATAATTCTAGTATCGCCTTTAATGCCGTGTCAGTTTAATTTCCTACCCATTTTAATCTTGGTTCTTTCATTACTAAGCCAGAGTATTAAAACACACATATATACGTACATAGATACACACACACAATATCTATACATACATATACACACACCCACACACACTCTCTCTGTTTCTCTTTTGAACTGACACATAAAGTACTTACACACACACACACACACACACACACATTCATCGCTATTTGTACCTATGTATATTTCTGTCAATTAATATGCCTTCCGTTTGTGTGTGTGTGTGTACATAACCTCTCTCTCTCTCTCCGTTGATAGTATGCCTCAGGCTATCTCCTCCCCTCTCCTCCTCCCCTTTTCTCTCTCTCCTCCACCTCCTATTGTTATATTTACTAGTTTTCTGTATTATATATTTTCGATCACCCTTCGTGGCCACCCCTATCTTAAGCAATATATATATATATATATATATATATATATATATATATATATATATATATATATATATATATATATATATATATATATATATATATATATATATATATATATATATATATACTGATATATATATATATATATATATATATATATATATTGTATCCAAAAAAAAATTATTTTAGCGACACTAGCAATTTTATTCAAGTCCTTTCATTAGGTATCGCTTCCTACTAATCCTATAGTGGCCTTTCCTATTCTTAAATTCCTTTCTTTCTTTCCTCTTCCCTGTTTTCCTACTAAGTAATATCCTTCATTCTACTACCCTCCTCTTCTCATTATTTCCTCCCCTCTTTTGTCATTCCCACATTCTCTTGTTTTCTGTCATACTCTCTCTCTCTCTCTCTTCATCTCTCTATCTATTTACCTATCTATATCTCCTTCTCCCCCTTCCTTCTCTCACTCGGCTCGCCCCTCTTTCGTTTATTATTTTATTTAAGCAATGTGATGCAGTCAAAGTAAAAACAATAACCCCTATAGTCTTTATCTCTCCCCTTATCTCTCTCTCTCTCTCTCTCTCTCTCTCTCTCTCTCTCTCTCTCTCTCTCTCTCTCTCTCTCTCTCTCTCTCTCTCTCTCTTATGCCTTTTGTCTCCCTCACTCACATAGAAAAAAAAAAAAAACACACCACACACATACCAAGATAACTTTTTAAAAATCGAAAGTTTTTGTACACCCCATTTCCTTAAACTTCTATCTATATATATTTTTATTTTTATGGAGGAGGGCGATTTTGATGCGTGATTGACAAGAGCGCATCTATTGATTGGGGGAGCTAAGGGGCCTGCAGCTCTTGGGAAAAAAATAAGGGGAGGAAGGGCGAGAAATGAGAGAGAGAAAGGGAGGAGTGAGAGAAGGGGAAGAGGAATGGGAGATACAGAGAGAGAGAGAGAGGGAGGGATAGGTGAGGATATAAATGAGGGAATGGGGAATTTCATAGCTCACGTGTATTTCTGAGATAAACTTAAGCTGAAACATTCCTCTCTCTCTCTCTCTCTCTCTCTCTCTCTCTCTCTCTCTCTCTCTCTCTCTCTCTCTGTCCCAGAATTAGTCTTTCCCTCCTCCTATGACTTAAATTGCTTCAAACTCCGTGTGTCCAGGCATTTTGGCTCGAAGGTCAGTCTTTCAACTCTTTCAACTGTGGGGGAGGCACTTGCTACAGGCAGTTCTGCCTTTTGTTTCCCTCACTCACATATAAAACTTTCTTTTTTAGAAAAATGTATGTATTAGTCTAGTACAAAACAAATAGTATAGAAATTACATGCCTGTCCCCTCTAGTTAACCTATTATGTGTTAGCGCCGACACAAAGACCAGTCTAGAAAGCACGGAAAAGCTCCACAGAAGGCGAAGGGTGAGTGTCCTATGTGTGGGTGAAATCCTGAGGAAGAGCTGACGACCTCCCCGGCGGCGGCTACGCGGCCGACCAACCCATAGCCCCGGGCCCAGAGCTTTAGTTTAGGCAAATCAAGAAGGGCGGTTCCTACACATGGTTACACTTATATGAAACTTGGCATAGTCTATGTTCCGTAAAGCTAAGTTATGTTATGTTAGGTTTGATTTAGACAAGATTAGATAGATTACCGTGATCGTTCTGACAAAAAAAAAAATAGAGTGAAAGACTGTTTAGTTTAGGCAATCAAGAAGGGCGGTTCCTTCACGCAGTTACACGTATATGAAATATAACTGTCTAAGTTCATTTAAGTTATGTTATGTTATTTTATGTGAGTTTAAGATTGATTTAAACAAGGATAGATTACCGTGATCGATTAATTAATGCAATCAAGATAGGCGGTTCCTTCACATAGCTAAACTTACATGACACCCAAACGCTGTCTAATAGTTCAGTTAAGTTGTGTTAGGTTATGTTAGGCTAGGATTGAAGACGACTAGGATAAGCCGTGATCGCACTGATTGAATTACAGTTTAGTGAATGCAATCATGATAGGCGGTTCCTCCCCATAGCTACACTTACATGAAACCCAACGCAGTCTAAGTTCAGTTAAGCCAAGTTGATAGGTTATGTGATATTAGGATTGATAAAGTTACCGAAAGCGTTATGGCAGAAGAAATTTAGAGTGAATGACAGCTTACTGTATGCATGTAATTTGTGCTTTATTTATATATATATATATATACTTTTTTTGTTTACACTAATACATACCTTTTCCTTCCCTCGTTCAGTCCGTTTCCTCTTTTTCTCTCTTTTAAAGGCGAATTTACAAGATTATTTTTTCCTGACAAACATGGTTTTGTGTGACTCGTGTCTGGTGAATTCTCATAAATTGTATTTCTTTTACAAATACAGCCACCTAGGATAGCCGACCGTCAGTCTAGTCGCCGATACCAATAAGAAACACACCCCGAAGTGTTGCCAAGATCACGTAGCGATCCAAAGCTGACGGGAAAAGCGCCCCCTGCTAATCCACCCTCATAAATTACCCCAAACCCGCTAGAAACATCGGTGTCGCAAGCTTGGGAGAGGGGGGGTGGGGGGGAGGTGTTCGTATTTCAACCCTAACATTAGATTAATCGCCCGGTGATGCGGAGAGGCGATGAATTCCACCAATATTTACTATAGGCCCACAGCCAAGCCCCGGGCCGTTCCCGCCAACTGTCGCTAGAGGCGGGAAAAGTGGAGGCTTGTTTTAACGACGAGTCACATGAGCTTCTTTCCCGGGGTTTTTTTTCGGCAATTTGGTGTCTGGGAGCTTCTGAATTTAAGCTTTATGGGAAATCGGGTAATTTTTCCGTCTAACGTCAGTCCAGTTGCCGATACCGATGGAGAGCAGCCATGAAATGGTGCCAGGCATATATTTGTCACTTGGAGTCGCCGGAAAAAGCGCTCGTGTGATTTCTTTTTATGGCGCCACAAAACACCTTTCAGGAAGTCCAGGGGCGGGAAGAAGTAAATCTGACCGGCTTCACGTCAACTTAGGCTAGCTTTTCCAACGTTTATCGCAACCACGCTTGAAATAGAGGGTTAGGGATAGCTGTAGGTATTTGGCGAACTAGTGCAAAAATTAGCGATCATCTCTTGTATCCAGCCCTGCGTTCGCTGTTGTTTTATTTACATTGCGCTTTCACTCCTGTGTTTTGGCATTTGTATTTATTATCCTTTTTGTTTATATACATTTCGTTTCTACTTACCTTGCTTGCATTACGTACAGGTATTACGTTCCCCATCCTCTTAATTACCGTATGTCTGTGTTTGTCGGACTCATACTTTCTCTACTGTCCTCATTCTCTCTCATCTATATCACTTATAATTTTTTCATGCATCATTTGTCTTGTTTTCATTGTTTGTTTTTGTTTTGTTTATTTCTGTTTTAATTTACAATTGTCTATCTTCTCGCCCCTCTTTACATACCTGTCCCTTCCTCAACCCGTCTTTCCTTCCCCTATATTTTATCAGCGTATTTACCTTCCGTTTCCCGGGGGCGTCGACCCATAGCCCGTGTTAGCTCTCCCTGTTGTTTGCTGATGAGCCTTGCTTATCCCATTCAGTACCGGTGACGTCCTTTTCATTGTGTCCGGGCAAATATTAGACGTTTTTATTCAAGTTAGGAAGGACGTTTACCCTTTAAAAGTTACAGGCTATCTCAATTAATCCTTTTAGCTACGGTACCATTTATCCTTCCTAAGCTTTATAAAATCGTCTAAATGTTGTTGAAATCAAATAAAGATGACGTCACCGGTACTGAAAGAGTTTTAGTAACTCACCTAGAATCCTACATGATTTTAGGGATGAGCAAATATATACACCCATCCACCTATTAACCCTTTCACGCATTTATGACGGAGAGGTTGCCAGATTAGCAATAAGAAATAGAGTTCTCTCATTCTCCAAAATTAGTTTTCTGCCCACAGCTAACTCAAAGACAACTGCAGAGGTTGAAGTAACTAAACTAAAGGTTTCTAAATACCCCTGATGGTAACAAAGGCTTTAAAGTATCCCCACTAGGATAAAAAAACGCGTCATATGTCGGAGAGGGTTAAAATGGTCTACTGGTTTAGTTGTCCGATCACTCTCAGCTGGGAATGAATGGGAGAGGGTAGGTTGATGAGGCAGGCGGCTGTGGTGGCACTTGTGGGGTTGCTAGCCCAGACGTGATCAGATCCTCCACAGATATAACAAAGAGGTCGGACATCTTTTTTAGTGATGCTATTTTGATATTTATGTCTCTGAAAACTGAAATTCGAATGCACTCTGATGTACAATAATAATACAAACATATATACCATTTTATAGAAGGTAAATTGCATCCAAATATAACTCTCCAATGGTTGTATTTGTAAAAGTAATGATGTCGCGTTATCGATGTTCAGTCCCTGTTTATATAAGGGTCTCTGGGCGGGACATGCAACAGGTGGCGTGCCTATACCCCTTCCAAAGTATCATGTAGTGGCCAGGTGACTTAGCCCTTACAGTACCAGCGACGTGTGTTATTTAGATACTAAACATTTGCAAAGATATTTAGAGTCATCTTCCGGGTCTACTCCACCCAGAGCGCATCTGTTGTAATATACAGTATTAAACCCGACACCTAAGCTAAACACAGTCATTAAGTAGATTGCCCACCATCCGTATCAGTCGTATATGTATGAGGACCATCCCTACTCGGCTTACGAAATGTTGTACGAGGTATATTCATCAGTGTATAGAACTGGAAATGAACCGAGTGCTGTTTGAATTCAAGTAGATGGAGTTGTTAGGGGTGAATAGGTAGTGAATTTATCTGTAAGCTTGATGAATAACACTTGATATTGTAGGGTAGTTAAGGATAAAAAATATATACAGCATATAACTGTAAATGCAATTAATACCGTTTAATAGGGTTAGGGATAAATAGGCAGTGAATATATCCGTAACCTAGATGAATATGTAACACTTGATAATCTAGGGTAGTTAAGGTTAAGTAGAGGAAAATAAGCTGGATAAATGTAGACACCAGACTACATCACTGGATTAAAGGGGAGTTTTTGTGCAAAATCGTTAAATGATAGCCATAACATAAAGCAGAAATGCATCATTAATCACGTAAAAGGTTAACACTCTCTAGATCCGATTACGCATTTATGTGTTCTGTCCATTATTAGACGATTTTATTCAGATTAGGAAGGGTATATGGAAGTCAGAGGATTAATTGAGATAGTCATTACCCCTATAATTATCCCCAGATCCTACCGAAACTGCATAAAATCGCCAAAATAAACTGTCAAAGCGCGTAGTGATCTTCAAAGGGTTAAGGAGTGCCCGGGCCAGGATTGAGATGTTTACCCTCACCTCCCCATTAGGACATAGCCGCTTCCTGTTCTCCTATTTCGACCCTTCCTAATTTTCTAAGTGAATGGGCCATGCCACTATTATGAGGTCCAGAGTTCTCTCAATCTTATAATTACCTCTCCAAAATTAGTTTTCTGTCCACAGCTAACTCAAAGACAACTGCAGAGGTTGAAGTAACTAAACTAAAGGTTTCTAAACACCCCTGATGGTCACAAAAGCTTTAAAGTATCCCAGCATAGGCTCAAACCGCGTCCTGTGCGTGAAAGGGCTAAACACCGTATTGCTATGAACATCAAACTCATTGACTCACACAATGCTATGCAAAAATATGTAGGGTGATATTTAATTATTTAAAAGGCCCCCATTCTCCTACCAATACCATTTAAATGCTAAGAAAGATTAGGCTGTGAAAGGGTATGGGATACAATGGAATCCAGTGGGTTCATTAACAGCTCATTGGGCACGTTTGGGTACTATAGGGTGCGGTGGGTGGGTGGGTGCTGTTGTTGTGGGTGGGTGCGGTCGCGGCTAGGGTGCGGTCAGCGGGGGGTAGTAGGTGTTGGTGGCGATAAATTGCGGCTGCGGCGGTGTACAGAGGGACTCACAACACTTTACCTCCTCTAAGGGACCGCAAGTGCTGTAGAAGTTTCACATTCTGTAGTTGTGGCTTGACTGTCTTGCCTGAATAAGATGAACAGAATATAGTAGGTATGTTGGGCAGAGGATAGTTGTAGGAAATGTAAGCTTATAAATATTAACTTGCATTACAACGCAGAGCATTGGGGTATCTTGAATACAAAAGAATGCAGTGAAACTTCTCATGTAGGAGGTGGTGATGGTAGTAGTGGTGAACTTGATGGCGAAATTGGTGGTGGTGCTAGTGGTGGACTTTGGTGTTGGCATACGGCGGTAGTTTTCCTGTCCTAGGTTGTCATGTGGTGGTGGTGATAATAGCAGTGTTGGTGGTGACAGTAGTGGTGATGTTCATTGCCGCGTTAGTGTTGGTGGTGGACATTGGTGTAAGAGGTGGGAGCATTCGGCGGTACTTTTCATGTCTTCGGTAGAGGTGTCGGGATAGAATGGGCTGGTCAAGGGTCTTACTAGGGTGTCTCACGGCCACTTTACGGTCTCTCCCTTCTCCCTTCCCACCTCTTCGTCGCCTCCTTTGCCTTTTATTGTGAAGGGTGCGAGGATAAACAGGTCGGGGTGTTCTGGGCCATGAATGTTCTGGGTAGCCATAAACCAGCAGGACAAGATGACTTCTCACACTCACTTAACTGGGGGTGGGGGGGGGGGTTCTTTGTTTTGCCCACCGATTTGGGTACAATGTCATGTGTTTGTGTCCGGTCGGTGTGTCTCTGACGTTTGCACATGTTCGTTCAATTAGCAAAGCAATTTAATGTACCCATGCGGTGTTATGTTACGATGTTATGAGTTTGGCAGGCATTTCAATTAAGTTGTCGAATTTTTATATGCTTTTCGCGCCACTTCAATCGGCTTTATAGTGAGAGAGGCCCCAGAATCTCCTTGGCCTATTAATACACCCCTAGCGTGAGAGCGGGGGAACCTGTCTCATGTGGTGGGGAAGCGGCTTCATGACGTGATGTGCCCGATGACTGGACTTCCGTAGTGAATCCGTAGAAGATGCCCACCTACCAACCCCCACTATACCCAGGTCGGGCTCGCGCGTTTGGGGCTAGCAACACGTATTATGAAAAACATGTATCCTCCTTCATTCACTGTCCCCCCCCCCCCCCCCTTCACTCACTCAACCCCACAATTTGCCGGAGGATAACAGGTTTTTCACAATACGTAGACGGAGGTCTTTTAAAAAAAATATATATATATACCCATACCCCTACCCATCCAATTATCCCTCTTCCCATACCCACCCACCACCCCTACCTTACCCCAACCCCTCCACCAACCCCCCTATACCCCACCCATCACCCCTCCTTTACCCCTATTCATCCACTATACCCACCCAAACCATCTCTCCTTTTCACCTTATCACCACCTACACAAGAGTACTACCCTACACTCACCACCTCCAGCCCCTTGTTACTCTAGGGTCTCTACTCTAACCCTAACCCCCCCCCCCCCCCTACCCCCAATATCCCTACCCCCTTCCTGGTGACCAATTGAGTGGAAAATATCACGTGACCCTTGCTAATAGACGCGCCTCAAGCCACACCAGTAACCACCCACTCTTTAGGCCCACTGCTTTTATGAGAGGTTCCGTCAGCTGGGCGCTTGGGCCTATCACACTATAAAGACGATGGAAAGGGCGCGAAAATATATAAAGTCAGTGTCACATGAGCGTTCTTAGTTAAAGTTTTATAGTATTTCAGTTTCTTAAAATCATATAAAGTCAGTCTAGATGTCGATTCTTATGGTAAAATACCAAGATATAGTAAAAAATAAAGGTTGTTCATCGGAAATTGATGGAAACAAACGTTCGATTGCCACCGCCTTAAATTAATTATCATATTGAGTAATTTGTATTAGTTTATCATGTTTAGCCCCCCTTTAGATGACGCAATAGACTCAGCAGTTATACGGAACCAAAAGTGGGTGTTAAAAGTTAGCAGTCGAATATCACATAGGAATTTCAGATCATTTATATACACCAATTGTACACAAATGTACGTTAGATTAGTCGCGTGTGAAATAATTTGCCCTTTGCATATTCGTGTTATTGTGTTTTTGTAATGCGAGAGAGAGAGAGAGAATGTGCGTGAGTGAGTGAAAAAAAAAGAGACATACTTAGGAGACTAGATAGGCAATACAATCCCATCATTCTGACCAAATCGACATAATAAGTCAGTGTACCATCATTGCACCACACCCACACTCCCTCCACTTCCAAGAAAATGTGATAACCTGAACACACCACCCCTGGAATACCTAACATTAGCCGACTACAGTACTTCTAGACGCAATAACGAGCCGCGGAATACTTGGGATTCTTCGGTAGAGAGACTTGACATCGACCATTACACGATACTTTATTCACTATAATTCTAACTATCTATCTATTGCAGGACGCCTTACTCGGACCATACACTGCAAACATTGAACGCTTATATAAAAACAAAAAGTACACACAGTACGTGTTGCAGACGTGTGTGTTATAATTTGAATAATAAACTGAAGCACACTATTTAGGAGTACCAGTCTTGTTACAACGAAGTGTTCAAAAGCTTACAGTGCAAACTGTGGCAGGCTACGCAACGTAATGAAATAGTAGTCATTTTGAAACTATGTTGAAAGGCTGATAGAATATTATATTTTAAATTAGATGCATAATGTCAAATCCCTTTTTATGGTTAATACATTCAACTTCTTCTAAAAAGGATGTTGAATATTTTCTTTATATGTATTTGTCTTACATATTTTAACTGAGAAACACACGGGATGACAGCATGAGAAAGCTCTTTGAAGACTGATATAATGTCCACGAATTATAGGAGTCATTTCATAATGTACACGAATTATTGTCCGAGCCTGTACTGGCCACACGGCACCGACAGGCTATCTACTCTTGCAACAGCTCGTAAAAAATACAGACAGACAGGTAGACAGGAGAAACAAGGTGGTACAGTCGGCCAAATAAGTCATGACGCGGTATATTTCGTTCAATAATTGGTATCGGCACTATCTAAGCATGGAGTCATCGTTTCGAGTGAGATAGACAAACATGTTCCTATCTTTACACACCCTATTCAACATCTGACAGACATTAATACAGCACACAGTGAGCAAAGCGTAATGTCAGCGGCGACACGACTTATTTTGCCAACTGTAGTAGTAAAAGTCCTATCACACGGGGGGAGAATTTTCCGGCGACTTTCGAATCGGGATAAGCATTTTGGGGACCCTTTTCCATCGGGATCGGCAACTTTACTGGCGATAGATCATGATAATTAGTTGAAATTATATAAAACTTAAATTCAGAAGTTTCTAGATCAGAGTTGCCGGGGAAAATAACCCGCGAAAAACTCGACTGTGTGACTCTGATATAGTGGTAGTGGTGGCAATCTGAAAGTATTATGGCCCGCGGGGGTCGAGTACCAGTGAGTGGACTATATACAGTATACGTGTTGTGTTTCGTCACTTGGCTTTTCAGGACGATCTTCACTTTTTATTTCGTCATGCTAGTCCTTTTAATATCTGTGTTTTGGTGAGGGTTCGTATCCTCGTTTCACTTCTGTACCGTAACTATTAGTTGTAATATACTTCCTTCCTTATAATCTACTATTCTGCTTTTTTATATTAGTCTCCCATAATTATGCCTTATCATATTTCTCTTTTCTTTCACGAGCATTCTCTTCCATTTGTTCTGACTTTCAGATTTTTCATCCTCGACATTCTGTTGTTTATTTTTATTGGTATATGTTCTCGTTTGAGTGGCTTATTCACATTTTCTGTCCCTTTCAATGATTTCAATATTAATGACTGAAAAAAAATTATCTGGCGCGTATTTCAATATTTAAACATACGTCTGCTAAGGTCATAAGGAAGTTTTTGTTTGCCTCTACTTTACTTTCTATGCATCTATTGTTCTGAACTTATTGTATTACGTTTCTCTTTTCATTTCCTTGATTACATTCTCCAGCTTCTTAAACTGTGACTTCTGTATTGGTTAACCCTTTGAGTACCAGCGACGCGTGTTATATTTTATTCTAGCTATATTTTGACGATATTGTGCAGCTTAGGAAGGATCTGTGGTAGCTAAATGGGTTGGTAGAGATATATTGAAGCCTTATTATTGATAGAGTTCCTTCCTAAGCTGAGTGAAATCTTCTAATAGTTTCCAGAATATGATACAAAGGATGTTCCTGGTACTGTGTATTGGTTATATCCCTCGTCATTTGTTTTACGTATATCACCAACCACCTCCCCCCTTCGCAACAACTCCCACCCAACACCCCTCTCACAGCAACACCCCCCTAACAAACAAGTGTAGCGTCTCCCCTTGTTTGCGTCATATTTGCACACCTATTAGCGCCCCCGGGGTCTGTAGTATACGGTTGCTGTTGGGGGTGGGTGGTTGGGGGTGGGGTGGGGGTATCATCACTCTTGTCCTAGCCAGATTTCGTTGAGTGACTTGGCAACTTATATATATATATACTGTATATATATATATATATATATATATATATATATATATATATATATATATATATTAATTTTGAGTGTGTGTGTGTGTGTGTGTGTGAGAGAGAGAGAGAGAGAGTGTGTGTAGGTTACGTGTTTAAAAGGTGAATTACAGTGAATTTGAAGTGATGTGGTTCTGGTGAGTTGTGGGGAAAGCGAGCGTGTGTGTGTGTGTGTGTGAGATTCACACACACACACACACACACACACACACAGTTGAGCTATCTTTATTGAAATACTATATATCATAATACACATTCACCAAAATAGCACATATATAAATCATGAACGTACACGATCATAAATTAACAGAAGGTCGCATTAAAACCACACTATATATACAGTACATTGAGAGAGAGAGAGAGAGAGAGAGAGAGAGAGAGAGAGAGAGAGAGAGAGAGAGAGAGAAACTGTCTTTATTGCGGGCTATCACTTCCTGTCCGTGTAGCACTGTACTGTCGTCCACGCTCTCTCTCTCTCTCTCCATATATATATATATATATATATATATATATATATATATATATATATATATATATATATATATATATATATATAGACATGTGTGTATATATTAATTCATTTTATGCTTTTAAGTTTCTTCGCTAGACCTCCAAGCTTAAAAAAAAGACACCCCATACCCCCCCCCCCCCTTCAAGATATACAGTATATGTAAATGGCAGTGAAAGCATTTTATTAGACTCCTTCCGCCGTTTCGTGGGAAGCTCTTTATAATTAGTATTTCTTTCTTGGGGGTAATTACGAAGAGGAAACTGGCATAAGAGTCTTAAGGGGGGGGGGGGGGGCACCTCGTTTGTTTTCTCTTGTGGGTTATTTCGATATTCTATTTAATTAGTATTGAGGATTTTGCTTGCTATTGCCATTTTCGAGCAACGTAGATCTCGCGTCTTTAAGCGGGGCATAACATCGCCTGCTGTTAGACAAATTCTAGATAATTTATGGTTTCGTATGTAATTAATATTGAGGATTTTGCTTGCTTTTTCCATTTTCGAGCAATGTAGATCTCGCGTCTTTAACCTGAGTAGAAAATCGTCTGGTGTTAGCCAAATTTGAGATATTTTATGATTTCGTGTTCATTATTATTGAGGATTTTGCTTGTTTTTGCCATTTTCGAGCAATGTAGATCTTGCGACTTAAGCTGAGTAGAAAATTGTCAGCTTTTAGTCAATTTCTCGATAAAGTATGGTTTCGTGTTAGGGTTAAATGTTTCCAAGCTCCGGGAAACCTCACTGCGGCAGGTACTCGTTTAGGTCAGGTGTTGAGTTACCTGCTGAAGTACCTCTCAGACACACCTGGGCTTACCTGGGTACCCCTATAATGGAGTACCTGTGTGAAGAGAGTGTGGTAAGGTATAGGGAAGCGGGTTACTGGGAGCCATTTTGATTCCTAGGTACGGATTTCTATATTAAAATAAACCATAATCATCGTCAGTGGTAGTTATAGTATTCCTAGTACCTCATAGCCGTTCCTGGGCACCCCTATAATGGAGTACCTGTGTGAAAAGGGTAGGGAGTCTAGTTACTGTCCACCATCTTGATTCTTAGACCCGTATTCGTAAATAATGTCAGTGGTAAATACTATAGTATTGCTTTATTCCTAGTCAATCAATATGCCACTATACTCCGTTTCTTTTCAACTGACGTTAAATTGCTAAGAGCCCATCAAGATTTCTAAGTTATTTTGAAGATTTTGTAGTGATTTAGGGTGCTAATTATATAAACTTGGTCTTAATGTGATGCAGAGACATAGTAGTTTCATATTTTTCCATTAAGTATCGAGAAATTAGCTGCTAAGGGATTAAATTGTTGCCAGTTAAGACGAAACGGCGTATTGTTATAATTGCAATGAGAGTAATGTAATATTGTTCAGATACGAGCCCTATTCTCCTCCTGAAAAGCTGTTCGTGCAGCCAGAGGAATTAGATCTATGAATTATTATGTTTTTTACACCAACCAACTTCACATCTAAACTCAATTAATGAAATCAACAAATACATGTGGCACCCCGAGGACTCGAACCCAGGATGCTCACATCGAAATTCAGCGCACTATGCATTACAATATTATATGAATATATAGACATAGAATGACATGCACGTAATAATGCGTTGAAACAAAATGGCGTCCAAATAACTTCCACAATACCCTCTCTACCCAGCCAGACACCAGATCCCAGACCCTTACACCACCCTCTATATAATATACATGACCACACACGCTTATGCTTAACCATGAGGGCTTTTGCTTGACTTCACCCGCTTCCTCGTATTATGGTAAGGCAGTTCCGTGTGATGTCTTAACCCTACGATTATATTCAGCTTAGCAAGGTATTTTAGAAGTCGGAAATTATATTGAAGTAGACCTTACCCCTTCGTTTCCTACAGGGCCTTCTGAAGCTACATAAAATAGTATGTTGCCCCAAATCTACTTATTACCTAGTGTGATTCCACTAAATTATGATATATGTGATAATGATAGAGCAGGATCGCGAACTATACTGGAATTGCTTCATTTTCCTTTCTGTTTTTCCGCCTTTAGTCAAAAGGAAATACATTGCAGGTCGTCACCGAATCCTTGTTTCGTCACAGACCTACATAGTCAGCTAAACACACCGTTGCCTGTTCCTCCTATCAATTTGTCCATTTCATAACCCCCCCCCCCCCCACACACACACACAACACTCAATTGACCATTTGTAAGTTTCAGGCTATTAGGAAGTTGGGGCTGCAAACATCGATATTAAACAGAAATACAGTAATAATATGGGTTTCTGTGGAGTGGAAAGTATGGTGAATTTGATGTTGTGTATATAAATGCACAACAGCCATATTGTATCTGATATTTCGGCTAGATATCGATGCTTACAGCTCCAACTTCCTTATAGGCATACAATAACCAGGCCTACATTAATAATATACTTCTCTGGTGGATAGAAAGTAAGGTGAATTTGAGTTAATGATTATAAATACACTACGATTATATTTTAGCTGGTCATCCTGCTTAATATCGATGTCTACAGCTCCAACTTCTTATTATAGCCTGAAACTCGCAAGTAGTCAATCGCTCCATCAAACATAAAAACAAAAATAAATGGACACTTTCTCCTAATTGAGCATACGAGAATCACCAAACGTTTTCCCCGGCATTTTGTCTACACTGTGTACAAAAAACGTTAAAAGTAAAGGTAATTACAGTAATGACAAGCTTGTTATGTTGATAGTGATATACCTGTGTGTGTGTGTGTGTGTGTGTGTGTATATACAGTATATATACTTTTTTCTCCAACCTCATTAAATGGCTGTCACTTTCAAGACAACTTTTATTTTTAAATAATTGTGATGCGGTTGGATGCAAGTTTCGAAAGTAAGAATGAGTTGTGATATGAGTTTGTGCTATATATATATATATATATATATATATATATATATATATATATATATATATATATATATATATATATATATATATATCGTATATATACAGTATATTGTAAACTCATCCAACTTAAGAAATATGAGGTGAGGATGGATGGCGGTAGCATTGGAACGCGGCCTCATTGGTACGCGGTCGAAATGACTGTCCACCCTTTCCCTAACACCATAGCTAATGTGGAAATATGGGGGGCGGGTGGTCGTTAAGGGAGACGTTGGGGGGGGGGGGGTAGTAAAATTGGGGAAACCGTGGGAGACTATTAACTACCAGGCTATTTAACAAGCCAAAGAAATACAGGCATTTAGATTAAGTATATTGTTATTATATTGTCTTTGTCCCAGCTTTGGTTTGTTTAGATTAAGTATATTGTTATTATATTGTCTTTGTCCCAGCTTTGGTTTGTTTAGATCAAGTATATTGTTATTATATTGTCTTTGTCCCAGTTTTGGTTTGTTTAGATGAAGTATATTGTTATTATATTGTCTTTGTCCCAGTTTTGGTTTGTTTAGATGAAGTATATTGTTATTATATTGTCTTTGTCCCAGTTTTGGTTTGTTTAGATGAAGTATATTGTTATTATATTGTCTTTGTCCCAGGTTTGGTTTGTTTAGATGAAGTGTATTGTTATTATATTGTCTTTGTCCCAGCTTTGGTTTGTTTAGATGAAGTATATTGTTATTATATTGTCTTTGTCCCAGCTTTGGTTTGTTTAGATGAAGTATATTGTTATTATATTGTCTTTGTCCCAGCTTTGGTTTGTTTAGATGAAGTATATTGTTATTATATTGTCTTTGTCCCAGCTTTGGTTTGTTTAGATGAAGTATATTGTTATTATATTGTCTTTGTCCCAGCTTTGGTTTGTTTAGATGAAGTATATTGTTATTATATTGTCTTTGTCCCAGCTTTGGTTTGTTTAGTTTGCAAGTTTTACATTTTAATTGTTTACCATAATAATATATATTGTATTTAGGCGGGAGAGAGAAAATTAAAAGACTAAACTAATCTTCCAAATCTAAACGTTATATATATATATATATATATATATATATATACAGTATACATATAAGTGCTCACCAACGTCTCTAGGATAGGTCAGTATAGAAAATTCTGCTCAACTAAAGATTAAGTTGTTGTCAATAAGAACCACAAATATTGAAACATTTCTAAGTTTTTACCTTCCTCCGAGCGTTAAAATGTCTAAGTTGTTTACCTTCCTCCGAGCGTTAAAATTTCTAAGTTGTTTACCTTCCTCCGAGCGTTAAAATGTCTAAGTTGTTTACCTTCCTCCGAGCGTTAAAATGTCTAAGTTGTTTACCTTCCTCCGAGCGTTAAAATGTCTAAGTTGTTTACCTTCCTCCGAGCGTTAAAATGTCTAAGTTGTTTACCTTCCTCCGAGCGTTAAAATGTCTAAGTTGTTTACCTTCCTTCCTCCGAGCGTTAAAATGTCTAAGTTGTTTACCTTCCTCCGAGCGTTAAAATGTCTAAGTTGTTTACCTTCCTCCGAGCGTTAAAATGTCTAAGTTGTTTACCTTCCTCCGAGCGTTAAAATGTCTAAGTTGTTTACCTTCCTCCGAGCGTTAAAATTATAAACAATCCTGCTTTACTAAATGTTAAGTTGTAATGTTTTGGCCCTTTTAATATTGTTTTTCATTATTTGACTTTTCGGTTGAATTTTACTTTCAGGTTCTCAGAATGTGAATTTATGGTTTGTTATGTCCAATTCTTCCCTGCCCATGTCTCCATTTTCTTTATTCTTGGTGTTTGTGTTTGTTTTTGTTTACATATATTTTCTGTCCATTTATTCATTATTTTATTCTTAGTAAGCTTTCTGTGTGTGTGCGCGTGTGTGTATTTAATTTCTTTATACATATTTTCTTATTTCTGGTAACCCCTCTACTTGTTTCCCATTGCTGTCCTGCCCACGTCTCCATTTTCTTTTTTCTGGGTAACCCTTCTATTTTCCCCTAGCTGTGTTCACTCTTACCTTGCCCTTTCCCAATGTTCTCACCTTAACTTTTCTTACTGCCAGCGCATCTCCGTTCTTATTTTTTTCTTTTTGCTTTTCCCTTTTTTATTGATTTTCGCCCATTCTACTTATCTTGTCTTTTTATGACCTCTTCCATTCCTCATATTTATTTTATCTTTGACTTAATGTATTGTCTTGCTTTCTTTAACTACTACTCTTCGTTTCATATATTTTCCTAAACAAAAATTTTCTCTCTCTCTCTCTCTCTCTCTCTCTCTCTCTCTCTCTCTCTCTCTCTCTCTCTCTCTCTCTCTCTCTCTCTCTCTCTCTCTCTCTCTCTCTCTCTCTCTCTCTCTCTCTCTCTCTCTCTCTCTCTCTCTCTCTCTCTCTCTCTCTCTCTCTCTCTCTTTTGCTCGATTACCCACCCACTTGAGCGCACTCTAGCGGAGCGAAGCATGGATGTAATTTGTCCTGCTCACCGTCACCATCCCCACATGACCGCGGAGGGGAACTTTTTTTACTCCCTGTACATTTTGGGGGGTATTTCCGACATACGCGCCCTTAACCTTTACCTCTCGTGTATTAGATTATATTAAAGGACATGAAATACAAATATTAATTAATAAATATATACAAATAAGAAATTAAAAATAAAATCGAATTAAATTATATAAAATAAATATAATATAATAAGGACATTGCATTATATTGTCTTTTCTGTCCTTAGAGATAATTTACTATCTCTCTCTCTCTCTCTCTCTCTCTCTCTCTCTCTCTCTCTCTCTCTCTCTCTCTCTCTCTCTCTCTCTCTCTCTCTCTCTCTCTCTCTCTCTCTCTCTCTCTCTCTCTCCACTATTCTCCAACTTCCTGTCCAATAATTTGCGTTTTGACTCCGGTACTTTGACGCAATTTACTTTACGCAGATTCCCACTGTTAACCAATTTTATGTATGTAAATGTTCAAAGTGTATTCTTAGTCAATGTATCTATTTGTCTCGTTGTTTATGTTTATCTAAGTACCTATGTATCTACTGTAGTTATATCTATCTCTTTAGACTGTGTGGGTGGGTGTGTGTGTGTGTGTGTGTGTGTTATACTATATGTTTATCTAAGTATCTATTAATATATTTAGTGTATTTACATCTCTCTCTGTAGATTGTGTGTGTGTGTGTGTGTGTGTGTGTGTGTGTGCTATACTATATTTCATCATTGCAATATTCGTCCCCTTCGTGTATGTGCCTGCGAGCGTGCTTGTGTGTTAGTTTGTGTGTGTGTGTAATTTTGTTGATTTCGTCATCGCCATTTTCATCCTATTTGTGTGTGTGTGTGTGTGTGTGTGTGTGTGCATGCGATGTAAATTATTTGAATGGAGAAAAGTTATATTAGTTTGTATATATTTATTTATATATCTTAATCGTATATTAATAGTACTTAGTTAAATATCAGCTCTTATGTCTACCGTTGCAAATTCTGCCCGTGTGAACCTATGTCCATGTACACCTAGCGAGCATGTATACAGGTATAAGTCCATGTGTACCTGTGTCCTCCATGTCCCCTCTCTCTCTCTCTCTCTCCCCCCATCTCCACCATTTCCGTCCATCCATTTTCTTCACTTTAGCGACTGTAATTTTGAAGCAGTTTGGAGCCCCGCTATCTGAGGAGTCCCAGTCTCTGCATACTCCTCGGGCTGGGTCCTCTTCTTGTGTATATAACTGGAGTTATACACACAAAGGCACACATACAGAAGTCTTCGGTTATTATGCTTAAACAAAGTAGCAGGGTAAAATTCTGATACACTCAATTGAATCCTCGAACTAATAAAATGAAAGATTCGAAATGCAAAATCGGGTAAAGAAATATTAATGGGATTCGATTTAACACGGAATTAAATGTCCGCAATTTTACCTGTGACGGAAAATTAAATCGGACTTATATGTGAAGGGGTGGGATGAGGCTAGGGGTGGTCTTAGTCTGGCGTTCTTTCCCTTCACCATGCGTGTGTTTAGGTTCACAGGGATCAGCGCTCCTTCCTGTGTCCAGTCCCACCCCACCCTTCTACTGTGTGTGTGTGTGTGTGTGAGAGAGAGAGAGAGAGAGAGAGAGAGAGAGAGATAATTAATGTGTGTGGTTGTGTTATTTTCGTTTGCACAATACAATTTGTTTTGGCATAGTCCTTTTTATCCCGTGTGTGTGAGTGAGTGAGTGAATGAGTGAGTGAGAGAGAGTATTTTCGCTATTTAATCAACTGCACATAATTAACTCTACCCCTCCACCTCTTCACATTTCACGCTTCCACATAAAAAGTTCTAATTATAATAAAATAGTTTGCGTTTCAGTATATTTCCCCGCCCACAGTTCCGTTTTCTTCCGGTGTTGTTCGTACCAGCGTCTGCCCCGTACAAATCGCGGCTGACAACACACATTATCTTTTCACTGATTCCCCGGCGCTCAAAATGTTCCTTGTGGTAAAATTCATGCTTTTTACTTGTCTTGTCCCTCGTTGATAAAGGGGGAAGACGCTTGTTGTGGATTTCCTCCATTGATGTTATTCCTTTTTGTAATAAAAATTATATCGCCATTTTATTCCTGGCATCTTATCACTTATGTCGTAAGATGCCAGGAATTACTATATAGTGTCGATTAAATTAATGTTACCTGCAATATCTATTTTCTCTATAGATATTAGTTACCTACATTAAGTTTGAGAATTTGGTTATCTAAACAAACAAACAAATACACGTCCTAACTACAACATAGTTTTCAAATACATAATTCCCTTCTTGTTAGTAATGTCCAAACATTTGTAAAATTAAATAAGCGTAAACTACAAACTTATATTAAAACGAATAGAAACTATATAGAAACGAACTACGTGCCTCAATAAAGCCGTCATTATTTTGTCCCATTGAAGTGCCCCCTCTCCGCCCCCTTACCCCCCCCCCCCAATTTTGCCCCCAACCCCAACCCCCCTCTCCCCATTCAGACCCTCCCAGCCGGTCCTTAACCCCCTTAAAAGTCAGCCAAACAGCCAATTGATGTAATGTGTGTGGCCTGCGTCCCGTCAACTTTCCCAATGGGTTTCGACAATAGAGTCATTCCGGCCGCGATTCAGAGGGGCCGCAGTCCAAATGGGACGCGGATTGTGTTTGTGGTGTTATAGTTTCAAGTCATGTCGTTGTACAGATTTACCTTTCGGATATATTTTAAACTATGTTAGGAGCTTAGGTTAGGATATTTTGTTATGATACTCAACCTACTTATTGGCAAAATCAATAGAATGGTCAAGTGTGGGTGTATAATTATAACAAAATAATATTCAATCTTAACACGAGGAAAAAATATAGAAAATTGAAGCGTTTGGGAAAGAAATTGAGAAAATTATGGGAATTGTGGGATTTTTTTTTTAGAAAATTAAGGGAATCGCAATAAAAAAATAGGGTCCGCTGCAGCGATGGTGAACTGGGACCCACATCACCTAACAAAAGCTACTGTATGTGGGTCCTGGGGGTGGGTGGTGGGGGGAGGTGGGAAATGGGGAGGGGGAGGGGAGCAAGAGAAGAGGGGGGAAGGGGCAAGAGGGGAGGGGGTAGCAATAGAAGAGAGGGGAGAGTGTAGGGAAGGGGGGGGGGGTGGGGGGGGGGCTGGGAGGGGTCCACAGGGGGTCCATAACTCTCACACCTCATTGGTCCTCCCCAGCACCAGGACTTCACAGGGGGTGGGGGGCCTGGCCTGGGAATCACGCCCCCCTTCCCCCTCCTCCCCCCTCGTCAGCTAATATATGTTATGCAGCCTAGTTTTTTCCCTTCGTATTATCCAGCGTCACATTACTCTACCTAGCCTAACCTAACCAAGTCTACTGTATACTGTATATCCTCACCCAATTCCGTGCATTTAAAACGCATCAAATTAATGGAGATATAAAATGTAGCTACTACTTTTAGCTCCTCGGTGGCCTAGTGGTTATGGTGTTGGAGTGCTGCACTACTGGCCTGGGTTCGACCTCTGGCTGGGTCATATAACAAGAATATTAAATATATATATTCTGTGATTTTGTATTAATAATAATAGTCGGATGTGGCACGGTGGCGTTTAGAACTGGATTGCATGAATTAAACTGGCTGCATGGCAATTACGCCCCCCCCCCCCAACCCATCCTCCCCCTCCCTTCCTTTTTGCCGCTGAAAGGGGCGTGGATGATGTTAACTTGGATCTTTTGCATTTCTTTTAGCTGGGGTTGACGGGTATCACCTGTTGTGGAGAGAGAGAGAGAGAGAGGGGGAAAGAGAGAGAGTGAGCACAATACACATTTATCAAAAGACAAAGAGGCAGCTCGGGACACATACTTGGCTGTGTTTCCTAATACACTTACAGCTGGAAACCCTTTAATAAAACTGGTCAACTTATAACAAAACGTGATACTTTAATATAATCGCGGCTATTGAAAGGTTCATATCATGTTTGTGATTAATCAGATAATAGGATATACTGTCATTAATTCCTTTTCGTAATTATCTAAATAAAACAAACTGAAAAAATAAATACTTTTTTTTCGAAAATGGCGTCGTATTAGAAAGTATCTTGCTCTGTATTCTAAAGTTCAACCTCAGCCTTTCGAGGGCCACCATATTGGCTACAAGCCTTTTGCCTACAATTGTGTGCATCCTCTTAATAAGAGGTTCGGTTAGGTCAAGAATAAGGTTAAGCAGAAGTTAGGTTAAAACATTATTTGTCGTCAAATGGATTCTGACTTAAGATACACGTTGAGGATATGCGTAGTGCAGAGGGGATAGGTTATAGTGAGAGTTGTGATGTAGGGCATACAGGTGTAAAAGTTGTGATGTAGGGCATACAGGTGTAAAAGAACAAATAGGGATGTAGGGAAGAAGGGATCTGCCTCGTATGGGCAATAATAGGCCTTCTGCACCTTTTGTATTGTCCTATTGTCCTTATATTCTTATGTAGCTACTCTGGGCGATTCGGTGTGTGAGCGAAATAACTCTTTGTAGTGCCGGTCAGGATTCCCACAGCCTGTCAGGGTGTGAATGGGGGCTATTGTAGTAGACTATTGTTGGTGCCTCTCCCCCCCCCCCCCCTCCCTCATTCACTTTACTACTCCCCTCCCCCCCTCTCCCTCCCTTCCTCCTACCCTACCCTATCCCGATCTCCCCCTTTCCCTCCCCGCACCCCACCCCCTCCCCTTCCTCCTGCCCCCCCCCCCCCCCCCCTTCCTCCTGCCCCCCCCCCACCCCCTGTTTTGCCCCGCCACTGCCCTGGGCCAAAGAGTCTATAGTCAGAGAGATAAGCCAACTTCCGGTTCGAACCCCCATGTTGGTGCCATTATTATCCACCACTGCAGGGATATTGTAGCCTTGATGGTGTAATGGTTAGAGTGTTTAAAATCTGTATGTGATAACCCAGGTTCGAATTCCGGTGAATCACATGCTTGCTTTCATCATTTTCATTGGGAAGTGTTTGGTGTTCGAGTTAAATTGATAAGAAATTTATTATACTTTCACATCTCGAGATACAAGATATAGTCCCTGGATTACATTATGTTTGGTATAAAATAGGTGCTAGGAAAATCACTCCTATTGACAAAGTTCCTCGATTAGGTTCTTTTGATCAATAAAATGCTCTTTCTCACGCATATCTTTGTATCCATTTTGTCTTCTCTTCGTATCATTGTTTTAGTTTTATTCTCGGATATTTGATATGAATGGTCCAATTTTTGTTAGTGAGAGCGTTTACGTACTCCAATACCCTCGATCTCCAATATGGCGGCTACTGTGGGGTCCATCTATGTATTTACTAAAGTGGCTGTGCCCCAGGCGGCCCCTGATGGCGTCACTGGCCTGGGGGACGCTGCGGGAAATATAGCACAATTAAGGGGGGGGGGGGGGGAGGCAGACCGTTTTTCTGGACCCTTTCTCCCTAATGTTTAGCCCCACTAGTTTTGAGATTATAAGACGTTCGAATTCGATTGGCCCATTAGTTTGGTGATTTTAACACCTTTCGCCCCATTTCGTTGTCAATTTTAAGACCTTTCATGCCATTTAGGTGTCGATTATTTCCTGGCGAGCGATAGCGAGCCTGCAATTTTAAGAGGAATCGGCCTTTGGCCGGAAAAAATTTCTACCGAAAAATGTACAAATTTATCTTGGAGGGGGGTCTAGGGGGTGTTTTTCTAAGCTTGATGGAGGTCTGGGGAGGAAACTAAAAAAATATATAAATGAATGAATTAATAGACCAAACAAACGGTCAGTCTCCCCTTAAGGGGGGGAGGAGGGGGGTGATTTTTATTCCCGGCAGATTTGTTCAGCTTTTCTGGTCTGACAGCTTCTCAATTAAGCTTTCGTTGAAGTTCAGCCGACTAAAGGAATGCGGATTTTTGGTCTACACTCTCTGACAAATTATACAAACATTATTCAAAATTATACAAACATTATTATACAAATTATACAAACATTTATTCATTTAAGAAATCGTTTACGTATATTCATTTGATCACGTAAGCGATTGAGACGTTCATTATGTGTATCATGTTTATTACATTTGAACATACAATGTTTACAATGTAGTTGTCACATATTTGTATATCAATGCAACACAGCCTAATCGTGTTGCAATAATAGAATTTCGAATGTTTCTGTAATTTGCCAGATTAAAGTTGCAAATCTAAAATTGTCGGCAGAGTTTTTCGAGTGACTTCGCCTGCTATGTGTTCCCAGGCAAAGGAAGAGGGAGGGGGCCGGGGGGGGGGGGGGGGGGGGCGGTCTTCCCCATAATTTGCACTCACTGGGATTTAATGATACCGTTACAGGAAAATGGGTGAGACGTGCTGGGTGTGTGTCCGGGCTGATGCAACTTGTTGAATAAAAACACCATTCGAGGAGGAGCATTTTATTGACAACGTTTCGCAGATAGCTTTTTTCATGTTTGAGAAACGTTGCCAATAAAGTGTTCTTAAAATGGTGTTTTTATTCAAGCTATCAAAGTTTTCGGAGTTTATTTTAACACGCAGCTTGTTGTTAGTTACTTATATATCCCCCCCCCCCCCTCAAAAATATAAAAATAAATAAAATCAAATAAAAACTATATTTATCCCAGCTTCATCCTTAAGTTACTGTGTGTCCACAGACTCATACACCATTCGATATTGTCCATTTTTCCCTCCTATGTTATAAGGATTATGGATTTATAACATCCTATCCTTACTACTACAACAACTACTACTACTACTACTACTACTTCTACTACTACTAATAATAATAATAATAATAATAATAATAATAATAATATTATTACTACTACTACTACTATTACTACCACCACTATTACTACTACTACTACTACTTTTACTACTACTACTACTACTACTACTACTACTATTACTACCACCACTATTACTACTACTACTACTACTACTACTACTACTACTACTACTACTACTACTACTACTACTACTACTACTACTACTACTACTACTATTACTACCACCACTATTACTACTACTACTACTACTACTACTATTACTTCTACTACTACTATTAGGTTTTGACTGTGCTAACCGTTTAAAACATACTTCGCGGCCGCCTTTACGTCAGAAAAGCCTGGAAAGGGGCCATATGTTGACTGTTTGGTCTGCAGCTTAAGGGGAGGTCTTTAGTTTGCTTCCTAGACGTCCATCAAGCTTAGAAAATCTCCCTCAAGTCCCCTTTTCGAGATAAATGTGTACATTTTTCGATAGAAAAATGTTCCTTAACTACAGGCTGGCTATCGCTCGCCAGGAAAAAATCGACACCTAAAGTCTTTAAATTGACTGAAATGGGGCGAAAATTTTAAAACTGCCAAACTAATGGGGCGAACATTTTATAATCTCAAAACTGTAATGGGGCTAAGCATGAGGGAGAACGGGGTCCAGAAAGAAAAAAATACGTGAAAATCTCCCCTTAAACAGACACACAACGCGAGGCGGGTCATTCAAGCGTTGGGAAATTGGGTACATACACATTCTTCGCGGATGAATGAATTTTAAGAGGAAAGAGGGAGATGTGGAGGATGCAAGGAGTTGAAGGGGGAGAGGAGGAGAGAAGGATGCAGAGTTATTGAAGGGGGGAGGGGGGAAGATGCAGAGGTATTGAAGGGGAGGGGGGAGGAGATGAAGGATGCAAAGGTATTGAAGGGGTAATGGGAGAGGGTGCAGAGGGGTTGAAGGGGGGAGAGGAAAATGATGCAGAAGTATTGAAGGGGGAGAAGAAGGGTGCAGAGGGATTGAAGGAGGGAGGAGAGAAGGATGCAGAGGTATTGAAGGGGAGGAGGGTGGAGGATGCGAGGTGTTGAAGGGGGAGATGTGGAGGATGCAAGGGGTTGGTTCGGGATTTCATGTTATTTTATTCGATGTCATTAAGAACATATAATTAATTTTGAGCTTTGCGATATTTAAACAAGTACAGTTGGCCTAATAAGTAATGTCTCGGCACCTAGTATATTTCGATCAATCATTGGTATCAGCAATGTTTAAAATTTGATTAATTCGTTTCGAGTGAGATATACAAGCATGTTCCTACACTTACCCACCCTATTCAACATCTGACAGACATTAATACAGCACAGAGCGAGACAAACGTAATGACAGCTGATACATGACTTATTAGCGCCACCGTACCTCTCAGTTAATTTCAGATTTGGATTTACTTAGTTTTGTTATTTATATGATTTATTTATTTATTTATTTTCGAGGAAGGCGTCAAATGTAAAATACCAAGGAAGACAAATACGCTTTTACGATATCATATTCACTGTATCTATATAAGCTTTGCCAGTGATTTTATGATGCTATTCACCGCAATCAAAACATATTTAATTGAGAGTGTTGCAACATTTAATGCGCTGCAATTAACGTTTGGTTAATGGTGTGGCAATAATTCATTTATTATAATAAAAGCTGGTGACCGTAATATTGAAATTATATACCATATTTTAATTAGTTAATGTAAGTGTATTTGGCGAGATGTGATAATTGTTCACTTATGAAATTTATAGAGATAGTATTGACACATTTAATAATCTGTAAATTGATTTCATTCTATCATTATCACATGGTTTAAACAAATAGTATCGTGAAGTTGACCATATCCAGACCCCATTCAAACTAAATGTGTACATTTTTCGATAGCAAAATATCCCGACCTTGGACAGTTTTTAATATGAAGGAAGTCTGGGAAGGCGTTTTTGTTAGCCTTGAGGAAAAGCTAAAATATATTACTCGAAAATGGTTAAAGCAGGGAGGGTTCTGTGGGGGTGCTCGGTTATGGCCTTGGCCTTGCTCGGGACCTTGGAGCTGTTCGGTCAGACAGCCTGGGGAACAACAACAACAGCAACAACTCGAAAATGGCAGCAGTAAGCAAAATCCTCAATAAGTCAGTCGGTCAGTAGCCAAACCCTTACTCCAAAAAGGGGTAAGGAGGATCAGCAAGAGACACGAGAAAGGAAACAGAGGTTACAAGAGAAGAACACAGGCACAGGTTACGATCTTCACTACGACCTATCGGCTTTAGTCATTAAATCATGTTGCAAGTAATAGCAAAACAGAGAGAGAGAGAGAGAGCTTTATATAGATTTACATAGATGTACTCACTGACCACACAAACCTTACGTTCCCAGCGAGGTGGTCAGGACTTAATTCTAGTAGAGATAGCTAACCCGAGAGTAAGGGACAGTGGAAGGAAAGGATAGCGAAGAAGAGAGAGAGAGAGAGAGAGAGAGAGAGAGAGAGAGAGAGAGAGAGAGAGAGAGAGAGAGAGAGAGAGAGATGTCTACAGTAATATATTGGTATAAAAGTTGTTTTCTTATACATGGTTGTGAGTGTATGTAAGGAGCTGTGAAGGTGTTAGCATGTGTGTGAGTGTTTGTATAGGGAAGGGGTGTTTGTATATGGCTGTGTGTGTGTTTGTGTGTGTGTGTGTGTGTGTGTGTGTGTGTGTGTGTGTTTGGGTCATCCACCTCAACAGTTATCTCAACAAGGTGACTACCACACTGTCATAAAACACACACACACACACACACACACACACACACACACACACACACACACACACACACACACACACATACTAGTAACTATTGATTTGGTTTTAACAGGCAATTATTAACTATTGCTCTGATTTGAACTGCCAACTCTCCCACACTATAATTGTCATGATCCGGCTCTGTGAATATGTGACATTTAATATATTCCACATTCTGTTCTAGATTCCTCTTTTTCCCGTATCTAATTAATTAAATCACATCCATGCATTTATTGTTATCCGAGTGTAATTCTCTACGCTGTATATAATTCAGTTTAAGGGGAGATGGCTTGTTTTTCTGGTCCCCCTTCTGCTTCATGTTTAGCCCCATTAGTTTTCAGATTTTAAGACGTTCGGCCCATTAGTTTGGCAATTTTAAGACCTTTCGCCCCATTTCTTTGTCAGTATTAAGGTTTTTCGTGTCATTGAGGTGTCGATTTTTACCTGGTGAACGATAGCAAGCCTGTAATTTAAGAGGAACCGGCCTTCGGTCTTGATATTTTTCTATCGAAAAATGTAAAATTTTACATTGAAGGAGGGTCTTAGGCGGGTGTTCTTTTAAGCTTGATGGAGGTCTACGGAGGAAATTAAACAAATTATATAAAGATACATAAATGAACAATTAAATACACCCATCCCACCCCTTAACACAGAATGAACCTAGCTAGCTATATCCTACCCTCGTTTGATTTCCTTGGGGTATACTGTATATAGAGTTTAGTAGCTTGATGTCATATTATTAATTATATTCCCTTGTGTTTGTGTTTTCAATAAGCAGAAATGTTAGGTTTGTGAGTGTACGTGTGTCTGTGCATGTGTGTGTGTGTATGTCGTGTGTGTATGTGTTGTGCGTGTATGATTGTGTTGGGCTTGTTTTGTATTGTCAATAAGCAGAAATGTTAGATGAACATTTGTTGAGTCTACGTGTGTGTGTGTGTGTTTCTGTATTAATGACGTGGGTGTATGTGATGTGTATGTATGTGTTGTGCGTGTATGTTTGTATTAATCGTGTATGTGTTTTACGTACAGGTGTCTAATGAACACACATTATAATTCCAGTTTGGCTCGTGTTGCACTAATTAAAAGCACAAATATGATATATTCTGACGACATATTCCCATATTACCTCGCTCTCGCTCTCTCTCTCGCTCTCTCTCTCTCGCTTTCTCTCTCTCTCTCTCTCTCTCTCTCTCTCTCTCTCTCTCTCTCTCTCTCTCTCTCTCGCTCTCTCTCTCGCTCTCTCTCAATGTGGCGAGGAAGTCAGATGTCGATAACAGTGGGGAGGGAAATGGCAGTCCAATAACACCATTACATGAGAATAAACCATCCCTATTGTATTCGTATTTATTGGCGAATCGCAGCGTTTCAGCCTTTCGTGTGTGTGTGTGTGTGTGTGTATGTGTGTGTGTGTGTGTGTGTGTGTGTTTGTGTGTGTGTATGTGTATATGTGTGTGTGTGTGTGTGTTATTTACTTTGTTTGTGATAGTACCTTGTTACAGATTATGTGTTTTTGTGTCACATAACACATCGTTTTAATCGGTTACGTGTATTAATCTGAACAATTAAACCAGCCACTAATTATTTACGCGTCCCATTTTACTACAACTGAACGCACAATATTTCTAGTAAGGTATTGTAGATTCATAGGTATTGTAGTATTTATAGGTGTTGTAGTATCTATAGATATGTATAGTAAGGTTTTTTGCTACAACTGAAAGCACAATATGTATAGCCTAGTAAGGTATTGTATATTCTGTCATTGTTGCGTTGCCTACCTCCCTCACCTGTCGCGCCGCGCTGGTCCCGCCTCAGCCTAATTGCCCCCCAGGTAAACATTGCAGGTACGGCGGGCATCAACAGAGTACAGTCGGCCAAATAAGTGATGTATCGGCACAAGTATGTTTTGATCAATAATTGGTATCAGCAATATTTAAGTTTCATTTCTTCATATCAAGTGAAATATACAAACATGTTCCTACAGTTACCCACCCTATTCAACATATGACAGACATTAATACAGCACAGAGCGAGCCAAACGTAATGACAGCTGGGACATGACATATTAGCGCCACCGTACAGTCACTCATAAAAGTTCGCGGACCTCACATGTTTATAATTTTGGAAGTATATATCTGGACACGAGTTAATGATTATAATTTTGGAAGTATATATCTGGACACGAGTTAATGTTTATAATTTTGGAAGTATATATCTGGACACGAGTTAATGTTTATAATTTTGGAAGTATATATCTGGACACGAGTTAATGATTATAATTTTGGAAGTATATATCTGGACACGAGTTAATGATTATAATTTTCTATACATCAACTACAAAACGATGTGTACTATTTATTGAAAGCAAGTTTTATACTTTTATCCGAAAATCAATCCTGGTAATTATTTTTGTATAAAGAAAAACTTAGGGAGTCCTTGAATTGTGTGAATGTACAGTCGTGATCACGTATTTCTGGACAATTATTGGTGGTGCAGTCGGCCAAATAAGTGATGTCTCGGCACCAAGTATATTTTGATCAATAAGGAGTATCAGCACATCTAAGTTTTATGTATTCATTTATTATTCTGTACAATATTTGAACCATGAAGCTATGATCATTGTGAGAATATTATTTAATATGTCAACATTTAAGATGCTAATAATCCTGTATGTTCATTACTTTATTCAATTTCAACTTAACATAAAATCATTAGTTGTAAAATACAGACTCTGCAAGTTTTCCTTCTACAGAGCAAATTATTCTAAACAGAAACATGTTGACGCGATTTTACCTTTGACGGCATTTTAGGAGTTGGGCAAATATCGGTAAGGGTCATCTACCTCCCCTTCTACCTCGAACCTCGAACCCCTCCACTGTTTGTACCGCAGGATTCATTCAGAGACTTCCTTTCTAGTTATCATAGAGGTTTAAAAATGTCGTCTGTCATATACAGTATCTCACCCTTTTTATTATATATATATATATATATATATATATATATATATATATATATATATATATATATATATATATACCATTTGAGCATTACTGCTTGTTTGAAAATGGAAATATTAGATTTGTTATTGCTTACTTTTCATTGTATTTTTTGTTTCATTATCATCTTCACTGATCCTTAACCCTGTCAATTAACCCTCTGGCGTACATATATCCTTCCTAATCTGAAGAAAATTGTCTAATAACAGCCAGAAAACTGAAAAGTACAT